>CM056049.1:329470097-330070097 GCA_029574335.1 Rana kukunoris
GGACCCCAGGTGGTGGCTGGCAAGTTTATGGACTTCTATAAAGAACTATATAGCTCCCAGTGTAGACACACACCACAGGAAATACAGGAGTACCTGCACACACTGCAATTTCCAAAGCTGAGCAGGGAACAAGTGCGGATGCTAGAAGCCCCAATCACCGCTGAAGACGTTGCCACGGCAATGTCCACAACTGGCAAAATCCAAGGCTCCAGGGCTTGATGGTCTACCATTAGAATTCTATACCACGTATTCAGAAATGTTAGTCCCCAAATTGAAGGCCTTGTATCTTTCTATATTTGAGCTGGGAACACTTCCCGCTTCGATGCAGGAAGCCAAGATAATCGTCCTTCCTAAGCCGGGCAAGGATCCCCACCACCCGGAATCATACAGACCTATATCTCTGCTACCAGTGGACATTAAAATCTTGGCAAAAGTCCTATCGAACAGACTAAACTCAGCGATCCTTTCTCTGATCCATGACGATCAAACGGGTTTCATGCCAGGGAAGAATACAGCTATGAATATTAGGCGGTTATTCATGAATATACAAGCGCAACATGATAACGCGGGGACCAGGGTGGTAGTGGCTTTGGATACGGCCAAGGCCTTCGACTCGGTCGAATGGCAGTATTTGTGGGAATGCCTGGGCTGCTACGGCTTCGGCCCCAATTTTATTAAATGGGTGCAACTTTTATACCAGACCCCAAGGCCAGAGTCTTTGTTAATGGGTGGCTGTCGGAACAGTTCTCCCTGGAGAGAGGCACGAGGCAGGGGTGCCCTTTGTCACCGCTGCTGTATGCCCTGGCAGCAGAACCCCTGGCAATGGCCATCAGAACGAGCACAGAGGTGGTGGGTCTTAGGAAGGGAGACAGATGGGAAAAGATCGGCCTATATGCGGACGATACAATACTATATTTAGCAGACCAGGGGCCTTCGTTGAGAGCGGCTTTAAAATATTGTGGAGGAAGTGGGGAAATATTCAGGCCTACGGATCAATTGGGACAAGTCCCGGATTCTCCCCTTGGATCAGTTCCCCCCCGCAGCGTTGTCTCCCGAATTACCCCTGCAAAGAGTAGCGGAAGTTAAATATCTAGGAGTACAGGTTACGAAGGATCTAAGAGACTATGTTCCTCTTAACGTAGAACCTCTATTTGCAATAATTAAATCTAGAACCCAGGCATGGACAAAACTACCACTGGGGGTGATGGGCAGGATAAACATGATAAAAATGATTCTACTACCCAAAATTGTATATATGGTTTGGCATGCCCCTCTTTACATTCCCCTCAAAATTTTCAAACAGCTTGAAGCAATCCTAAACTCGTTCGTATGGGGATCTGGCCGTCACAAGTTAGCATGGCATGTACTCAAAAACCCCAGTACGGAGGGGGGTTGCTCTCTCCCCGATTTACAGGACTACTATATAGCCTCACAATTATCACACCTATACTATTTCAATACGTCTGAGTCGCAGAGATATGGGTCGCTGGTCTGTAACAAACCGGATAGCCCCCTCCACACGTCGATGCAGGCCATTTTCAGGGCGGCCGTGGCGGCTGTAGATCTGCCCGGTTTGGAGCGGACATGCTGACACACCACCAAAAGGTTTGGGAAGTGGCGCTAAAAAAGCAAGGCAGGTCTCATATACACTCACACACCCCATTATGGGAAAATGGTTTCATGCCCGAGTTGGCCACAGTCCCAGATCCAGGGATATGGGCATCATATGGGGTGCAGTATCTATCTCAGGTCTTGAATAGTGCAGGGCTAAAGCCATTTACGAGGCTCAGGGAAGAATTTTCCCTCCCGCCGCAGTTTCATTTTAGATATATGCAGCTCAGGCATGCCCTTAGAGCCCAGCTGGGTTCGGACGATATTGATGTGAGCAGACCACAGGTGTTGGACGTGATCTTTGGGAAGGAGTCCGCCAAGCTCACGTCCAATATATATTATGTTATCCGGCGGCGCAGGATCAGCGGGATAGTGCAGGCAGCCAAGATAAAGTGGGAAGGAGACGTGGGCCCCATAGAGGATACAGAGTGGGATGAGATACTAGAGGGAGTTAAGAGCACGTCCCCTAAATTATCAGACAGGCTGACACAACTGTATATCCTACATAAAGCATATATTACGCCCCAGAGGCTGGTGAAGTTTCAGCCCACAAGGAGCCCACTATGTCCCATGTGTTCAGTAGAAGAGGGCTCATTTTACCATATGCTCTGGCATTGCCCCGATGTACAGGCATACTGGCTGCAGGTAACGCAATTTCTGCATGACAGCATGGGAACCCCGGTGGGCATGGATCCCAAGCTGTGCCTGCTGGGGCTACTCCCAGATGTGGATACAGAAAAGTATCAAGCAATCTTTATATGTGAATCACTTTTCCTGGCCAGAAAGGTGGTGGCAAAGGCCTGGATGCAGCCAGGGGCTCCAACACTGGAGGACTGGAAGAGAGAGGTCAATGCCATTCTCCTCCACCGTAACAGGAAAATTATATATATACATAGAGTGGAGACCGCAAAAATTTGACAGTGTATGGGAGAGATGGCTGGGGGATGGTGAAACTTGCACGAGCTGACCAACTTATTTTGGAGAATAACACGAGTCAGGGTAGGAAGGGGCAGGAAAGAGTTATTTTGGTATATAAAGTGGATATACATACTAAAATGTGTTTATTTTGTGTATGGGGATGACGAGATTCTAGAGGCCTATATGCCTTTTATATACGCCAAGTACATGGAATTTATAGGATGTGTGTAATAGTACTTGCTGTACCGTGCAATCTTAGGGCTATGTTGGCCCATTGACGTTGATTTCTGTATGTATTTCCTTTTTACATCTCAATAAACCTGAACTTCTAAAACACAATGACAGAAACCTAGGGCAGAAACACTGAGACTGGCAATGCATATCTGCCTCAGCAGATGGCCCCGCATCCCTCCCTGCACATCTGTGGATGACACAAAGCATTTCACATGTTGGTGGACCCTCACACTTGTCACATGTCCCCTTCCACCCCCTCACATGCTACACACCGGATGGGGGTTTAACAACACTTACACTTGTCCTCGAGGCTTTATCAAGGAAATCAAAGCCCTCCATGCCCTCCAACTGCTCCCTCTCCAGACACCGGACAGACCACCTCCTCCTCCGGGGGTCAAGCTCACTGCACATGGGAGTCCACCCCCCGTGCCCCTCTGGGGCCTCTTGATAGCGGCCCCACCTTCTTCCGAACCTTGCACCTCTCACGTCATTGATCTTTTAACTGATCTCCTTGGCTGTCCGGGTCTCATAGCCAAAGCTATTAAGTTTGGTGGGGATGGTCTCCAGGATGGCCTGTTTCCTGGCCCGACTGGTATCCCGACTTTGGGCACCATGGAGGAAGGCGTCATACCTCTCCATGGCAGAGATGAGGGCTGCCGTCTCCTGTGGCGAAAAGTTCTTCTTTCCTCCTGTCCCTCTGGGAAACCCTAGTACAGCCAGTCACAGCACAGCAAAAAATTACCTTGCTCAGGGGGTCTCTGCACCAGGCTCAGGCCATCATTTGCATAAGGTCACACCCACTTCCACTTACGCCGGCTTGCGCCTTCACATTTACGTTACGCCGGCACAACGGCACAACGTTGGGAGCAAGTGCTTGGTGAATAGTGTACTTGCCTCTCTAGGTTGCGTTGGAGGATTGTATATGCGCTGCGCTAACGCCGGCATAAAGATGCGTCCATCTACCTGAATCTGGCCAATTGTTTTCCTTTTCTATCTCTATATACTACTCGGATTAACCCCAAGAGTCCTTTAGTGAAATCAATTGGCCAGAAGTGAAGATCGATCGATCCTCTCGCCCATTCGCTGCTGACACTCTTCTGACCAAGAGATTCCAAGCCTGCCCCACCACGACAAGGTAGACTCTGCTAGGGCAGGAACCTACACTGACTACACTAAGCTACCCTACTGGACGCTACTCATCCTTTCTCTAATGTTGGGTGTATGTTTGTAGTACAGGCTCATCCTATAAGCTGTGTGTACCGTCTACTAGACATGTGCATTTGTTTTCGTTTAGAATGCATTTTTCGTCGTCCGAAAATCATTTTTTCTTCGTTATCGTTTTAACAAACGATAACGAAAGCGTAAGAAACGAAAACCGAAAGATACCGACATAAAATATGCTTTATTTTCGTTTTTGTTGCGGTAAAAATTCAATATAGAGAGATTCGACATTATAGGGAAACAGATTCAACATTATAGAGAAAAGATTCGACACTATAGAAATAATGGATTCGACATTACAGAGAATAGATTTTGATTTATGAGAAAATAGATTCAACATTATTACTACTAGTCATACAACATTAGAATTCTTGTAGGCGAATATTCAAATGGAAATGTACGATTCAACGTAAAGATTTGACGTTCCGTCTAATATTCTTTTGACCATTCAACAGAAACCAAGTATTATTAGATTTTCGGACAGAAAAGCTATTCCCCAACGAAAAACTAAATAAATCAAAACGATTTTGGGGAGTAACTAAATAAATTTATCTTCCAAACGAAAAGAAAAAAAACTAAATGAAATATTTCAGTCTGCACGTCTACCGTCTACTCTCTCCTAATTGGCTTGTGTGTGTACATCTCTCTAAAGTATGGAGCGGTCAATTTATGTACATCTGGACGTCTTATAATCTGTGTGTGCCATCAACTTTCTCCTAATTGGGTTGTGTGTGTGTGTACATCTATCTAAAGTATGGAGCGGTCAGTTTATGTACATCTGGAACGTCCTCTGTTAGTCCCGGTCATTGTATGTTGACCAGTGTGTGTCAGTAAATAAATGTCAGTCCTGTGATTAGATATACACTTTGGTAATAGACTTTCCTAATGAACTCTCTGCTTTTCTTATTTGTTTGCAGTGTGTCTGGCAGTGGACAGATGGCGCTGTGCCATACCCACCAGTACGTCCTTTCTATGTACCAGCTCTACTACTGTCCTTCTGAGCATGCGCGGCAAACAGAGAGGATAATGTCATCAAAATGGGAGGAGCCAGTGGGTTTTTTTTTGTTCATTATGGGGCCGATCATGGCTATGGGGGACTAAGTCCACGCCCCACACTATATAAGGCACCCCTTTGGCAAATCATGGCTCAGGGACTAATTCCACGCCCCCACACTATATAAGGCTGCTGTCACATGATAACTTACCAAGGCCGAGATGCTGAGGGCGGCTCACCTTTGCGACCTGACGCGATCCGTCCCCTGGAATGGGGACAGGGGGTAGGACGCGTCGGGAGGCACCGGTTGCAGCAGCAAGGTGGAGGTCATAAACGTAGAGCAGGATCTGGGTGGTGATAGCCCGCTGGGGACAGATGAGGATCACACAGGAAACAGTCCTGGAACAAGGCACTTCAAAGCAAGGACAGGGCTGAAGACTGATCCGAGAGACAAGCCGTGGTCAGGGGTTTAGAGAGAGCAGGAAGTCCAATGTTCAAGCCAGAGGTCACGGATTGGAGAAAGCAGGAGGTCCAAAGTTCAAGCCAGGGGTCAATGGGTTAAAGAGAGCAGCAGTCCGGGACGTAAGCCAAAAGTCAAGTATTCCAAGGATCAACAGGTATTTCAGGAGCAAAGTATCTCAGAAGCTGTTACAAACCAGCAACCTTAGAGGAGGAAGGGGCTGGTTTAAATAAGCCGCTCAGGCCTCTGATTGGCCGAGAGCGGGACGAGCCTGTGCGCGCGCGGTAACACCGCGCATGTGCGCACGTGATATAGGCGAGCGCGATAGCGCTGGCCTGACACGCAGCTGAGGGATTTGGGGCTGAACAGGACTGGTGCCCTGACAGCTTCTTACAGAGCGACTGTGTGAGGTGTTGTTGGCGTGGACAGAGAGTGCGCCCTTTAAAATCCTGAAGGTGGTCCTTGGATTTTGGGGTCCTCTACACAGCTAGGCTGCCAAAAAGTCTCACACATGTGATGCCCCCCATACTCAGGAGATGTAGGAGATACTAGATATACCCCATGGCGTGTGTGAGAAATATCTCTAGAAAGACAACTTTCTGGAGGAAAAATTATTTTTTCTAATTTTTCAAAAACTTCCATGGACTGGAGACGTCTCTCCGCAAATACATTGGGGGGTCTACTGTCCAAAAAGGGGTCATTTTGGGGGTATTTAAACTGTACTGGTATTTTAGGGTCTCTCAAAACATTACATGCAGGTCCAACATTAGAAGTTTCCGACACACATCCACCCACTCTTCTAATGTTGGGCATACATAGCAGATTCCTCCATTCACATCGATCAATGTGGATGAAGAAATCTCTGCCAGTAAAAACCATTAGCCGAAGCATAGGAGCGATCCGCCCCGCTGACCACCCCACGCGCCTAATGCTGGGCATATGAAAAAGAGAACAGATTCCTCCATTCACATCGATCGATGTTACATAGTGAGCTTTATAAAAGACATTGGTCCATCCTTCCTGATCCCATGGGAGGCAATCAGATATTCCCTGGATCAATGATTTCTGGTGTGATATGGATGAACAAATCTCTGCCAGAAAAAAGTGAATAAAGTATATGGCCAAGCATAGGAGCGATCCGCCCGGTGACCACCCCACGCTCCTAATGCTGGGCATACGAAAAAGAGAACAGATTCCTCCATTAACATCGATCGATGTTACATAGTGAGCTTTATAAAAGACATTGGTCCATCCTTCCTGATCCCCTGGGAGGCAATCAGATATTCCCTGAATCAACAATTTCTGGTGTGATATGGATGAAGAAATCTCTGCCAGAAAAAAGTGAATAAAGTATATGGCCAAGCATAGAAGCGATCTGCCCGGTGACCACCCCACGCTCCTAATGCTTCACCATACACTTGCTTTTTTTTTTTTTAACTGTAGATGGAGAAATCCCCCCCCCCCTGCAGCACTGTAGGCACTGATGTATGTATTGTGAGAGCAGCACTCTGCCGCTGTCAGAATACACTGATCAGTGCAGCAGCAGATTGGCGTTCCCACAAAGCAAACAACGATGGGTAACAATAACACACAGCAACAATAAAACATTTATTTTTTTAAATTAATTTGTTTAACTTTTTTTAACTCTTTTTGTAACTTTAACTTTTCTAAACAATAACGTTCCAGCATTTGATTTTAGCGTCTCTCAAAATGTCGGTGGCACACCTACAGGTACCACAACCAAAAAAGTCTTCTTCATCTAAGAACGCCCCCGTTTCTCTAATTCTTGATATTGATAATTGTAACCGGTAATAAAGGCCGACTCCTGTATACATCTTGGTGCACCCGCACCCCTCCATAGTAAGGATACAGTGAGAAGGGGAGAGCGGACATCTTGTTTTTTTTAATTTTATTTTTAGAAAATTTGTATTTGTAGAAAATGACTCAGGACCCCCAAACATTACAGGCACACCCCCCACTTTTATATACACAATGGGGGTTTATTTTCTATAGCTGGAAAGTGGAAAATCAGGCGCACTTCATAGAAACCAATCAGCTTCCAGCCTTTATTACCACAGTTTAAAGTGGAGCTCCACCCACTAAACTGGGCTCTGTAAACCAATTGGATAATATATATACATTTATATTTTTTGTAATCATTCCTCACTTTCTCCTCTCTGACCGCAGCCCATTGCTGTTTGCATCATTTCCTGTTTGCAATGCCTACTGGGAGATGTGTGTCATCAATAGGCATTGCTGGTCTTTTGTTACCATGGTTACCAGGAGGAAAGTGGACATATTTGTACACCCTGCACTCCTCCGTAGGATGCTCAGGCCGTTGAGGAACATTTGGGCTAAACTTTGCCAATGTCATACAGTTGGCAGTTATGAAGAGACTTTTTTCTTTCAGTAACAGCATGCTATACAAACATTATCACTATTAATAGTAACAAAGGCGCTAATAACGGAAGTATTGGTCAGCCCATAGCTGTACTAAGGGGACATCCTGGTGTTCTGCCAAAAACTCCATCGCGCTCGCTCATGCGCACTAGCTGTAACTCGTCGGGGATTTTCGACTGGAAGTGACGAATTATGGGCAAGCCGTCAGAATTTGTAACGGAAGTGACGTTAGGGTCTCGCCATCTTGCTACACCCTGCACTTTGTCTACAGCGAGATCGCAGAACAGGCGCATCAGACGTAGGCAGTGAAGAGAATTGTGGGGAATGAGGCGTCAGTGACTACAATCCCCAGCATGCAACAGGGTGAGCTGTGTGTGCAGTATGGCGGAGAACGTAGTGGAGAACGTCCCGGTGTTTGAAGTGACACATGTGACTACACAGAAGATTCACGTGGGTTCGTTTGGTGCGCTGTGGAGGGGCAGCCTTACTGAGTGTGACCTGAGCCTGGCAGAGGAGAACCCGCAGGAGTTGGAAGATGCTGAGCTGGCTGTGGAGCTGGGCTGTCCTGTGGATACAGCTTCAGAGCTCAAACTGCTGTGCAGGTTACCATCCATTCTTCTTTACTGGCTGCCCTCACTGTTACACCACAACTGCTGCTTGCTGGCCTCATGCACATGTCACATTATTGTATTGTGTGCTGGATCTTTCTGCTTGGATATGGTTAAACGAGCCACCATAAATATAATGCTGGTTTTGGCACGTAATTATGTGCGTTTGCATGTAAATGTATTCTATTGGCTAGAACATTCATTTATTAGAGCCGCTAGAATGCATTTATGCGTAAAAAGCATAGAAGCGCTTCACTGGGAACCTGATTTTTTTGGGAAGTTGCTTTAACCACTTAAGGACCGCCTACTGCACATTTACGTCGGCAGAATGGCACGGCTGAGCACATCAATGTATATATACGTTGGTTTCTAGTACCCAGCCGTGGGTCACAGGTCCGCGTCGCGCTCCCGTGACCCGGTCCGAAGCTCCGGGACCGCGGGATTCGCGGACCCGATCGCCGCTGCAGTGCGGCGATCCGTCCCTGGAGCTGAAGAACGGCTTCCCCGTGCTTCTCTGTGGCCGCAGCATCGATCGCGTCTTCCCTGTTATAGGGGGACGCGATCGATGTCGTCACACCTACAGCCACACCCCCCTACAGTTGTAAACACACACATAGGGGACACTGAAAGTCACAGCGCCCCCTGTGGTTAACTCCCAAACTGCAACTGTCATTTCCACAGGACCGCCTACTGCACATTTACGTCGGCAGAATGGCACGGCTGAGCACATCAATGTATATATACGTTGGTTTCTAGTACCCAGCCGTGGGTCACAGGTCCGCGTCGCGCTCCCGTGACCCGGTCCGAAGCTCCGGGACCGCGGGATTCGCGGACCCGATCGCCGCTGCAGTGCGGCGATCCGTCCCTGGAGCTGAAGAACGGCTTCCCCGTGCTTCTCTGTGGCCGCAGCATCGATCGCGTCTTCCCTGTTATAGGGGGACGCGATCGATGTCGTCACACCTACAGCCACACCCCCCTACAGTTGTAAACACACACACAGGGAACACTGAAAGTCACAGCGCCCCCTGTGGTTAACTCCCAAACTGCAACTGTCATTTCCACAGTAAACAATGCAATTTAAATGCATTTTTTGCTGTGAAAATTACAATTGTCCCAAAAATGTGTCAAAATTGTCCGAAGTGTCCGCCATAATGTCGCAGTCACGAAAAAAATTGCTGATCGCCGCTATTAGTAGTAAAAAAAAAAAAATTAACAAAAATGCAATAAAACTATCCCTTATTTTGTAAACGCTATAAATTTAGCAAAAACCAACCGATAAACGCTTATTGCGATTTTTTTTTTTTTTTTTTTACAAAAAATATGTAGAAGAATACGTATCGGCCTAAACTGAGGGAAAAAAAATGTTTTATATATTTTTGGGGGATATTTATTATAGCAAAAAGTAAAAAATGTTGCTTTTTTTTTTTTTTTTAAATTGTCGCTCTATTTTTGTTTATAGTGCAAAAAATAAAAACCGCAGAGGTGATCAAATACCACCAAAAGAAAGCTCTATTTGTGGGGAAAAAAGGACGCCAATTTTGTTTGGGAGCCACGTCGCACGACCGCGCAATTGTCAGTTAAAACAACGCAGTGCCGAATCGCAAAAAGGGGCAAGGTCCTTTACCTGCATTTTGGTCCGGGTCTTAAGTGGTTAAACACTTGCATGGGCAAATTTTCTAACAAATAAATAAGCAGCCAGTAATATGTTTCCCTTTTTATTCTGATGACTACAGTGGGTATGGAAAAGAATCACCCCCCCCCCCCTCTTTAATATAATCACATTTTGTTGCTTTGCTGCTTGAAATGAGGACAGACGCAGTTTTTGTTTTATTCAGCTACGTTATTTACAATGTTTAATATCCAAGTGAAAGATATAACGCCATCATGTCAGAAAAAAAATCCAAAACCAGAAACCCCTGAGTTGGAAAAAGGATCACCACTTCCTAAAACTGACTGGTTCACATTTGTACGACAGATGCTCCGACATTGGGAGCGCATGTCGCATTACGTGTGAAAAATCAGTGTTTCCCTATGAGAGCGGTTTTAAATTAGTCCGACTTAGAAAATGCTTCCTGCACTGCTTTGATCCTACTTTAGTCCATTGATTATCACTAATGTCGGATTGCCGTCTTTGATCTGACTTTGGCACTCTTGGGATCCCCACGCAAAAAAGAAAAAAAAAAGGACATAGGTTGTCAATCTAAGACCATACCACACCCTTCGGTCTGGCATGTATTTTAAGGTAATCCCCCCAACGCCGAAAAAACGTCATGGGGACCCCCAAAATCCTTACCAGATCCTTATCCGAGCACGCCCCCCTCTCTCCTGAACCATACCAGGCCGCAAGCCCTCAACGTGGGTGCTATGGGGCAGGGGGGGCTCTGCGCGCCACCCCAAAGCACCTTGTCAGCATGTTGATGACAAGGGCCTCCTCTGACAACCTTTGATGGTGGTTCTTGGGCTCTGTGGGCTTATCAGAATCTGGAAGCCCCTTTTAACAGATCCCAGCCCCCCACCCTATGTGAATACATCATACCCCTACCCATTCACCAAAAAAAAAAAAGTCATACACGGGTTCTTAAAATATTTTATAAAGGCAGATCCGGTGTCTTTTCCGACTTCTCCCCTCTCCAGTGTCTTCTCGCTCATGTCGGGTCTCTCTCCCTCTGTTCTTCCTCCGATGTTGACTCAAAGCGATTTCCCGGTGTAATGCTGGGTCTCTCAAGTTCAATGACATATTAGCATGGGGCGGGGCCTCCGAATTAAGTCTGCTGGAGGCACCCCCATGCCGGGACCCAGCATTACACTGGCAGATTGTGTAAAATCAACATCGGAAGAACAACAAAGGAAGAGAGACCCGGCAATAGATCGAGAAGACAGCAGAGACGAGACCCGGCAGAAGATGGAGGAGATGTCGCCAGGAGAGAGAAGTCTGAAGAGACGATGGAGCTGCCTTAATAACATACTTTAATAACCTGTGCACCCCCCACCCCAAAGGTGCTTTAGGTGGGGGAGCAGAACCCCCCCCCACCTGCCCCAAAGCACCCATTCTCCCCATTTGAGGGCATGCAGCCTGATATGGTTCAGGGGGGGCGCTCGCTCATCCCCACCCCCTTTCCTGGCCTGCCGGCTGTGTGCTTGGATAAGGGTCTGGTATAGATTTTTTTTTTTGGGGGGGGGGGACCCCACACCATTGTTTTCAGTGTTGTGGGTTCTCCTTAAAATCCATGCCAGACCGAAGGGTCTGGTATGGTCTTGGAGGGCAAACCCATGCGTTTGTTTTTTATTTGGCATTGAGTTCCCCCTAATGATTCATACCAGACACACAGTGCCTGGTATTGTCGGGTATCGGATATGGATCCCAGTTCATTAAAGTCGGATGGATGTCAGACTTCAAGTCGCAGGGCAAAGTTGGATCCACAGTCGTACGACTGTCGTGTCGCACCAGTGTATTCTGCTACATGTTTTTGGTAAAAAAAAAAGTGTAGATTGGTTTGCACAGAAGTTATCGTGTCTACAAACTAGGGTTGTCCCGATACCACTTTTTTAGGATCGAGTACAAGTACCGATACTTTATTCTATTCAGGCATCGGGAGTATTTGCGCGAGTACAAGTACTAGCAGAAATACTCGGTATCGGTACCGATACCAGTATCGGGACAACCCTACTACAAACTATGGGATATTTATTTTTACTAGTAATGGCAATGATCAGCAATTTTTAGCGGTATTGCAGCGAACAAATGGGACACTAAGTGACACTTTTTGGTGGCCAGTGACACTAATACAGTGATCGGTGCTAAAAAAAAATGAATTCCTTGTACTAATGACACTGGCAGGGAAGGGGTTTACATCAAAGGGTTAAGTGTGCTCCTAGGGAGTGATTATTATTTTTAACTGTGTGGCGGATTGCTTAACTGAAGGAAAACAGATTAGTGTTTCTGCTTAGAACCCCCAAACACAATGCATTTTTTTTGTTTTTAGCAGAGACCAGAGAGAATAAAATGGTGGTTATTGCAATATTTTATGTCGCACTGTATTTTCACAGCGGCCTTTGGAATGCAATTGTTTGGGAAAAAATACACTTTAATGAATTAAAAAACAAACCAAAAAACAGTGAAGATAGCCCAGTTTTTTGTATAATGTGAAAAATGTTATGCCGAGTAAATTGGATACCCAACATGTCGTACTTTAAAATTGTGCACGCTTGTGGAATGACGATAAACGACGGTACTTAAAAATCTCCATAGGCGATGCTTTAAATTTGTTTTACAAGTTACCCCCACCCCCCCAAAAAAAACAATGAAGTCAGCAGCTGCAAATGCTGTAGCTGCTGACTTTAAATATCAGGACACTTGCCTGTTATGGGATCCCGCAATGTCGGCACCCCAGCTGATTTTTCAATTGGCTCTTAGGTGCTGCCACTTGTAAGGGAAACCATCAGTAAAGCCTTGCTGCTTTATAGCCGGTTAACTACTGCACATGCGCAAAGCGTGCTGAATGGCTCCACGGCAGGAAAGGAGGAGGGGAGCCATGGCGAGAAATATGTAGCAGGATACACATTGGCTTAAATTTATACAGAAATTCGATTTTTTTTTCAACTTTTTTTATTGGATATGCTTTATATTTTTTATATTGTGTATGTATGTATGTATATGTGTGTGTGTGTGTGTGTGTGTGTGTGTGTGTGTGTGTGTGTGTGTGTGTGTGTGTGTGTGTGTGTATATATATATATATATATATATATATATATATATATATATATATATATATATATAATTTTCCAGCTATAAAACTTATTTAATAAAAATATTGAAATTGATGTTTTTTACAAATAAAGCAATCTTTTGGTGGGGTGTGTGTGTGTGTTTTTATATATATATATATATATATATATATATATATATATATATATATATATATATATATATATATATATATATATATATATATTATTACACACACACCAAAAGATTGCTTTGAAAAAAAGGACATCAATTTTATTTGGGTACAGTGTTGCATGACTGCACATTTGTCAAAGTAATGCAGTGCCATATCGCAAAAATGGCCTGGTCATGAAGGGGAGTAAATCTTCCAGAGGACAAGTGGTTAAAGTAGCGCAGTGCCAAATTGCAAAAATGGCCTGGTCATAAAGGGAGAAAAATCTTCCGGAGCTTAAGTGGTACTGTTTCAAGGGTACAAGCATAAGTATGTATATCTCTCCGGTGCCGATGGGAAGCGACTTAAACATGCTGTTATGCGCAATAGGAATATGAGGGAACTAAATTTACAACCTTATAGAATTCTGCATTCTAGACTGCATTGATTGGAAAAGGTGGTGGACAGGGGTGAAATGTATCTGGAGGTGTAGTGTGGTGGAAATGTTTCCTGAGGTTGCTCTTTATTGTTTGTTCACCTGGGCTGGTTCGGAGTAGCAACATTTTTTGCTCTTTACATTTACTAGCCCTCTGGTTTGGTATCCGGAAAAGCCTGCACTCCATGCTCTGGGACATAGGAATATACTTTCACCTCTACTTTGAGCGGCGCTAAAAGCAATATAAATGTAGGTCTCTGACCTTTGGCTTGTTTACTGACTACACTTCTACATCTGGTACCAGACCCCAGCTTGCTTACTGGCAACACTGACCTCCTCAACCTGGCATTGGCATGTATTGAACTCCATCTCCACCATCAAAAGCATTAGTAAAGACAGGTTAGTGCTTAGACGCTGCGCCTGAGATGACCCCGTGTCATGACCCACTTTTGTACATTTCCTGCTTGGTTGTTGGAAAACTCTCTACTGCTACTGGTCTTCTGACTGTGACATGGAGCTGATGCAAAGAGAAAAACAAGTAAAAAAATGCCATCTGTTTTGTATCCTAGCAAATAAAGAATATATATAAAACTTTATACCAGATACAGTTGGATGCTTTTTTTAATTTATTCCAATTGAATAGACAGTCCAAAACCTAAGTTATCCTGCGGGCATAATTCACATCATTGCAGTGCAAAAAAAGTACAGCATGCTGCCTTTTTGCTGCACCACAAATGCACACAAACACATGCAAGCACATTGCAGTTCACATAAAAGCCCAAAGAAAGAAGGAATTAACCTTTTGATAAAGTTGCTAAGGCAACAAAATGCATCAGAGGCACAGCGATAGTCTAGGGCGGCAGAGGGAGATCGAGGCATAGTGAGACGAACAGAGTAGCAGTAAGCGGCTGGCCAGCAGTGCTGGGAGTGTGTGGTAACGCTGTACGTGGGTTTCCCTATAAGCCAGGGGTGCCCAAACATTTGAAGAACAAGGGCCACTTAAGCGACTTGGTAACCGGTCGCGGGCCACAATGAGCGGAGCAGGTGGATGACAGGTTTGTGTCCGCTCTACTCTAAGGGGCCACCGATCCTCCCAGATGGAAAGGGTAAGGATCCCCTTCTGTTTTTTTTTTGATGGGTGTAATCGGACACAAGTCCGTTTTACATCTGCAGTTCCATAGAGATGAATGGAGGGTCAGACTGATCGTGTGAAAGGGGCCTAAGGCTGCTTTCACACTGATGTGCTTTGGTTTATCCACACCCCGGATGCAGCACAAGGCACCTGTGGCTTTTCTGCGGGTTAGCTGCACTTTGCCATAGACGTCTATTATATCCTGCAAGTTTGCTGCACTTTCTGAAAGTGCACCAAATCCGTAGGTGATAACAGAAGTCTATGATTCAATGAAGGTAACCCGCCGGTGCAATTCTCTGCACCCGTGTATCAGTTTGAAAGCAGCCCAATAATCACTGCAGAGCAGATATGCCCATATATACACTGTGATTTTATTAACCACTTGCGGACCGCCGCATGTACATTTACGTCAGCAGAATGGCACCGACAGGCACATCGTGTATATATATATATATATATATATATATATATATATATATGCTGGTGCCTTGAGGGGGTTCGGGGGTCCGATCGGACCCCCCCCCCGTACATACGGCGGTCCGGTTACCTGGCCGAGCGATCCATGCAGAGGGGGCGGCGGTTGGTTTTTGTCCGCCCCCTCCGGATCGCTCTCAGCCAATGCGCGTGCTCCCCCTGCGTGTCATTTCCTCCTCCTGTGTAAACACAGGAAGGAGGAAGTGATGTGATCGCTCCCTCGGCAGTTTCGACCACCGCTGAGGAGAGATCACATCACATAGTAAGTCTGCACAACAGCACACTGACACACAGACACATAGGAACATTTAACCCCCCCGATCGCCCACCCCCTCCCCCCTGTCAGTGTCACTGAATGCAGTGATTATATGTATGATCACTGCAGTTAGTGTCAGTGTGACAGGCAGTTAGTGTTAGGTCCAGGGTAGCCCCCTATCCCCCCAATAAAGTTTTAACCCCTTGATCACCGCCCTTGTTAACCCTTTCACTCCCTATTGCCAGCGTCACTAAGCGATAATTTTTCTAATCGCTGTATTAGTGTCGCTGTTCCCGCTAGGTAGCTATTTTTTTTTTATTGCGATTTATTTTTATTTTATTTTTTTCTAAAGACATGTGGCTAAATAAATTTTGGCCTAAATGTTTGACTACAATTTAGTTTATTTTATTTTTCTTATAACAAAAAGTAAAAAATATTGTTTTTTTTTCCAAAATTGTCGCTCTATTTTTGTATATAGCACAAAAAATAAAAAACGCAGAGGCGATCAAATACCACCAAAAGAAAGCTCTATTTGTGGGAGGAAAAGGACGTAAATTTTGTTTGGGAGCCACGTCGCACGACCGCGCAATTGTCTGTTAAAGCGACGCAGTGCCGAATTGTAAAAACCCCTTGGGTCATTTACTAGCATATTGGTCCGGTCCTTAAGTGGTTAATAAGCTTACCTTTCATAAGTCTTCAATTCAGGTATTGCCGGCTGTCCCAGGCAGATTTGGTATGACAGGAGCCAGCACTATACAGGAAGCTTTGACTTCTGCAGCTCTGCAGCCACTTGTTTCCTCTACCACTGGCTTCATTCACAAAACTAATGCTCTGTGATTGGGGGGTCAGCTACCAGCAATCTGGGCTGGGATCTGCCATCCCAGAGCAGGAGGCCACGGGCCACATCAGAGGGCTGAGCCACTGGTTGGGCATCCCTGCTATAAGTTTTTGTTTGTTTAGCCATGTTTACCTCCTATTTATGTGACTTGCTTTGACCGATTTAACCCTCCTGAGGAAAAGGCACTGAGATCGGAGAGCTCTGAGCCGATTGAAGTCGATATTTATTTTAAGCTTCTTTGCCTTTCTTTTGAAACAAAAAGGCTCTGAAATCCAGTGAGGGTGGAGTGGATTTTTTTTAGTCTTTTTTACGAATTGACACGTGGTGAAGCTATATTTAGGTAGACTCATGAGGACCCTATGCTTTACACTAGGATGTGGTGGAACGGATTCATCCTCCACAGGTTTAATTCTTATGAAACTGATTATAAATGGCTACTTTTTTTTTTTTTTTTAAATCAAAGATGTTTATTGAAACAAAAACATAAAAGAAATTTACAGCAATTTCACAGCGCACCTACGGGATACAAAGGTATTCCAACAATTCAGGTATCAGCTCAAGAGGGACATTTAAACAATGTACACAGCAACCCTGCCATCACAATGGCTACCTTTTTTAATATTGGGTGCTGGGGATATTGATCAATCTTCATATATACCTTAATGGTTTTCTTTAGTGACATTTTATAGCAGAGATATAGACACCAGTATTTTTTTGAATTTGAAGTGGCCCTATAGCACAAAGAGGGTTTTATTTGCCAGTGTGAATGAGACCTTTTAAATGCTCTTCTTTTTTATTTTTATCTAGGGTACCTTTAAACTGCTTCTTTTTGGTGCAGTCAACTATACTTTTTGACATTGTCATGTACATTGCAGGTCCAGCATTCCTGCATTGACCTAGGGCCTTCCCACAACCTGGAACATCAGAGGGAAGCAGAAAGTGCTAGGTGCAAGGGATAAGGTAAATAAAACTATTTTTTTTAAAGGTACCCTAAATAAAACGGAGCATTTAACCTTTTGCTGCGTAGGGAAAGCCCCACTGCCAGGGTAGTTTGGTAGTTTGGTAATGTCCCCAGTGTTCAGCTCTAAAAATCGTTCTATTGGGCAAGAGACACCGAGGTCATTCCTTACTTGGGTAATGATAAAAAGATCATATATGGTCTATTTTATTTAACGATTTCTCACCTTCCTAACGGAAATATAATCAAATCACAGCTGTTTATAAGTATTCCCCTGTGTACTTCAGCATTGATTGTGTGTGTTTCTCCCACAATGAAACGTTTGTTGTTTTCTCTGACCAGAAGACTAAAAAGAGTCAGAGGGTACCTCTGTGAGAGAAAAGAGAATGGAGGGCGCACCGACCTAGTGTGATACTGTAACACGATTTTTATTTAAAATACTAAAATCAATGATTATACTCACAAAATGAGTTAAAAAACAAGCCTTGAAAGACAGTTCCAACAGCGCCAGCAGAACAGGACGGTTGCTTCAGTCCAAGGGTATCTTAACCGATATTGAAGCTAGGCTTACGCGTTTCGGGGGCGTACCACTTTCCTCAGAGCCCCGGTGGTCTGCGGAAAGGGGTACGCCCCCGAAACGCGTAAGCCTAGCTTCAATATCGGTTAAGATACCCTTGGACTGAAGCAACCGTCCTGTTCTGCTGGCGCTGTTGAACTGTCTTTCAAGGCTTGTTTTTTAACTCATTTTATGAGTATAATCATTGATTTTAGTATTTTAAATAAAAATCGTGTTACAGTATCACACTAGGTCGGTGCGCCCTCCATTCTCTTTTCTCTTTTAGTTCCTTTTGAATTCCCACAATTCTGAGGAGGGCTGCAAGACTCTGGAAGATACTTTTTAATTGAACTGTATGACCCCCACAAGTAAGAAATACCGGAGCGCAGGAGAATCATCATTGTTTTGCCGGTACCTCTGTGAGCCAGGTGTAGGAGTGCAGGTGAGGGCTGCACTCACCTGCCGCCTCAGAGCTTCTCACAGGTCGCCCCCAAAAACCACATTTACGCAGGCGGTTCAGGCATTTCAATTCCCAGCTGTTGCACGCCACTCAGCAGCTCGGGTCTCCTCCCTGGTGCAGCAGGCACCGTTTTGCCGGAGGCCAAACGATCTAACACCAAGGGGAGGACTCTGTGCTCCATGCCTCACTCTCAGGCTGAAACTTCCTGTCACAGCAGGAAGAGGTGGAGCAACCCCAAACACGACTTAGGATGTGGGTTAAAAGCGTGGAGGAGATGCCGGACCCGCATGGCTGCGGAGACTGATGCATCCCTGCTCATAACAGGACTCGTGAGCTGTAAAGAGCTAACAGTCTGTTTGAGCCCACCTCGTGGACAAAGAGGAGGGAGAGACCGCACAGGTGGCTGCAGGCAAAAGCAAAACGGCAAAGTGCCGCTTTCTTACCTACTTGGGGGTTTTTGACACCAGATTAGATGGTCCCTGGTAATCCCCCAAGTCCTTCTCCTTTGGGGAAAGAAGGGGCCATGATACTGATTGCTTCCTAAAAGACTAATACATTTTTTCAGCAATGCTACTGTACAGTTAGGGTCCTTTCACACGGAGCGGACCGTTTTTGTGTCTGCTCCGTGTGTGGATCCCCGCTGAGCTGTCGGCGGACAGGGCGGTCCCCGCACACTGTGCAGGGACCGCCCTGTCTCTCCTCCGCTATCCCCATATGGGGAATCTGATGAATACGGACCGTGTGTCTGTATTCATCCGATCCGCCGGACGGAAGAAAAATAGGGTTTTCTTCCGTCCGAAAAACCGGACCTTTACGGACACGGATCATTGCGGACGCTAACGGACGACGCTAACGGACGCATCATCCGCTAACGGACGCATCATCCGCTAACGGACGCATCATCCGCTAACGGACGCATCATCCGCTAACGGACGCATCATCCGCTAACGGACGCATCATCCGCTAACGGACGCATCATCCGCTAACGGACGCATCATCCGCTAACGGACGCATCATCCGCTAACGGACGCATCATCCGCTAACGGACGCATCATCCGCTAACGGACGCATCATCCGCTAACGGACGCGATCCCATAGGGGTGCCTTACAAGTCCGTAAACGGACTTGTAAAAACAGAGCGGCGGATGCGGACGTCTGAAAGGGGCCTTACGGGCATACCATGCTCTTCATCAGGCTTTGTGCAACAATCTACTAGAGACATACCTTTATACCACACCACAGGGTGTAACCTCACCCGTGTATCCCATAATTCCATTACCACTCTAAATTACCCCCTCACAGGCTAAATCTACTACAATCTGTATAAAACTAATACAAACATTTAGATCTAAATCGCTTCACTAATCTAGCATAAATTCTTTGGCATATTCATACTATAGAAAAATGTAATCCTATAACAGGGCAAAACAAATCAGAACTGTATATTTTTTCCATTGCTCACTCCAAAATGTATTCCATGTCTCCTATACTGTGTTCAACGCAATCCGAATTTATAGGAATACATATAGATCATAATCCCTGTTCATTCCCCCAGGATGTAGGGACCGTAATCTATTTATCCACCAAACTTCTCTCTGTTTCAGTTTTAAAATCCTGTCACCCCCTTTCTTATCTCTAAGTCATGTGTCAAACACAAGGCCCAAATCCAGCCCTCCAGGCCAATTTATGTGGCCCTCGCACCTCTTCTGCAGCTGTGCCCCCCTTTGTCTCCACCCCCCACCTTGTCTCAGCAGTTGGCAGCAGGGAGGACAGAATAGAACACCCCAGCCACATCCTGCACTTCTCTTTGCAGCCACAGGGCGGCTCATTTCTGTCCCCCCCCCCCATGTCTTAACAGTCGGTAGTAGAGTGGATGACAGGAGTTCTCCTACAAATCCTGCGCCTCTCTGTGCAGCCACAGCACCACCCTGTCTCCTCCTCACCAGACTCGCCTTTGATCATTCTCTAGGCCCCCCACTTTTTACGTCCCAGCTTCTTCCCAGCAGCAGCACAAAGTAAAGGGGGTGGGGGACTCTTGACTTCTGATGGTGGGGTGGCTTTCTCTGGACATCTAGTCTTATATATACAACAATAATGCTGATGTGGCCCGTGAGGAAATTGAGTTTGACATCTCTGCTCCAAGTACTTCCTCCAAAACCATAAATCTAAATTCTGAAACTTTGCGTCCCTGTTTAAGGAAATGCCTAGAAACTGGCAATGCCTACATCCTGAGGGAATGAACAGGGATTATGATCTATATTTATTCCTATAAGGGCCAGTTCACACCACATGCAGTCCAATGCGTGTTTTTCCTGCATCAAAAACCCATGGAAAGTAGGTTATATGGTTTTCAATGGCATAGTTCACACCAGTGCTGGCAGTTCGTGTGTTCCAGAAAAAAGTAACTCATGCTGCATTTTACCTGCACTGGACTTTCAAACGCATCAAAAGGGCACTGGAACACACTTGTCCTTATCTAAGGTTAATAAAGAAGACGGGTGAAGAAAAGCACTGGACTGCATTAAAAACATACTAAAAACGCACTGGAGCGCATTAAAAACGTGTCAAAAAAATCCGGATGGCATTTCTATGGTGTGAACTGGCCCTAAGGCCCTTTTCACACTGGGGCGATGGTGGCGGTAAAGCACCGCTATTTATAGTGGTGTTTTACAGCTAATTTTGCAGTGGTATTCGGCTGCTAGCGGGGCATTTTTACCCCCTGCTAGTGGCCGAAAAAGGGTTAATACCACCCGCAATGCGCTAACCTGCCCACAATGCACCTCTGCATAGGCGCATTGCCGGCGGTATAGCCGCAGTTTCCCATTGCTTTCAATGGGAAAGATCGGTGTAGGAGCGGTAAACACACCGCCCAAAAAATGCGGCTAGCAGGACCTTTGTAGCGGTCCTGCTAGCGCACCGCTCCAGTGTGAAAGCCCTGCGCCCCCCCGCCCCAAAGGACCCTGTCTCCATGTTGAGGACCATTGGTTGTCGGGGTTTGCGGGCGGGTTTGCGGGCGGGGGGCTTATTGGAATCTGGGAGCCCCCTTTAATAAGGGGGTCCCCAGTAACCGCCCCCCACCCTATGTAAATGAGTATGGGGTACATTGTACCACTACTCCTTCACCTGGAGGAAAAGTGTCAAGAAAAAAAAAACACACTACACAGGTTTTTAGAGTCATTAGGCAGCTTTGGGGGGTCTTCTTCCGACTTCGGGGGTCTCTTTTCACACCAGATCGCATGTTACAAAAGTGCAATGCGGTTGCTGTGCGTTTCAAAAAGTAGTGCTATTTCAGCCCATATAAAATGATTAGGCTGAAATCGCACTGCACAGAACTAGGTGTGAATCATACAGCGATTCACATTGAGTATCTAGTGTGAATGGGTCGTGAAAATAGTGGTGGAGACTCAATCGGTGCTATTTGAAACGCATACACCTGGAAAATCTCTCTACAGCCTCATACCTCTGCAATTTACAGGAGTCGCTTCTGGTGTTTTTTTCTGACACTCCTTTCACACTGAGGCATTTTTCGAGTGTTATTTGAGCGACGCCTCATCTGCAATGTGCTGGTAAAGCACCGCTAAGATCCTAACGTTTTAGGGCGTTTTTGCAGTGCCTCATAGTGAAAGGGTAAGGCGTTTTTACAGCGCTTTCAATTCCAATGGAGAGGGGCGTTTTTGGAGCATTTTTTTTTTTTTCAGCGCCCAAAAGCTGCTCCAAAGATGCTGCTAGCAGGACTCTGTGTGAAAGGGTACATTGAGATGCATGGAGAGCGGTTTATGAGCGTTTTAATAGCGCTATTTTTAATGCTAAAACACTGTAAAAACGCGTCGGTGCAGAGCTTAAACTTCAGCTTCCCACCCCCTGCTTTCTGAAAGCGCAAACCATCTCTATGAATTCAACACTTTGCACTGATGTAGAGAAGAGAGGGATGCAGATAAACGGGTCCAGCTTATGTAGGAGGATTTGTTTAATCTCATTGTATCAACTGAGACCTCTTTGGATATATGTATCGGTTTGCAATCACTTTTTCTTTTTTTAACTGTAAAAATGACAGGAGAAACTTGCTATGGGCACTGAGGCTGTAGCTCCCTTGGCAAACTTTTGATATGAGAGCCAATTTGTATAAAAATTATTTTCTTTCTCGTACATCACGGGACACAGAGCGGCATATTCATTACTATATGGGTTATATGGAGTACCTTCAGGTGTGGACACTGGCAATCTCAAACAGGAAGTCCCCTCCCTATATAACCCCCTCCCCTAGAGGGAGTCCCTCAGTTTTTTCGCCAGTGTCTTAGGTGTTGGTCACGGAATAGCTTTGCTCCACATCCTTGGGATTAAGGGCGGGCTAACCGGATCTGTCCAAGGAGCCTCAGTGCCAAAGTGGACAGTACCCGGGCCCCAAACCGTGGGGTTTTGCCTATAATGCTCCTCTTTGGAGGGCTGGACCCTGGGCCCAGGACTTGGAGTTTGTAAAAACCATAAGTGCCTGTTTGCCAGGGTGCTATATAGGTCCAGGACAGTGGGTACCTTCATAGGACCCCAGGGCCTGAAGGTCTACTACGCTACCCACGGAGATGGGAGAAGATTGGATCGTTTTGCTGGACAAACATCCTGCAGCATGGAGCAGGTAAGGGGGAGCCTGCGGGACTTGGTTCGACAGCAGGCTCTCCGGGGTAACCTAAAAGGGGGGATAGCCTAAGTATGCTCTGCATTGGCAACCTTGCTCACTATGTCTGAGAAAGACAGGATGACCCCTTTTTTCCCCCATCACTAGGTTCCCCTGTCTAAGAATGTGTTGCTAGCTAACCTGCTGCTTTCTTCCTAGGACTAGTAAGGATCCCTATGGGGCCTTTTGGAGAGTCCTACCTGGCCGGGGGTTTGAATCTGCCGCCTGATACTGCAGTCCTGGGTCTCCAGCAGCGCGACTCCTCCATGTTCCTCCTGTTCCGGCATACGCGCGCGCGCGTCTTATAGACGTTTTTTCGCGCCGTTCAGAGAGGAGGGCGGGGGGGGGCGTGCCTGCGGCGTCATACAGGGGCGCGCCTTGTGCTGTTATAGATCAGCAGGCATTGTCAGTGCTCAGTCTGAGGCTGATTTCAGAAGGAGAGGACGCAGAGCGGCAGAACAGTGACTCCCGGTGGCGGAAGAGGGGTAGTACATGCTGGACTTTGTTCCAATGCCTTTTTTGTTAAGCCAAAAAATTCCCCTTTTTGCAGCAGGTTGGAGGCTGGCAAACTAAGTTTGGGGTCACTGTATGTTTAAAAAAGAAAAAAAAATATATAATATATATTTAAAAAAAAATAAAAAAAAAATAAAAAAGAACATACGGGGCCCCATCAGTTTTTGGGCATTAGTGATCTATTGTCCCCTAAGCTCTGGTTTTGTACTCCTGGCCACTACAGTCTGTTGTTGTTGGCGGAGTCCCTCGATTTTGTATTATGGCTTCCAAAGGTTCGGGGTCAAAGGGTACAAAAAAGACCAAAAAACAAAGGGGTTCCCCCTCTGATTCTGATGATATGCCGATACTTTCCCCGCAACTTATTAACATAAAGGGCGCCTTGGATGAGCCATTAGGGGGATCTGGTGCGGAGGCTGGCCCAGATCAGCCCAGCCCTGTGTTTATCACAGAGGAGATGCTAGCCGTATCCCTGGGGGGGCTAGAAGAGAGAATAGCAGCATTGATCGCTAGAGCTATTCCTGGTAAGAAACGGGTTAGATCCCCATCACCAAGAGGTGTATCCTCAGATGCTGAGATTCTCTCTCCAGAGGAATCACAGGAGGATCAACTAGACCTGAACCAAGAGGGTTCAGGGATTGAGGGATCTGCCTCTGAGGAACCATTTTCAGACTCCCAGACAGAAAGACTGTGGGTACAGTCTTTGACAGACATGGTCCGCTCGGCATTTAGTTTACCATTGCCAGAGCCTCAGGTTCCTCCGGTATCCTCTCTGGGCTCTTTGAAAGCTCCGTTAAGCAACGCAGTTTTTCCGGTCCATCCTCTCTTGGAGGAATTGATCTTTCGGGATTGGGTACGGCCGGACAGGATTTTTCTGCCACCGAAAAGATTTGCGGTCATTTACCCCATGGAGGAAAAATTCTCCAAGAGGTGGAGGCTCCCAGTAGTGGATGCAGCCATCTCATGTGTGAATAAATCACTAACTTGCCCGGTGGAAAACATACATATGTTTAAAGATCCGGTTGATAAACGGTTAGAGACACTTTTAAAAGCATCCTTTGCTACGGCAGGAGCAGTGGTACAGCCAGCTGTGGCTGCAATTGGAGTTTGTCAGGCGTTAAAAGACCAGACAAAAGAAATGTTAAAGGACATGCCTACCCAACAAGCAGAAGAGTTTTCTGACATTCCCAGAGCTCTGTGTTTTGCGGTAGATGCTATAAAGGATTCCATCCAGCAGGCCTCTCGTTTATCACTATTTTTGGTGCACATGAGAAGGCTCTTATGGTTGAAGAACTGGGCGGCGGAGCCCCCATGCAAAAAGCTTCTGGCAGGGTTTCCCTTCCATGGAGGACGACTCTTCGGAGAGGATCTGGATAAATATATTCAGACTATTTCAAGTGGCAAGAGTACCCTTTTACCGGTCAAAAAGACATTCCGGGGTCCTACATTTAAAAGGCAGCTCTTTCCTGTCTCGGGGCCCTCAAATTCCAGGCAGTATCGACGGCCGCCTGCACGATCCAACGTTAACAGTAGATCGCAGGGACAGGCCCCTGGGGGTAAGAGGCCATGGTATCGCAAGCCGACAAAGACAGCCCCTAAGTCTGCCTTATGAAGGGGCGCCCCCACTCTCGCGGGTGGGGGGAAGGCTTAGTTTCTTCTCAGAAGTTTGGGAAGCCAAGATCCCCGACAAATGGGTCCGGGCATCTGTAACCACAGGCTACAGACTGGAGTTTCTAAGGTGTCCTCCGCCTCATTTTCAAGAATCAAGGCTACCAAAGGATCCAGCAAGGAAGGCCTCATTGCTGGCAGCTTTGGATCACCTGCTTTGCCAGGACGTAATAATAGAGGTGCCAGCCCAAGAGCAAGGGCTAGGTTTCTATTCCAATCTCTTTGTCATACCAAAGCCCAACGGCGATGTCAGGCCAATCTTGGACCTAAAGAGGTTAAACGGTTACCTAAGGGTTCGTTCCTTCCGGATGGAATCCATCCGGTCAGCAGCCGCCGCGCTTCAGAGGGACGATTTTCTGGCCTCCATAGACATAAAGGATGCTTACCTTCATGTACCAATCTTTCAGTCGCATCAAAGATTTTTACGCTTCGCGGTGGGGCAGCGACACTTCCAATTCAGGGCGCTCCCCTTCGGGCTGGCCACGGCCCCCCGGGTATTCACGAAGATCCTAGCCCCAGTTCTGGCCAATTTAAGGATCCAAGGGGTCACAGTCCTAGCATACTTGGACGACCTTTTAATCATAGATCACTCACGGCCGGGTCTGCAACAGGCAGTAAACCTCACGGTTCGGTACCTCGAAGGATTCGGCTGGGTCCTAAACCGGGGAAAGTCAGCGTTCCAGCCTACAAAGCAGTTGGAATACCTCAGCATGAGGTTAGACACAGAACAGCAAAGGGTGTTCCTGCCCCTTGTAAAGATCGAGGCTATCAAGGGGTTGGTTCAGTTGGTTCTAAACAAGAAAAAACCAACTATTCGCCTGTGTATGCGAGTACTAGGCAAGCTAGTGGCCACGTTCGAGGCAGTACCATACGCTCAGATCCACACTCGCGTCCTACAGGCAGCCATTCTAGCAGCCTGGGGCAAGAGGGCACATGCCTTAGAGTCCCCTTTGACGCTATCATCAAGGGTCCGACAAAGCCTGGCCTGGTGGTTGAACCCCCAGAATCTTCTAAAGGGAAAATCCTTCAGCCCTGTTGTCTGGAAGGTAGTTACCACAGACGCCAGCCTGGCAGGCTGGGGGGCGGTCTTCGAGGGGTTCTCTCGCCAGGGAACTTGGGTGAAAGCAGAGAGGCAGCTCCCCATCAATATCTTGGAGATCAGAGCTGCTCGCCTAGCCCTTCTGGCATGGACCTCCAGATTAAAGGGGTTCCCGGTGAGAATCCAGTCAGACAATGCCACGGCGGTGGCATACATAAACCACCAAGGGGGAACCAGGAGTCAGGCCGCTCAGAGGGAGGTGAGCTTGATTTTTCAGTGGGCAGAGGTTCATGTACCCTGCATTTCGGCGATATTCATTCCCGGAGTGGACAACCTGCAGGCAGACTTCTTAAGTCGCCAGAGTCTGTTGCCAGGGGAGTGGTCTCTGCATCCCCAGGTCTTTCAGACAATCTGCCAGAGGTGGGGAATGCCGGACGTAGATATAAGGGCATCCAGGTTCAACAAGAAACTAGACAGGTTCGTGTCTCGAGCGAGGGATCCTATGGCCTGCGGAACCGATGCGTTGGTTGGTTTGCCCTTGGCATCAATTCAAACTTCTATATGCATTCCCTCCGCTACAGTTACTCCCTCGCCTGTTGCGCAGGATCAGAGTGGAGCACAAGCCAGTCATTCTAGTAGCTCCGGCTTGGCCCCGGAGGACTTGGTACTCACTAGTCCTGAAGATGGCAGTGGGAGACCCTTGGACTCTTCCTCTACAACCAGACCTACTCTCACAAGGCCCGATCCTCCACCCTACATTACAGCGTCTAAATTTGACGGCCTGGAGGCTGAATCCCTGATTCTCAGGGGTAGAGGTCTGTCTAGGCAGGTAATTCCTACCCTGATTAGGGCTAGAAAGCCGGTCTCCAGGGTGATTTATTACAGGGTGTGGAGGAACTACGTAGGCTGGTGTGAATCCAAAAGATGGAATTCCCGCAAATATACTATTGATAGGGTGTTAAGTTTTCTCCAGCTAGGAGTGGATAAAGGCCTGGCATTAAGCACAATCAAGGGACAGATTTCAGCTCTGTCAGTGTGGTTTCAGAGGCCGCTGGCCACCCACTCGCTGGTAAAGACCTTCTTACAGGGGGTCTTGCGTATTAATCCTCCTGTCAAGTCACCAATTTGTCCATGGGACTTAAATCTTGTCCTGTCCACTCTACAGAAACAACCCTTTGAGCCGTTGGCTGAGATTCCTTTAGTCTTACTGACAAAGTTGGTTTTCTTGGTCGCCATAGTTTCGGCCAGGAGAGTGTCAGAATTAGCAGCCTTATCGTGTAAGGAACCATATCTCGTTCTGCATAAGGACAGGGCAGTTCTCCGGCCCCATCCTTCCTTTCTACCAAAGGTTATATCCAAATTTCACTTGAACCAGGATTTGGTACTTCCATCCTTCTTTCCAAAACCCACATCTAGAAAGGAGGGGTTGCTGCATACCTTGGATATTGTCCGGGCCATGAAGGCCTATCTTAAAGCTACAGAAAAGATCCGGAAGACAGATGTGTTATTCGTTCTACCAGATGGCCCCAAGAAGGGGCAGGCAGCTGCAAAATCCACCATCTCGAGATGGATTAGACAATTAATCATTCAAGCCTACGGTTTGAAGAGGTTGCCTCCTCCTTTGTTGGTAAAGGCCCATTCTACCAGGGCCATGGGCGCCTCCTGGGCAGCACACCATCAGATCTCTATGGCTCAGATATGCAAGGCGGCGACGTGGTCATCAGTCCACACGTTTACAAAGTTTTATCAACTAGACGTGAGAAGGAATGCGGATTCTGCCTTTGGACAGGCAGTACTACAGGCTGCAGTTTAAGATCCTCGGGATCAGAAGCACCCTTGGTTGTAAAAAAAGAAAAAAAAAAAAAAAAAAAGTTTTTTCTTGACTAAGTTGGAATTATTATTATTATTTGAGTATACCTCTAAATTGAATCCTTCTTTGGAAGATGTCTCCCTCCCCTCATTAAAGCATTGCTTTCGGACATCCCATATAGTAATGAATATGCCGCTCTGTGTCCCGTGATGTACGAGAAAGAAAAAGGGATTTTTAAATACAGCTTACCTGTAAAATCATTTTCTTGGAGTACATCACGGGACACAGAGCTCCCACCCCTCTTTTGGGGAAACATTTTGGGAGGCATACTGCTTGCTACAAAACTGAGGGACTCCCTCTAGGGGAGGGGGTTATATAGGGAGGGGACTTCCTGTTTGAGATTGCCAGTGTCCACACCTGAAGGTACTCCATATAACCCATATAGTAATGAATATGCCGCTCTGTGTCCCGTGATGTACTCCAAGAAAAGGATTTTACAGGTAAGCTGTATTTAAAAATCCCTTTTTTAAAGTGCAACGTAACATCATGCTGCACATTCATAATAAATTATCATCTTCTGTATGCATCCGCCTTGTAAAATATTTAGCTTTTAGCATTCCCAGTGCTGCAGAGCGAACCTTGCACATTCAGACTTCCAAATGTTTGACCTACATAAGATATTAAAGGGTTTAGCTGCACTTCAATGCCTGTTTCGGCATTAGGTCCATGGCAGTTAATCAATTTGATGACAGAGATAACTGTGTGCATTTATTTTACACAGTGGGTCAATCTTGAAGCGCATTGCTTTGGTTGTGTGTAACCAGACAGTACATTCATTATGTGCTTTTTGCAAAACCCCCCAGAAAAATCCATGTGTTTAGTCTTGTGATGAGTTTCTTTAGATGTTTAAATTTATCTATGCCCAGGTTCCCACCATATCAAATGTTTATTAAATGTGCTGTGATCTGCTATTAAGGGTAAGATCAAACATTTGCATATGTAAAGGTTTGCCATTGATTCATATGGTGCTAATTTATATTTGTGCAATGCATTGGTGTACATTGGCATGCATTAATTGAAAGTCAAATTTTGAATCCAACTTTTTATAGGGATGGCAGCACATCATGCATGGCAATGCAGATTTTTTACAGTATTAACCAAGCTATTTAAACCCC
The DNA here is from genome assembly GCA_029574335.1 of Rana kukunoris. NCBI lineage: Eukaryota > Metazoa > Chordata > Amphibia > Anura > Ranidae > Rana > Rana kukunoris. The sequence continues at coordinate 329,499,402 of CM056049.1, forward strand.
CAAAACAAAAATGTAATATATTTTAGCTTACCAATCATTCGATGTGATAGCTGCATTTGTTTTCTTTTTTCCTTCTCTTGTAACTTGCTGCTCTGGCTGGTATCACGCTTCCTGTATTAGGATGCCTAAACTCTGGATGAATGAGAACAGGGGGCATATTTGGACAGCAGCATTGTCAGCCTTGGGGGAGGGGATGTTGGATATATTAGCAGATTTAAATACACAAACACATTGAAGGCAGACTTCAGCTAATACTTTATAAACAGTTACACTAAACAGTTTTTCCTTCCTTTTGGATTAAAGGTTTTACATGAAATAGTTTTTCTCATCCCTGTAACATACCTCTGCAAGAAAGGTTGTTCTTTTGAAAAATAAGACTTGCTGGCTGGATCACCAAAAGAAAATAAAGGAAAGAAAGCCTAAAAAAGTTATGCAACCATTAGATTTAAGAATTGGTAAGATAGACTATAAATAATGTTTGCTTTTGGGTTTAACCACTTCAATACCGGGCTTTTATACACACCTCCATACCGGGCCTATTCTGGCACTTCTCTCCTACATGTAAAATTATCATTCTTTTACTAGAAAATTACGCAGTACCCCCAAACATTATATATGTTTTTTTAGCTGACACCCTAGGGAATAAAACGACGGTCATTACGTTTTATCTTGCACAGTATTTGCGCAATAATTTTTCAAACACCCTTTTTTTGGAAAAAAATTGTTTCATGAATTAAAAAAATAACAAAACAGTAAAGTTAGCCCAACTTTTTTGTATTATGTGAAAGATTGTTACACCGAGTAAATGGATTCCCAACATGTCACGCTTTAATTATGCAAACACTCATGGAATGGCACCAAACTTCGGTACTTAAAAATCTCCATAGGCAACACTTGAATTTTTTTTTTTTTACAGGTTACCAGTTTAGATTTACAGAGGAGATCTAGTACTAGATTTGTTGCTGGCACTCTAACGCACGCAACGATACCTCACATATGTGGTTTAAACGGCGTTTACACATGTCGGCGGGACTTGCGTGTGCGTTTACTTCTGCACGGGAGCTACCGGGGACAGGGGCGTTTTAATTTTATTTTTGAATCTTTTATTTATTTTTTTACACTTTTTTTTTTTTTTTTTTTTCCATTCTTTTTTTTTTTCACTTTTATTCCTATTTCAAGGAATGTAAACATCCCTTGTAATAGGAAATGTGTGTGACAGGTCCTCTTTATGGAGAGATGCAGGGTCAATAAGACCCCACATCTCTCCTCCAGGCTGGAAACCATGAGATCGGTGAAAAAAAAATTCACCGATCTCATGAATAGTTGCTTACAGCCGCAATCGCGGCTTTGTTTACTTACTTATAGATGAGGTGCAACCCAGCAATAGACATGCAAAGGTCTTCACCAGAGAACACAGGCGGGCATATTGGGCGTACGTGGTGATCCGGCGTAGCTTAGGCATTTGTCCCGGCGTGGTTGTGAGCATGCGCATTAGGGTGCTGTTTCATGCGTTCGCGGCTTTGTCACCGCGAATGTGCAGTTCGTGATACGCCGGGCGTAAAACCCTGCACCATGCTTGGACCATCTCACTCCTACTTCCACCTACGCCGGCCTGCGCCTTTGAAACTTACGCCACGCCGACGCAGCTTTGGGACCAATAGCTTGCTGAATGCAGTGCTTGCCTCTCCACGCTGCGTCGGCGTAGCGTACAGCCTTTGCACTACGGCGGCATAATGTGCGCCCAACTCGCTGTGAATCTGGGCCATAGTGTTTTGCTTTTAGGCCAAAAAGTTCGATTTTGGTCTCATCTGACCAGAGAGTGTTGGGCCCCTTGGAGGATGAGGAATGGGAAGAGGCTTTAGAATCTTGTAAGGCTGTCTTGCTCAAGCTCTCTGACAGATTGACTCAAATCTATATTATCCATCGGGCATATCTCACCCCCCTTCGAGTTGCCAGATATAAAAGCCACCCAATCTACACTCTGTCAGATGTGTGGGAGGGAGGTGGGTACGTTCTTTCACTTAATATCGTCATGTCCCGAAATACAGGGCCTGTGGGAACAAGCTGTAACATTTCAGCACGATCACATGGGCTCTCCCGTCACGCTGGACCCGAAACAGTGCCTTCTTGGGTTGCTTCCAGATAATATAGACAGATATACGAAGACGTTCCTAGATGAGACCCTGTTATCGGTACGGAAGGTTATTGCCCGGAATTGGATGCGACCCATGCCCCCTAGGTTTGTGGAGTGGAAGGTGAAAGTCAATAATAGTCTACCATACAAAAAGATTATGTACATCAACAGGGAATGCTCGACCAAATATGACAACATTTGGGACCGCTGGCTACAAATCCCTGATACTTGTACGTAGGGCACTGTGTCTCCTTTTTTTTTTTTATTATTATTTCTTTGGTTAATTAAAAATTATTTGTTTGTTGGCCATGACATCGGTTTTGAACTTTTGGCATTCTGATCACTGTGTGCCCTCATGTTATCATTGACACTTTAGATGTATGTAAAGACATATATGCACTTTTTGTTACAATAATGTTGGATGGGAGGGAAAGGGGGGAAAAAAGGGGGGGGGAGAGAAAAAAGAGGAAAAACTGAATCCAGCTAAACTAAATGTTACATTTTCTATGCTAAAATTCATGTACAAATGCTAGTATGATTGTACAACTGTTATTTTGATTACAAATAAATTGGACTGTGGTTTGTCAAAAAATACAATAAAAAAAATCCTACATCGTTTTGACGTCACTTCCGCCCTGCTATGCTATGGGGCGGGTGAAGGCTATCTTGCCCTTACTCGCATCCTCACACAGCACAACAGAGGACCCGATCGGCTCCGGTAAGCGGGGGACCGCTGCCGGTAACGGTGATCTCCCGGCGGAGACCACCGTTATCGTTTATAGGACCGCTCACTCTAAAGATGGATATCTCGGTTGTGGCAGCAGCTGCTGCCGTTACTGGGATATCCATCTTTAAACAAATGATGTATTATACTCTGAACCCAGAGCCAGACTTCGTATCAATAACAATCTTTCATCAGCGTTTAAGCTCTATAGAGGTACCCGGCAGGGGTGCCCATTGTCCCCATTGCTGTTTGCATTGGCGATTGAGCCCCTGGCCATCTTTATTCGCAATTCGACCGAGGTGGTGGGATTCCGTAGGGGCCAGAGGGAAGATAAGATATCATTGTATGCAGACGATGCGCTAATTTATTTGGGCGACTCTTCTGCATCGCTGCAGGCAGTGATACAGATTATTGGGAAGTTCGGTTGTTTTTCGGGCTTTGCCATTAACTGGTCAAAATCAATCCTGATGCCTATAGACAAAATGGAGGAACCACTGCCACATGGAGCAGAGAAGATTGTTACAAGCAGCAGTTTTAAATACCTAGGAGTGGTGGTATCTCCAGATCCGGCGGAGTATCTCCAGCTAAATCTGGGCCCACTATTGGCTAGACAGAAGGAGAAATGCAACAGCTGGTGTAAACTTCCATTATCGGTGGTAGGACGGGCAAACCTAATTAAAATGATATGGGCACCACAGCTACTATACGTCTTCCATAATTCCCCTATGTGGATTACGAATAAATGGTTTAAACAAATTGAAGCACTAATGAGAAGGCTGATATGGAAGAAGAAGACAGCCAGGATTAGCCTAGCTACCCTTCAGTATAGAAAGGATAGGGGAGGCCTTGCTGTCCCACATCCTAAAACGTATTTCCTGGCTGCTCAGATTCAACACCTAGCAGGATGGGGAAGGGAAAATAACGAGGACCCCATTTGTAAAATGGTAACAAGCTGTGCCCCTATATTAGTGGCAGCATCTCATTTGGAAATGGACCTCCCTAGCATACCAGGATCTGCTCCGACAGGTATTTTGCTTAAAAGGGTTTGGGGGGAGATTAGGAAGGCCTTGGGAGTAAAGGGACCGTTGCCCTTCACCCCGATATGGCATAATCCTAGATATCCGGAAATACAGGAATTAAGGGGATTCACTGTGTGGAAGGAGAAAGGGATACATTTTGTCAAGCAATTGTATGAAGGGGAGGTATTGAAAACATACGAACAGTTGTGTCGGGAATTCCAGTTAAATCCAAAGGGATTTTATCAATACCTCCAACTTCGACATGCGTTACAGGCACAACAAAAAACACAACCCCTAACAGTATCGACAGCCCCCTTAATTAAGGTAGTACTTGGAATGGAGGATCGGAAAGGACTAATTTCAAAAATATATAGGGAACTACTATCCAGGGCTCAGGATTATACATCCTTAAAATGTCGCAGAAAATGGACTGAAGATGTAGGGAATATAGATGAAAGCCGTTGGAAAAGGGCCGTAGAATGTATTCCCGTAGTATCGCTATCAGCATCGCATAGATTGTCACAGCTATTTATTTTGCACCGGGCATATAGAACACCAGAGCAGATGCACAGGTGGGGAGTAAGAGACTCCCCGCTATGCCCGAAGTGCAAAATACATCAGGGCGATTTTATACATTTGATCTGGAGATGTCCAAAACTACACCGGTATTGGGAGGAGATCTCCCAGTGCATAAGTAGACTTGCACAGACACCCATCCCATTGGACCCTCTGGTATATATATTGGGGTCCATAGAGGCGGATACCTTTCCAAAAGGAATTTATACAATGTTAACTAGAGTATTATATCTAGCAAGAAAACTTATAGCACGATACTGGATGGCACCAGAGGTCCCCACGGGAAGGCAGTGGATTCTACTAGTAAATTCCTTACTTCTTAGAGAAAGACTAACATATAGTCGTATGGGGGAAACTGGGAAATTCGATCAGATTTGGCAAACATGGCTGAGCGACGACAGACTCTCTCCGCCACAGTCGATAAGGGACAGACTACAGAGGTAAATAAAAGGAATAGGGAGGAGTAGTGTACGAAAACAAGAAAATAAATGAGAGGTAAAACGAAATGGCCACGATAAGGCGGTGTGGGTAGGGAAGGGAGGGAGGGTGGTAAATAGAAATACGCACAAAATAATGCACGAAAAAGGGATATAGTTAAGAAAAGGGAGCGAGTTTGGAAACTAGAGCTTTACATATTTTATGAACTATTTAATATGCACTGTATTTTGTATTTGAATATCCGCACAAGTGTATGATAAATGTAAACATTGAATAAAAAAGAAGTGATTTAAAAACAAATGATGTATATCTGCGTGAGCAGGTCCTTAAGTGGTTAAAAAATACGTAACTTATAACAAAGCTGAACGGTACCGCCCAGGGGGGTGGTCCCTCTGGGTATAACCCCTCACCCTGCACTCTGCCTAGCATAGGAGAAGGACCTGGCTCACTATGGGGATTATTGGTCCTGGAGATTTTATTTTTTCCTACTTTTTTGATCTTGAGATCTACTATCAACTGCCGGCTGAGTGACAGGCTGGATAATATAGATCCTTGTAGTCTCCCCAGTCCGGCCATCAAGTGTGAGCAGACCTTTAGCAACACACTGGGCACAACATATCCCGTTTTGCTTCAGGGGTGGCCGGTGAGCTTTATGCTTCAGGGCACTCATATGACCGCACTCCTGCTCTCCGAGTCACAGTGGGCCGTGGCCGACAGCCACTCCGTACTACTTGGATAATGGGTCTGTCCGGAATGCGTCCAGCAGTCCTCGCAGAGGTTCCCCTTTTGACACACTCTCAGAAAGTTGCCTTTCTGGTCGCTACAAGTCACAAGACTTCTATATTTTCTGATGAGAGAGTATTTGGCAGTTTATATTTATTATTATTATACAGGATTTATATAGCGCCAACAATTTGCGCAGCGCTTTACTAAAATAATTGCATTTCCATGTTCTGTGTACTGTGGGAGAAGAGATATAGTGACTGCATGGTCTTGGGTTTAGTAACATTTAAATCTTGAATATCTCTATGCGGTGGTAAATATAAATAAAACACACACACACTCTCTTAGAGGTTGGATCTGGTACACATCATTAGACTCTGAGATCAAATTTTTTAATTAAAGGAAAAAAAAATTAAAGACCTAAAGCACTGTTTTGCAGATTTTCAAGCAGGACTGTAATATAATATTTTGCTTGACAGACTCCCCTTGTCAGAGGCAGGTGGCTTAATACACACTACCTGTGTGTGCTATTTGTATCACTGGTCATGAATGGGTTAAACACAAATTAGCCATTTTTATAGTATTAAAACGGCAGATAATCACCACTTTAAGGGGTTATTTTATACTCTGAAAAAGTGAAAGTATATAGATAGAAATACAGAAGTAGGGTATACAGGGTATTTTAACTTGGAGCCAAAGATGAAGGTGCATGAATGGTGGAGGACGGGGGGATATAAATCTTTAATGTTAAAATGGTACTAAAGGTTGAGACTTTTTGGCATGGATTTAACCACTTCAGCCTCGGAAGATTTGGCTGCTCTATGATCCGGCCATTTTCCCAGGGCGTCTTTCAGGACAGCACATCGAGAGATAGTGACTCCTCCCTCTCCAACAGGAAACACCTTCACAAACTTTAAAGGGAGGCCCCTCCCAGCACACTTCAGTTTTTGTTTCCTCCGACCCGAAGGGGAATATCTTCTAAGAGGGGAGGTATTTTTTAGATCCAGGATCTGGATTGCTTCCCTCTTACCTTTTCAGGCATCTGTGAGACATCCGCTCCCCTGCTACCCGTTCGGTGACGGTAGTAGCCGGGCTCCCCTTCCGCAGGCTAGGGTGCTCAATGGAGCCATGAATGGCTGGAGATGGCGTCCGGCAACCGCGCGCAATTCGCGCCATTTTTCATTTTATCAGCGCGGTCGCCGTGTTATTGCGTAATTTCCGGCGCTCACTAGAGGAAGAGGCAGAGGGCGGGAGCTGGTGCCGATTTCCACTTCCGGTCCGGCGCAGCGGTGCTATTGGTCTCCGGGAGCAGGTGTGTAAAGCCACAGATGAAGCACGGACGCTCTGCGATGGAGACGCCAGAAAGTCCAGTGGTGGGTAAGCAAGTCTGTTTTTCCCTATGAGTTTCTACCTTTTTTTTTTGTCAGGTGGAGGGTCGGTCTCAAAACCCCCCCCCCCCCTTGGGGGCCTGTCGGGGCACTGGATTGTATTCCTTTCTTTCTTAGTGCACCTTTTGAAGGGGACCTCAAACGGGAACAGGGTTCTCACTAGGGTCCCCCTGCTTTTCTTCTGTTTGTGTTACAGGTCAGGTCTGGCACTAAGAAAAAATGCCCATCATGTAGAGCTAAGATGAGTGACAGTTGGAAGAAAGCACTTTGTAAAACTTGTATTGCTTCTTTGGTTCGGGAAGAATCAGATGCCATGAGAGGATCTGATCTCCTCTACAAAGAAAAAAACTATTGCCCACGATTCAGACTCTGCGTGACTCTTTAGTTTTGCCTTCCACCCCTCAGACCTCTACCTCTCAATCCTCTCAAGATTCGGTAATTATTCCAGAATTAGTCATGGTGACAGATGATTTAGGACCCAGGGAAGGTTCCTCCCAGGTGCCCGGTGATGATTCAGAGGAGGAAATGGCAGGGCACCCCTCAAAGTTTAAACTATCTCTGGAAGAGGTAGACGGTTTAATCAGGGCCATACATGTTACGTTGGGTCTGAGTGAGGAAAAAAGGGAACTAACCCTCCACGATCGCATGTATGCGGGTCTGGGTGAATCAAAGGGGCAGGTCATTCCGGTCCATTCAGTGATCTCGGAGACTATAATTAAAGAATGGCAGGATCCAGAGAAGAAGCCCTTTTTCCCTAAAGCACATAAAAGGCACTTTGCTTTTGAGGAGGATCAGCAGCAGTTTGGAATAAGGTCTGTGAAGGACTTTTATGCAATTGCCTATATACTTCAGTGTAATTCTCTCCCTGCTATTTTTAATGTCTGTGTGTTATGGGTAAAAGGTGACTTTGTGTATTCTAAAGGGTTTCATGACTTTTTTGCAACCATGTGCTCTATGGGGGCTGCCTTTAGCCCTGGATAATTGGATTACTTTCCCCTTTGTAGAGGCATCTGTAAAACCTGTTTAAACCAGATTGCCATGCTGCCAGTAAGGGACAATGACCTTTCAATGCTAAGTGGCTTGTGAAATACCTTTCCATTGTGTTCTGCAGATGAATAGCCGTGTCAGAGACGAGACGCCTAGCCAACCGATTAGATAATTGACTCATGTTAATTGTTGTTCTGATTGCTTCATTGTAGTAATTACCCCATGGGGCTTTTGTCTGAATACACATCAGTTTCAATTCAAACCGTTCTGACCAATCTCTGCTGTGTCATTTTCAAGTCCTCATTTGAATGGAAGGTGGACCTGATGGGGAACTGATGGGACATTGGAGGGGACCAATGGGAAAGCAGTTGTTGGGGGCGGGATGTTCCAAATCCTGTATAAAGTGTGCTGTGTACTTTCAATAAAGTGTGTCCTGTTTACATTCAGCATTAAGCCTTGGCTCATGTATGGATTATTCGGCGATTCCAGGGATATTCCTACTCGTGGAATATTGGGTGATTTCTTTTATGGAAGAAGGGAAGGCTTGACGGGGATATGTTCTACCACCGTCACAAGGTCCCTAAGCTTGATGCAGCCTTTTCTCAGGTGTCCAGGTCTACGGACCTAGCCTTTGAGGACATGGGTGTTCTCAAGGATTCTATGGACAAGTGTATGGATCTCTTCCTCAAGAGGTCATGGCAGTCTATTATAAATGGTTTAAAGCCCGCCATGGCTACAACATGTGTTGCCCGGAATCTGGAGTTTTGGACGAGTCAGCTAAAAACTCATATTTTGGCCGATTCGTCTAAAGAGGAGATTCTGGACTCTTTCTCTACTTTAACCGCAGCAATAGCCTACATTGCGGATGCCTCGGTAGAAGCCATCAAGATGACAGCTAGGTCTGCAGCCCTGGCTAATTCTGCCAGGAGGGCACTTTGGCTAAAAACCTGGCCAGGGGACGCAGCCTCAAAGAACAAGCTTTGCGGTATCCCCTTTTCAGGAGACCTCCTGTTTGGTCCAGAATTGGATAGTATACTAGACAGGACCGCGGATACAAAAAGATCTTTTCCGGTTAAAAGAAAGAGGCAGCCCCCCAGACGTTTTTTTTTCGTCAGCAAAGGGTGCTAGACAAGGGCAACAAACCCCAAGGGGGTAGGAAAGGTTGGACAGCGTAGAAGGCAAAAGATAAGAAGGGAATCCTTTTCAATCCTCCTGCGCAGTCCCAGAAATCACAATGACTCGGCGGTCAGGGTCGGCGGAAGATTACAAAAGTTTCCTCCGCGGTGGTCAGAGATAACCCACAATCGTTACATTCTGACCACCCTGTCTCTGGGTTACGATATACGATGTGTCTTTTCACAAAGATTTCTGGTGACCAATTTCCCAAAGGATCCAATAAAATCCCTGGCCATGAAATCCTCTTTAAAAGAGTTAATTCAACAGGGGGTAATAGTGAAGGTGCCCCAGGCAGAACAGGGTCGGGGGTTCTATTCCCATGTGTTTCTGGTAAAAAAAAAACACCGGAAAGTTCAGGATGATTTTAAACCTAAAACCCTTGAACAAATCTGTAATGTACAGAAGGTTCAAAATGGACTCAATATTTTCGGTCAGGAATCTATTGACGCCAGGATGCTTCATGGCATCAATAGATTTGAGGGATGCCTACCTGCACATCCCGATCTCCCCACAGTCCCAGAGGTTCCTCAGATTAGCGGTGAGGGAAGGAGGAGTGGTTCAACACCTACAGTACAGGGCTCTTCCATTCGGGCTCTCATCCTCACCCCAAATCTTTACCAAGGTGATGGCGGAGGCCTTGGCTCCGCTTCGTCTTCAGGGGGTAGCGGTGATCCCCTATTTAGACGACCTGTTGTTTTTTTGCCCCTCAAGGGAAAAACTACTGGAAAACTTGTCCAAAGCTCAGGCTCACCTGGAATCACTAGGGTGGATTCTGAATCTCCAGAAATCTTCTAGTACCTGCCCAGGAGATCCTTTTCCTGGGATATCAGGTGAATTCTCTGAGCCAAAGAATGTTTTTTTACCCCTAGAAAAAAAGACCAAGGTTCAGGAGACCATCACTCGGCTCCAGTCCAACCAGACCATAACCATAAGACAGGTGATGTCGGCATTGGGGGGTGTTGACTTCAACTATGCCAACAATCCAGTGGGCGAGACTGCATTTCAGGGGCCTTCAGAATTTTTTTTTTTAAGGTTGTGGGATCACATCCTCAACTCCCTGGACAAGCATATAAAGATTCCATCTCGGGTAAAAAGATCCCTATATTGGTCGAAGGAGCAGCAGGTCCTCTCAAGGGGTCTGGAGTGGTCTTTTCCGGTGGAGAAAAGATTAACAGATGCCAGTGTGTGGGGATGGGGAGCCCACCTAGGGAAAGATTTCATTCAGAGCCACTGGACAAGAGAGGAATCAGTTCGATCCTCAAATTGGAGGGAATTAAGAGCGATCGCTTTAGCCCTGGAGAGGTTTGCTCCAGATCTTCTAAACCATCACGTTCAGGTCCTGACAGACAATGTTACGGCTGTAACATATGTGAACAGGCAAGGGGGCACCAGAAGCAGACCTCTGCCGATTTTGGCCGAGAGTATCCTGCGATGGGCAGAGAAGTACCCGAGATCCCTTTCAGCAGTGCATCTGAAGGGATCCCTGAACGAGGTGGCAGATTTTCTGAGCAGGCATCAGGTTTGGGAATCGGAGTGGTCTCTAGACCCCGAAGTTTTTTTCAGAGATCTCCAGCAAGTGGGGTCAACCGGAGGTAGACCTGTTTGCCTCAAGAAAGCACTCCCAGGTACCTCATTTTTTTCTCCCTAGACAGACTGGACGGGTCCCTGGGGATGGATGCTCTGGCGCATCCCTGGAGATTTCGCCTTTGCTTTGCTTTCCCCTCGTTCCAGCTGATCCCGTTAGTCCTGAGAAAGATTCAGAAGGAGAAGGTCCCAGTAATGATTGCTCCGTTCTGGCCCAAAAGGGCATGATTCTCAACAATCCTAGGGATGGCTGTAAAACCATGTTGGCATCTACCTCCCAAGTCAGACCTTCTGAGGCAGGGCCCGGTGTTTCACCCGGACGTATCCAAACTCTCCCTTTCAGCTTGGTTTCTGAGAGGAGACTCTTGAAGGGGAAAGGTTTTTCTGACCGTTTGGTCTCCACCCTGTTAAATAGCAGGAAAAAAGTTACGAGGGCCATTTATGCAAAAGTTTGGAAAGTGTATACGTCCTGGTGTAACTCCTCGGCCATGGAACCAAGCAGCCTCATTGCCATCCTAGAGTTTTTACAGGACGGGGCAGATAAGGGGCTAGCAGTCAGCACTCTAAAATTACAGGTGTCCGCCCTGACAGTTTTTCTAGAGAGATCTGTAGCTTCAGAACCTTTAGTTTCCCGGTTCTTTAGAGCCCTCTCAAGGGTTAGGCCACCACAGGTTAAGGGCTTCCCGAAGTGGGATCTATCGGTGGTACTGAAGGCTTTAGCTGGAAAGCCTTTTGAACCTTTAAATGATGCTTCTCTTAGGGATGCTACTCTGAAGGTTCTGTTCCTTGTTGCTATAACCTCAGCTCGTAGGGTTAGCGAGATACAGGCCCTGTCAATAAGGGAACCATATTTTTCTTTCTTTCCAGATAGGGTTAGAACAGACCCAACATTTTTGCCAAAGGTAGCCTCAGCGGTCAATTGCTCTCAGGAGATTGTGCTACCCACTTTTTGTTCAAACCCCCTCGGGGGGAAAAGGAATTTGTTTTTTCACATGCTGGATGGGAGAAGGGCTTTGTTATGCTGCCTTAAAATAAGAGTCCTTCAGGTGCACAGATTCTTTATTTGTTTTATTTGGGGGCAAAAAGAAAGGCCATCCGGCCTCAAGGGGTACCCTAGCCAGATGGAGGCCTATTTACATGCAGGAGTAGTCCCGCCAGAAGGAATTTGTGCTCATTCCACTCGAGCGCTTGCAGCTTCATGGGCAGAGAGAGCTGGTGCCACCCCAGAACAAATTTGTAAGGTGGCGACGTGGTCAAGTTTTAGCATGTTTGTACGGCATTATAGGTAGGACCTCATGTCTGCCAGGGACCAGGCGTTCGGCAGAAAGGTCCTACAAGCTGTTGTCCCGCCCTAAGGTGGTAAGTCTCTGGTATCCTCTCGATGTGCTGTCCTGAAAGACGCCCTGGGAAAAAGCAAGTTAGGCTTACCGGTAACTTGTTTTCCAGAAGTCTTTCAGGACAGCAATAACCCGCCCGTTTAATTGTTGATGTGCCTTGCTGTGACTAACCTATGTGTTCCAGCCGGGGCCGGAGGTTTCTCGGTAACAACTGAAGTGTACTGGGAGGGGCCTCCCTTTTAAAGTTTGTGAAGGTGTTTCCTGTTGGAGAGGGAGGAGTCACTATCTCTCGATGTGCTGCCCTGAAAGACTTCTGGAAAACAAGTTACCGGTAAGCCTAACTTGATTTTTTTTTGCGATACGGCACTGTTGCTTTAATTAAAAATTGCACGGTCGTACATAGCTGTACCCAAACAAATTGATATATATTTTTTTCCCCCCTTAAATGGCTTTCTTTTGGTGGTATTTGATCGTCTCTATTTTATTTTTATTTTTTTCTGCGCTATAAACAGTGTAAATTTTGAAAAAAAATATATATATATTGTACTTTTTGCTATAATATCCCCATTTTTTTTTTTCATCAGTTTAGGCAGAAATGTATTACATACATATTTTTGGTAATAAAAATCGCAATAAGCATATATTGCTTGGTTTGCGCAAAAGTTATAGCATCTACAAAATAGGGGAAAGATTTACAGCATTTTTATCAAATTTTATTACTAGTAGTGGAGGTGATCAGCTTTTTTTTCTTTTTATCAGGACTGCGACATTATGGCAGACAGATCGGACACTTTTTGACAGATTTTTGGGACCATTGACAATTATACAGCGATCAGTGCTATAAACATGCACTGATTACTGTGTAAATGTCACTGGCAGGGAAGGGGTTAACACTAGTGGGCGTTCAAGGGGTTCCCCTGTGTGTGTTCAAACTGTAGGGGAATGGGACTGAGTGGAGGAGATGACAGATTGTTGTTTTTAGCTAGTAGGAACACACAATCTGTCCCTCCTCCCTTCCCCTCATTTTTTACAACCCGAAAAATTGGTTGTGTGTACGCGGAATTACTCATTCATTTCATTGTCGAGGAGAGTTTCTCCCTCATCGGAGGCCAGAAAGGCATTCCAGTAAGACCAGGTCCTGGAATAACTCTCCTGCTGATGACGTGAGGAGAGGACCAAGTCTTCTGGTTTGCTGATCTCCTTCACCTTACGAAACCCACATCTGTATTGTTGGTGGCGATGTTGATTTCCACTTCAAGGGAATACATGCCTTTGCGGCGTCTAGGAGATGACAAATAGATTCTTTATATACCTTCTCATATTGTTTACATGCAAAAAAAAATGCTGCGTCTTCCGGAATCGTTAAATCTGTCCATCGTTGGAGGATTTGTTTATTCTCCAACCAGAAGCTTTTTAGTTTGGAACAGTCCCAAAAAATGTGTAATAGTACCTTTCTCTCTCTGACATCTCCAACACCGGTCTGAGATGTCAGGACATTTTTATTTTTTTAGTTTCTCTGGTGTTTTGTACCACCTAGCAAAGATCTTGAAGTTGGTTTCTTGTGTTTTAGCACACACTGATGTTTCAAGTGTAAACTTAAGCATCCTTTGTCACTGTTCCAGCCTAAAAGTCCTCAATTCCTGTTCCCATTCCCGGACACACTTCAAGGAATGTGTTTCCGGCTGTGTGATTAATAATCCATAGCTTACCGAAAGTGTATGGAATAATGGTCCCTTACCACTACAAAGTTTCTCTAATGTAGTGAGGGGTCTAGTAAACCGTCCAGGGTCCTAAAGAAGTGGGTAATCTGTAATGCATTTCAGAATTTGAATCTAAATATATTCCCTTGTTCAGTCCACTCCATTATTGCCAACCATGCCCCTGTGTGGATATAGCTGGATGCTTGGGTGCATCCCATGTTCACTAAGTGCTGAAAAGCATTATCTTCACATCCTGGTAGGAAAAGGGGATTCTCTAGTATCGCATATAAAGGGAAGGTCGTGGGCACTATACCTATAGTGGGAAACAAGGCCGAGCAAAGCCTGACTGTGTTGCCCACTACAGGGTGCCCCCTCACCTCCCTAGGCATTGAGGCGCAGCACCACGGTGCTCCACTCAAGGGGACTGGTGATTGGGCTGGTACAATTTTGTACCTATAGTTTAGTGTCTGTCTATTTCAGTCAATAACTCTGTACAAATGTATTGCATGGTGATACGTCCGAATGTCTGGTACTGCCAATCCTGTTGTTTATGTTTGTGCCCATATAAACTCAATTATTGGCCTCTGACTCTGAAGTACCTTAAAGGGATGTGTACTGGTAATGCCTGTAATAAATGCAGGAATTTGGGAAGTATGATAATACAACATCCTAGCCAGGTGTGGAAGCCCAAATTCTATTTATCTAATGGCATCTTGACCTATTGCAATAAAGGGTGTCAATCGGTGTAAACTAATATCTGACCACCCATAGAGTAGCGCGGCCTGTGTCTGCTCTGCATAAGGGGAGCGCATAAGGACTAGCCATCCACCTGCTCAGCGGGGACCAGCATATAGGTTCCCCACTGAGCAGGTGGACTCAAATGTGTAGAAGGGACTTTAGTGTTAAGATGCCTCATTATTTTGATTCCTACAGGAATGGGGAACACAAGTATTACTTCATGAGTGTGCTGCTGCTCCTTCATTGTCAAGTCGCAAGCTAGGGTGGATCTTGGAACAGACTATATTGCTGAAAGGGTAACCCCTATTGAAATAAGATATTGGTTACATTGGGAGTGTGCTGTTTTAAAGGATCCGTTTTTCACCTGTTTTTTTAAGGGGGAACGTGTAACATGTTCCATCTGCAGCGCTCTCCCCTCCCCTCTGTGACAGCAAGCCAGGAATCTTCTCCCCACCCCCACTGTCGGTTTTTAAAAATGCTGCCATGTGGGACTCTGCCCACACGGCCACGTCATTCATTCAGTTTCCTGTGAATGAATGCCTACAAGTCAGCCATTGCAGCTAATGGCTTGTGGATTTCAGTGAGCTGTGAGGGCACTGGTGAGCATCCTCATAGTCTGTTGATCTTCCTGCTCTCAAGTAACTTTCTGTAGGTATGAGGTACAAGCATACAGCTATGCTGAGAGTCTGCTGGAGTTGGGCATTGCACCTGCAATCTGCTGGCCACTAATGCAATGCTCTGCAGGCTTCTCAACCTCCCTGGTGGTATGATTTTTTTTTCAGATTTTAGGTGCTGAAAGCGATACAATTATTTTGCAAGGAAATTTGGCGTTTTTATATTGTAGGCCTGCAATTCTTAGGAATAACTTGCTTAAATCTGTCCAAACAAGAGTCTAGTAGACATCCCAGGTATGATAAAGTTTTAAACACAAAATCATAAATTATAATATAATAAATAACTATAAGTAATTATAACAAATTATGTAATTATAATAAAAATTATTCAACGGAATCAAATCAAAAACACTGAAATTTGCTCAGTCGCAGAATTGTCGATGTGATTACTTTTATTTTTTGATGACGAATTTGCCCACAAATCGCTATCGCTCAATTCTGCAAGTGATTCTAATTTATTATCGCTGTTTTCTAGCTGCTCTAAAACCACTTTTGACATAAAGGGACACTTTTTGGTTGCTATGGACAATCTCCAGTTTCCAGGCAGAAAAAAATATTTTTATTATATTAAAGTGCATGTAGGACACTGGGCAGACCACTAAGGACAAAGGGTGTGTGTATGCATTTCCTACAGTACTGTAGTCTATAAGAATACAGTATACTGTGTATATATTGTGGGTGTTTACTTTTTTTAATTTGGTGCCGATCTCCGCCCCCGTGCGTCGTAACGTCGCAGGGAACGGTGCTTGGCGGCACACGGGCACTGTGAATCGAGCAATCACACAGCGGGGAGGTATCGCAGGATCCTGGGACAAGGTATGTTAACTCTGCCTGTGGACACTGCGAGGCGATCCCGAGTCTGGCTCAGGGTTACCGCTTTTGGTTCTGAAATTCCACCCCGAGCGAGCCAGACTCGGGAATACCGCTGAAGGGGTTAAAAAAAAATTAATCTGCAAAAAAGTAATTATTTTATTTTTTAGAGGTGAACCTAAACTTCCAAGTCAAAAACTTCACTTGTATGTATTGCAACTGTACGTTCAGCTGCTACAAGTTTGTGTACATTTTTCATGAATAAGCCTACATGTGTTTTCTGATTTGTATATTTTCCTTAATTTTAACACCCTGATGTTTTTTATATTTTTTCTTTTAGCATTAATGGACTAAAGAGTAATGAGGAAGAGGGGGAATCGGATCCTAAAGAAATCCCTGAAGATACCAGTCTGGTGACTTTGGGGTATGATTATAACCATAAATCTTACATGATATTGATGTATTAAAGTCCTTTAGTGCATCAAATATGCACAAAAAGAGTGGGATGTGGTGTTGTATAGGGGGTATGGTACAGATAGGGGCCTCTGTGTACAGGTAGGTGGGAAGTATGGGGGCCCCATAGGGGGTGTTGTCACTCACTGAGGTGCAGGGTGAGGTTGATGGAGTGGTGCTGTTACTGGATCCCAGTCTGGCATGGTCTGGTAATGGGGGGGGGGGGCTGGTTCTTATGACTTTTAGCATCAATGACAGTGTGAAGTCTTTTGTAGCAATGGTTTCATGAGGCCCTGAATTCTTGCAGGACGTATAGCTGTCCATTTGCCTTGGCAATATGCCTCCAGGTCATGCAAAGTCTTTCGTCATCTTGCATTAACCACATGTTTAACCACTTCTGCCCTGGAAGGATTTGCCCCCTTAATGACCAGGCCATTTTTTGCGATACGGCACTGCATCGCTTTAACTGACAATTGCGCGGTTGTGCAACGATGTACCAAAACCAAATTTATGTATTTTTTCCCCCACAAATAGAGCTTTCTTTTGGTGGTATTTGATCACCTCTACGTTTTTTGTTTATAGCGCAAAGAAAAAAAAAAAGCTGCAATTTTATATTTGAGATGAAACCAGATTGGTCTTTATGCACTATTTTAGATTTTACTTTTGCAAATCTAGTGGCTAACGCAATGGGCGCTATGATTCAGGGTTACTAGAAGTTTTAACAAAACTATAATAATTGCTTCATTTATGGAAGGTGGGAGATGCCACATTCCAACACTGTATTAACCACTTGCCAACCGCCGCACACCGATTTATGTTGTCAGAATGGTGCAGGCAAATGGGCCTACCTGTACGTCCCCTTGAATTTGCCACCTATTGCGTTGTCGAACCGTGCCCGTGGGTCCCGCGAACTCTATGTTCTACGTAGGGAAAACAACTGTTTGACAGCAAAATTGATTGGGGTTATTTATTTGAAAATTAAATAATTCTGATGTATCGACTACCAATCATCTCATTTTTCTTGGCCCTGGTCAGGACAGTACAATTTTCTTTTATTTTTTTTTATTTTTTTTTGTTCTATTTTTGGCACAATTGTTGGTAAATGAAGTAATTTAAATTACATTTTTTTTTCCAAAAAAATATTTTTCACACACAGCATACTAATACTGTTTTTTAACACTGCTGTGCTGTGGGATCAATCTGGAGTTTCCTATAGACTTTGTATTGGGTCAGTCGCACACTTTTGTGCATTTCATGAAAGCGCACCAAAAGTCCTGCATGCTGCATCCTTGGTGTACTTTCTGAAAATGCGACAAAAATGTGTGACTTAAAGCAGGGGTCCAGCTTTAAAAAAAAAAATGTTTAAAGTCAGCAGCTACAAAGACTATAGCTGCTGACTTTTCATAAGCACACTTACCTGTCCAGGTTGCCTACGATGTCGGCCGCCCGAGGTCGATCCTGGCAGGTCCTTGCGCCACCAGCCTCACTAATTAAAACAGGCAGTGGAGCCTTGCGACTTCACTGCCCGTTTCCTACTGCGCATGCTCGAGCCGCACGTCGCTTTGTGAATGGGCGGCTGACTTCTGGGAGACACAGTTCCCAGAAGTCAGAAAATAATTTCAAAGCTTCATTGGAGATATGTGCTATTGATACGTTTTTGTCTTCCTACCTCTGATCATTTATTTTGTGTTATACTGAAGCATATTCTTTCCCTTTTGAAAAATAAGATTGTATGATTGATACCTCTGTGTGGGGTTTGATCCAAGGCTGGGTAGGATAGTGAAGTGGTTGGGGGAATTATCAAACTAGGCTTTTGCTTCAAAATATGTCTGCTTCACCTCGTATCTTTAATATGAATGGACTTTTGGTAATGGTCATGCAGATAAAAATTTACAAAAGTGAAATGGGTTTTATTGGCACTAATACATTCTTTTTTATTGCATAAATACTGTGTGCACATGGAAAGTGCAACTGAATAAATTGTTTGACTATGCATTGACATGTTTTTTGATTAAAAGCATATCGATATTAGAGTTTTTTTATTATTATGAGTATTTACATTATTAGTGGTGATGCATTATTGCTACCACTACCATTAATCTTATTTATTCATATTTACATTATTGGTCAGATGTGTGTGTTTGGCTTTGCACAAACATGCACAACCAATGCATCACATCATGCCGACATTAAACATTATTACAGAAAAATATATATTTATCCTAATTATTAAATGCACAGATGCGTTTCATTTAAAGTCCCACCAATTTTTCTTAATTTTAACACATGCGTATTTAGGGATAGAGGCGTGCACGTGCTAGTTATTGGCGGTCACGTTTATTTTTAGACTAGCCATTGAATAAATTGTTCAGTCTGCAGATTTTCATTAATGCAGTCAGTATTCTGTGTTGATTAGTGTTTTCATAGAATTGGTTCATCGATAGTGAGTATATGTAAAGGAATTAATAATGCAAGATGCGCAAGGTATGGATAACATTACTATTAACTTATTTTTTTGTTTTAATTCAGAGTTCGGAGGAAGGCAGTGGAACGACGCAAAGAATTAATAATTGACAGAGCATGTAGGAATGAGACTTTTATGTATGAAATGGTAAGATATTTGGATATAGTGGTTTATTTTTATTCACTAACCAAGGCATATTAAAGCGGTAGTAAAGCCGCTGCTGTTTGTTTTTTTTGTTTTTTTTATATACCTGAAAAGCAAAAGCCATGATGAGCTAGTATGCACCACATACTAGCTCATTATGAAATACTTACCTTGGAACAAGGTGTGGGGAACTTACCTGGTTCACGCCGAGGGAGATGTCATCTTGCCTTGGCGCGTCTTCTAGGTATCGCTGCTCCTGCCCTGTGGTTGGTTGGAGTGGCAATGTCACTTGCGCGTGGGAGATTTCTTTCCGGCAAGGTCCGCCGGCTGAGATCCCCGCTGTGCATGCGCCTTGCGAGGGGAATATCTCCTAAACTATACAGGTTTAGGAGATATTCTTTATACCTACAGGTAAGCCTTATTATAGGCTTACCTTTAGGTGAAAGTGGTAGTAGAGAGTTTACTACCACTTTAAGTAAGCTTATCCAAATGGTTTGGGGTAAATATATATATTTTTTTCGGTCTTTAACCACTTGCGGCCCGCGCTATAGCCGAATGACGGCTACAGCGCGGACCTGAATATCCAAGCCGCCGTCAATTGACGGCTGCCCCTTAAGGCGTTCCACGCCCGCGCTCCAGAGCGAGCAGCGGGGAAGCTGTGTTGGCCGTGTCCCTTGGACACAGCCAATCACAGATCGCGGCAAAAGGCCAATCAGAGTGGCCGTTTGCTATGCGATCTGCGCGGCCAATGAGAGATGATCTCATATGTAAACTTATGAGATCATCTATCATTGCCGTTTTACATGGAGACAGCGTCCTGTCTCTGGAGAGGAGACCGATCTGTGTCCCTTGTACATAGGGACACAGATCGGTCACCTCCCCCCACAGTTAGAACACTATGTAGGGAATACATTTAACCCCTTCCTCACCCCCCTAGTGTTAACCCCTTCAATGCCAGTCACATTTATACTGTAATTAGTGCATATTTATAGCACTGATCGCAGTATAAATGTGAATGGCGCCAAAAATGTGTCAAGTGTCCGATGTGTCCGCCATAACGTCGCAGTCCCAATAAAAATCGCAGATCGCCGCTATTTCTAGTAAAAATAAATAAAAAATAATTCTGTCCCCTATCTTGTAGGCGCTATAACGTTTGCGCAAACCAGTCGCTTATTGCGATTTTTTTTTTTTTTTTTTTACCATAAATATGTAGAAGAATACATATCGCCCCAAAACTGAGAAAAAATGTTTTTTTTTTTTTTTTGTTTTTTTTTTAAATTGGGATATTTTATTATAGCAACAAGTAAAAAATATTGTATTTTTCAAAATTGTCGTACTTTTTTGTTTATAGCGCAAAAAATAAAAACTGCACAGTCCATCAAATACCACCAAAAGAAAGCTCTACTTGTGAGGAAAAAAGGACGTCAATTTTGTTTGGGAGCCATGTTGCACGACCGCGCAATTGTCAGTTAAAGCGACGCAGTGCCGGAAGCTGAAATTTTACCTTGGCAGAAGGGGGGTATATGTGCCCAGTAAACAAGTGGTTGAACTCGTGTTTTATCTGTTTTACAAATACACGTTTCATACATGAAGCTCGATTCCTAGACTATTATGCATTATCTGAAGAGATGGCACATTAGTAGCGGTTTCTATTGAGACAGACTGCCTTTGATTGAAACCTCAGAGAAAGGTGGGATAAATCATTTCTATGACTCGTTTACATGTATATGTCATCTTCAGTTTTAATTAAGTCCTTTTTAAAGTGGAGTTCCGCGAAAAAAAAAAAAAAATTTATACTGCAGCTACAAATACTGCAGC
Organism: Rana kukunoris; assembly: GCA_029574335.1. Classification (NCBI taxonomy): domain Eukaryota; kingdom Metazoa; phylum Chordata; class Amphibia; order Anura; family Ranidae; genus Rana; species Rana kukunoris. The sequence continues at coordinate 329,520,289 of CM056049.1, forward strand.
TGCTGACTTTTAACCACTTCAGCCCCGGAAGGATTTACCCCCTTCCTGATCAGAGCACTTTTTGTGATTCGGCACTGCGTTGCTTTAACTGACAATTGCGCGGTCATGCGATGTGGCTCCCAAACAAAATTGGCGTCCTTTTTTTCCCAGAAATAGAGCTTTCTTTTGGTGGTATTTGATCATCTCTGCGGTTTTTATTTTTTGCGCTATAAACAAAAATAGAGCGACTATTTTGAAAAAAAACAATATTTTTTACGTTTTGCTATAATAAATATCCCCAAAAAATATCTAAAAAAAACTTTTTTTTTCCTCGGTTTAGGCCGATACGTATTCTTCTACATATTTTTCGTAAAAAAAAAATCGCAATTAGCGTTTGATTGGTTTGCGCAAAATTTATAGCGTGCGCGCCCTCTAGCGGCCGAAAAAGATAGGACGTAGAGCTACGTGCTCTTGCCTAGCAGTGCCGACCTGCCGCAGTAATATGACGGCGGCTGGTCGGCAAGCAGTTAATATATGGAAATGTATTTGTCCAGGGCGCCGCAATATCGGCACCTGAAGCCAATCTGTCCCTCGGCTCTCGGGTGGAGGTGCCACATCTTTGGTAAGGAAATCAGGAAGTGAAGCCTTGCAGCTTCACTTCCTGGTTACCCACTGCACATGCGTGAGTTGCGCTGCCTGATCTCACAGGTCCCTGCTATCTTCTGGGATCTGGGTTTCTCCCAGAAGACAGCATGGGAGGAGGGGCTGAACATGGCGTAGATCGCTGCGGATACTGCGGCGATCTATGCCCGGAAGTGGTAGCAAATACCTGGATTACACAGGTATCTGCACCTCCCTGAAAGGTGCCAAATGTGACACCAAAGGTAAGGAATCCGAAAAAGCGGAAGTTCCACTTTTGGATGGAACTCTGCTTTAAATGAGTGTTTTTTTTTTTTTTTTGAACAAGAGGTAAGGAGAAACCGTAAAAAAATGTGAAAAGTAGCCTAAATGTCATCTGCTGGCTAGATGGCACTTGATTTTTGGCTAAGAGGAAGGGTCTTTTAAAACTACAGTGCTTTAAAAAGTATTCATACCCCCTTAAGATTTTTCACATTTTGTCATGTTGCAACCAAAAACATAAAAGTATTTTTAGTAAAAGACCAACACAAAGTGGAAGGAAAATGATAAACGATTTTCATTTTTTTTTTTTTTTACAAATAAATATGTGAAAAGTGTGGCGTGCATTTGTATTCCGCCCCCTCGTCAATACTTTGTAGAGACACCTTTCTCTGCAATTTAGAGCTTCAAGTCTTTTTTGGGTATGTCTCTACCAGCTTTGCACATCTATAGAGTGAAATTTTTCTCCATTCTTCTTTGTAAAATACAGCTGTGCTCATAAGTTTACATACCCTGGCAAAATGTATGATTTATTTGGCCATTTTTCAGAGAATATGAATAACATAAAAACATTTTTCACTCATGATTAGTGTCTGGCTGAAGCCATTTATTATCAATCAACTGTGTTATGCAAATAACCCTGATCAAAAGTGTACATACCCCAGTGATTTTGACACAAAGTGGTTGGAATGGCTATTAAAGGTAACCATCCTCACCTGTGATTTGTTTGCTTTTATTTAGTGTATAAAAGGTCAATGCGTTTCTGGACTCCTGACAGACCCTTTCATCTTTCATCCAGTTCTGCACTGACATTTCTAGATTGAGTCATGGGGAAAGCAAAAGAATTGTCAAGGATCTGCGGGAAAGGGTAGTTGAACTGTATAAAACAGGGAAGGGATCTAAAAAGATATCTAAGAGGAATTGAGAATGCCAATCAGCAGTCTTCAAACTAGGGGTGCAACAGATCACGGTTGATCCGACCGGGTCACCCTCTTCGGATCGGCAGGCTATGCTATGGCCGCCACGGCCATAGCATCAGGAAAGGCCGCGGCTCCGGCCTAGCTCCGGAGCCGCGGCCATCTTGGTACACCCGGCGGCAGCCCCTCATCTCAGTTTACACCCACAGAGGAGAAGCCCACGCTATCTGAGGTCTGCACAGGGGTCACTGTCTGCCTGTACTACGGTAGGGGGGGGTCACTGTCTGCCTGCGCTACTGGGGTGACTGTCTGCCTGCGCTACTGGGGTGACTGTCTGCCTTCACTACTGGGGTGACTGTCTGCCTTCACTACTGGGGTGACTGTCTGCCTTCACTACTGGGGTGACTGTCTGCCTTCACTACTGGGGTGACTGTCTGCCTTCACTACTGGGGTGACTGTCTGCCTTCACTACTGGGGTGACTGTCTGCCTTCACTACTGGGGTGACTGTCTGCCTTCACTACTGGGGTGACTGTCTGCCTTCACTACTGGGGTGACTGTCTGCCTTCACTACTGGGGTGACTGTCTGCCTTCACTACTGGGGTGACTGTCTGCCTTCACTACTGGGGTGACTGTCTGCCTGCGCTACTGGGAGGGAGTCACTCTGAGTTGTCAATGTTCCGTATCAACTATCGGAAGTCGGAAGCACTAGACGTCGCCTTGCCACCCTCATTAGCCGCTCTGCTTCGACTTGACTTTCAGTTCAAGTGGGCTAAGTCCCACATCAAGTACCTGGGCATCCTTTTGCCCGGTAAGACGGAGGAGATATTTCCCCTCCAATTTTCCTCCTTTTGGCGATCATTAAAAAAAGATTTGCAGGAGTTGTACCGCGGGGGTGTTCTCTTGGTTTGGCTGCTGTGGCATAGTCAAGATGAATATACTGCCTAGATTACTTTATCATTTCCAAGCCCTCCTTATACAGGTTCCTACCTCCTTCCTAAGAACAGTGAACAGAGTTCTTACCCAGTTTGTATGACCCAGAAACCCCCGAGGTTGGCACAAACGGTTTTTCGACTCCCAAAGCTGAAGGGAGGTATGGCCCTGCTAGATGCCAATCTCCATCATACTGCATGACATCTTACCCGTTTTTTGGGCTGGACCCAACACAGCGACTTGAAACAATGGGTGCTAATAGAGCAATCCCTAACGGGATTACAGCTTGACTCGTTGCCCTTGTGCCCACTGCCCCTTCCAAAGCAGCAGGTCTCTACCCATCCCACGGTGGGGGTGAAGGTCCGGACGGTGTTGAAGGCGTTTCGCGAACTGTCGGTCGCACCCCTTCCATCTCCACTCACCCCGGTGGTTGGCAACCTGGCCTTCAGCCCGGGACTCAATGACCCTAGATTCCTAGACTTAAAACGTGCAGGGAAATCCCAGGAGCGACAGTTCCGATCCAATGGAAAAGCAGGCAGCAAATATTGGAAGATCCGGCCCTGGCGGGGCTGTCTTTCTGGCAAAGGGTACAGCTTTCCCACTATATTAGATCACTGCCCCACTCAGTGTCCTTTGGGAGACAACGGACCTCTTTTGAATTACTATGCTTAGACCAATCTTCGCTGAGACACGCAATCTCACTAACTTACCAACTACTGGTGTCTCCACCCTCTGAACATCGACCTTCTTTTATTTCCAGGTGGGAGCGCGATTTGGGCCTTCAACTTACGGAAAAACAAGTTGATCGGATCATCCTTTTCACTCATAAGACCTCTATTTGTGCAAGGCTCCAAGAGATGGGATATAAGGTCCTATCCTGGTGGTATTATATGCCGGAAAAGATCCACAAGATGTTCCCCCCAGAGCTCTGACTTATGTTGGAGATGCGGGGAGGAGGCTGGAATGCTCCTTCACGTCTTCTGGTCGTGTTGCCTTCTTCAGCCCTTCTGGACGGAGGTCCATCGGATCACACCGAAGTTCACAGATCGGCTGTTGCCCTTTTCCCCTCGATTTTTCCTTCTGCATCACCACGAGATCCCGGTTAAGGCCTACAGAGGATCCCTACTGCCGTTCCTGCTCACAGCAGCAAAAGGCTGCATTCCCCTAAATTGGAAGCAGATCCAGCCTCCTCCGGTGGCCGGTTGGTTGAGAAGAGTAGCGGATATCCATGCAATGGAGGACTTGGTAGCCACGGAAAAAGGCCTGAATGAATTTTTTTTTCAAAACCTGGTTCCACTGGCACAAATTTATCTACTCAGAGGAATACGGGCAATTAAGGGCCCGGTCCTCCTTTTTTTTTTTTTCTTTTTTTTTCTCTCTTCTTCTCTTTTCCCCTATCTCTCTTCCTCTTTTCTCCCTCTGGCTTTCGTTCTCCACTCAGAACTCCCTTCTCGTTGCTATGTCAGTGTGTTGGAACCGGTTTGTCACCGGACTCTCATTCAATTTCTTTTTTTTCTCTTTAACAAAAAAAGGCAGAAGCCGCAAAACTGGCCATATGGAGTACAGATGGCTCCCGCTCTTTTGAAAAGCGCTGTGAACTCCCTCGGTTAGCTTATTCTTACTATATAATGTTTCTTGCATATATGCCAGTTGGGGGATTGCAACACTCGCTGTAATGTAATTCAGATATGTCTCAGTATTTCTGTATGTTCCTCCTTTCTAAATAAAGAATTTGCAAAAAAAAGAAATGTAGCAGAGAATGCTGTACAGTTTCGTGTGAAAATTCAGTTCTACCGAGTGCCCGGGGTACAGTCCTCACTATACTTTCAGAGCTCTGACACTGGGCATTCGGGTTTCTGATACAGAATCTGCAAAGTCATGTGCAGCCACTCTGCCTGCCCCTCCTTACCTCTCACTCAGTCACAGAACACTGTATTGTGTGAACCCATTCACAAAATACAAAGTCTTCTGTCAATGGACAGGAGAGGGGTGGGCAGACACACAGCAGCTGCATCTCTCCTGTAAGAACACTAGGAGTGTAGCAATAGCAGTACTTCGGCTGTTAGTAAAACTGTCAGTTGTAAATAAGAGGGAAATCCACAAGACAGCATGCACCTTGATTGAGTTTACCCATTGAAAACCAGCACGTTTGCACCAGCAAGTAATTTGTAGCGTTCTATAAGAATAAAAGTAAAAACACTTCTTTATCATACATTCCAGAACACAAAATCAATTCTGATTGGGTTATGCTGCCACCTTCAGGTGATTGGTAACTGGGGAAAAAAAACACAGCAAACAATGGGACGCCGGCCGCACAGCGAGTGAGATTACCTGGCGTCGCAGCCAATGCTACTGCGCTTGTGCAATTATCTGCACTTTTTTTAATTTCAGCAAAATGCCCAAAACACAATTTTCTGCCTATATGTTGCGGCACACCACTAGTCCACAGTCCATCTGCAAACAAAGGCTGTCTTTTTCGAGTGCTCGATCACTTGCTATCACAAGGGGTAATCGCTCCACTTTCAGAGAGCAAAGGGTTTCATGGTTTCTGCTTATGCCTTCTCACGGTTTTTAAAACTGAGCAGGCAATGTTCACCCCATTCTAGATCTCGAGACTTTCTCTGAGTGAAAAGGTTAGATCTGCAGCTAGTGGTTGCCTTCCTCAAGCAGGGAGATTTTTCTGGCATCGATGAGTTTTAAAGCTACTTATCCTCGTATATGTCAATATTCCAACCTCACCAACAGTTCTTGCATTTTGAAATGTAAGACTGCCACTTCTATGTTTGTGACTTTAACTTTAAGCCTATCTACTGCTTCCAGTGAATTCACCAAAGTATTAGGCCCAGTCTTGGGGCTTCTACGTGCTTAAGATATTTCTACCATAGGTTATCTGGATGAAGTACTTCCGAGGGAGCAGTATACTTCTGGAGTTTAGTGTGACAGGTGCAGACTCTAGAGACGATTGAATGGGTCCTGAACATTTTAAAAGTCAGCCCTGGTCCCATCCAACAGTTTGGAATATATGGACAAGGTCCAGTCAAAAGAAATCCTACCCTAGGTCAAGTACCTTGCTCTGCTTACTCAGGTTGGGCTGTTTGTTTCTGACAAACCCCTCGACCCATCTTGGGGAAAGATGGTAGCCTCCTTCAAAGCGGTTTCTTTTTCTAAGACGCATTTCAGGTCCCTCCAACTGATTTTCAGAACAGCGATTTATCAAACTTTGGGAATACACCCCCTAATTAATATATAAAAAAAATAACTTAATAAATTTACTTAAATTACTTGCATGTTGTAAACCGTCTTTTTCATGTATTTATATTTTTATAGGAATCCCGTGGTTTAGGAAGGAGGCCAGAAGATCCTTCAGACATGGTTGATGAGGGAGAACTGGTTTTAACTTTGAATTTGATTTATCCAATGATTTTCCAAAAGGTTTGTTACTTATTATATGCATTATAGTTTATTCAGCTCCATATTGGCTGCTTTATTTTTACGTATTTTTGTCACATGTCGCAGTACTGGCCAGTTTATAATCCTACATGCCCCTAGATTAGAGGAAAAAAAGCCATCACTTATATGAAGAAAACGGTCACTTCCAGTGCTAAAAAGGCCTTTCATAATTTAAAGTGCAACAGGGACATCCGTGTTCCAAAACCAGGCGGATGCTACCCTCCTCAGATAGGGTAATCTGGTTAAAACTATAATGCAGAACAAAAGGATGGTGCGCACACCTAGTGCATTACGATTTACGAAACACATTTAATAAGTATTTATTAAAAGTGTATACTCCCAATAGTGGCGACCCACAATGAGCCATACAACTACACAATGTTACAGGGTACGGACACAGCAAGGACATAGGCAGATGCGTTTCGGGTGCGCAACATCTTCCTCAGAGCCAAGCTAGTCTGGACACCAAAGCCAGATCGGCACGATCTCGCAACCCACCATATGTGTACTTCGGCACCTTCAGTGATGTCCGCTGCACGGGTGACCCGGTGGGCGTTGCTGAAGACCGCGATGTCTGCCGGCTACACCTGATAGTGGGCACAAGAGCCAGAACTGGTGTGTGTGTGTGTGTGTGTGTGTGTGTGTACACACAAATTCCCTATCTGACAGGGGAGGAGAGAAAGATCTGCTGTTCCTAGTGATTAAGAACAAGGATATGTCACCACCTCTAGTCATTCTGATCCTCCCCCGTTAGAAACACACATGAGGGAACACATTTAACTCCTTGATCGTCCCCTAGTGTTCACTCCTTCCCTGACAGTGAGATTTATACAGTAATTGGTGCATTTTTATAGCACTGTTCGCTGTATATATGTCAATGACCCCAATAAAGTGTAAAAAATGTCCGCTCTGCCCGCCACAATCCTGCTAATAATCGCAGATCGCCATTACTATCCCCTATTTTTGTAAACGCTATAATTTTTGCGCAAATCATAAATCGGTGCAAAGTTGTGCCATCATACAAAGTCGTGTGTGTGTGTATTTAGAGAGAGAGAGAGAGGCCGATACCCCCAAATAATGTATATACCAGGGATAAGCAATTAGTGGACCTCCAGCTGTTGCAAAACTACAAGTCCCATCATGCCTTTGCCTCTGGGTGTTATGCTTGTGACTGTCAGTCTTGCTATGCCTCATGGGAATTGTAGTTATGCAATTAGCGGACCTCCAGCTGTTGCAGATTCCTGGTATATACACTTCAACAGTTGTTATCTATGCCCTTATTTAAAACCTGAATTGAATTATGGCAGCAATGTGTAGTTTTATGTTTCCGCTAAAGATGTCAGTAGTCGCATCATTGTTGGTCTCATCATGTGACCATCGGGATAGAGTCAAAGAAAATGGCGGCAGTATGCTTGACAATGCAGACCATTTTGAAGTGGTATTGTAAATCGGACAATGTGTGTGAAGTTTTATGACAGCGACGACGTGAGCTTGTAACCGAACCACCAACACAACTCCAAACCCCATAATTTGTGATAAGTTTGAAACTGATGGCACCGATAACTTGAGAGAAAACCAGCTTGGGGGCTTAATTTCCAGTTTAGGTCTTGCTCCCTTCTATCTACCCACCCAGTAGAGGCTGTGATGATTGGCTAACCTGTGATCCGTCAATTGATCGTTCATGACCTCAGTCATTACAAGCCTTCTCTGACTTTCGGAGACATATGTCCCCTTAAGTCCATATTTTCTGGTAAGCCTGCATTCCTTCTGGTGATAGGAACACTACACATTGAAGAAGTCACTTATTTGATGTAATTCACTTTGATTGTTTCCTAATTTATATGGACTATATCATATATCACATTACTTGTCGGTTGATTGACAATTGACTTATGTTTTGAATTGACACTGTTTCGTCTATTAACCCATGTTACGATTATTAATCCATGTGATATTTTTCATTTATACACTTGGTGATCTATATGGACTTTACCACATATTTTTCAGACACACTATTGATGCACATGTGAATTGTATTGTTGTGTTCATTGAGGTATGGTTTATATATTTATATTAGTTTAAAATAATTTTCATCATGATCATCATTGCATAAGTGCTACACATATTTTTCCAAAACTGATGGCACTGTGTGTGATGTACACAAGCAACGTACTGGGAGGTGTCGCACAGCAAAAAGTTGTGCTTCCTCGGATATAGTGTTGCACCAGTTTGCATGCTCACCAGAAATGTCCGTCAAACAATGTGCACAGGAATTGGCAGATCAAGCATACAATGTAAATCAATACACATATTTGCCAGCAGACCATGTATCTTGAATTGCAGTCAAAAGCTTTTATTGCATAGAAATCGCATCACAAAAGAACAACAAGTGCAACGCTTTGGGGCCGCACAGGACCCCTTCATCAGGTGCATGTATTGATCTGTGATATATTCAGTGTCCAGCTGGTAAATCGCTACAGATGAGCCTGTAATTCAGGAATGTGTGTGATGGGAATATATACAAGAGAGAAAGCATACAATGTATTCTGAAGAGGGCACACTGGAGACTGTTGCATGGCATGAATGAAGATGACCCTGATCGGAGAATGGAGTACCGTGATTGGTTTCGTATATGAGGATGAGGAGTTTGTGCAGAAAATGGTGTGGTCTGATGAAGTACAGTTTAAACTAAATGGTACCATAATTGTGTTTATTGGGCCCCAGAAAATTTTCATGTTAATGTGTGCAAAGCAGTTTATTTACCAGGGCTCAATGTCTGGTGTGGACCGTTATCCAGGGGTTCAATTGGAACATTCTTTTTTTTGAAGGCATGGTCTCTGGTCCAGTGTGCCTTGACATGCATTGCATTGGGAGGGGGGTCTCGCAGGGAGACCCCACAGTATTGGACAAAAATTGTCCAGTACCTCATCCTGAATATAAATGCACTAAAGATTCCCTTACTAGAAGAACTATAGCAGTACCAAAAAATACTATTTCAAATTCTTTATATTATACATATTAAAAGTTGTGAAAAAAACTGTTCTGTTCCCCCATCCCTTCTTCACCAGTCGTTTCTCTTTTACCTACTCATTAGCCCTTGTCCCCTCCCTGTATGCCATATATGGGGCCTATGTCTTTCTGTACCGCTCATCTTGATCTTTCATTGTCCGAGTGAGATTCTCCATTTGTTGGATTTCTGCAATTCTTGCAAGCCATTGTGCTGTAGATGGAGGATTTTCACATTTCCACAGGACTGGGACACCCGCCCTAGCTGCCACCAGCAAATGTCTCAACAAAGAGTTTTTATATTTTTTTTAACTGAAATTGGGATATCAAACCGTACTCCGGATTCTCTCCTAGCCTTAGTTTTTCCAACTTCATCATTAAAAACGACATTGGCCACACACCATTGTTTAAAAAAAATTATGAACAAAGCGCGGTGACGTACAACACGTACGGCGGCACTCTAATTCGCCTTGGGGCTGCTTTAGCTGATTCCTTGTTGGTAAAAGACGATTTGCGCTTTTCTGTCTGTTACAGCGTGATGAATGTGCTTACTCAATTATACCAGAACGAGCGCTCCCGTCTCATAACTTGCTTCTGAGCATGCGTGGGTTTAAAACGTTGTTTTAGCCCACACACAATCATTTTTTACAACCAGAAAAACATTGTTTAAAACGACGTTAAAAAATGCAGCATGTTCGGAATTTTTTTTTTTGTCATTTTTCAGAACCTGAAAAATTATGTGAAGCTCACACACGATCATTTTAAATGAAGTTTTAAAAAAAATGTTTTTTTTTCCATGCCGAAAAATGATCGTGTGTACGCGGCATCATTCCTGTTATTAATTCTATAGTTTCACCTACCTGCCATTTTCCAAAATTCTTGGATTTTCACACATTCCCAGAATATATGTAGTATAGTTCCTTCTGCTTCCTTGCATCTCCAGCACTTTTCTGTTATTTGGGGATATATCCGATGTAGGACTTTTGGTGTTCTGTATCATCTGGTAAGGATTTTGTATCCCCCCCCCCCCCCTATGGTATCTGCTTGCCACTGATGCTTTATGATTATACCTCAGAATCCTATCTATCTGCTTCTGAGAAAATACTACGCCCAGATCCCTAAGAAAGGTGAGTTCCTGTGGGGCTTCTAATTCAGTTAATTTTGCGTAAAAATATGACAGAGCGTTTTATTGATTCTCCTTTCAGACATGTCTCTTCAAAACTTGTCGGTAATCTAACTTCAGTATACGTGTTAGATTGAGATCTGATATAAGAATTTAATTGCATCTTACTTAAGAAATCTAATTATGGTGCTATTTTATGTTCTATCTTATTGTTTGACATTAAAGCAGAGGTTCACCCTAAAAACATGTATATACCATTACACAAGTTTTTTTGCAGCTGTTTCTTATGAGTTGCCAGTAGACAGAATAGAACCCAGATACATTTTCTTTGGCAATGTCCGAAGCACTAAAAACTGCACACATCTGTGTTGTAGCTCTTTCTCCAGTGTGTATATTGGCTTCTGTCTTAGCTCTTCCCATACTGTCTGCAGTAGCTGAAATTTCCAATGTACACACACACTTTACTGGCTGTGTCACCTTCTAGTTCATACTTCTTTCTCTGGAGTCTTTACCATCATTGCCTACAATTTAATTTCTGGAAGATCTACATATCTTTTAGATGCCACATTTCACTGTCTCTTAAATTCTGTACTCCACTTTCACTACAATGCTTTTCTTTCTGTTCTGTGGCTACCAAAATGGAGGCAAACGCCCAAACAGTATTTTTTTGCTTTATTCAAAAGTATAACTGATTAGATGTCTTCATTCAAGTGGAAGTCCCGCCTAAAACTAACTCTAAATCTACTGGTAGCCACATATTACCCTATGAAGCAAAATTGGTACATACCTTTTCTGCAGCCTATCCAACCTGGTCTCCAGCGGGCAGATGCTGTGTAGAAGAGACGGCTGCAAACAGCTGTGAAGTGCCTGGGAAATGATGTCACCCATAGTTACTATGGGGCTTTTGTTGTCAGCTGCCTCATGCACACGCCTACACACAGAAGCTCCCGCTGACATTTCAGCGTGGGACTGGACCAGAGGGTGTGACTGCAGAAAAGGTATGTATAGCGATTTTTGCTTTACAGGGCTAGATAGGTTAATCTTAGATTGTGGTTGCCAATAGATTTGAGTTCATTTTGGCTGAACCTCTATTTTAATGGCATGTTTTATTCTATTACAGCACAAAGAATACAAACCCTATGAGACCATATTGGTGCTTGGCAGCCAGAGGCTTTCAGAATTGAGAGATGCCATCAAATGTGTCAGTGACCTACAAATTGGAGGGGAGTTCAGTGACAATCCAGATTTGGCTCCTGAAAATATTTGCAAGGTAAACTTATTGTTGGGGTACAATGAACTGGGGTCTCTTTTTCTCCAATCGCCTTTCAGGACAACCTTGGAGAGAGCGCAGCTCCGCCCATTTCTCAGGAAACACACGTGATCCTTTAAGATCCCTCCTCTTCCACCATGGCCTCAGTTATTGTGTTTCCTCCGCCATGGTGGAAGCATCACAGGGAACCAGGGAGCTGTCTCTCTCAAGGCGGAGAGTTTTTTTGAGCTTACCTTGCTGTATATTGTTGGCGGCGACCATCCTGACCCCTCTTCACGGGGAGGGGGCGTTCAGGAGTCCCCAGACGCTCCGGTTCAGCGGAACTTTCGGCCTCCCAGGGGACGTGTCGTTGTGCCCAGGAACTGCGGTAGAGGTCCAGGTGACCGAGCGGTAGCCGGCGCAGGTCGGCGGTGGTCCGCATTCTCAGTTCCGGGTCCCGGCTGGCGACCGCGTCACGCACGGTGACGCCGTTTCCGGGGGGGGGGGGCGTGGCGCTGCTGGTTCCCAGCGCCTGGAACGCAGCATCTGTGGGGCAGGTCAGGTGACCGGTGCTTCCGTTTCCGGCCCCCGATGATGACGCGGGCGGCCGGGAAAATTTAAAATGGAGTCAATCTCCAGCTACTCGTGTGACTGCGCTCTACAATGGAGGAGAGACAGACAACACCGGCGGATACAGGCGCTGCAAGCACCGGTCAGGCCCAGGTAAGAGGGGTACAGCGGTGCCTTTTATTCTTACTATATTGGGCTTAATTTTGTGTTTTGTTGTTCCTTCCTGAGGGAGCCTGTGGTTACCAGTCCAGGTTAAAACGCTCTTGGTCTGTATAACCGTTAGTGGTGGTGGCACTTAGTCCAGGCCTTTGGTTTTATTCTGGTGGGGGCACTTGGATACATCCAGGAAATGCCCGTCTTGCAAAAATCCTTTAAGGGATTCTTGGCAAAAACCAATGTGCAGATCCTGCATTAAAAATCTGGTGGAAGAGGAAACTTCACAACAGTATAAGGACCTTTTTTCCTCAGTCCAGGAGCTGGCAAGCTCTTTAGGCTCAGTGAAGGATATGATCTCACAAGGCTCCTCAAGTTTGGGGGAGCCACAGCAGCCACCACCCAGTCCGAAAATCCCAGTTTCGGGTCAAACAGAGGGGGATTCGGCAGATGAAGGGACTAGTACTCTCCCCTCTCTCAGGGATTCAGATGAGGAGGAGGAGGAAGATGATAGTAGCAAAAGCTCAAAGTTTAAATTGTCATTAGACGAAGTGGAGGACTTACTCAAGGCAATTTATGTTACCCTGGGTATCCAGGAAGAGAAGGTTCAGTTATCCATACACGATAAGATGTATCAGGGGCTGGATGAGTCTAAAAGCCGGGTTTTCCCGGTCCACAAAGTCCTCTCGGACACCGTCAAGAAGGAATGGAAGGACCCTGAAAGGGCCCCCTTTTTTTCAAAGACCCTTAGAAGAAGGTTTCCATTTGAAAGCGGTGAGACAGAGGTGTGGAACAAAAAGCCTAAAGTAGACGCAGCTTTCTCACAGGTGTCTCGTCATACAGACCTGGCTTTTGAGGACATGGGGGTCCTGAAAGATCCGATGGACAAGAGGGCAGATTCCCTCCTAAAGAAGGCCTGGGATTCTACTGCAACTAGTCTGAAACCAGCCATGGCCGCCACAATAGTCGCCCGCAATCTAGAGTGCTGGGTTGAGAAATTAAGGAGTCATGTCGAGGCAGGCACCTCAAGAAAGGATCTAATAGATTCCTTCCCCTTAATCTTAAAAGCCATCAAATATATGGCAGATGCTTCTGCTGAGTCCATTAAAATGGCTGCAAGGTCAGCAGCCCTGGTGAACTCAGTCAGGCGAGCAGTTTGGTTAAAGACCTGGTCGGGTGATATCCCCTCTAAGGTCAAGCTTTGTGGTCTGCCTTTCTCAGGGGACCTTTTGTTCGGTCAGGACCTAGAAAAAGTTCTTGACAGAACGGCAGATAAGAAGGCTTTCCCCCCTAAAAAGGGTCAGAACCCTAAGAAAAATTTTCGTCCTTTTCAACAGTCCCATAAGAGTAAGGAAGAAAATAAAAAGAGATGGGGGTCCCAAAGAGGAAGAGGTAGAGGAGGTATCTTATTTAAAAACCCCTCAGAACCAACTACCAAAAGCAAGTGACGATCTGCTTCCGGTGGGAGGAAGACTGGCTGCTTTTCTCCCACAGTGGAAACAGATGACCACGAGCCCCTTTGTGGAAAGAATCATTACGGAGGGGTACAGTCTGGAATTTTCAGAGTGTCCCCCAACGAGGTTCTATGTCACAACCCTTCCCCGGGACAAAGAAAAGGCTACTGCAATGACGAACCTGTTACAGGATCTGATGAGTCAGAGAGTGATAATACAGGTCCCAAAACATCAAGAGGGTCAGGGTTTTTATTCCCACATTTTTTTGGTCAAAAAACCCTCAGGCAAATTCCGCCTGATCTTGAACCTAAAAGTGTTAAACAAGTCAATAAAGTACAAACGGTTCCGGATGGATACGATTTATTCAATAACAAAGCTGTTGACACCCGGTTGCTTCATGGCATCTCTGGACCTCAGGGATGCCTACTTGCACGTCCCGATTGCCCAAGCATCTCAACAGTTCCTCAGACTGGCAGTAGACCTGGGGAACAGGATATGGCATCTTCAGTTCAGAGCCCTCCCTTTTCGGGTTGCCTTCCTCACCCAGGATCTTTACCAAGATCATGGCAGAGGCCTTAGAACCCCTGAAGCTCAAAGCGATCTCGGTCATCCCATACTTGGACGACCTACTGTTTTTTGCGGACTCCCGGGATCAACTTGCGACGAATCTACAGTCGGCGCAGGTTCATCTTGGAAGTCTCGGCTGGTTACTAAACCGCGAGAAATCGAACTTGATACCTTCTCAAGAAACAAGGTTTCTGGGGTACAACATAGATTCGATCCTTCAGAAGGTCTTTTTACCTCAGGAAAAGATGGAGAAGGTCATGGTGGCGGTGGCTCAAGTACAGACAAACCAAGGGGTGTCAGTCAGGACAGCAATGGCCGTCCTGGGGCTGCTTACAGCCTCAATTCCGGAGGTCCCATGGGCGAGGTTACACTCTCGTCCTCTCCAAATGAATATCCTTCAGTCTTGGTCACACCAAGAGTCACTAGAGAAACGTTTCAGGTTAACTTCAAACGTAAAACGAGCACTCTGGTGGTGGAGAAACCCGGTAAATTTGAACAAGGGTCTTCCATGGGTATTCCCAGTAGGAAAGCGTTTAACAACAGACGCGAGTTCCTGGGGTTGGGGGGCCCATCTAGAGGGACAGACTGCCCAGGGCGTCTGGTCCAGAACAGAGTCCAGAAGATCCTCAAACTGGAGGGAGTTAAAAGCAATATTTCTAGGGCTTCAAGCTTTCCATCAGTTGGTGAAGGGTCAACATGTGCAGGTCCTGTCGGACAACACCACGGCAGTGGCGTATGTCCTAAAGCAGGGGGGTACCAGAAGCAGAGGCCTTATGCAACTGGCCAACCATCTCCTCTCATGGGCAGAGCGGAACGTAGCATCCCTATCAGCGGTGCACCTAAAAGGGTCTCAAAACCTATTAGCAGACCTGCTAAGCAGGAGAAGTATACTAGAGGCAGAATGGAGCTTAAACCCGGAGGTCTTCAGGGCAATCGCTCAGGAGTGGGGCCAGCCACAGATAGACCTGTTTGCCAACCAGCAGAATGCGAAAGTGCAAAGGTTCTTCTCTCTCCACAGAGAGGACCAGGCGGTAGCCATAGACGCACTAGCTCAACAGTGGCACTACCAGCTGTCTTACGCCTTCCCCCCCTTCACTCTGATACCTCTAGTCCTAAGGAAATTCAGGGAAGAGAAATCCAATCTGATCTTAATCACTCCGTATTGGCCAAAAAGACCGTGGTTTGCATCTCTTCAGAGTTTAGCCACGAAACCACCGTGGAAACTTCCACTCAGGAAGGACCTACTGTGTCAGGGTTCTGTGAACCATCCAGAGGTAGAACGCTTGCAGTTGACGGCCTGGTTTCTGAAGAGGACCTCTTAAGAGCTAAGGGGCTCTCTAATAAAGTGATAAGAACTTTGCTAGACAGCAGGAAGCCGGTGACCAGAGCAATTTATCTCAAAGTTTGGCGAAAATTCAACTCCTGGTGTACCTCCAAAAATTTCCAGATTAACAGTATAATTTCCGTTGTAGAGTTTCTTCATGCAGGAATGGAGAAAGGGTTAGCAATTAGCACCCTAAAAACTCAAGTGGCGGCCCTGTCGGTTTATCTAGAAAGGACTTTATCTAAAGAACATTTAATTTCAAGATTTTTCAAGGCACTAGGTCGGAGTAGACCGATAGCCTTTAGAACTTTTCCCAATTGGGATTTATCAATTGTGTTGCAGGGTCTCACGGGGGCCCCGTTTGAACCCATAAGGGAGATTTCTTTGAAGAATTTAGTTCTAAAAACAATTTTTTTGGTGGCCATAACGACCGCAAGAAGGGTCAGCGAGATCCAGGCTTTGGCGGTTACAGAGCCTTTCTTAAGAATTTTGCCGGACAGAATAGTTCTCCAAACTGATCCAGCTTTTCTCCCTAAGGTCTCATCAACCTTTCACAGGTCTCAGGAAATAGTCCTTCCTACCTTCTCCTCAACTCCCTCTAATGCAGGGGAAGAGAATTTTCATACTTTGGATGTAAGAAGGTGTGTGCTTCAATACCTCGCGGTCACCAAGGATTTCAGGAAAACCAACGCCTTGTTCGTGATATTCTCAGGATCCCGGAAAGGGGAGAAGGCTTCCAAAAGTACACTGGCCAGATGGCTCAAACAAGCCATTGCCGACGGTTACCAAGCCAAAGGAGAGGTGCCTCCTTCAGGAGTGACGGCCCATTCAACAAGATCTACGGCAGTTTCCTGGGCCGAAAGAGCCGGTGCCACGCCTGACCAGATCTGCAAGGCAGCTACATGGTCCAGCTATTCAACTTTTCTAAGGCACTACAGGCTAGACTTACTGTCCGCTGCAGATCAGGCCTTCGGCAGAAAGGTGCTGCAAGCAGTGGTCCCACCCTAGGGTAAGTTACTCGGTTATCCTCTCCAAGGTTGTCCTGAAAGGCGATTGGAGAAAGGCCTAGTTAGACTTACCGGTGACGGTATTTCTAAGAGCCTTTCAGGACAACCGCTAATTTCCCTCCCTAGGTATTTTGAATAAAAAGATTGTTTGAAATGTCTATCATGGTTTTGTTGTGGTTGTTCTGTGCTTTATTTTCCAGTGGGCGGAGACCACAATAACTGAGGCCATGGTGGAAGAGGAGGGATCTTAAAGGATCACGTGTGTTTCCTGAGAAATGGGCGGAGCTGCGCTCTCTCCAAGGTTGTCCTGAAAGGCTCTTAGAAATACCGTCACCGGTAAGTCTAACTAGGCCTTTTTTTTTTTTTTTTTTACAACAAAATAAGAATTGTAGTCTACCCTACCTCTATCCTACCTTGAAGAGCTTTTGTGTGTGTGTTTTTTTTTTTTTTTTGTACATGAAAACTTTGTCCTGACATATATTACAGTTTTCAGTTAGTATTGGTGATTTGTGGCTATTTTATTTTTACGCGGACATTATCCAATTATATTTGAAGGCATGGATTTAACCACTTCAGCCCCGGACCATATTGCTGTCCAAAGACCAGAGCACTTTTTGAGATTCGGCACTGCGTCGCTTTAACTGACAATTGCGCGGTCGTGCGACGTGGCTTCCAAACAAAATTGGCGTCCTTTTTTTCCCACAAATAGAGCTTTCTTTTGGTGGTATTTGATCATCTCTGCGGTTTTTATTTTTTGCGCTATAAACAAAAACAGAGCGTCTATTTTGAAAAAAATGCAATATTTTTTACTTTTTTCTATAATAAATATCCCCAAAAATATATAAAAAAAAAATATTTTTTCCTCAGTTTAGGCCGATACGTATTCTTCTACATATTTTTCGTAAAAAAAATCGCAATTAGCGTTTATTGATTGGTTTGCGCAAAAGTTATAGCGTTTACAAAATAGGGGGTAGTTTTATGGCATTTTTATTATTTTTTTTTTACTAGTAATGGCGGCGATCAGCGTTTTTTTTCGGTACTGCGATGTTATGGCGGACACTTTTGACACATTTTTGGGACCATTGGCATTTTTTTAGCGATCAATGCTATAAAAATGCATTGGATTACTATAAAAATGCCATTGGCAGTGAAGGGGTTAACACTAGGGGGCGGGGAAGGGGTTAAGTGTGTTCCTATTTGTGTTCTAACTGTATGGGGGGGGGGGGGGACTTACTAGGGGGAATCACTGATCTTCTGTTCATACATTGTATGAACAGAAAATCAGCGTTTCCCCCGCTGACAGGAACGAGCGCTGTGTGTTTTCACACACAGCTCCCGTTCCCCGCTCTGTAACGAGCGATCGCGTGTGCCCGGCGGCGATCGCGCCCGCCGGGCACACGCACGGGACTCGGGGGCGAGCGGGGCGCGCGCGGGCCGCCGGCGGCGCGCACGCGCCCCCTAGTGGCCGCGAAAGGCGCGACGTAGAGCTACGGGCTCTCGCGCACCAGTGCCGACCTGCCGCCGTATAACTGCGGCGGCTGGTCGGAAAGTGGTTAAAATCGAACCATATGTTAACATAGCTATTTAGTCATTTATTAGTCCAGCAAATACTAAGTTATGTACAGTGCCTTGCGAAAGTATTTGGCCCGCTTGAACTTTGCGACCTTTTGCCACATTTCAGGGTTCAAACATAAAGATATAAAACTGTATTTTTTTGTGAAGAATCAACAAGTGGGACACAATCATGAAATGGAACAAAATTTATTGGATATTTCAAACTTTTTTTTTAACAAATAAAAAACTGAAAAATTGGGCGTGCAAAATTATTCAGCCCCCTTAAGTTAATACTTTGTAGCTGTAAGTCGCTTGGGGTATGTCTCTATCAGTTTTGCACATCGAGAGACTGAAATTTTTGCCCATTCCTCCTTGCAAAACAGCTCGAGCTCAGTGAGGTTGGATGGAGAGCGTTTGTGAACAGAAGTTTTCAGTTCTTTCCACAGATTCTCGATTGGATTCAGGTCTGGACTTTGACTTGGCCATTCTAACGCCTGAATATGTTTATTTGTGAACCATTGCGTTGTAGATTTTGCTTTATGTTTTACATCATTGTCTTGTTGGAAGACAAATCTCTGTCCCAGTCTCAGGTCTTTTGCAGACTCCATCAGGTTTTCCTGTATTTGGCTCCATCCATCTTCCCATCAATTTTAACCATCTTCCCTGTCCCTGCTGAAGAAAAGCAGGCCCAACCCATGATGCTGCCACCACCATGTTTGACAGTGGGGATGGTGTGTTCAGGGTGATGAGCTGTGTTGCTTTTACGCCAAACATAACGTTTTGCATTGTTGCCAAAAAGTTTGATTTTGGTTTCATCTGTCCAGAGCACCTTCTTCCACATGTTTGGTGTGTCTCCCAGGTGGCTTGTGGCAAACTTTAAACACTTTTTATAGATATCTTTAAGAAATGGCTTTCTTCTTGCCACTTTTCCATAAAGGCCAGATTTGTGCAGTATACGACTGATTGTTGTCCTATGGACAGAATCTCCCACCTCAGCTGTAGATCTCCGCAGTTCATCCAGAGTGATCATGGGCCTCTTGGCTGCATCTCTGATCAGTCTTCAGCTCAGTATGAGCTGAAAGTTTAGAGGGACGGCCAGGTCTTCGTAGATTTGCTGTGGTCTGATACTATTTCAATATTATCGCTTGCACAGTGCTCCTTGGGATGTTTAAAGCTTGGGAAATCTTTTTGTATCCAAATCTGGCTTTAAACTTCTCCACAACAGTATTTCAGACCTGCCTGGTGTGTTCCTTGTTCTTCATGATGCTCTCTGCGCTTCAAACGGACCTCTGAGACTATCACAGTGCAGGTGCATTTATACGGAGACTTGATTACACACAGGTGGATATTCTATTCATCAGTCATTTAGGTCAACATTGGATCATTCAGAGATCCTCACTGAACTTCTGGCGAGAGTTTGCTGCACTGAAAGTAAAGGGGCTGAATAATTTTGCACACCCAATTTTTCAGTTTATTTTTTAAAGTTTGATATATCCAATACATTTCGTTCCACTTGTTGTTGATTCTTCACAAAATATATCTGTTTGAAGCCTGAAATGTGGCAAAAGGTCGCAATACTTTCGCAAGGCATTGTACCTTTTGAACTATTTATTCTTAATATCAGGGCCATATGTAGACAGGAAGTGAGGGTAATTCCCCTCTTAAGCTGGCCATACATTAATCCTTCTATTTTAACTTGCGGGTTTAACGAAAACCAAATGACCCGATTTTCCCTATCCATGCGTTCAATGTGGATAGGGGGAATTCGTTCCACTGTGCTATTGTGTTCTGATGGTAGGTAGCCTCCACTGCTGTCAGAATACACTGAGTAGTGCTGCTGGCTATAGCCTGTGTCACCGTGATCTTTCAATCAAAACCTGACAGGCTGGTTGTACAAAAGTTGATCAGTGGATCGATTTTTGAACAACCAGCCTGGCATACATGGATTGAATGCCAAATTTTGATCCATGGAAAGCCTCCCTTGGACAGTTTTTTTCCTGGAACAGGTCCAATGATGGAAGATTTACCCTCGCTTCTGGTGACTGTTGCCAAATCTTGATTTTTCCAGCACTTTCTGTCTGTGTAGTAATGGTTACCAGGATAAGTAGAGAGGGGTCGATCTCCCTAGTCGGAGGCATTGACTGGCAATAAAACATAACAGAAGTTCTAACCCTTCCCTCTTCTAGTAAGTTTTGATTTTGAATTGAATATTATTTTATATTTTCTCTATTTCTTTTTTAGGATCTTTTCAAATCCTCATTCTTTTATTTTGAAGGTATATTTTACAATGATATGAGGTATCCAGAGTGCAGAGATCTAAGCAGGTACAATGCATATACATTTTTTACTTTGAATTGAGTTGTAAATCTTTATATGCTGTTTTTGAAAACAAAGTATATTTTGAAGTTGTTTCTTAGGCCTCATGCCCACGGACGTTTAAAAAAATAGGCTGTAAAGCTAGTACAGTTTTGCATTGAATTCAATGCATGTTTCGCTGGGCTAGCTTTCAGCCGTGTTTTGCCTTCTCTATTCAAAACCAATGGTTTTCTATGAGAGCCCATTGATTTGAATATAAGTTGCACCAGAAGTCGAATCAAGATGATGCGACTTGCGGGGGCGACTCGTGTGTGGAGAATCATGAAGGGGAACCCCGTGAAGAAAACATAAAAAATTAGCGTGAGGTTCCCCCCCCCGGGATGATAACAGATCCTTCGGTCTGGTATGGATCTTAAGGGGAATCCCTCCCACACCAAAAAAAAACGGTGTGGGGGTTCCCCCAGGATCCATACCAGACTCTTTTCCGAGCACTCATGTCAGGAAAGGGGGCGAGCGCCCTTCTCTCAGACCATACTAGGCCACATGCCCTCAACATGGGGGGGTTGGTGCTTTGGAGCAAGGGGGGCACTGAGCCCCCCACCCCAAAGCACCTTGCCCCTAAGTTGATGAGGACAAGGGCCTCTTCCCGACAACCCTGGGTGTTGGTTGTCGGTCTGCGGGGGGCTTATTGGAATCTGGGAGCCCCCTTTAATACATCGTACCCCTACCCATTCACCTGGGGGAAAAAAGTGTCAATAAAAAAACAAGCTACACAGGTTTTTAAAATAGTTTATTAGGCTGCTCCGGGGTCTTCTTCTGACGTTGGGGGTCTCTCCGGCGTCTTCTGCCGATCTCCGGTTACTTCTCTGGCGTCTTCTCCCGATCTCCGGTGACTTCTCCGCTCTCCGGTTCTTTTCTCACTCTCTGGTGCTTACTGTCTTCTTCCAGCTAAAAGTACCAGCGGCGGTCCGGTCTTCCCCGGCGTCTTCTTCCCTCTTCTCTTCTGATATTGACTTGACGAGCTCTCCCGCTGTAATGTAGGGTGCGCAGTCCACAACGATTTATATAGGCATGGGGCGTGGTCACTGGGTGATGTCACACAGTGACCCCACCTCTTATGACTTCGCAGTCCTATCATGCGCCAAGCGGGGACGTCATAAGAGGCGGGGTCACCATGTGACATCACCCGGTGACCATGCCCCATGCCTATATAAATCGATGCGGACCGCGCACCCGCCATTACAGCGGGAGAACTCGTCGAGTCAACATCAGAAGGGAAGAAGATGCCAGGGAAAAACCGGGCCGCCCCTAGTAAAAGAGCGTTGCGATGTACCCCATACTCATTCACATGGGGTGGGGGGCCGGGATTCGGGGGATCCCAGATTCCCATAAGCCCCCTGTCTACAGACCCCGACAACCAATGGCCAGGGTTGTTGGGAATAGGGTCTTGTCCTCATCAACATGGGGACAAGGTGCTTTGGGGTGGGGGTGCCAACCCCCCCCCCCCCGGTTGAGGGCATGTGGCCTGGTATGGTCTAGAAGGGGGGTGCGCTCGCTCGTCCCCTTTCCTGACCTGCTGGGCTGCAAGCTTGGATAAGGGTCTGGTATGGATCCTGGGGGAACCCACATGCCATTTTTTTTTTTTTCAGTGTGGGGATTCCCTCTAAGATCCATACCAGATCCGACTTCTGGTGCGTCTCACAAGTAGCATCCATGGGGAAGGTGCCAGCGTCTCAGGAGGGAACGTGTTTAAAAATGTGGTGTCTTAACTGCAAGGAACATGCACGCCCACACAACGAGTGACGTCACCCGCTGATTCTCCTGCCTCTACAGTGCATTTGTGATTTTCGGCGCCATTATCGGCAAGAATTCTCTTTGTCGGCCGAAATTTCGGTGTATACCCAATTCAAATATTTTTGACAATATAGTGCATGTGCTTTGGGCTCACCCTGAAAAGGTATTTGTCCCAATGAAGCAGTTGTTCACTAATATCCTATGGAAAGCGATTTTATCAAAAATAGAGGATGCCTGTCATCTTGGGAAAACCCTGGCCGTTACTGTGGATGAAGTACCGATCTTTAAGGATGCTACAATTTTTTAGTCTTTTGCTCCTATAGGGGTAGCCTTGCAACTGGAAATATCAGCTGTTGGTGTGTGTCAGGCCCTCAAGGTGTGGGCATAACGGATGATGACAGATAAGGATTCTGAGCTGGGTGATGGCCAATCAGGGTTGGATGCCTTGAAAGTCTTTCCTGTTTGGGTGTGTTATCTTTACATATACGCAGAGTTTTTTGAAGCATTGGTAAGCTGAGCTACCTTGTAAGCAGCAGATTGAACACCTGCCCTTTTAAGGAGAACATTTCTTTGGCCCTGCCTTGGATGATTACATCCAAATGGTAACTGTGGGTAGAAGCACCTTATTATCACTCAAGAAGAAGGCAAAGTCTTTGGTTCAGAAGCATAATTCTCCTGATTTCAAGGAGTATTCCTTTCGCCTGTCACAGAACTCCAACCTAAGCCTTGAGCTCCAATTCCACAAGAAGCCAAAGACCTCAAAACCTGCAGTGCCTGGGGACAAACAAGTCTTAATGAAGGTTCTCTATTTGCTGGTCTTCGCAGACAATTTGACCTGGAAATTTTGGTCTGCAGCATAGCAACTCTCGGTTACAGGCTGGAATTTCTGAGTTTTTCCCTTGCGTGTTATTTGCTCTGATGTTGAATCTACAAAGTAGAGAGGATTTTTTTTCAGGCACTTATCTCTTTCATGACTAAGCCTATTTCTGACATTTGGTGTTTACAAGTTAAAATCCGTATTATTATTTTTTTACTAGAAAATTACTTCGAAACCCCCCAAACATTGTGTGTGTGTATATATATAATATATATATATATATATATATATATATATGTGTGTGTGTGTGTATATATATATATATATATATATATATATATATATATATAATATTGCATATACACACACATATAGTTTTAGCAGAGAACCTAGAGAATAAAATGGCGATTGTTGCAATATTTTATGTCACACGGTATTTGTGCAGTGTTTTAAACTCAACTTTTTTGGAAAAATGTACTTTCATGTATATTAAAAAGTAAAGTTAGCCCAATTTTTTGTATAATGTGAATGATGTTACGCAGAGTAAATACCAAACATGTAATGCTTTTTAATTGCACGCGTGGAATTGCGACAAAGTACGGTACCTAAAATTCTCCATAGGCGACGCTTTAATTTTTTTGACGGTTACCAGGTTAGAGTTACAGAGGAGATCTACAGCTAGAATTATTGCTCTCGCTCTGACGATTGCGGCGATACTGCACATGTGTGATTTGAACACAGTTTACATATGCAGGTGCGAGTTCCGTATGCGTTTTTCTTTGCTGCGTGAGCTCGCAGGGGCGTGCGATTTAAAAAAAAAAATCTTATTTCATTTATTTTTATACTATATAAAAAAAAAATTGTAATCACTTTTATTGCTGTCACAAGGAATGTTAACATCCCTTGTGACTGTAATAAGAGTGACAGAGGTCCCTCCTTTACACTTCAAAGTATTCAGATTGCCGAAAACAGCGATTCTGAATGCTGTGTTTATATATATATATAGAGAGATAGAGAGATAGATAGATATATAAAGATATAGATATATAAAGATATAATATATCTATATCTATCTCTATATATCTATATATATACTCTATATCTATATCCCTATATCCGGCGCTATTGGCAGCCAACTAACCCGGAAGTGATGTCATGACGTTCGTGGTTTCGATTCAGTCTCTCTCTAGGCGCCGGAGGTGGCGCATCGTGGATCTGGTCTCCCGGTAAGAGTGGTGGAGGCAGCGGGAGGAGGGGGATGTCCCCTCCCGCTCCTTCGGGTTAACAACCGAGCAGCTATTAGCCACATCGGTTGTTATCCCTAGAAAGCCGATCGCCGGCCTCTAAAAATTATACCAGGATGATGCCTACAGCTGCGGGCATCATCCCGGTATAACCCTCGTACGCTCGACGGGAAGAGGTTATTTGACACTTTCCTTCTGTTTTGACTTCTGCCACATCTTTGCGAAGAATCCGGAAGGTGGTAACCCTGATATTAATGTTAGCCGAATTAGACCAGGAGGGCTTGGTACACTTACATAGTGAGTCTTGCGGCGGGTCACTCCCTGGGCACTCCCAGTCCAGTGGGACCTAATGGTCTTGTGTCCTGTATGTCAGCACTGTTTGGCCCTGGAAGCTAGCTTTGGGGAACTTCAATTACAGGACTTGGAAATATTATTTTGCCTGGGGTGAAGCCAGGATGTGGCACCCACAAATATGAGTGGGAGCTTTTCTTTGTTTCCCCAATCAGTAGGGGAAAGAAGATTGGCCTTAAGTACTGTTAAGGGTCAGAGTTTGTCCCTATCATTTTTTCCAGAGGCTGGTGTTTCTCACTCCTTGATTCATACTTCATACAGCGGGTAACGTAGACAGTACCGCCTGTCTTGTCGTTGCGACTTGAGTTTGATCTTGTCTGTCCTTGCAGAGGCCACTTTTTGAACCATTTGGAAGATTCGGTCCTTTATCTCAGAAGGTGGCTTCTTTGGTGACTATCACTTCACTAGGTGAAGTGTCAGATTTAGTGTCGCTGTCATGCAAGGAGCTGTTCTTGGTCTCACAATTTAAGGTGATGTTGCGTCCTCATCCATTTTTTGCCTAGAGTGGTGTCTAGTTTTCACTTGAATCAAGACAATGTCTTACCTTCTTTTCTGATCCTCAAGTACACTCTGAACTCTTCAAAACCACACTAGCAACCAAAATAAAGATACTAAATCTAAACCACTTAACGGAACAATCACTCAACGCCTTAAACAAAGCTTTACTACAGACTGCAGACACAGTCGCTCCAAAACGCAGAGCCCTCATCCGGAAAAACTCGGGCTGGTTTAACGACACTCACTCTACTGAAAAAAGCACGCAGAAGAGCTGAAGGAGCCTGGAGGAGAAATCCATCAAAAGAAAACCACACAAACTAAGCACTCGCCAAAAATTACCACAAAGCGATCTTTAAAGCAAAAAAAGAACCTTTCTCAAACGCCATCTCAAAAGCCCTAAACCATCCATGGGAACTTTTCAAATTAGTCGCTCAGACTATGAACCCCTCCTTCTTGGAGCCCCCTGCAAGTGAGACACAAGAATTCTGTAATGAACTATCTGACTTTTTTTTATTGACAATCGAAAAGATTCGGGAAACCAACAGAAAAATAACAAACCCCATTCAGATAAAGCAGGAAAAAGCAATCAACACAAATGGTCCCAATTACCATCGACACCACTGAAAACATCAGAAGCCTCAGACAACACATCTCCTAATGACACCATTCCTACAAAACTCTTGAAAGAATGCACCGACATCTTGGCACCCACCAATAACGCACATAATCAACCAATCGTTCAGGGAAGGGATTGTTCTGCTTACCCTCAAGCAAGGCATAATTAAACCCCTCTTAAAGAAACCCAACATCGACCCCAAAGACCTAAACAATCGCAGACCGGTAACAAGCCTGAACACCATCTCCAAGATCATGGAGAAAGCAGTAGCACAACAGCTACAGCCCCAACTGGACAACTACAAACTCCTAGATTCACTACAATCAGGTTTTTGCCCAGGCTACGGGACAGAAACGGCTCTCCTCAAGATATGGGATGACACCCTCGAAGCATCAGACGGAGAATCCTGTCTCCTAGTGCTGCTGGTCCTCGGTGCAGCCTTCGACACGGTAGAGCACAACACCCTGCTCAGAAGTAGCCAGAGTCTCAGATGCGGCCCTACCTGCCTCACTATGATCGTTAATTGGATGACTGAAAGCTCCCTCAAGCTCAACAGATCCAAAACTGAACTCCTCATCTTTCACGCAAATAGGAAATCTAATTCTAGGACCACATGGACACCACCCACAATCCTCGGACAAACCATCGTGCCAATCAACAAAATCAAAAGCCTCGGAGTCATCTTTGACTCAGACATAACTATGGACGCACAAATAGGATCAGTAGTTATCATCTACGTAGACTCATCCCCTTCATCCTGGAAGAGGACACGGCAGTAGTGGTTGGAACTATCATCAACTCATGACTTGACTACTCAAACTCCCTCTACTTAGGACTACCGAAATACCAGATTTCAAGTCTTCAAGTCGTCCAGAACACATCGGCTTAGACTGGTAACAAGTAAAAAAACGTGGGAACTAATTTCCCCAGTCTTGAGGTCCCTCCACTGGCTGCCCGTACAGGTCTGGGTGACTTTAAGATGCTCTGCCTCACACACAAATGTACACAAGGAAACGCTCCTTAATAATTAAGCGAGAAAATAAAACCCTGAGTCACCAATCGTGTGCTCCGGTCAGCCAACCAAAACCTTCTCCAAATCCTGCTACAAATCTAAGGGAGAACGTAGATTTGCAGTCCAAGGACCCCGGCTTTGGAATGCTCTACCCACGACCATCTGCTTGGAAGAAAACCGTCGGGCTTTTAGGAAAAACCTAAAGACCCACCTCTTCTAAGGATCAGGACAACACTGGATGCAAAGTGCCTTGAGGCGATTAAGTTCGCATTTGTTGCGCTATACAAGTTACTTACTCAGTTGGCAGGAGTAAGATCACTGGATACTCTGGAGGTATTTCAGGCAGTCGGAGCAGTGCAGGTCAGGAATCCTAGATTCTGCTTCCAGTAGAACCCAGGATGGTCAGGAGGCATCCAAGTTAACTATTTTCATTGGATTCGCCAGTTAATTATTCGAGCCTATGGCTTGAAAAGGCAAGTCTCCCATCACTTTTTTTGGTAAAAGCGCACGCTACCGGGTGTGTGGGGGCATCTTGAGCCATCAGATGTCCCTGGCTCAGGATTTTAAGGCCATTACATGGTCTTTTTGTTCATACATTTACAGAATTTTACCAGATGGATATCAAAGCTACGGAGGATACTGCTTTGGCCACACTATGTTTTGGGCGATAGAAGTCCTCAGGTGGCAATTTGTGATGGTGTCTCCCTCCCCTCAAGTGCATTGCTTTAGTACATCCCATGTAGTCATTATGGTTGCTCTGTGTCTGATGTACGATAAAGAAAATAGTACTTGTAAAACCCGTTTCTTGGAGTACATCATGTGACACAGAGGTCCCTCCTATTTTTTGGGGGATATTCATTGCTTTGCTACAAAACTGAGGTCCTTGCTGTGTAGGAGGGGTTATATATGGGAGGACTTCCTGTTTTGACTATCTGTCAGTGTCCATTGACTTATAGGTGACGTATAACCCATATAGTCCTTATGTTTGCTCTGTGTCCTGTGATGTACTCCAAGAAAAGGATTTTACAGGTAAGTATGATGAAAAAAATCTTATTTTCCCCTGGAGTTTAGGTTTATTAAAGGGTTTGTTAACCCATCCATATTAAACTGTCAGCCCCTCTATTAGAGGCTGGCATAGCACACTGTCAGAAGTTTAAAAAAGAATGAGCAGTGTAAATACCTAATTTGAGCTGTCCTTGGGCTGGTCACATTACTCATTGCCCCTTTACAGCTCTGATGGATGTGTTCTGTGGGTGGGGCCATGATCTCCCTCTGACGTCAAACGGGAAGATCATGTGGCCGCTCGTCTCCTCCGCAGAAGCCGCGTATTGCAGCTGTAAAGCGTCCACTAGCCACGTGACCGGCCTGAAGGCGGCTCAAATTAGGTATTTACACTGCTCGTTTTTGAAAACTAGTGACAGTATGTTATGCCATCCTCTAAGAGACTGGCTGACCCAGCTGGAGATGCACAGAATGGTATGACAGGCAGGAAGGAGGGGGAGAGAGGAGAGCAGGGCAGCCTATCATGGAGGGAGGCACTTTGACCACGGTAATCTGCTTTAAGGGACCAGAATCTGTAAAAAAATAAATAAAAAAAAAAACCATTTTTTTTTTTTTTTTTTCAAACGCTTTAACTGGTTAAGGACCGCCGCATGTACATTTACGTCGGCAGAATGGCACCGACAGGCACATCAACGTATATATACGTTGGTGCCTTGAGGGGGTTCGATCGGACCCCCCCCCCCCATCATACATACGGCGGTCCCTGTAGCTGGCCGAGCGATCCGGGATGAGGGGGCGGCTATTCGTTTTTGTCCGCCCCCTCCGGATCGCTCCCAGCCAATCCGCGCGCTCCCCCGACTGCACTTCCTCTTCCTGTGTAAACACAGGAAGGAGGAAGCGATGTGATCTCTCCCCTCTGCGGTTTTTTCAACCACCGCTGAGGAGAGATCACCACACAGTAAGTCTGCACTAACACTACACTGACACACACTACACATAGTCACATAAACCCCTGATTACTGTATTTAGTGTCAGTGTGACAGTCAGTTAGTGTTAGGTTCAGGGTAGCCCCCGTACCCCCCCTAATAAAGTTTTAACCCCTTGATCACCACCCTAGTTAACCCTTTCACTCCCTATTGCCAGCGTCACTAAGCGATCATTTTTCTGATCGCTGTATTAGTGTCGCTGTTCCCGCTAGGTAGCTAATTTTTTTTTTTTTTTTTTTTTACTAAAGACATATGGCTAAATACATTTTGGCCTAAATGATTGACTAAAATTTAGTTTATTTGATTTTTCTTATAACAAAAAGTAAAAAATATTGTTTTTTTTTCAAAAATGTTGCTCTATTTTTGTATGTAGCGCAAAAAATAAAAATCGCAGAGGCAATCAAATACCACCAAAAGAAAACTCTATTTGTGGGAAGAAAAGGACGCAAATTTTGTTTGGGAGCCATGTCGCATGACCGCGCAATTTGTCAGTTAAAGCGACGCAGTGCCGAATCGCAAAAAGGGGCAAGGTCATTTACCTGCATTTTGGTCCGGGTCTTAAGTGGTTAAACAGTTTTTCTGCACTCTAAAACTTGTTTGGTTTTTCAGAACTATAGTTGAATGGGCTGAATCTCGTGACAGAGGCTATGGTAATTTTCAGGTAGCTAAGATGGAAGACTGTACGTTTAATGACCTCAACATAAAAATTGGCTTTCCTTACCTGTACAGCCATCAAGGAGATTGTGAGCATGTTGTAACAATTACAGATATAAGGTAAGTGTATGGCATTCATTTTTGCAGTCATCTAAAGTAAAATATATAAAAGAAACCTGTTCTTGTATGAATAAAAATAATAGTTTGCATTGTTTGAGGCTGTGCATCTTCTTGTTGTATTTTAATTTTAGAATGTTTAGTATTATTATTATAATTATTATTATTATTTATTTATTATACACGATTTATATAGCACCAACAGTTGACGCAGCACTTTACAATATATAGGGGGGACAACACAATTACAGTACAGTTCAATACAAAAGGTACAGGAGGGCCCTGCTTGTAGAGCTTACATTCTAAAGGGAGGGGTGGTGGTACAAAGGGTAATAGCTGCTGAGAATGGGGGTGGCTCGGGGATAGTTAAGTGGGCGTGGGATAGGCTTCCCTGAATAAATTGGTTTTCAGGGATCTCCTAAAGGTGGACAGGGTAGGGGCTTATCGAACATACTGGAGCAGGTAGTTCCAGAGGATGGGAGAGGCTCTGAAGAAGTCCTAAAGGGGAGCATGGGAGGAGGTAACTAGATAGCAGGAGAGATTGGTGAGGTAGATGGGGGCGAGTTTGTGAATGGCCTTGTATGTTCTGGTTAGCATTTTGAATTTTACACGGTGGGGTAGGGGAAGCCAGTGAAGGGATTGGCAGGAGCAGCAGTCACAGATTGGTTAGTGAGGTGTATTAGTCTAGCAGCAGAATTCATAATAGACTGAAGGGGGGATAGCCTGCTTAAGGGTAGGCCATTAAGCAGAGAGTTGCCGTAGTCAAGGCAGAAAATAATCAAGAAGTGAATAAGTTGCTTTGTGGTGTCATTAGTCAGGAAGGATCGAATTCTGGAGAGGTTGCGGAGGTTAAAGCGGAGTTCCAGCCTTTTTTGTATATTTAATAAAAATCAGCAGCTACAAAAAGCATAGCTGCTGGCTTTTAATAAACATTCTTACCTGCTCCACTGTCCAGTGATGCCGTGACAGCTTTCGGCTTCACGGCTGGGCACTCACTGCGCGAGCGGCGCTGCGCTCTGTGAGTGGTCAGAAGATCGCCTGCGAGCTCATGTTTGGTATTCACCTATAACTATAGATGACATTAACAAAATGACATCTGGTCCAGCCCATCCATTTCATGTAGGAGCAGGTGTGTGTTTACCCATGCAGATGCTGACACTAATTCCACGGACGATGATAATGATGATATCTATATTTATGATTACATTTATGCTTATATTTTATTATATATATTTTTTTCATGACTATTTGGGAGCAAGGGCATGTGCTGAGAAGCCTTTGGTCTCTCATTTAGAAGCCCCATTCTGGCCTCCCGCCACTAGAGGGAGTACCGCTTTGCGACTCTATCCCCCGCAAAAACAGGAGAAATGTCACAGGGGCGGATGTGACGCTTCCACCCTATGGTGATGCTGGAACGCATTCACCTGCATCCTTTTTGTGATGCTGGAGCGCACTCGCTTTCTACGAGTCGGCGCCGTGGGCGGCGTGACGCACGTCGCGATGCGCCGTGCGTCGCGCTGTCGTGTGGTACGCGCATGCGCAGAGAGGATGACGATGCCCGAGGCAGTGTAGTGCTGGAACGCAGCCACTTCAGAATAGGTGGCGTGCGTTCCAGCCCATGTGGATGACTTTGGGATAATGAAATGTGAAGGGAAGGAGGGCACTGCCTCAGGATATGTAAGGTATGTGCACCTTCAAGGATAACACCTCTGACACCTGAAAATGGATGTATTTCTCCATACACCCTCATCCCCCTTCCCTTCAAAATTGGCGAATCTTTGGATTATGGGATACCCATCGGTAAGACCATGCCAAGTCTGTGAGATATAGGGATCGTACATCCAAGGGTTAATTTTAAAATGGGGGGAGCTTTGCCAATAGACCTCCCTGTGGGCGGGGTGACCTGTGACCCTCTAGCACATGCTCTTTTCACCTCTCTGTGTATATGTGTGTGTGTATATATTCTGACAAGCTGCATGTGTGTGAGGGAGCAGTGCAGACCACCGGGGCTCTGAGGAAAGGGGTACGCCCCCGAAACGTAGTTAGCCTAGCCTGATTATCGGTCAGATACCTTTTTAGACTGAAGCAACCGTCCTGTTCTGCTGGCGCTGTTGGATTGTCTTTTAAAGCTTGTTTCTAACTCATTTTGTGAGTATAACTATTGATTTTAGTATTTTAATAAAAATTGTGTAACAGTATCACACTAGGTTGGTGCGCCCTCCATTCTTTTTTCTTTTTTAGTACCTGTCATGTGTCCCAGGCGATCGCCTACGGCGGCCCCTCCCTTTAGGCTATATGACGTATCGCCTAAGGGGTCCCTGGGCGGAAGGAGGAAGTGGGACAGGAAGTCCCACTCCTACTGAAGCCCCCACTCTGCCCCCCCCCCCCCCCCACACAAAAAAAAATTGCATGCCAAATGTGGCATGTAAGGGGGTGAGGAGTAGTTTAGGCGGAGGTTCCAATTTTGGGTGGAACTCCACTTTAAGGCGGCAGGATTTAGCCAGTGATTGAATACGGGGGCTGAAGGGGATAGGTCTGAGTCAAGTATTACACTCAGGACCTTGGCATGTGTGGAGTAGGGGTGCAACGGATCAAAAAACTCACGGATCGGATCGATCTTTGGATCAGGAGTCACGGATCGGATCAGCAAAAAAATTAAAAAAATAAATTGTATTAAATGTACACATCAGATTCCCTTATCCCCCCCACTGCTGTAATATCCACTCATCTCCCCCACTGTAATATTCACATGCTCTTGCAGAATAGAAGCCGGCTAGATCAGATCCAAGGGCAGAGAGGGAGGGGTGATGACGTCAGCGTGCTACTAAGCAGCAGCCGCCGGGTGTACCAATTCATATAGAGGGGGGATTCCGGCGCTCGTGGTGACTTGATGCCTATATAAAACAATGTTAATGGTGGCTCCAATGGCACCTCTAGGTAGATCTATGTATAAAATGGCAAAAAGGCAGCCATCCTCAGAGGGTGTCCATAACCTCTGTAAGCAAATGACAGTGAGAAAGGAGGGAGTGGAGGCGCCAACTGTAATGTTCCAAAATGTTTCTATAAAATGTAAGTATAATATATATACTTACTGGTTCACTTGGAGATATAGTCCATCGGGGTGTCCTTTGGTCTGTGGGTGCCGGTCTGCAGGCTCTAGCGATGTCCCCCTGGCTACTCAGCGATGTTGCATGCAGGAATCTCCACGCTATGCAGCGTGGAACGCGGAAGCGGTGGTGACGTCGCACGGCAGGGCTGACAATCAGACGAGAGGTGGGGAGTGCAACATGATACCCGCTCGGGGCTTACAGCTCCTTCTACTGGCCTGGCCAGGTGTACCAAGATCGCTGATCGCTCCGGAGCTAGCCCAAAGCCGCGGCCTTTCCTAAGGCCGAGGCAGCGCTCCGCGGATCGCGTTGTGTGCCGATCCGAACAGGTAGACCCGTTCGGATCACGGATTGGTAACGATCCGTTGCACCACTAGTGTGGAGTGACCAATGGTTGTGTTGTTGATATTAATGATAGTCATATTGGAGGGACCGGGAAGGAGGAAATACAACAAGCTCAGTTTTAGAAAAATTGAGTTTGAGGAAGTGGTGTGTCATCCATACCGATATGTCATTCAGTAAGTTTGAGATCCGTGAGGAGATTGAGGGGGTGAGTTGAGGAGTGGAGGGAAAGATCTGGGTGTCGTCGGCATAGAGAATGTATTGGAAGCCATGGGAGGTTATCAACTGGCCCAGGGAAGAGGTATAGAGTGAGAATTGGAGGGGCCCAATGACCGAGCCTTGGGGTACCCCAACAGAAAGAGGAGTGGAGGAGATGGAGTTGTAAGTGACACTGAAAGTGCGCTAAGATAGGTAGGAGTGGAACCAGGATACAGCATAATCACGGAGGCCAAGGGAGTGTAGTTTGCAGAGGAGGAGCAGGTGGCCAACTGTGTCAAGGGCAGCAGAGAGGTCTAAAAGTATGAGTATGGAGTAATGGCCATTGGTTTTTAGCAGTTAGTAGGTCATTGGTGAGTTTCAGTAGACTGTTGTGGGCGGAAACCAGACTGTAGAGGGTCGAGAAGGTTGTGGTCTGTGAGTTTGTAGTAGTTGTACTATGTGCTGGTGTATAGTCACATAGTATTTGACTGAATTTTCATTAGGGAACACACAGCCATCTAGCGTAAAGACCCAGTCTAAAGGTGTATGTACACATAGTAAAAAAAAAAAAAAAAAAGAGGACGTGCTACCTTGGTGGCCTATATCGGTGGTAGACTGGACTTTCAGGGGAGAGCTGCTGTTACCAGGTTGCCAGAACTGAGCGCTGCTCCAATTTGCATCACGAGGAGGCATAGTAGATCAGTGCCTCTCTTGATGTACAGCAGTAGCAGACAGGTCATCGGTACCCACCAGGGAGTGAAATCTCATGCTTCCTTCCTGGCAGATATCTGCACAGATAGCAGGCCTGAAGTAAGAGAAATATCTGCTGCATTAGGCCCCCACTGTGCCCCTTCCAGCCTCCTGAATGCCTGCAACCAGTTGCAGAACTCTTCATTTCCTACAGGGGCCTGCAGTGCCCCTCAACCTTTAAGAGCTTCCACAACGCCCTTTAATATTTCACAACCCCCTTAATCTGCTGCAGAGCATTTTAATGTGGCTTTTTTATTAGTTTACCTTGTTTATCAAATAAATTATGTAATTGTACAAACATGGAATTTGTATGAAGTATGTTTATAAATTTAAAGGGATAGCGTGCAAATACTTTTGGGATATTTTGTACTTATTTGTGGGGTTAAGTGCAGATCATTCAGCAGCGCGGATCATTCAGAAAAAAAAGCAGGCTGGTTATACAGAAGTCCATCGGTAGATGGACCTCTGCACTACCAGCATACATGGATCAAAATTCAGCCGGTCCCTGCTGAACCAGCCTTAGACCCTATTCACACTGGTGTTACTTGTCATGACACTTTAGACATCACAATTGCATGACGTCTTACCCCATGTTTCCCAACCGTAGCCATTCATATATGTGCGACTGCAAATTGAAGGGCGAAAACTGGACAGCCGCACTCTATTTTTCAACTGTACACACAGTCACTGCAGCCAACAAAACACAGTATGGCCGACGCGTATCGCACTTGCAATCAGTGCTTAGTCATGGCATGAAAAATAAAAGACAACTTATTTTAAGTGATTTCGGAGTGCGGCTGTCCAGTTTTCGTCCTTCAATTTGCTATCATTAGCATTGCCAGCACCTTGGTGGTTCAACAACCCTTGATTGCACACGGGGCTCACCTGGAGCGGTGAGAAATTTGTCCATATATGTGCGACTACTTTGGTCTGACTCGTGCAACGTGAGGGCCATAGACTTTAATTTTAACTCTCAAAAGTTGCATGAAAGGTGTACCTGAATGTTTTACATGCAACAATGGGTCCGACTTTGCAGAGGGACAACAATTTGCTTCCTAGTCGTAGCGTTTTTAAGTTGCGTCAAATTTATACTTCAAAGTCGCACAACTTTGGAGTTGTAAAAGTGTGAATGGAGCCTTAGCTGTAAAAAGAAAAAGCTATGACCTTTACAATACATACAATTTCAAGTAAATTTTTTGTTAGTGTGGGTGTTATGCCAAAACTTTCCATAAACACTAGCGCTAAATCCAGGGGGTTTTATCTTTCGCAGTGCTTCAATAAGCAATGCCTCAGTGGGGTACAGCCCTCCTCAGACCGGGAAATACACTGTTAAAGGCAAACACCTTGTGCATTACCATTGACAAAATTATTACAAATACCAAGACAAGCAAATAAAAGCAATATGCAAATAAGTCGGCAGAACATGATGTACCCATGGAACCGCACCCGATTGGATGCCTGGTGTGTTTCGGGGGACATACCCCTTTATCAGAGCTGCTACCTCATGGTAATGCACAAGGTGTTTGGGTATTATGCCAGTTTTGAAATGTGCAGTAAAAAAATAGAAATAAAATCTGATCACTAACTAATCTAGGAATATTGTGTGCAATATATAATGCAGTTTAAGCTTTGATTTATGCAATGACCTTTTTTTTTTTTCTTAAACAGGTTAATACACCATGATGACTGTTTAGAAAGAAACCTATACCCATTACATATTAGAAGGCATTGGTTTATTTCAACAAAGTGTTGCGTGTGTAAATTGTATATTGCAAAGTAAGTCTCTTCCCTTTTTTATATATATATATTTTTTTTAAATTATGTTCTGTCTACAGAATATACAGTCATGGTCGAAATTGTTGGCACCCTAGAAATTCTTCCAGAAAATCAAGTATTTCTCACAGAAAAGTATTGCAGAAACACATGTTTTCCTCTACACGTGTTTATACCCTTTGTGTGTATTGGAACAAAACAAGGGAGGAAAAAAGCAAATTGGACATAATGTCACACAAAACTCCAAAAATTGGCTGGTCAAAATTGTTGGCACCCTTAACTTAATATTTGGTTGCACACCCTTTGAAAAAAATAACTGAAATTGGTCGCTTCCTATAACCATCAATAAGCTTCTTGTACCTCTCACCTGGAATTTTGGACCACTCTTACTTTGCAAACTGCTCCAGGTCTCTCTTATTGGAAGGCCCCTTTTCCCCTTTTCCCAACAGCAAGACCTCTCCACAGGTGTTCAATGGAATTTAGATCTGGCCCCATTGCTGGCCACTTTAGAACTCTCCAGTGCTTTGTTGGCATCCATTTGGGGTCATTGTCCTGCTGGAAGACCCAAGATCTTTGAGGCAAACCCAGCTTTCTGACACTGGGATCTACAGTGTGACCCAAAATCCTTTGGCAATCCTTAGATTTCATGATGCCTTGCACACATTCAAGGCACCCAGTGACAGATGCAGCAAAACAACCCCAAAAGATCATTGAACCTCCACCATATTTCACTGTAGGTACTGTGTTCTTTCCTTTGTAGGGCTTATTCCATTTTCGGTAAACAGTGGAATGATGTGCTTTACCAAAAAGCTCTATCTTGGTCTCCTCTGTCCACAAGACGTTTTCCCAGAAGGATTTTGGCTTACTCAAGTACATTTTGGCAAACTGTAGTCTTGCTTTTTTATGTCTGTATCAGCTGTGTGGTCCTCCTGGGTCTCCTGCCATAGCGTTTAATTTTATTCAAATGTCGATAGTTTGTGCTGACACTGATGCTCCCTGAGACTGCAAGACAGCTTGAATTCCGTTGGAACTTGTTTGGGGCTGTTTATCCACCATCCAGACTATCCTGCATTGCAATCTTTCATCAACTTTTCTCTTCTGTCCACGCCCAGAGAGATTAGCTACAGTGCCATGGGTTGCAAACTTCTTAGTAATGTTGCGCACTGTGGACAAAGGCAAATCTATATCTCTGGAGATGGACTTGTAACCTTGAGATTGTTGATATTTTTCCACAATTTTGGTTCTCAAGTCCTCAGACAGTTCTCTTCTCCTTGTTCTGTTGTCCATGCTTAGTGTGGCACACACAGACACACAATGCAATGACTGAGTGAACTTCTCTCATTTTTATCTGCTTTCAGGTGTGATTTTTTTATATTGCCCACATCTGTTACTTGCCCCAGGTGAGTTTAAAGGAGCATCACATGCTTGAAATCTTATTTATCCACAATTTTGAAAGTGTGCCAAGAATTTTTTATTTTTTTTTAAACAATAGATTTTTATTGTGTTTCTTTACAGCTTACAAACAAAAATGCTGAATTAAGTCGAACGGTATATTTCACATCAAGAACAAAATTAGTGTAAGATACGATGAGCGATACAAGATATCCAAACAGTGTTATAAGAACATATCCAAGAAAAGTACATTCTACAAGCTAAAGAAGTTCTCATTCTTATAGCAAAGCATAATCTCAGTGACATTCAAGGGTCCTGTTGTCAGGAAGATCGACTCCGGCCCCGGACACCCCCTCTGGGCTCAAAACTGTGTCCGGGACCCGAGCCGCCTCCCCCTCCGACCATCCCAATCAAACAAGTCAAGGTAAAGCAGTTGGGGATAAACAATTCCCCTCGTACCAGGTCACCCATAGGTGCTACGTCTGGGCAGTCTTTTCTCTATTATTGTCTCTGAATGCCAGGTTTTTTTCATGGGTGTGGTGAAGTTGCGTAGTTTGTATAACCTCCCCAATGGTGGGAGGTAGGGGATTTTTCCATTTCCTTGTGAGGTTTATCCTGGCCGATAGCAGTATGTGGAGAGCAATGTGTCTCGATTGGGCAGGGATGCTCTCTAAGCCAAGAGACAAGAGTCCAAAAGTATGCCAAGAATTTTGACCAGCCCATTTTTGGAGTTTTGTGTGACATTGTGTCCAATTTTCTTTTTTTGTTTTGTTCCAATACGCACAAAGGGAATAAACATGTATATAGCAAAGCATGTTACTGCAATACTTTTCTGTGAGAAATACTTGATTTTCTGGAAAAATTTCTGGGGTGCCAAGAATTTCAGGCATGACTGCCATGATCAAACTCCTAAAATGCTTGTTACCTGACAGTCTCTGGCTACAGTACTTATGCAAGCTTTTCCCAGTACTGAATATTAGGAAAGTTGGAGTGCATTCAGAATGCTTGATCTGAATAGAACAGATGTTGATGGGGGGACTTTTGTGGATATATCCAAAAGATCGCAATTGGTGGTCTCATTCTTTATTTACCACTTCAGTCCCGGAAGGATATACCCCTTCTCGTCCAGAGCACTTTTTGTGATATGGTACCGTGTCGCTTTAACTGACAACTGCGTAGATGTGTGATGCTGCACCCAAACGATCTTTTTGTTTTTTATCCCCTACAAATAGCTTTCTTTTGGTGGTATTTGATCAACTTTGCAGTTTTGATTTTTTTTTTTTGTACAAAAAATATTTTTTATAAATAAATAAAATGATAAGCGCTAAAGTGTGAGTGAAAAGTGTACAAAGAAATATATAACGTGAAATATAAATCAAACAAAATCAGACAAAGTGCTCAGCTGGTGAATAGTGAGCCAAAATAACACATTGGATGTGCGTGGCTACACCCTAGGTGCTGAGTGAGCAATATATAACTCAGGTGAAAGTCTATGGTGAAGAGACACGATGGGTAGAGGTTGACTGGTGGGTCTTCTGTAAGGGGTAAACTCATCCAAATAACGATCTCATATTGCCCTTACCTTAAGGTGATGGTAACAGTGCAGTTGGTAGGCAATGATGGTTCCTTCTCTTGTAATCACTATGGGGCTTCCTGGCGCTGTATACAAGGTGATCGTCCGTGGCATAAGGTCCAGGATCTAGCAGCTCATGGTTCCAAGTCAGAGCGTGGGATAAAGGATACCAAAAAATAGTGAAGCCCGTTTGACAAGAGGGGGGTTTAATAAAAAGTATAAGCCTCTTACATAAAAGCAGTAAAAACACGCCAAACAAATGGATGGATACAGAGCACGGCGAATACAAACGCCGTATTGCGTCTGTTAGCCTCCGGTTGGCTGTGAGTGTCACGTGGTCGCACTTCCTACGTCGTTACGTCACGGTCTCGTGACTTCTTCAGGGAAAAAGTCACGAGACCGTGACGTAACGACGTAGGAAGTGCGACCACGTGACACTCACAGCCAACCGGAGGCTAACAGACGCAATACGGCGTTTGTATTCGCCGTGCTCTGTATCCATCCATTTGTTTGTTTGGCGTGTTTTTACTGCTTTTATGTAAGAGGCTTATACTTTTTATTAAACCCCCCTCTTGTCAAACGGGCTTCACTATTTTTTGGTATCCTTTATCCCACGCTCTGACTTGGAACCATGAGCTGCTAGATCCTGGACCTTATGCCACGGACGATCACCTTGTATACAGCGCCAGGAAGCCCCATAGTCCTTACAAGAGAAGGAACCATCATTGCCTACCAACTGCACTGTTACCATCACCTTAAGGTAAGGGCAATATGAGATCGTTATTTGGATGAGTTTACCCCTTACAGAAGACCCACCAGT
Source organism: Rana kukunoris (assembly GCA_029574335.1). Taxonomy (NCBI): domain Eukaryota; kingdom Metazoa; phylum Chordata; class Amphibia; order Anura; family Ranidae; genus Rana; species Rana kukunoris. Next base: position 329,559,832 of record CM056049.1, read on the forward strand.
CAACCTCTACCCATCGTGTCTCTTCACCATAGACTTTCACCTGAGTTATATATTGCTCACTCAGCACCTAGGGTACCCACGTATGTGCCACGCACATCCAATGTGTTATTTTGGCTCACTATTCACCAGCTGAGCACTTTGTCTGATTTTGTTTGATTTTGATTTATATTTCACGTTATATATTTCTTTGTACACTTTTCACTCACACTTTAGCGCTTATCATTTTATTTATTTATATCCACTAGCGGCTTGTCACCTTTAGATATAGCGGCTTCAGTTCACAGTCTTTTAGACATTGGTTACATTCCAACACTCGCAGTAGCGCAGTAGAATTTCCTATCAAAAAATATTTTTTAAACAAAAATAGAGCGATTTTTTTTTTTTTTTTTTTAAGCAATATTTTTTACTATAATAAATATTATACACACACTCACACACTCACACACACTCACACTCTCACACACACTCACACTCTCACACACACACACACACACACACACTCACACTCACTCACACTCTCACACACACTCACACACACACACACTCTCTCACTCACTCACACTCACTCACTCACTCACTCACTCACACACTCACTCACACTGTCTACAAAATAGGGGATAGATTTATGGCATTTTTTTTTTGATTAGTAATGGCGGCCATCTTTGTTTATAGTTTTTTTGTTTTTTTTATCGTGACTGCCAGCTTGCGGCGGACACGTCATATACTTTTGACACTATTTTGCCCCACTATTTGCGCCCACCCAATAAGACGCAATTTAAAGGGGACATACAGGTACACCCATTTGCCCAGCCATGCCATTGTGCTGATGTCCGCTGGATGGCAATCAGCACATCGTTGTCCGCTGGATGGCAAGTTATGCGCAAGCATCTAATGATGTGAAACGTCTTAGCCGTCTGTCCCTGTTTTCATTTGATTTGATTGTATTGCTTTGGATTGGATTTTATTCTACAATAAAGACATATTTTAAAGAGTGTGGCAGAACAGGATGTTTTCTTTCTTCATAGACTTGTGCAGAGCCAGCACCTGTTTGTTTAAAGTAGGGCGGGAGCATTGCAAAGGTTCAGAGGCTTGGTGAGCGGTTATTTCTTCATGGATGGCAAGTGGTTAAACATTCTACCAAAGGATATTTACTTTCAGTGGATACAAATAATGGTGCGTGGAGGTGGCTGGATAAATGCTCTTCCAAACACTTTGATCCAAGGGGCTCAGTATATGTCATCTTACTAAACTCTGTAGGCATAGTCACATTATCTGGTCCTGATCCCACAAGACCTTCTTCATTAGCCCAGATGCTACAATTCCATATTTAAGCCCCGTACACACGATCCGAAAATCGTACGAAAAATGCTGCTTTCAAAATGAGCGTACGATAATCGGATTGTTAGTACAGAGCTTCCGAGAGCCCATCAGGACAGTTTATCCGATTTTATTCCATCGGACGTGCACAGAATTTTTTTTCGTACGATGCCAGATCGTACAATTTTCGTTTAATCAGTACAGCTGTCGTTCGAAAATGCAATACAAATGCATTACAACACAAGATAACACTTCTGATTTTTTTTTTATTCTGCCGTACGAGAATTTTCGTGACTTTAGTAAACTCATCAGATTCGACGTGAGATTAGCATACAAAAAAAAAACGGACGATCATTCGTCCTATAATCCGATCGTGTGTTTCCCGGGCATTAGTGCCTCTGTGGAAAAGCCTTGATGTATAACTAAAGGCCAAACCTGTATTTTATGAAGTTTTGGATATAGTGATAAGGGATTAGAAATCATGTCAGGTTTTTATGTCTGCCTGTATCCCCATTAAGGAATTTGGTCCTATCTAATTGTCCTGTTTACTTTTAATGCTGTTAGTCAGTGGCCTCCAAACTGCGGCCCGAGGGCAGGATGCGGCCCTTTGCTTGCCTTTTTCTGGCCCTTGGAGCACTACCCCTCCCAATGATATGAAACACTATTCTGCCATCTGACGCCAACAATGGAGCACTATTTCTCAAACGGACACCACTAATGGGGCACTATTCCTCCCTATGATACCAACAATAGGGCACTATTCCTCCCCCTAATACCAGATGTTTTGTCACACTGATGCCAGGAATTTTTTTTTAGAATGTTTGGAGACCCCCTGCTGTAAGTGAAAGAAAATTCCAAATTTTGGGATGTCACCAGGACAGGAAGAAAGGAAAATCCTACGGTGGCTGTCATAGTTGTTCCACTTAAAGCATTACTAAACCCAGTAATATGAAAATGGTTCATCTGCCCCCACCCCGCATATACATTTTCTTTTTACATTAAAATATTGCCACTATATACCTTTTTGGCAGACCTGTATATCACGGTCAGTGATGAACTGCACAGTTTCTCCAGTGCTTAGAGTTCAGGTAGGAAATTTCCACTGCAGCCTGTATACACACCCACATGTGATGCCAATATCATGTGACCTGGCTAGCTCTGAGAACAAGTAAATGTTCTCTGCAGCACAAAAAGACACAACTGAGCATGTGCAGGTTGGCTACCTTTCCCCAGATACAGTGCAGGAGAGAAGGATCTGTGCATACAGGATAAAACTGCCTTTTTAAATAACGCAGATGATTTACCCCCTTAAGTTCCACAGTGAGTATAACCTGCTATGCTGCATATACGTATAGGTTTTTACTGTTGTGGGTTTAGTAACACTTTAACCACTTAACCCCCGGACCATATTGCTGGTCAAAGACCAGAGCACTTTTTGTGATTCGTCACTGCGTCGCTTTAACTGACAATTGCGCGGTCGTGCAATGTGGCTCCCAAACAAAATTGGTGTCCTTTTTTTCCCACAAATAGAGCTTTCTTTTGGTGGTATTTGATCATCTCGGTTTTTTATTTTTTGCGCTATAAACAAAAATAGAGCGACTATTTTGAAAAAAATGCAATATTTTTTACATTTTGCTATAATAAATATCCCCCAAAAAGATATAAAAAAACATTTTCTTTCCTCAGTTTAGACCGATACGTATTTTTCTACATATTTTTAGTAAAAAAAAAAATCGCAATTAGTGTTTATTGATTGGTTTGCTCAAAATTTATAGCGTTTACAAAAAAGGAGGTTGTTTTATGGTATTTCTATTTTTTTTTTTACTAGTAATGGTGGCGATCAGCGTTTTTTTTCGGTACTGCGATATTATGGCGGACACATCGGACACTTTTGACACATTTTTGGGACCATTGGCATTTTAATAGTGATCAATGCTATAAAAATGCATTGGATTACTATAAAAATGCCATTGGCAGTGAAGGGGTTAACACAAGGGGGCAGGGAAGGGGTAAGTGTGTTCCTGGGTGTGTTCTAACTGTTTGGGGGGGTGGCCTCACTAGGGGAAATTACTGATCTTCTGTTCATACATTGTATGAACAGAAGATCGGCAATTCCCCCGCTGACAGGAACGAGAGCTATGTGTTTACACACATAGCTCTCGTTCCTCGCTCTGTAACGAACAAGCAATTTGTATTTATTTTTACCATCAATGGCAGCACCCCATACATAGTGCCTGTGATTTTATCTACATATTTATAACTTGTTGTCAATGTTTGAGTGGAAAAGAAGGCATTGGCAATATTTTATTTATTTACAGCAACCAGTTATGAAGTAATGAAGTGTTTTTAAGGTTTAATTTTTCTCCTTTTAGGTGGGTGACAAAAAATGACAGCTTTGCGCCAGATGACCCGTGTTTCTTCTGTGATGTTTGCTTTAAGATGCTTCACTATGACAGTGAGGGCAATAAACTTGGAGACTTTCTTGCATATGCATATGTTGACCCAGGAACATTTAATTAAAAATAGAACATTGCAGCAATAAACGGCACACCAAAGGTCACAAAGATAAAGGCCAAGGACAGGAAATAAACTTTATAAGTCTGCAGACTGTACTCGAAGTGGAGATTTGCATGAATACAGAACATCTCTGTGGGTTTTCTTTTCTAGGTATAAAGAATACAGATACGCATTCTACTGTAGCACATGATACTAAGCAGAATTGGAGTTCTGATGTCATACTGCTGATTAAATGGAATTTCATATTATATAATTGTACTTCTATGTTAAGTAAATAGTGTGAGAGTTGTAAAATGAGCCCTTCAAGACAGCAACTATTGGGGGTTATTTACTAAAGGCAGATCCATTTTGCACTACAAGTGCAGTCGCTGTAGATCTGAGGGGCACATGCAAGGAAAATAGAAAACAGCATTTTAGCTTGCACATGATTGGATGATAAAATCAGCAGAGCTTCCCCTCATTTCAGATCTTCCCCTTTGATCTACAGCGACTGCTCTTTCAAGTGCACTTGTAGTGCAAAGTGGATTTGCCTTTCGTAAATAACCTCCATTGTGATCCAAGTTCATCAGACAAACATGTACATAAACATTTGCAGTTCTTGAGTAAAAGTTTTTTTTCTAGACCAGCAAAGGAAAATAATACTGGCCAATGAAAATCATCTGTAAAGACAGAGTTGACCTGCATAAATTGCAGCCTGTCATGATTAACTACTTGAATTTTTGGACCAAAAAGATCCGACTTTAAATGCCAAAAAACTTTTTTTATTTGCATTTATTACAAGCAACTCCTCTTTGCCTGCTGCAATTACCAGGTGGTTATCCTTTAACTGAGGATGTACATGGAAGGATTGGGGATGCCGCAGCATGACCTTTGCTACAGAGGAAGTGGTAGTTTTAAACCCCAGGCCAGTTCTGACACTTCTCACATCTAATTGCTAGGAAATTACTTGGAACCCCCAAACATTATATATTAAGCAGAGGTAGGTGTTTGAATAATTTTTTTTTTTAATGTTGCACAGTGTTTGCTCAGTGGATTTTATAAATACATTTTTTGAGAAGAAATAAACTTTAGTGAATCTTAATGCACAAACAATAGTACCCAGTTGTTTGGGTACAGTGCAGTTGTAAGCACTAATGTTTGGTGTGAAACGCGTCAGTTTGTACCCTGTTTGCTGTGGCATCTATCCTGTGTTTTTTGTTTTACAATAAAAGCAACTAGTTTTGGAGTGCGGCTGTCCAGAAATCCTTCCATCATTTTGCATTATCCCATGCACTGCCAGCACCCGTGGCTTTGGATCAGGTGATGAGATTTTCCTGATTAGTATCCTTGACCGGTGATTTATTTCTTCTGTTTGGGTACAGTGTATGACATTTTACCAAAGAACAGTTTTATCACACACACACACACATTTTGGTGGTTTAATCACAACTGGGTTATTTTTTGTCATATATATGAAAAAATTATGGACATTTTGAAAAAGAAAGTCTTTTTTTTCTGTTTTGTTTCCATTATACAACTTTGCAAATAAGTAATTGTTGTTCATAAATTTGGGCCAGGGGTATATACTGTTACATATCTTTGGTTTCAGATTTATCAAAACCTTATGAGGTCAAACCTTAAAGGAGTTGTAAAGGAAAACATGTTTTGCCTAAAATTTATGTCTGCAAGGTAGACAGAATAGTGTAATGATTCTGTTAAACAACTAAATAGCTATTAAATTCCTTCATCTATAGATGACCTCCGGCATTCTAGTTTCTGTTCTCTCATTCACTTCCTGGTTTAGAGTGCTCGTTCATGGAAGAACTAAATTTCCCAGTATGCACAGTAATTCACAACTCCTTGAAGTCTCTAACACGTCCTGCCACACAGATGTAGTTCCCAGGAGGGGGCGAGCACTTCACTGACCACTGCAGTAAAGTCTCCCTTCACGGTGGTCAGTAAAATCAGACAAGCAGGAAGTGAACAGAACAGAGAAGAAATAGAGCAACTTCTGAGCAAAAACGAACAATGAGGAAGTGAAAAGAGGAATGTTTGCAGGTGAAGGATGCTTATTATGAAAAAAATATATTTTTCCTTTACAACCCCTTTAAGAGTTTCAATGTGTATGCAATCAGACAGGCCCTTGCCCTACATGGTTTTAGTAAATCTAAAGACAAAAATCTGCAGAAAATCTAATAGTGTGTATGGGGCTTAAGTCTACAAGCTATGGTGCAAATCGTTGAAAATTGATCACACCTGATGCATTTCTTGAGGCTCTGAAATGTCAAGACAGTACAAATGACCCCTATTTTGGAAAGTAGACAGTCCAATGTATTTAGGAAGAGTCATGGCAAGGTTTTTTTTTTTTTTTTTAAGTTCTTTCCCCCCCCACAATTCTTGGGACGATTAAGATTTTTTATTAATTTTTTTTTAATTATTTCTCACACACAGCATATGCATATTTCCAATTACACCCCAAAATACATTCTGCTGCTTTTCCTGAATATGGTGATACCACGTGTGAGACTATTTCACAGCCTAGATACATAGAGAGGCCCAACATGTAGGGAGCACTATTGGGTGTTTTAGGAGCAATAATTGCACATCTAGTTTCGCTCTAAGGGTGGCCGGTGAGCTACACGCTCCTGCGCACGCATATGACCGGTCTTTATGTCTGAGTCACAGCATGCCGGGCTGACAGTCACCTCCATCACCACGTGAAAGATGGTCTGTCTGGGATGCTTCCAGCGTAATCCAAGCAGGACGGGTAAGTAGCAGACCCCTGTTCCAACAGGAGGACATAGCTGGGCATTTCCGGGGAGGTCGAGTAGGGGGTTCCATCCTTCCTTCCTCCCTGGGCTTTAAGAGCTAGGCTAGCTGCGGGGGGCTGGGGGTCTACTTGGGGGGCTCCATCTGGTGCGGGGAACTGCGCTGTGGGTCCGCTTCCTGGGCTGCTATTATCAGAGTTGTGTTTTACATACCTGTGTGTTTCTCCCTCCATGTGGTGGGTGGCCATTTTGCCGGTGCCTGTTTTGGCCTCTATCTGCCGCTCGGTGGCCATTTTCTTGTGGTCAGCGCAGTTTACAGTACGACCGCTCGGCTGCCATTTTGCGAGGGTCCTTGGACTCTAGAGCTCGTTTAACCAGCGCAAATTGACAACAAATGCTGCGGAGGCTCAGGCTGACACAGGCGGCTGTAGAGAAAGCACCTCAGACAGGATGTGGACAGCAGCTGTGTGGTGACCGTTCTAGTGTGACGAATCCTCTGGGGGGGCCCTTCGTCTCTGTGGCAGCTAGGAGGGTGGGGTGTTACCTTGCCTGCAGTCCCTGTGTGTCAGCATGGCGCCAGAAGCGGATGCATCTCCCCCTGCTATACCTGAGTTGGCAACTGGTGCCCCTGCACCCGCTGTATCAGTGGCCGCTATGTCGGCGGTCCTGGAGGCCTTTGTTGCCAAGGTGGAAGCAGTGCATGGGAACACAGGGGGTAAAAAGTGCCCCCTCCCCCCGCCATCCTCTGGGGACAACTCTGATGCGGAGCGGGGCCCAGCTGTGGCCTATGACTCTGGTTCTGATATGTCCAAGACCGGTCAGACAGTAAGGATATCTCCGGGTCAGCACACGAGAGGGCTCCAGTAGGGTAATCTTATCACTGCAGTGCGAGATATTCTAAAGATGGAGGAGTCTGTGGAAGCGGCAGAGATGTGGCTGGGGCCCTGGTGTCAGACTCACAGAATGGGCTAAATTGCTGCACCATGGGTTAAAGGAAAGACATCCTCCCTCAGACGAGGAAGCTCTGGCCGACTAGTTGGTACAGGGCCTTAACTTTGTCAGCGAGTCAGCTTTGGATACGATTCCCTTGCTGTCCAGAGCCTAAGGTGCTTGCCCCAATTTTGGCCCTGCTAAGACAGAGTGGAATCGCTATTGTGGATTACTTGAACGATCTTCTGAGGGCCACTTCAAACTCAGAATTAGAGGAGAGCGTGTCTAGAACCTGTCGGACCCTCCAAGACTTTGGTTGGGTGCTGAACACTCAGAAGTCAGTATTGGTGCCGACTCAACGTCTAGTATATCTGGGGTTGGTTCTGGACTCCTCGGAGGCGAGAGTTTTTCTCCCTATGGAAAAGTTGCAGACCCTTCGAGCTGCGGTGCGCCAGTCCCTCGTCACTCTGCTTCTGCATGCGAGTTTTGGGTCTCATGGTAGCCTCCTTCGAGGCGGTTCCGTATGCTCAATTTCACACTCAACTGTTGCAGAAGGAAATTTTATCCAGATGGGACAAGTGCCCATCGTCCCCAGATTGTCAGATCAGGGAGAGTCACCTAGTCAGGCACTCCCTGGTTTGGTGGCTGACATCGCCGGCACATTTGTCCGGGAAATCGTTCCTCCCTTTTCACTGGATGGCGATCACGACGGACGCCAGCCTTATCGGTTGGGGGGGGGTGGCAGTCTGGGGGTGTTCAGTCGGCCCAGAGTCGATGGACTCCGGAGGAATCCCGCCTGACGATCAGTGTCCTGAAACTTCCGGCGATCTGGCTTTGCCTCCACGTGGTCTCGGAAGCTACAGGGGTGCCCAGTCAGGATCAAGTCGGACGACGCCACAGCGAAGGTGTATGTCAACCCTCAAGGAGGAACAAGAAGCTGAGCTGCAGCGTCTGAGGCCATTTGCATCCTGAGGTGGCCAGAAAGGAGCTTACCGGCCCTGTACATTCCGGGTGTGGAAAACTGTCAAGCGGACTACCCAAGTTGCCAGATGCTGGACCAAGGAGAATGGTCTCTACACCCAGATGCGTTTCAGCTCCTTTGCCAAAACTGGGGCGAGCCAGACATAGATCTGGCTTCTTAATTCAATCGGAAGGTATTGAGGTTGGTGGCCAGGTCAAGAGACCCATGGGCAGACGCGATGGATGCGTTGGCGGCACGTGGAGTCAGTATCGGCTTATATATGCCTTCCCTCCCCTGAACCTCCTTCCTCATCTGCTTTACAGAGTAGAGGCAGAGGGGATTCTAATTGCTCTGGATTGGCTGTGTCGTTCTTGGTACGCCTAGTAGGTGTCCCTTGGCGTCTACCGCTGCTAGAGGACCTGCTGTTGCAAGGTCCCATACTTCATCCTGCTTTACAGTCTCTGGCTTTAACGACATGGCTATTGAAAGCCAGGTGCCAAGAGACCGAGGCCTGCTAGATTCAGTGATTTCTACCATGAGGAGGGCTCAGAAGTTATACTCTAGGAAGATTTACCATCGCACTTGGAAGGCTTGCATATCCATGTGTGAGGAAACGGAGTGGCACCCGTGTACTTATTTGGTCTCCAGAGTCCTGCTGTTCTTACAGCGTGGGGTGGACCAAAAGCTTGCTTTAAGCATGATTAAGGGGCAGATTTCTGGGGGGCTTGGCTATGGAGGAGTGAGGACGTGTGTCTCCTCGTCCACCGCTGCATCTACAGTGCTGTTAGGGGGAGATACAGCTACCGGAACACCAGCAGCTATGTCACAGGGACGGTGAGTGCTCTCCCAGCAATCGAGAGCAGCTGGGATCTGGCAGGAGCAGCTGGGTGCCTTCTTTAGCAGGACCCACGGATCGGGACACGAGGCCTCCAAGATGGCGCAGCCGTCGAAAACAACTAGGGCAGCTAAGGCTGCTCAGAAAGCTGTGGCCCAGCAGCAGCTGCTGGAGGATTCCCAGATTCCTTCCCTGAGCCTGGTGAGTGACTTTGCCCCTCCACTCTCCCCCTGGGATCCTCTGCCTCTCCTAAACAGGTCCCTGACATGGCTGATTTAGGGTCCTTTCACATGAAGCGGACCGTTTTTCGGTCCGCTCCGTGTGTGTCCGTCGGCTCAGCGGGGATCCCCGCTCAGCTGTTGGCGGACGGGGCGTTCCCCACACACTGTGCAGGGACCGCCCTGTCTCTCCTCCACTCTCTCCTCCACTCTCCCCTATGGGGAATCAGATGAATATGGACCGTTTGTCTGTATTCATCCGATCTGTTCTGCCGGACGGAAGAAAAATAGGGTTTTTTTCCGTCCGAAAAACGCGGATCTTTGCGGACGTTAGCGGATGCATTATCCGCTAACGAATGCGATTCCATAGGGAACCATTACAAGTCCGTTCATGGACGAGCGGAGGCGGACGTGTGAAAGGGGCCTAAATGGGAGATGGTGGACATAAAACGCCATATTTGGTTCCTTCCTACCCAGTAGGGATGAGCTCCGCGTTCAATACGAATGTATGTTCGACTTGAACAAAACGGGTTGTTCGCGTCAAATTCGAGTGACGCACAACGGCCTGTAATTCACTGCGGCATTGCGCGCTGATGATTGGCCAAACATCCACTATGACCCTGCATGCTTGGCCAATCACAGCGCGCAAAAAACGGAGAGCTATAATTGGCCAAAGCCAGGGTGACTTTGGCCAATTATGGCTCAGGGCTTTAGCACACGCCCCACACTATATAAGGCCGCCTGCTGGGTGGCCTTGTGTAGTGTGTTGCGGTTGTTAATGAAAGCAGTCAGAGAGATAGTCTTTTTATATAGCTAGCTATATATATATATATATATATATGTGTACAACTCCTAGGGATATATATATATATATATCCCTAGGAGTTGTACATATATTTATACACTGTATAGCTTAGCTAGATCAGCTATTCCCAATTTACTGGCAGGCAGGTGATTGTGCTATTTAAAGACGTTAGTATAGACACCCAGCCAGGGCCAGATTAAGAACATCATGGGCCTGGTGCTGAGGATTTTGGTGGGGCCTTTTATAAATAATAAATAAATGCGTAAGAATCCCAGCACAGCAATGGAGGGCCCAGTCTGAAAATTTAAGTGTACCCTAATGTGCTAATATGCTGTGCATACTTGTACATTGTGGCATAACCTACCACAGGGCCTCTAAAAAGTAGTAATGTCAGGAAAGTTTACTACCGCTTTAATATCACAGGATCCCAGAAACCTCTCATGGGGCCCACTACTGACCCAGTGGCCCTTGGGCAGTGCATAAGTGCATAGTTGCCAACATTTAAAAAATATTTTCAGGGACACTTTTTCACAAGTGCTATATTTAGAGTAGCTGAGATCCCCGATGTTCCTCTGTACATCACAGTAGTAATCACAAAATTAAATAAGTTCTAGTACAGAACAAATATGAGGACTGACAAAAGTGTGTCCATTCTAGAGCTGGTAACATTGAGGGTGTTCAGTATCATTTTAAAGAACGGTTTTTGTGGGTAAGCGACATAGGGGAGGAGTACGGACGGTATATACTGTAATAACGGGAAAAGAGGGGGAAATGGGGAATGGGACTGTGCGGCCCACTAGGGGCCTAAAGGGGTTACTTGGAGCAACAAAAATAATGATCAGAAATATTTAAAGATACAAAACAGTATTTATTAATGTGTATCAAAGTTAAAAATTATGTACAGCACGACTATATTGAAACTCAAAAGCTGATCGCCTACCTATGTAGGCTGACCACTGTGCAGAGAATAATAAAGAAAGGAACAAGTAACACTTAGACAGGACTCAGGACAAACACAAAAACATACAGACTATGCGCGTTGTCCGGACACCCTAGTATTCAGCCCGCACTGTGGATACACTCATATGAAAATGTTTGATGCGGTCATCATAATGGATGAGGTATGTTATGAGGGAGGGGGGATATTGTCTATCCCCTCCCAGGAGGTCCGTCAAAAAAAAACCAAATGGAAGTGTAATCCTATGTGCATGGGCTGGAGACCAGCTTGATGGATGGGGGTAGGGAGGAGAGGGGAGGGGAGTATGGAGGTGGAAAAGTAATAACGTCGCTTTATTTAGTTAAGTAACTAAATAACCATGATTAATATTGGGCCATATGTATTGAAAAAAATACCATCTGAAGAAAAAGGTCCAAATGGAACAACTGAAAGTCTAATGATGATTGGCTCAGTAAGTGCTTCCAAGTAGCCAACATCTGTTGAGTGTCCATAGGCAGTTGTAGATTCAGAGGAGAGTAAGGCTCAATATATAAAGGTGAAAATCAGGTAGCATATTATAGTCCATCATAATTATATACTGTTTTCAGGCTGGTTATGGTTATTTCACAGTGTTTTCATATGACGACTGCGTTCAACAAAGCATATTTTAAGTTGTTGAAAAAATTGAGCTTATTGCATACCATTCATTGGTTTGGTGATAAGAAAAATAATAGCACAAGTGATACGTTACCACCTCCTTAGCTGCACGATCTGCCTCACTCATTTGAGGATCCATGTGTTAGTGAAGCTGTGATGAGTGGCAGGTTTAACCATTCAGATTGGTAGTGAAGCCGGAACATAGGTTATGTCTTTATCTTGGTATGGCAAAGCAATTTCAGCGGTCATTTGTATCTTTAGGCCATCGGCTTCTATTCTACCTGCTACAATGGTACGGCAGCATTTTTTAGAGAGGGGCTGGTATTATCCACCTCCAGATCCCTTCATCCTCCGTCTCCGTCCAAAGCCGCCGGCTTCCGGGGTCACGTGATCACGCTAGCTGGTGACGTCGACGCGTTTCGCCTTGCACACTGGCGTGGCTTCGTCTCGGACGTATTGAACGGTAGAAGGGACGTTGATTTAAGTGTCTCACCTCTGACGTTACTCACCAATAAGAAAGAAGAGGTAGTTGTTATGTCATTATGGCATCAAATTTGTCTTGTGGCCTTCTTTTCTGATTTATGCTGGGTCATAAGAGACAGCAGAGTTCCGTATTGTATTTACCTCGTTTAGGAGGGACGGCCAACAGTGCTTGCGGGGTAAAGTTGGATTGCAAAGTTGCAATATTCCGCACTGCACTGTAAGTTGGCCATTGCTGGGAAACGAGATAACCAATTTTTCATCAAAGGTCATTGTGTTCATATACAATATTGAAGAAGGGAAATAACAAGGGGAAGGTATATGGAAGGATTTGGGGAGTGGGGAAAAGGGAAACAACATGATGGAAAAAACAAGAGGAATCAACATGTAACATGAACACCAATGTGGCCTTTTCCGGTGTGGTCTACAAACACACAGGGGGTACTTAATAATAGAATAGAATGGTAAATTCTAATTGGCTATTGAGGAGAGCAGGAAACAAAGAATTATACCTCCCTAAATTTGAAGTTGTCCTATAGGATAGCTGAGTATGGACAAGCGCTGCTCTAAGGAGAGGTTTAAGAGCTTTTACTATTGGGGACCATGCCTTATAGCCATGATACATTATTCGCATTCAAAGATTGTGTATGGTGTATAGCCGGTGTATAGAGGTCAACTAGGAGTCCAAAAAGATCTGTAGATTTAGTTCAGTGTTGAGTCCCACCGGAACCAAAGATTTAAGATGGTATACCCACCACTTTTCCTTCTGTTGAAGGATGCGATCAAAATCGCCGCGTCTGTTGGGTAATTTAAGTGCATATATGCCCTGGACCGTTAGTCCTTTTGAACATCTGTTGTGATATTGGGCAAAGTGTTTTGCAAGGGGCTTTTCTGGCTCTTTCTCCTTATCATTAATCTCACGTAGGTGTTCCCCTATACGGACCTTCAAAGCTCGCTTGGTTTTGCCCACGTATATTTTGGGGCAGGGGCAGGTAACAATATAGATTACTCTTGTAGTTGAGCAATTAATTAGGCTCCTTATTTCATAGGAGTCATGACCAAGTGCATCAGTGAAGGTCGAGCTCCTGTCTACATACGGGCAGATTTTACACAAGGGAACATTCCAAGTGTTCTTGGATAGTTGGATAACCAGGTGGTTTCAGGTTCTTTAATAAATTCTGATTTGCGCAACAAGTTTTGGTGAATCACCTACAATATTCGTCAAGGCTGGGACATTACACAATATGCCCCAATGTTTAACAAGTACCTTGCGTACATTGTCCCATTGTGAGCCAAATGGTGTGATAATTCTTATTGGTTCAGTTGGTTGCGGGGTAAGTTTGTCAATCGTCCTTTTCTTGATGAGTAGGTCCAGTCTGTCACGTATCGCAGCCCTTTTTTTGGCTTTCTTAATTTGGCCATGGGAATATCCACGCTCACGAAAGCGTGCATAGAGATCTTGGCTTTCACGTTTGTAGTCAGTCGGATTAGAACAGTTTCTCTTGATACGGAGAAATTGACCGACTGGTATGCCGTTCTTTAGCCAATGAGGGTGATGGCTAGAGGCATGTAACAGGTTGTTAGCTGCCGTTTCTTTGCGGAATGTACAGGTATGGAGTTGTTGCTGTTTCCTAGTTATTTTTAGGTCCAAGAAGGAGAGATGTTCCTCATCAAAAGTATATGTGAGGTGGATGTTTCGGGCATTGGAATTAAGTTCTCTCATGAACTGATGTAATTGTTCTGTTGAGCCCTGCCAAAGCATCAACACGTCATCGATGTACCGCCACCACGTAAGTACGTGGGGGCGGTACATCGGCGACGTGTATACATCCTCCTCCTCCTCCCAAAGGCCCAAGTGTAAACAGGCATAGGCCGGTGCCCAGGGTGCCCCCATCGAGGTACCCCTTATCTGATGGTAGAATGTGGTCATGAACTGGAAGAAATTGTTCTGTAGTGCAAAATGTAGCATATCTACCAGAAATTCATTCTGGGGTCCGGATGCCGGGTATGTCATTTCAAGGAATTTCTCCACAGCTGCCATCCCCACTACATGTGGTATCGATGTATATAAGGATTCTACATCGATACCTACAAGCAGTACGTTATCAGTTTGTCCTTCAATGTCTAGTTTGTTAAGTTTAGCCAGGACATGTTGTGTGTCCTGGATAAAAGATTTGAGTTCTGTCACCATCTCTTTTAGCAATAGATCGAGGTACTTGCCCAATCGTTCAAGGGGGCCATAGCAGGCTGACACTATTGGTCTTCCAGGGGGTTCGTATAAGTTTTTATGCACCTTGGGGATGATATAGAATGTTGGTATATTATATTCTTGTACCCCTAGATAGTTAAATTCTTTCACCGTGAGTAAACCTTCATCCTTGGCCAATTTTAATTTTTGATTCAGCTGTTTTACAAGGCTAGGAAAGGGATTGTAGTCGAGTTTCTTGTAGGTGGATAGGTCATTAAGCAGACGTTTAGCTTCTCGTTCATATTGTTCTTGTTTTAGAAGAACTACATTGCCACCCTTGTCGCTGTTTTTTATAACTATGCTTTTGTTATTTTGTAGGTTTTTCAGTGCGCAGCGTTCATCTTGGGTCAGGTTGTCTGTCATTTAATGAGACCAGTCAATTTTTTCAAGGTCCGTTTGGACCATATCAAGAAATAGATGTAGCCATCGATTTTTCGATATTGGGGGCATTTTAAGGGACTTAATTTTAAGGTTGGCTCGTCGAATGAGAGTTAAAGGCTCCTCATTATGTGGATTATTCTCGTCCAGTAAGGGAGTTTAGAATATCCAACATTCTTTGGTCGTCAGGACTAACTGTATCTAGGGGTCCTGGAGTCACGTCTGCCTTTATGTAAAGTGATCGAAAGAACACCTTACGGAGAAATTAGGCAATGTCCTTGAAAATGTCTCCAGCCCATGCACATAGGATTACACTTCCATTTGTTTTTTGTTTTGACGGACCTCCTGGGAGGGGATAGACAATATCCCCCCTCCCTCATAACATACCTCATCCATTATGATGACCGCATCAAACATTTTCATATGAGTGTATCCACAGTGCGGGCTGAATACTAGGGTGTCCGGACAACGCGCATAGTCTGTATGTTTTTGTGTTTGTCCTGAGTCCTGTCTAAGTGTTACTTGTTCCTTTCTTTATTATTCTCTGCACAGTGGTCAGCCTACATAGGTAGGCGATCAGCTTTTGAGTTTCAATATAGTCGTGCTGTACATAATTTTTAACTTTGATACACATTAATAAATACTGTTTTGTATCTTTTAAATATTTCTGATTATTATTTTTGTTGCTCCAAGTAACCCCTTTAGGCCCCTAGTGGGCCGCACAGTCCCATTCCCCATTTCCCCCTCTTTTCCTGTTATATCATATTTATGGTTACAGCAACATCACCTAATTAGGTACATGATCCAGTACATGTGGTGACAACTATCGCCAGTACATTAGTGGACACTTGCGCTTCCCTTTGCTACCCCTACCCCTTGACTAAAAGGTATATACTGTAAGTGGGAAGTATGTGCAAGTGAGTGAGAGGAATGTGGAGGGTCTAACATTGGGCACTATGTACAGGAGAAGAGTGCAAAGGGTACGGCAAAAGGCACAATGTACAGGAGAGAAGTGTGGAGGGTATGACAGTGGGCATCATGTACAGGAGAGAAGCATGGAGGGTAAGACAGTGGGCAGTATGTACAGGAGAGAAGTGTATGACAGCAGGCACCATGTACAGGATTGAGGGTATGACAGTGGTCACTATGTACAGGAGAGGAGTGTGGAGGGTATGATAGTGGGCACAATGTATAGGAGTGGAAGGATGTTTAGGGACTGCGTAGTGGTTAAGCGGGTCATACATGAATTGAAATTACACCAATTATGCAGAGACCAGCCATAGTCGATCTATGTATGGGCTAGCTGGTTTTACACAAGTCAATCTATTAATCGACTTTTGAGTACAACCAGCCTGTTTTTCCAAAACCAATCAGTGCTGCCAGCTATAGATAGCAACACTGATCATTGTACTCACTGGCAGAACACAACACTACAGGAGTGATTCCCCCATCCACAGGTCAGCAGGTGAGAGGGTGTGTGGGGACAGGCTGGGGAGAGATACCAGTCAGTGGCTGGTTAGGCACTGGCTAGTATCAGAGCCAGATACCCACAGGTTACATACGTCGCGATCGTTAGAGCGAGAGCAATAATTCTAGCACTAGACTTCCTCTGTAACTCTAGACATGTAACCTAAAAAATGTTTAAAGCATCGCTTAGGATACCAAAAAAAAAAAAAAATCGTGCTAACTTTAGTGTTTTTTTTAATGTATGAAAGTTGATTTTTTAATGTATGACAGTTTATTTCCAAAAAAAACATGTTTGAAAAATTGCTGCGCAAATACAGTACCGTGCTAGAGTTGCACAATTAATCGTTAAAATTGTGATCTCGATTCAACCCCCCCTGACATCTCCAATGCAGAGTTTTCTGATTCTTTCATATAACAAGTGGAGAGACTTTCAGCTGTCAAAAGAAAATATCTGGACAGTCTGCCAAGTTCTTAGCAGAAAACATTGTAAGTTCTTAGCAGAAAACATTGTAACTAACGCTTTCTTCTTATATCAAAGGGATAAACTTCTGTGTGTAAAGAAAATATCCGACTGTCTGCCAAGTTTGTAAACAACATGAAACATTGTAACCAACTTCCTTTTTAGATCAAACTTCTGTGTGTAAATGCAAGAAATGTAACCACTTAAAGTCCAACACTTGTTTAAGTTAAAAAGCAATATTTTTTGCTAGAAAATTACTTGGAACCGCCAAACATTATATATATTTTAGCAGAGACAAAAATGGCAATTGCTGCAATATTTTATGTCACACTGCATTTGCCCACTTCATTGAATAATAAAAACCATAAAAACAAAACAGTAAAGTTAGCCCATTTTTTTTTTCATTTTAATGTGAAAGATGATGTTATGCCACACGAATCGTGATCTATCTTCTAAGCAAAAAAATTGCAGTTGTCGTTTTAGCCAGAATCGTGCAGCTCTATACCGTGCAACATAAAAAGTTGCAAAGACCACCATAGAGTAATTTTCTAGCAAAAAACAAATGATGATTTTTTTTTTTCTCAGTCTGCTGCAGTGTGTCAGCTTGTATTTATAATGGCCGCTCTGTATGTAGCTTCTGACAGGCTGTGCAAGCAGGCCCGTATCTCAGGAACCATAAATGATAGCCATCCCATATTTTGACCGGTTGTGGGGCAGGTCTTCAACTGACTATCCCCCAAATGTGGGGTTTCTGTGACCTCTGGTCATCGAGCTACAACCCCCGAAGTCGATCTAAAAAAAAATAACTTTTTTGGGGCAAATGGGCCTATCTTGAGAAAGGGGCCTGGAGCTGCAGCTCCATCAGCCCCTCTGTTAATCCGGCCCTGCACCCAGCAGGTACAATATTTAAAGGAATTTTTCATTTTTTTTTATTTAAGCATCATTAAAATCACTGCTCCTGGAGCACTGATGTTAATAATGTTTAAATTAAAATGAAAAATTCCTTTAAATATTGTACCTGCTGGGTGTCTATATTTTGCCTGTGAAAACGTCTTTGAGAATCCGGGTTTTGCCCGATGGAGCATGTATCAATGGAAAAAAAAGTTTTAAAAACTATTTTTTTTTTCAGGAGTCCTGCTCCTGTTGCAGTCCCAATAAAAAAAAAAAAATCACAGATCGCTGCCATTACTAGTAAAAAATTAAAAATTCTGTCCCCTATTTTGTAGGCACTATAACTTTTGCGCAAACCAGTCGCTTATTGTGATTTTTTTTTTTTTTTTTTTTTTTACCAAAAATATGTAGAATACGTATCGGCCTAGAATGAGATATTTTTTGAGCTGTTTATTATAGCAACAAGTAAAAAATATAGTTTTTTTTTTCAAAATTGTCGCTTTTTTTGTTTATAGCACAAAAAATAAAAACCGCAGAGGTGATTAAATACCACCAAAAGAAAGCTCTACTTGTGGGGGGGGAAAAAAAAGGAAGTACATTTTGTTTGGGAGCCACTTCGCACGGCCCTGCAATTGTCAGTTAAAGCGACGCAGTGCCGGAAGCTGAAATTTCACCTGGGCAGGAGGGGGGTATATGTGCCCAGTAAGCAAGTGGCTTAGGGCAGATTCTAATCACTTGGGAGCCAGGATTGAAACTGGGGAGCAGACTTGATGAGGCCCTGCCTGCCATCTCAGTGCTCCAGGACAGATGCAGCTCACATGATCAGAAGATTGAAGCTCTACTGTGTCAGCTGGATGATTTTGAGAATCAAAGCAGGCGTGCGAACATCCGCATATGCGGCCTGCCTGAAGCTATCGCTCAAAAGGACATTGTTCCCATGCTGGAGGATGTATTTCGGGAGATTCTGGGTCTGCCTGCCACTACGCCTATTGAGATTGACTGTGCTCACAGAGCCCGGAGACCACCATCCCAAGATGTGAACAACCCTAGAGATGTCATCTGTAAGTTCCACAAATACACATTGAAAGACAGGATCATGCAAAAGATGTGTGGGAAGCAATGCTTTGACTTTGATGGAACCCACCTTTACTTTTATCAAGACATCTCCAGGCAAAATTGGGCCCTCCGCCCCCTGCTGGAAGCTATCCATAAAACCGGCTTGACTTACCGCTGGGGACTCCCCTTTTACCTGCAGGCGTCCAAAGATGGCAAGCAAGCTACGCTATGCACCAAAGATCTCCCACACTTTTAGGACACCCTGGGGCTGGAACTGGTTGACTTCCCGGACTGGAGGGGCTCGCAGGACCACCCCCACGTGCAGCTCCCCCAACCCTGGCTACCAGCTAAACGCAAGAGTCACAGACGGGATCGCAGATGCCCCACTTCTGACTCTCCCTCTGGCCCCATGTCGCCTCAGCACTGATTGAGAGCTCCCTTCCCCTGATCTGTTTTTTTTTTCCCCTGCCTACAGGATCGGAATGTTTCCTTTAGCTTTAGATGCCCTCCCTGCCCCTTGTGAGTGGCCTAGGCCCTCAGAGAACTTTGCTGTCTGAAGCTAGGACATGGACTCGGGTCGTTCGGTATGGTATGGTTCGTCTCTTGCCCCCTCCAGGTCACAGAGCAGGGTCGATCCCCAGGGGAGGTTTGTTTTCTAAAGGGGGTCATAGCGGGTCAGAAGATTACCGTGGCTACGATCTATGCCCCCAACTCCAACCATCTTGCCTTTTTAGACAAAGTTTTAGGCAGCCTGACTGACTTTAGAAGGCCCTCTGATCCTAAGGGGTGACTTTAATGTAAGCCCTGACCCCCAAGTAGACACGTCACACCGACGCCCCTCCCACTCCCACACTTTCCTTAAGCATTTTCGTAAATCCTTGCAGACCCATCGCCTCCTCGACAGTTGGCAAGTGCTTCACCCCTCAGACAGAGATTTCAGTTTTTATTCGAAGGTCCATGATGTTTACACCCGAATAGATCTGATCTGTGTGGATCACTTGGCTCTGGAGCTGCTGCAGGCCTTATCCATTGGGAACATCACTATATCTGACCATGCCCTGGTGATAGCCACTTTGACTCTGCCACATGGCAACCGTAGAATTTGGTCATGGCGCTTAAATGAATCCCTGTTGGATGACGCGGATGCAGTCTTCGGAGTCAGAGGTCCTGTCCCATTATTTCAAAGAATGTCACAGAGGATTTGAGTAAGGGGACTATCTGGGAGGGTCACAAGGCCGTGGTGAAGGGTGAACTGATTTTGCAGGGAGTGAGACTTAAGAAGGCTCGTCGGCAGTGCCATCTTAAGAGCATTATAGGCCCCCAGGCAATACAGTGCACTGGGGCCCTGTCTACACAACCACGCACAAGAATTTACTGCCAAAAATCATGAAATTTACTGGCAGAACCACAATTTTTTATTGGCACTGCAAAAAAAGTACCTAAAATTACAGTTTTACAAATTTCTTCATTGGCATGAAGGTTAGGTTACTGTAACCCAGCCTGATCAGAGTTTCCTCTTGCATCAGAGTCTGCAGGATTCCCCCTTACAGTGAAAGGGAACTCTTATGTAAAGGGGAACACTGCAGATCATGATGTAAGGGGGAAATCTGATGTGGAGGGGGGCTCTGGTGACCAGAGACCACCTTATATCAGAATACACTGCTTTCTCTTTACATCACTTGCATCACGGTCCTCAGACTGAGTTCCCCCTAGCACTGTAATGGGGAATCCTGCACACTCTGATGTAAAGGGGAACCACCTTCCGTAGAGTAAATACACTAAAGGTAAGGGGGGGCACTAATATTTTTGTATTCACTCCCCCCTTTCTTTAGCAACCACCCGCCCTTAGACTGGCCTGGTGGTGCTATCACTGACCTCCTCTCAGGTGCACCATTGCAAGGCTCAGTCAGATGGCTCCAGCTTGGCTGCTCTGGTTTTATCCTATAGTCTCTTCATGTCTGACTTCTCCTGTGACCCCCATCCCAGCGGCACTCCCACTCTTAACTCCTCTCCAGACTCTTCCTCAGAGACTGTAGACACGATACAGTTCTACAGTTCTGACCCGCCATTCTCCACCATTTTTTACTGGGGTCGCTGGGCAGCCGATGGGGGGGCCCCCCAGGCAAGTGGGGCCCCCGGGCAACTGCCCAGTGTGCCCAATGGAAAAGACAGCCCTGCTCGTCGGGTAGACTTTGCTAGGCTACTCCAGGCACTTCAGCACGCGGAACTTCAGCACAAACAGGGCGGGGGATCGGAGGCTCTTGGGAGGCTGACGGAACTGAGGGAATTATTCCTAAGCCTACTGGATGATCAGGCGTGTAGACAACTGCGCTGCTTGTCGCATAAATATTACGAGCATGGCAACAAGTTTGGCCATATGCTGGCCAGAGTCCTTAACCACTTGCATACTGGGCACTTACACCCCCCTCCTGCCCAGGTAAAATTTCAGCTTCCGGCACTGCGTCGCTTTAACTGACAATTGCGTGGTCGTGCGACGTGGCTCCCAAACAAAATTTACGTCCTTTTTTCCCCACAAGTAGAGCTTTCTTTTGGTGGTATTTGATCGCCTGTGCGATTTTTATTTTTTGCGCTATAAACAAAAAAAGAGTGACAATTTTGAAGAAAAATACAATATTTTTTACTTGTTGCTATAATAAATATCCCAATTAAAAATAAAAACACTTTTTTTCTCAGTTTAGGGCGATACGTATTCTTCTACATATTTTTGGTAAAAAAATAAAAAAATAAATCGCAATAAGCGACTGGTTTGCGCAAAAGTTATAGCGCTTACAAAATAGGGGAGAGAATTATTATTTTTTATTATTATTTTTTTTACTAGAAATGGCGGCGATCTGCGATTTTTATTGGTACTGCGACGTTATGGCGGACACATCGGACACATTTTTGGCGCCATTCACATTTATACTGCGATCAGTGCTATAAATATGCACTAATTACAGTATAAATGTGACTGGCATTGAAGGGGTTAACACTAGGGGGTGAGGAAGGGGTTAAATGTGTATGCTAGGTGTGTTATAACTGTAGGGGGAGGGGAGGGTGACCGATCTGTGTCCCTATGTAAGAAGGAACACAGATAGGGCTCCTCCCCTCCAGAGACAGGACATTGTCTCTGTGTGAGCCGGCAATGAGAGATGATCTATGAGAGATCATCTCTCATTGGCCCACAGATCGCATCGCAAACGGCCGCTCTGATTGGCCGTTTGCCGCGATCTGTGATTGGCCGTGTCCAAGGGACACGGACAACACAGGGCTTCCCCGCAGCGCGCACTACAGCGCGCGCTGGGAACGCCAGAAAGACATGCTGTCAAATGACGGCATGTTGGCTATTCAGGCCCGCGCTGTTGCCGTCATCCGACGGTAGCGCGGGCCTCAAGTGGTTAAGAAGAAACGCGTGCTCATGTATGTACAGAAGCTGCACCTTTCCTCGGGTGGGTGGACTGGACCTACTTACGCGCTGTACTGGAGGCTCTGGGTTTGCGTACGCATATGTTGGCCTGGATCATGGCCCTGTACTCGGATCCAAGTGCTCAGGTCAGGGTCAATGGCTTTCTCTCCCCTAGATTCTCAATCAGAAATGTCAGGAGGCAGGGATGCCCACTTTTGCCAATTGTATTCGCCATGGTGCTGGAACCATTCTTATGCACTGTTTCGGCGAACATCGATAGTAAGCACGCCGATGACATGCTCTTTCACCTGACGGACCCCCTGATCTCTCTGCCTAATCTGATGCGAGAACTCCAAATCTTTGGGTCACTCTCTACTTTCAAGATAAATTTTGCGAAGTCAGAGATACTACCTATCCAGTTACCCCCCCCTGTTTGTCCAGTAGGCTGCAAACTGCCTTCCCATTCACCTGGGCTAAATCGTCCCTAAAATATTTTGGTATATGGCTGACTGATAGAGTGTCAAACCTATCGAATAACTTCCCTTCCCTGCTGGCAGCTGTAAAGACTGATTTGGCCCTATGGACTAAGACGGCTTTCACTTGGATGGGGAGACTCAATATCATAAGAATAAATATACTTTCACGCATATTGTTTTATATGCAGATGATACCCATGTCCCTACCCAGGAGTTTTTTTTGCACAAATGTCTAGTATGGTGTCGGCCTTTGTCTGGCATAATAAGGGTGAGGAAGAGAAGCATAGGGGAGGAAGAGGATCTCTGTCATCTCCACGAGGTTCCTGCCATCTGTAGCATCTCCATAGACTAACAAAAAATGGCCGCCGTGACCTCATCGGCTGCACAAATATGGCGATCGGCCAGACCAAGGGAAAATGGCATTCAGTCCATTTAAACATGGCCACCAATCATTTGACATGCTGCCAGGATCCTCAGTGACTTCAACACTGCTGCACCCTTTGCAAGGGGATCCTGTTCCAAAAAAGGTACTTCCTAAATGAACATTTATGGAGACACTGCTGTGCACTCTGCACTGGGACCCTCAAACTGCACATTACCCTTATACTGTGCACACACAGAGCATGTGCACTGGAACCCCCCCCAGGGCAGGTCACACACCATCCAGAAGGGGAATAGGACTTTAGGATAGGAGGAGGAGGTATCCTGCAGGCAGGTCTAACAATCCCTGGAGGGTACCCACGTCCATCCCAAACCGCACTAAGGGGGGACTGTACTTGCCGTTCCATTGTGTGGGTGACCCTCCAGACAAAACTTCTTGCCACCAAAGTGAGGGCCGTCGGCCAAGGGACAGCTGCGACCCGGACCAGAGCCCATTTGTATGCGACCCTGCGAGACGTTTAACTCGCGGGCCAGCCTCTGTCCATTGAGGCCATGTCAGAGCCGACCCAGCACATAGCTGGACTGTAGAGACAACTGGATCTAGATATCCATCCCGTTGCTCAGCTCGGCAGTCGATTGCAGATCTTCTAGGAGAAAATGCATGGAAGAAACAAACAAAAAAAGGTACAAATTTGCTAGGACCAAAAAGATCCCAGCAAGGAGCTAGGTCCTTACTCCTGACTAGAAAGACAAAACTGAATACCTAGAGCAGGGAGGATGTTGTATACTGACTGACAGCCCATGGGCGTAGTCCGGTGTTTTGTTGTACTCTTGCAGAGGCGATATAACCCAATGGTCAAGATTAAAGAGGCGCCGTGTCTGAGAGAAAATGTGTTATGTATTCAGGAAATTAGATGGTCAATTTATGCTCTTCGAAAGCCCAAACATGCTCCTTGGTTTTTGGGCCCCTAATGCATCTAGGCTAAAAAAAAAAAAAAAAAAAAAAGTGCCACACGTGGCATTCTCCATACTCAGGGAACCCAGAGTCTCCACACTTATCAATCATAATAATGTTCTAGCAGTGTGTAATAATCCTTAGGCACCACACTTATGCTCCAAGCCTCATGAGAATAAAAGATATTTTAAGATGTATAAAATATAAATCCACATTTGAATATAAACAGTCTTGTTTAATCCACATTGCTGGCCCATTAGGGGTCCACGATTTTCTTATCACAGTGGACATACGCAAAAGTTTTTCAGGATCTGTAAACCAGGAGGTAGACCATGGCCCTCGACAGCATACTTTAGCCAACTACATCAAGGTGAGCATCTAATGTAGGAGCTAAAGCCCAAGGCAAACATTCCATGCCAACGCCACACAGTGGGGTCTGGGAGGGTACTGTCCCAGTAGATCCTCAAGTACAACATATCCATAATCTGCTAGATAGCCTATGGTAAAAAGCAGTTGGATCTTGATAGATGTGTCAGAGGAAAAGATTTTATTAAACAGGAGACTCGCCGAGTGGTTATACGAGTGTGCATTAGGGGTAGACCACCCCCGTATTCAATAACTTGAAGGTAACCTGCATATAACTTATAAACATATGAATATGCGTTTTGTAGAATTACGTTTTGTTACTGCACTTTTTGCTGTGCATTGACAAGTTATGTGAAATTAAAATAAAAGGCTTCAAAAGCCACTGCAAGTAGAACTGCCAGTATAGACCTTCAGTCTTCACTCCACACAATCTTTAAAAAAATAAAAATAAATACATAGAAAACAAACAAGTAATTTTTCCCCAAGTTTTATTGGAGCCTTCGATACAAAAGCACAACAAATATCTGGCACAGCATTATATATTTACAGAGCAAGCTTACTTTGCACAGTATATAACCATAAAAATGTAATAAAAACAAACTGAAGAAATTACCTTTAACTTTGGTTGAAAAAAAATAACCTATTCTTGTATGCACAAACAAAACATGGAATTGAGAACAAGGACAGCATTAGGCAAAGCTTGTCACACAGATTTGGATAAGAACAAACGCTTTACCAACTGTGTAGTGTGGCGTATACCTCATCCAAATAAGTACACAGACACACACACTATACACAGATGGTAAACTTTGTTGATCTAAATCAAATCTAACAAAATCTGACGGTATGTAGTAAATTTAGGAGTGAATTGTGATCATTCTAAAGGGGGAGTAGTCCTATTCAAGCAAATTTTCAGCAAAAAGCCACGGTGAAGTCAGAAAACGGATTTAAACCTTGACACATTTTGTCCCTGCTCCCATGATCTTCTATGGTGGGCTGCACCTCCACGTGTCCCATAACATGAATGGTTATTATGATACGCATGTACTGGAGGCTGTGTTATACTGAGCAGGTCGCACACCAAGAGCTCAGTTTAGTAGGACAGGTAGAGTATTTAGCTTGTCAGAGATGCTGGTAAGGACATTGGAGTTCTTAACATAGGTTTAAAAATTAAATGGTCAATGTATTGGGCTAGCGTAGCAAAACTAAAATGTTGTGACAAAATTCGGCTGCTGCATCAGTCCCCCTCAGCCCACCCACCCCTAGCATGCACCTGGGATACAAGAAGAGTGGGGGAGTTTGTAATATGCTGTACATTCTCCTCTGGGAAGCAGCACTTACTGAACACACTATAGCGTATCCCAACTGCGTTTCACGGGCAAAAAGGCTGAGCAGAAGAGTCATTGCTGCCTCACTTCAAAACACTGCAAGCCAAGTGCAAAGCACCATTTCTACTGGTGTATGTACTGTACTTCAAACTAGAATACCAAGCATTAAACTGCCTTACCCTGACAGAAAACTTGTAATGTGACAAATATGACAGCTGCCATAGTTGACTTTTTAAAATTGTGCACCTTTCAATGGAATCAATACTTTTTAGGCACTGACTTGGAACAAGTATTCTGATCATGAAAGTAAATCTGGCCACGTACATGATGAATCTCGATGCATGTGGGCTCCCCTGTCTGATCATCCACACAATTTTCATATGTCAATCTGTGAATGATCAAATTTAAAGTGGTTGTTGCCCACCCAACCCATTTTTACATATAGGTAAGCCTATAATAAGGCTTACCTATATGTACTGAAAAGAGCCATGTGTGCCATTTTAGGAGATATTTTATGTACACTGCCCCAATGATGTCATCGGCACATGCGCAGTGAAGAAACAGCTCTCTGTGATGTTACTTCCCCATCGTGTGCTGTGACTAGGGGCTCCCACATGCAAGTTAGTGCCACATAATGGGTTATACTAGTATGCAATACATACTGCTAGCCCATTATGCTTTTACTTTGCAGGGGAATAAAAGGGAAGTAAAACCCGTCTTTAAGAGTGGCATCACTGCTTAGGTACTGCATACTTGTGCCTGGTCAGCAACTTAAAAACGTACAAAAAGGAAGTTTCAGAAGTCATCAATGGCAGACTCACATTTTTCTTCTCACAAGGGTTTACTTTATCAGGTCCACGAATATATAGCAAAATCATGTGAAGAAATACTGGCTGTATTGGTTAACAATGACAAGGTGTGGTACTTTAAAAGCTAGAAATTATTTTAGAGTACAGCCTCTACTCTACATGCATCGATATATAGTATGGAAAAACTGGTTTATGATATACTAAACCGAACTATATTGAAAAACTGAATGCACAAAGTGGCACAGCAAAGTAAAAACTTAAATTCGAGACTGGTCCTTTTTCCCATTGCCTTTTGGTCACTTGTACCCGAATAAAACAAAGCATTACTTTGTTTATGCCCAAAATGCTTCCACTTATCTGAGTAATGATGGGAAAAACTGTTTATCGTGGGTTTTTATGAGGATTCAACCTGTCCAGTCCTGTATATAAGCAACCTTCCCCCAAAATCAACATGATAAACATATAATCTAGATTTCAGCATAGGGTAATGGTTTCCTGCTTCTGTGCTATAATTTAACTCTGAGAATCCAGCAGGTAATGTTGATGCAAAAAAGCCAAAAGTATGTCCATCTATCAAGACCAACAGTGCTAAAGTCCAACACTACCTGGACTCATATTGCCCATAAAGAATACTGACATTTTTGCTCTGTCATTTGTTTTTATACCTTCTGCTCATAACATACCTTACCAGAAGCCACGTCCTTTTACTTTTAGAAATGTGAAGTTTATTACCAGTTTTCAGTAGCAACTAACATCTCTGATGAGAGGTTCAGCATTTCCTAACTGCTTTGCAAGTACCCCCAAAAAAGGGATACATTTTCCGTTTGTTTTCAGTACACATTTTGCTTAAGGGTTAGAACCTGTATTGTTTTCTGTGACCCCATTGGTGAGATTTCCCCACGCTTGCAGACACTGATAACAGGCCCATAAAGTGACTACTGTCACCAGAGGTAAATACTGAAAATGATATGCACTGCTTGCATTAAGGAAACATTGTTTAACATCAGCTGCTCTGAGATGGGGGTATGAAAGGCCATAAATATATTGACACATAAGCAAAACTCTGAGTTAGTGTATTGAACCATATAAATACACCTTAACTGTCTGCACAAAATTACAGGAAGGCAGTTAAACCACAGAGGATATTAACGGACTAAATTGAACAGATGAGGAACTAGGACAGAAATCTAGCTAACACTTATTAACTCCTCGCCAGGTAAAATGTCTTGCCTCCATAAACACAACTGTCACTTTCCAAAAGGCCAATATATAAAAGTATTTAAAACTCAGTCAAATGGGTTTGTTGCAAGACTAGCAACCTGCTCCTTCAAAAAGGCAAGTATTCTTCCCATATTAGTTGTCAGAGGCCGAATCGTCACTTATTTGCTTTTCCATCCGTCGACCTGTATGAAAAAAGTTAAAAGCTGAATATGAATTTGTTCATGGATATTTGCTAGAATGTTGTAATTTCTACAAGTTTCAAAGTTGAAACTTGTCATTTTAGGAGACTAATAAGCATAGTAAATTGGTACAATTGCCATTTATGAAAGTAATGTTAGGGGTGGATAAGATTAGGGACAGCTAAGCCAAATTGTCTCCCTAGATCAGCCTCTCTCAACTCCAGCCCTCAAGGCGCCCCAACAGGCCATGTTTTCAGGCTTTTCATTATATTGCACAGTCGATTTCATCAGTTTCACTGCCTTAGTAATTACCAAAGCAATTTTATTGGAGGGAAATCTTGAAAAACTACCTTTTGGGGCACTTTGAGGGCTGGAGTTGAGAAACCCTGCTCTAGATCATCCTTTCCACACAGATCATCAACACCACAGAAAAAGACCAGTCCCTCTGTTTGGGGCAACTGGTTGTCTCCCAACGTCTATTTGCTGTGGATAGAATCCTAAGCACCCAAAACCGATATGGATGAGAGTTCTGCTGTGACCAGGAGGTTTACTCATTCTGGATTTACCAATTAAATATGAAAAAAGGTGTCATACTTCTCAGGCATCAAAAAAAAAAAAAAAAAGGAGCGAGACCAAGGAGATGAAGTGGAACTACATTTATAGTTATTGCCAATAGAGTCCCTAAAATATGTAAGTGGTTGGTGGGAAGTTTGGCCATCATAGGTGTACTGTCCTTGGGGTGAAGCCAAGCTAAGAATAAGTATTACAGGGGATTAACTTTTTAAATAGTTCCCCACAATTGTTTTAGTGACTAAATAGGTAACTAAAGCCTGACCAATAAAAAAGCAATGGTCATGACATTACTGAATCACAATTATCTACTAAAAACCTAATCCGCTTTGAACAAAAGTAACTAAATCTACTAATATGGACAGAACATGCCCATTCACAACTGTGTCAATGCTTTGAATGTGTCAAAGCCTTAAGACACTACAATGCATATACATGCGTTACAGTGTGCTGAGCACATATATAGCACAGCGACACAAAAGTATAGGTATGAATTCAGCCTAAACCTATTTAGCTGGTATATACCGTTTTGTGGTCTGGTCTTCTTTGCCATCATTTTCCTCACCACTATCTCTATTCTGTTGTGCTTGGTCCTGTGCTTCCCGGCCACCATTAACCGCTTTTGTATCTGCAAACATATCGAAAACAATGCAAATAAAATGATCACCATGTTTCTGCACCGAACTGCATACAGTGCCTTGAAAAAGTATTCATACCCCTTGAAATGTTGCACATTTGTCATGCTACAACCAAAAACAAATGTATTTTATTGGGATTTTAGGTGATATGTGCCACTTTGTGTTGCTCTAATTGTTAAAAATGTTGAACCATTTACCCAATTTTAGGCTACATTCATATCCTGCATGAATGGATCTATTTTTAATGTGTAACATTGTCACATTTTTTCTCAATGGTAAACATGTATACGCATGCATGTCAGATGCAGATTTTGTTACAGATCTGAATACCATGCATGTTTACGCACCTGCATAAATGGCCCCATTGAAAACAATGCAGCTATGTTCACATACAGTGGGTACGGAAAGTATTCAGACCCCCTTACATTTTTCACTGTTATATTACAGCCATTTGCTAAAATCATTCAAGTTAATTTTTTCCCCCTCAATGTACAGACAGCACCCCATATTGACAGAAAAACAGAATTGTTGACATTTTTGCAGATTTATTAAAAAAGAAAAAACTGAAATATCACATGGTCCTAAGTATTCAGACCCTTTGCTCAGTATTTAGTAGAAGCACCCTTTTGATCTAATACAGCCATCAGTCTTTTTGGGAAAGATGCAACAAGTTTTTCACACCTGGATTTGGAGATCCTCTGCCATTCCTCCTTGCAGATCCTCTCCAGTTCTGTCAGATTGAATGGTAAATGTTGGTGGACAGCCATTTTTAGGTCTCTGCAGAGATGCTCAATTGGGTTTAAGTTAGGGCTCTGGCTGGGCCATTCAAGAACAGTCGCCGAGTTGTTGTGAAGCCACTCCTTTGTTATTTTAGCTGTGTGCTTAGAGTCATTGTCTTGTTGGAAGGTAAACTTTCGGCCCAGTCTGAGGTCTTGAGCACTCTGGAGAAAGTTTTCATTCAGTATATCGCTGTACTTGGCCCAATTCATCTTTCCCTCGTTTGCAACCAGTCGTCCCGTTCCTGCAGCTGAAAAACACCCCCGCAGCATGATGCTGCCACCACCATGCTTCACTGTTGGGACTGTATTGGACAGGTGATGAGTAGTGCCTGGTTTTCTCCACACATACCACTTAGAATTAAGGCCAAAAAGTTCTATCTTGGTCTCATCAGACCAGAGAATCTTATTTCATACCATCTTGGAGTTCTTTCCTGTTTTTTTTTTTTTTTTTAATAGCAAACTCAAAGAGGCTTTCGTGTGTCTTGCACTGAGGAGAGGCTTCCGTCAGGTCACTCTGCCATAAAGCCCCGACTGGCGGAGGGCTGCAGTGATGGTTGACTTTCTACAACTTTCTCCCATCTCCTGACAGCATCTCTTGAGCTCAGCCACAGTGATCTTTATGGTTCTTCTTTACCCCTCACCAAGGCTCTTCTTCCCCCGGCTGGACGGACAGCTTTAGGAAGGGTTCTGGTCATCCCAAACATCTTCCATTTAAGGATTATGGAGGCCACTGTGCTCTTAGGAACCATAAGTGGAGCAGATTTTTTTTTTGTTGTAACCTTGGCATGATCTGTGCCCTGTCACAATTCTGTCTGAGCTCTTCAGGCAGTTGCCTTGACATGCACCGTGAGCTGTAAGGTCTTATATAGACAGGTGTGTGGCTTTCCTAATCAAGTCCAAGTCCATGAAGGTGTAGAACCATCTCAAGGATGATTCGAAGAAATAAGCACCTGAGTTTAATATACAAGTGTCACAGCAAAGGGTCTGAATAGGACCATGTGATATTTCAGTTTTTCTTTTTTAATAAATCTGCAATAAATAAAATCAACAATTCTGTGTTTTTCTGTCAATATGGGGTGCTGTGTGTACATTGAGGGAAAAAAAATGATTTTAGCAAATATAGGCTGCAATATAACAAAAGAAAATATTTAAGGGGGTCCGAAAACTTTCCGTACCCACTGTACATAAATAAAAATGGTTGTATATGATTTTTTTTAAATACATGGCTGTTAAAACACTAATCTACACACTGCAGAGCTAAGAGCATGGGTTTGACAATTCACATATATTGCCTGCTTCAGACTGCTGCATATGGAAACCATTATTGCCAAACTCACCTGAGCTTGGTTCTTTCTCTGGCTTCTTGTGAGGTCCTCTCTTTCCTACATCCTTTGATTTATTGGCTTCCTCCTGCTGTCTCTGTTCTGCTAAAGACTTATTAAGAACCTGAGTTATTACAGAATCTCCTTCTCCAACAAGGAACATGTTCTTGAACTTGTTGTAAAGCATAGAGGCCTTCTCCATTACAACTTGACTGGCTTTGAACCGACGAATCTATCAAGAAATAGGAAATTTAAAAATGATAATTTAATATGTTTTGGATTCCCTTACTCAACCACTTCTAAAAGAAAAATGTATGAGGGGCATTTATCAAAACTGGAACAGAATCTGGAGCGCATGGCAACTAATCAGCTTCTATTTTCAGCTTGTGAAAAATAAGCTAGAAGTCAATTTGTTGTCATGCACAGCTGTTCCAGATTATGGGATATCCCAGTTTTGATAAAATCCCCTTATGCCAAATAACTGCAGTGTAGTAAGGTAGAACTGTAGTCAAAAAATAAGCCCTACTAGATCACTTCAGGCTGGCCCATTTTGCAGATATAGCCATGTAAAACATTAAAAATAACTGCCTATATACAGTTTTACCTCACTTTAAGGTGCTATACTAATACAAAGCCAGTTCACCCTGAAGGAGCATGTGGTTGGGGATTCAGATTTTATTGCCCTCTCCCCCATCCTGGCACCCAGGGGAGGCTCATGGCAGACAGAATGGTCTTGAGATGGGGGGCCCCCCGCCCCTAGGGGAGATGGGGGGGCCCCCCAATAGTGTCCTTCCTCCCCACTGCAGTGGAAAGTACGTTCCTTGGTAAAGAACCTTCATTTTCATCAAGTTATGGGTACAATTTCAATTTAATGTGACTAAATAAGGCTTCTTACATTTTTACATGCTTGCACCTTCATATTCTTATATGTTAAATATACGGTATATATAAAAAATTCGATTAGCGCTGAACAGATAAGAAACCACCATCTCTCTACCTGTTTAAAATAAAATATCAACCTCCCGCATAGTTCTCAAATATTCATCTCCTAGACTTGCAATGTGAAAAAAAGCACAACAGAGGAGTTTTGAATTACCTGCAAATTACATATCTTAACCACTTCAGCCCCGGACCATATTGCTGTCCAAAGACCAGAGCACTTTTTGAGATTCGGCGCTGCGTCGCTTTAACTGACAATTGCGCGGTCGTGCGACGTGGCTCCCAAACAAAATTGGCGTCCTTTTTTTCCCACAAATAGAGCTTTCTTTTGGTGGTATTTGATCATCTCTGCGGTTTTTATTTTTTGCGCTATAAACAAAAACAGAGCGACTATTTTGAAAAAAATGCAATATTTTTTACTTTTTTCTATAATAAATATCCCCAAAAATATATAAAAAAAAATATTTTTTCCTCAGTTTAGGCCGATACGTATTCTTCTACATATTTTTCGTAAAAAAAAAATCGCAATTAGCGTTTATTGATTGGTTTGCGCAAAAGTTATAGCGTTTACAAAATAGGGGGTAGTTTTATGGCATTTTTTTATTATTTTTTTTTTTTTTACTAGTAATGGCGGCGATCAGCGTTTTTTTTCGGTACTGCGATATTATGGCGGACACTTCGGACACTTTTGACACATTTTTGGGACCATTGGCATTTTTTTAGCGATCAATGCTATAAAAATGCATTGGATTACTATAAAAATGCCATTGGCAGTGAAGGGGTTAACACTAGGGGGCGGGGAAGGGGTTAAGTGTGTTCCTAGTGTGTTCTAACTGTATGGGGGGGTGGACTTACTAGGGGGAATCACTGATTTTCTGTTCATACATTGTATGAACAGAAAATCAGCGTTTCCCCCGCTGACAGGAACGAGCGCTGTGTGTTTTCACACACAGCTCCCGTTCCCCGCTCTGTAACGAGCGATCGCGTGTGCCCGGCGGCGATCGCGCCCGCCGGGCACACGCACGGGACTCGGGGGCGAGCGGGGGGCGCGCGCGCGGGCCGCCGGCGGCGCGCACGCGCCCCCTAGTGGCCGCGAAAAGCGCGACGTAGAGCTACGGGCTCTCGCGCACCCGTGCCGACCTGCCGCCGTATAACTGCGGCGGCTGGTCGGCAAGTGGTTAATGTACAGTACTGGACAGAAGCAACTTATGCCCACACTAAGTTCGTACCTTCAGGCGATTGGACACCTCTTCCCTATAACCGTATCCTACCCAGTGAGCCCTCAGTTTTGTAGTCGGCAATGCAGAGTAACAAGGAGAATTTAAGGAGGGTGGTCCGTGTCCTGTACTTCAAGATATAGAATTTACAGTTAAGACTCCTCTGATCTTGAAGCAGAACTAAAAAAGGTAAGGGTGGGTTATAACCCCCTAATTTTTTCCCCTGCTGTAGCAAATTGGAGCATGCTCTGCTGTGTTTTTTTGTTGCCTTCCTCTGGATCAACTGTGGATATAGAATTGGGTATATGGGAGTGTGCAATTTTTTTTATGGTTGAACTAGATGGTCTTTTTTTTTTAACCCACCTATGCAACCATGAAAAGCAAAAATAGGAAGAAAAAAATATGGAATATCTGTCCCTAGGGTCCCCACAAAGATTTCACCTCTATTCTTGTGCTGGGAACAACCCAAAATTTGGGATGATCTTTTACTTTCGCATTTGTTGATAAAAAAGGAGATATTTGCTGAAAACACTGCACCGATGTCTACGGGCAAAAGACGCATTCACGTCTTAGACAACGGCGCAGGTGCACTGTGCGTTCCGCCATTATCAATGATAATGTCATCGCCGCTCCAGCTAGTGTGATGCTATGCATACTAGCTCATTATGCCTTTTTCTTTTTTTCCTGGGGTTTACCTCCTCTAATCCATTGTGCACAGGTAGATTTTGAGGTAGGGTGCGACCTGCCACGTCCCGCAGTAAGACCAAGCAGAGAATCTGTTCAACAGAAGCAGTAGCTTCTAAGTATACTCTAATGCAGGGGTGCCTAACCAGTGGCCCGCAGAGCCCTCTGATGTGGCTCATGACCTCCTGCTCTGGAATGGCTGGTTGGCAAGCCCAGATTGCAGGTTGCCGACCTGCCATTTGAGAGCATCAGTGTTGTAAATTAAGCCGAAGAAGCAAGCAGCTTTTCAGAAAATGCACCACACCTGCAGGATATAATAGACGTCTATGGCCAAGTGCAGCTAACCGGCAGAAAAACTGCACCGCAATATACTGCAGACCACCAGTGTAAAATCAGCCTTAGGCCCCTCTCACACGATCGTTCTGACGCAATCGGACCCTCCATTCACCTCTATGGAGTGGCAGATGTAAGCAGACTTGTTTGTTTACACCTGCCTACCTCCAATCCGATCCCGAAAAGGGGGATCTGTCCCCTTCCATCTGATTGGTTCAGAGGGCCCATAGAGTTGCCTGTGTCTGCTTTGCATATGCAGACTGGACACAGACCTGTCATCTGCCCACTCCGCTCATTGCGGCCCACGACCAGTTACTAAGTCGCTTAACCACTACCCTACATGCCGATGAGCGTGCCTGGCGGCCGCCAGGCACTCGGGAACGGCGGCTACAGGGACAAGACTTGGATCTCTGTGTGTAAACAGAGATCATGTCCTGTCAGGGGAGAGAGGAGACCGATCTATGACCCTTGTACATAGGGACACAGCATCGGTCACCTCCCCCAGTCACCCCCCCTCCCCCCCACAGTTAGAACACAATTTAGGGTACACATTAACCCCTTCCTCACCCCCTAGTGTTAACCCCTTCAATGCCAGTCACATTTATACAGTAATTGGTGCATATTTTTAGCACTGATCGCTGTATAAATGTGAATGGCGCCAAAAATGTGTCAAAAGTGTCAGATGTCTCCGCCATAATGCCGCAGTCACGAAAAAAATGCTGATCGCCGCCATTGGTAGTAAAAAATAAAATAAAATAAAAAATAATAATTATGTCCCCTATTTTGTAAGCGCAATAACTTTTGCGCAAACCAGACGCTTATTGCGATTTATTTATTTTTTACCAAAAAAATATGCAAAAGAGTACGTATCGCCTAGACTGAAAAAAAAAAGTTTTTAAAAAAATGGGCTATTTATTACAGCAACAAGTAAAAATAGGATTTTTGTACTTACCGTAAAATCCATTTCTCTGAAGTTCATGGACGGACACAGCACTTCTATTCTTTACTGTAGGGTATATACCTTCCTCCAGGAAATTGTTAGGCAGAACAGCAAACACAAACACACTTGCTCCTACAGCTCCTCCCAGGGGGCCCCCGGGTATATATCCCCCACACTGCCAGAGCAGCCTCAGTTCGTAACAAAGCAGTACAAACAAGGAGGGGTGGGTGCTGTGTCAGTCCATGAACTTCAGAGAAATGGATTTTACGGTAAGTACAAAAATCCTATTTTCTCTTTCGTTCATGGACGGACACAGCACTTCTATTCTTTACTGTAGGGACGTCCCAAAGCAGTGCCAAAATTCGAGGGGTGGGAAAAACACAACACAGCAAACCAAGTTGCACCCCAACAGACACAGAGAATCCCAACAAGGGAACTCGAACTTAAAACAGCCGCTTGCAACCGACACGAACAGTGAGTCCGACCTCCGAAACGGAGCCGTCGCAGACAAATAAACCCTTAGGGCTCGAACCACATTTAGAGAATGTAGAGAGGCCTCCTTCCGATTCTTAGGCTTAGGGCACAAGGAAGGTAACACAATGTCCTCATTGATGTGAAAAGCCGAAACCACTTTCGGGAGAAAGGACGGCTGCGGACACAGTACCACCTTATCCTTGTGGATAACCAAGTAAGGAGCCTTGCAGGATAAGGCTGCCAGTTCGGACACCCACCTGACCAAGGTAATAGCTACCAGAAAGACTACCTTCTGGGACAAGGTCAACAACGGTATCTGCTGGATGTCCTCAAAGGGGGGCTCTTGAAGCACCGAGAGCACTAAGTTCAGGTCCCATGGAGGCAGCGGAGGCCGCACAGGGGGGCCACATGTCGGACCCCCTGAACAAAGGTGCGCACCAAGGAGTGCGCTGCTAGAGGCCACTGAAAGTAAACAGCCAAAGCTGAAATTTGACTCTTCACCGTACCCAGGGCAAGGGCCTGGTCCACCCCCCGCTGCAGGAACAGCAAGATCCGTGACATGATGTATGTACGGGGGGTGCTAGCTCATCTCCTCACACAGAGATGTAGGCCTTCCATGATCGATGATAGACCTTGCGAGAAGTAGCCTTTCGTGCACGAAGCATGGTGGAAATCACCGGGCCCGACAGGCCCCGGTCCTTCAGAACCTGGGTTTCAATAGCTACGCCGTCAAAGCCAGTGACTGTAAAGCAGGGTAAAAGACGGGGCCCTGCGACAACAGATCTTCTCTCAGGGGCAGACGCCAGGGGACGTCTGCCACCAGACACACCAGATCCGAGTACCAGGACCGGCGCAGCCAATCCAGGGCGATCAGAATCGCCGGAACCCCCTCGGCTTGCAGTCTGCGCAGGAGGTGCGGAAGCAACTGCAACGGAGGGAAAGCGTAGATTAGGCGATAGCAGCCCAGGGGGGCCACTAGCGCGTCTGACGCGTCCGCCCAAGGGTCCCTTGACCTGGCCACAAACCGTGGCACCTTTCGGTTGAGGCGGGACGTCAGCACATCCACGTCCGGAGTGCCCCACCTGTCGCACACAGGCTGAGAAACACCTCCGGGTGAAGCGACCACTCAGGTAGTCGGCTTGCCAATTCAGCACTCCCGGGATGTACACGGCCGATAGAGTGGGAACGGTCCTTTCGGCCCACCGAAGAATGTGGGCCACCTCCGTTGCCGCTGCCGAACTCCACGTGCCTCCCTGGTGATTGACGTAAGCCACGGCCGTGGCGTTGTCTGATTGAATCCTGACTGGTCGGCCCTGCAGGCTTAGGGACCACTCAGCAAGGCACAGCCTGATCGCACGGAGCTCTAGAATGTTGATTGGTAGACGGAACTCCTCCTGAGTCCAGCGTCCCTGGGCTGACAGAAAGCCCCAGACACCCCCCCAGCCGGAGAGGCTGGCGTCAGTCGTGATCACTGTCCAGTGGCACGGAAGGAAGGACCTCCCGGTTCGAAGCATCGGAGAGGTTAGCCACCATACCAGGGAAGCCCTGGCCAGAGGACTCAGCTGAATCTGGACATCCAGAGATGAAGGAAGTTTGTCCCACCGTGACAGGATCTCGTTCTGCAGGGTCCGGGCGTGAAACTGGGCAAATGGTATTGCCTCGAAGGAGGCCACCATCAGGCCCAGGACCCTCATGCAGAACCGAAGGGAAAAAGACCTCTGCCTCCACGAAATCCAGGAGAAACCCCAGATATTCCAGGCGCTGAGACGGAACCAGGACTGACTTCTGGATATTCAGAAGCCAGCCAAATTCTCGAAGAGTGACATGTGATAGACACGTCCTCCTCTAACTCTGAGCTTGAAGAAGCTCTCCGAAGGAGGTCATCCAGGTATCCCACTACAGAGACCCTGCCTTGTCTTAGTAAGGCCAGAATGGGGACGAGCACCTTGGTAAAAAAACCTGAGGGGCCAATGCCAGGCCGAACGGAAGGGCCACAAATTGGAAGTGGTCCTCCCCTATAGCGAAGCGCAAGAACTTCTGGTGCCTCGCACAAATGGGCACATGGAGGTACGCGTCCATGATGTCCAAGGACGCCATAAATTCCCCCTGACGGAGCAAGGCTATCACGGAGCGAATTGACTCCGTCCAGAATTGCCGCACCTTGACAAAGCAATTTAGGGCCTTGAGGTCCAGGATCGGGCGGACCACATCCCTTTTGGGTACCACGAACAGGTTGGAGAACCCTTGGAAGCATTCCCTCGGGGGGACCGGTACCACTACCCCTCTGACCAGTAAGTCCTGGACAGCAGCTCCCTGGGGGGAGCCGGAGGTTGGAGGGGGAAGAATCTGTGTGGAAATTCTATCTTGTACCCTGAGGAAACCACCTCGCAGACCCACCGATCGGAGAAAAGAGACTCCCACCGAGCCGTGAAGTCGCGAAGACGTCCACCCGAGTCCCGGGCGGGGGCAGCCCTTCATGCGGAGGCGGGCTTGTCCGCTGGCTTGCCGGGCTTACAGTTCCAGGGCCGTCTCTGGCCCCCAGCGGGTGCCTTGGCGCCTTGAAAGCCCCGGCCTGCTGTAGCTGGCGCACAAAAAAAAAAAGCGTTTAGGGGCAGTAAAGGAGGGCCCCTGCTTGCGGCGGGCATTCTGCCCCTTCCCAGTCTGCGGGAGTAGTGTACTCTTACCTCCCATGGCAGATTTAATGATTTCGTCCAAGGACGCCCTGAAGAGCCGGTCACCCTTAAAGGGAAGATCGATCAAAGTCTTCTTCGAGGATTGGTCCGCCGACCAGCACTTAAGCCAGACCTAACGGCGAATTACCACCGCATAGGTGGAGGCCCTAGAGAGCAGTGGGATAGTATCCAAGGACGACTCGCAGACAAAATTTTAGACCCTGCACTAGCTGTTCAGCCAGGTCCAAGCAGGTCTCGGAGGCGCCTTGAGCCTCTAGTTCCTGGAACAAGCACTTGGCTCGTTCAGTAAGCGTCTGACACCAGAACCCCGGCCAGAGCCGGTCTAACCGCCGAATCCACAACAGTGAATAGGGAGCGGGCCACAGCCTCCACCCTCCTATCGGCGGGATCCTTGAAAGCAGGAGCCCCTTCCACAGGTAGCGTGGTGGCCTTGTTCAGTCTGGACACTGGAGGGTCCACTGACAGAGGAGACGTCCACTTTTTTACAAAATCCTCCTGAAAAGGATAACGGACCGCAAAACATCTAGGTACAGTGAAAGACCTTTGCGGTACCTCCCATTCCTTATACAAGAACTTGTCCAAGTATGGAACACAGGGAAATACTTTCGCGGTGCGGGGCGGTTTACGGAAGCCAAAAACGGGACCAACACCCCTGACTCCTCAGCTAAATCCTCCATTTTCAGAGTGTCCCGCACCGCAGAAATTAGAGCTCCAACGAAGGCTTTATCGTGCCCGACTCTGTATCAGAGTCATCCTCACTGTCCGCATGGGTAAACCCCCCCTCTGCTGACATGATAGAACCAGATGCAGAAGCTGCAGTATGGTCAGATTCAGCGTCAGAGGCATCCCCAGAAGCAGGGTCTGGAAGAGGGCGTTTTTTACCCCCCTATTGAGTACTAGCAGACTCAATACGGGCGAGAAACGCCTCAAGGACCGTAGTCATAGCCTCTAATGACACTACAGAGGTAGAGGCCTGAGGGGATAGCTGTTGTACACTCCCCAAGGAGACTGCAGAAGCAGAGACCTGAGGAGTTAACTGCTGTGCACTCCCAGATGGGGCAGCAGAAGCCTGAGGGGTTAACTGTGGAATAGTAAAGGGGAATACCTCAGAGTCAGACTCCATTGTGCCCCCACACCACCTTAGCACTGTAAGTGGACGTACCCCCGGACACCTCCCGGCTGAATGAAAATGAAGGGGACCCCCAGAGGACTCACCACCCCACCCGAGAGCTGTGCTGTGCCTGTAGTTGCAAAACGCTGAGGAGATGCTGCCGCCGCGCTGTGCACCGCTGCGTTCGCGGGCTTTCTGTGCTCTTTCCAGGCACTAGGGGCTGGGCTCACCAAAGATGGCCGCCGTGTGAGGGGAAGGACGCCTCGCGGCTACAGGAAAATGGCCGCCGAGCAGTAAAGAAAAAGCTGTCTGGGCGCGAACGAGCGGATTAACCCCCTCGGCGCCAGCAGCAAGTTAAAAAAAACACAGTACATTGCCCCTCCCTGCACACTCCTTGTATCCTTACAATAAAAATACAGAAATACAGCCACCAAGCGCACACACAGCTCTCATGCTCAGCCTGAGGGAAAAATAGCAGCACAGCGCCCGTAGCCAGCAATGTCCCCTTCAGCAAGCCCACAGTGAACAGACCCAGACACAGTCCCAGTGTAAAGGCAGACCCAGGGAGACCCCGCAGCCTCCCAGCATGGGAGGGAGGTAGAGGAAAGGGAGAGAGGAAGGCAGGGTGGACCCTCATTCGACCTCCCCAGGGAAGTGCCAGCCATACCTACCTTGCTCGGCAAGGTGACTACTTACCCATCCTGCGATACCGGCTGGCAACCTTCCTGACTGAACCAACATCCGCGAACGGCATGGCAGTCGGCCAAACACGCTGTGACACAACCGTCAAGGCTGGTCATATGTGTGCCCTAGGACCGAAGTCCCCCGGCCACCCCTGGAGCGACGGGGCATGTCGTGGACGGACTCGAGCAGAGCTGAGGCCGGCACACGCTCGATGGCCGAACAAGGG
Organism: Rana kukunoris; assembly: GCA_029574335.1. Classification (NCBI taxonomy): domain Eukaryota; kingdom Metazoa; phylum Chordata; class Amphibia; order Anura; family Ranidae; genus Rana; species Rana kukunoris. The sequence continues at coordinate 329,600,467 of CM056049.1, forward strand.
TCGACTACAAGGATCCCAGATCCAGCTTGTCACCCTGTTGGCAGTTGCTAGAAGATCATCCAGATCCAAAAAGCAGGAACAAAAATAATAAAAACGCAAAAATCGAAGAAAAAAGCCAGAGTACATGGACTCCAGCAGGCCATGAATCTCCTGAATTAGGCAGAAAAAAACAGGCTGCTCTGGCAGTGTGGGGGATATATATACCCGGGGACCACGCCCCCTGGGAGGAGCTGTAGGAGCAAGTGTGTTAACACTTTGTTTGCTGTTCTGCCTAACAATCTCCTGGAGGAAGGTATATACCCTACAGTAAAGAATAGAAGTGCTGTGTCCGTCCATGAACGAATGCGAAAAATTTATTTTTTTTCTTCCAAAATTGTCGCTCTATTTTTGTTTATAGCGCAAAAAATAAAAACCAGAGGCGATCAAATACCACCAAAAGAAAGCTCTATTTGTGGGGAAAAAAAGGACGCCAATTTTGTTTGGGAGCCACGTTGCACGACCGCGCAACTGTCAGTTAAAGTGATGCAGTGCCACAAGCTGAAATTTCACCTGGTTAGGGAGGGGTATATGTGCCCAGTAAGGAAGTGGTTAAGCGGCCCTCGGCCTTTAAAAGGTTGGGCACCCCTGCTCTAATGGCTCCAGGCCATGTAGAGACTTCCTTTGGATGCATGGAAGCAGGGCACAAAGATGGCAAAACATCCTCAATGACATGGAAAGCACACAGAAAACAAACCACCAGGCAAACATGCCAACCGCTCAAACTCAAATCAGACCAGCATTAAAGTGCTTTGCAGGCCATCAGCAGAGCAAATATTTGCCCAAGTTTTCCCTGTAATTCTTCTGTTCCTGGTCTGGTGTTCAGAGAAGGATACATAAAAGGTGCTCACTGTCCTGTGGGGGGAAAAAAAGGCAGTAGGAAGTGCCAGAGTAACTTATTAGGGCTCTGGGTGAAAAATTGGTGATGCAATTCTTAGGTGGATGACTAGTTGATATGTCACACCACAGGTTGTGCTAAGCTCTTATTGGTGGAATTTTACTGCAAAGTTCAACTTTCACATATTAAAATGAAAACTTTGATTAAAACTATAAAGAAACCAGGAATTTTGTTTTAAATACTATTGAGGAGGCACCAATAAGTGCACTCAAAGGGGAGAAGAGATTAAAAGTCAAGTTCACGTTTGGAACAGCTTAAAAATGTTACGCCTGTATTTAGAGATGTACAACATATTCCAGCACCCCTCTCCCCCTGCAGCCACTGTCACATTTAAGCCTGGTTCACACTGATGCTACTTTGAAATCGTGGTACTTTACTTGAAGTAGCGCGATTTCAAAGTAGCAAGGTCAGCACGATTTCAGGTGCTACTTGAGACATGTGTGGCTTCATACACAGATGTCTATAGAAATCGCACCTGAAATCGACAAAAGTAGTGCAGGAACTACTTTTGCAAATCTGTGCGGCGCCGCAAAATCGGTATCGCACCGATTGGAACATTGCCATTGCCGCCAATAGGCTGCGACTTGTCATGCAATTTTATCCCTCAAATCGCATGACAAATCGCTCCAATGTGAACCTAGACCTCAAATCAGTGTGGCTGTGTGAAAATCTGTCCGCACAGTCACCTCATTTACAGTGATCTGTGAACGAACAACAAGTCCTGCGTTCTACCAGAGCAGACGGCTTGTAGTTCTCACGACTACTAGTGTGCTAATCAGCACACTGTTTATCCATTCACAAGGCCTCCAGCTTTCTAATTGAAAGCCTGTATAGAGGTATGGGCAGACAGGTGGGAACATATATGCAGGAGCCAGACACTGCACCTACAATCGCGGCTGAAATGCTTTTCAGGCTTTTGTAGGGAAAATAAATGCACTTTTTCCTGGGAAATAATCACATTAACCCAGTGTTTCTCAACTCCAGTCCTCAAGGCCCCCCAACAGGGCAGGTTTTCAGGATTTCCATTATTTTGCACAGGTGATTTGATCAGTTTCACTGCCTTAGTAATTCCCACAGCCTTTTCATCTAAAGGGGAAATCCTGAAAACATGACCTGTTGGGGGGCTTGAGGACTGGAGTTGAGAAACACTGCATTAACCTGATAGAGGCATATTTATAGCACTGTTCGCTGTATAAATGTGAATGGCCCCCAAAGAGTGTCAAAAGTGTCTGAACTTTCTGCCGCAATATCGCAGTCCTGACAAAAATTGCAGATAACTGCCAGTACTAGTAAAAAAAAAAAAAATCAAATCTATCCACCATTTTGTAGGTGCTATAACTTTTGCGCAAATCCATATCCAATTGCGATTTTGTTGTTACCAAAAATACGTATTTTTTTCAAAGTTGTCAGTCTTTTTGTTTATAGCGCAAAAAATAGGATTTTTGTACTCACCGTAAAATCTATTTCTCCAAGTTCATGGACTGACACAGCAGCAATTGACCTTGGGGTTATACCACCTTCCTTTTAGGAGAGACTAGGCAGAAAAAAACAGCACTTCAAGTGTTAAAACACTTCTCAGTATAGCACCTCCCAGGGGGCGGGGCCCCTGGGTATATCCCTCCCTCTGCCTCAGCAGCCTCAGTTCGTAAACAAGCATTACAAACAAAAGGAGGAGAGGGTGCTGTGTCCGTCCATAAACTCAGAGAAATGGATTTTACAGTAAGTACAAAAATCCTATTTTCTCTTCCGTTCATGAACGGACACAGCAGCAATTGACATTAGGGACGTCCCCAAGCAGTGTCAAAAAGTTTGAGGGGTGGGGAAAAAAACCACAGCAAACTAAGCTTCACCCCAAACAAACCAGAGTTCCTCAACGGAGGAACTTCAATCTTAAACAGCCGCCTGCAAAACCTTGAGGCCAAAGGAGACATCTGCAGATGCACTCACATCCACCTTGTAAAACTTTGAAAAGGTGTGGAATGACGACCAGGTCGCTGCCTTACACACCTGTAAAACAGACGCTTGATGGCGGAAAGTCCAAGAGGCACCAATTGCCCTGCTCGAATGCGCCGTAACCAGAAAGGGAGGCGCCCGCCCCTTTAGGGCATAGGCCTGGAGCACGACCTGTCTGATCCACCTGGAAATGAAGGCCGACGAGACCAGCAGACCTTTCTTAGGACCAGTCACTGACACGAACAGTGAGTCCGATCTCTGGAATGGAGCCGTAGCAGACAAGTACGCCCGTAGGGCTCGCACCACGTATAAGGAATGTAACGTGGCCTTCTTCGAGTTCTTCGGCTGAGGACATAAGGATGGTAAAACAATGTCCTCAATGTGAAAAGCCGAAACAACCTTCAGAAGAAACGACGGCTGCGCCCGCAGCACCACCTTATCCTTGTGGGTGATCAAGTAAGGAGCCTTGCAAGACAAGGACGCCAGATCAGAAACTCATCTGACCGAAGGAATGGCTACAAGGAAGACCACCTTCTGGGACAGAGTCAATAGAGGAATTCCCCGAATGTCGTCAAACGGAGCCTTTTGAAGCAACGAGGGGACAAAATTCAAGTCCCACGGAGGCAGTGAAGGACGCACAGGAGGGGCCACATGCCGGACCCACTGTACAAAACGTACGCACCAGGGAGTGCATCGCCAATGGTAGCTGAAAGTAAGCAGCCAAGGCCAAAATCTGACCCATAACTGTACTTCAGGCAATAGCCTGATCCACTCCCCGCTGTAGGGACAGCAGAATCCGGGACAGCACGTATGTGCGGGGGTGCCATTTCATCTCTGCACACAGATGTAGGCCTTCCGCGTACGATGGCAAATCCTACGTGAAGTAGACTTCCGTGCTCGTAGCATGGTAGAAATCACGAGTCCGACAGACTTGTTCAGTCAGGACACAGGGGGGTCCACTGGCGGAGGAGAGATCCACTTTTCGTTTTTAAAGTCTTCCTCAAAAGGATAACAGACCGCAAAGTATTTTGGTACAGCAAAAACTTTCTGCGGCCGATCCCATTCCCTGTATAACATTTTGTCCAGATATGGAACACAAGGAAACACTGATGCGGTGCGGGGCGGCTTGCAGAACCCAAAAGGGACCGGCATCTCTGATGTCTCTGCTGAAACCATCAAGTTTTTGAGTATCCCGCACCGCAGTGATAAGAGCTCCAACTAACTCCCTATCATGCGTTGACCCTGATGCAGAGTCATCCTCACTGTCCGTGTGGGCTAAGCCTGCATCATCCGACATGACAGAACCAGAGCCAGACGCAGTAGCAGGGCCTGGTTCCGTTTTAGAGCCATCCCCAGAAGCAGGCGCAGGGAGGGGGCACTTTCTGGCGATAAACACCTTAAACACCTCAAGGACTGTCGTCATAGCCTCTACAGAGGGGGCAGGGGCACCAAGGGTCAACTCAGGCATGGTTGGGGTAGAAGCCTCTGGATCAGACTCAATGCTGACCCACCGCTATGCCGCCCTAGTACCGCAAGGCAGAGACCCATAGGCCACCCACCCGGCCGCAAAACAGAGCAGGGGACCGCCAGGGGACTCACCACCCAACCAGGCTGTAGTGCTAGCTGAAGCGCTGAGAGTGCTGTCCGTGCTGCGCCGACCCCCAGGAAGCAATTTGCAGGCTTTTGCGCCGTTATTCCAGGCACTAAAGGCCAAGACTTTCCCAAGATGGGCGCTGAAATGCAGAAAAAAGAATGCAGGCCACAAGAAAATGGCCGCCGATATGTAAAAACCGCGTCTCCGGCAAAATGGCGGCCATACACGTGTTTAAAAGCCAGTAACACAGCCCAACACACATAGCAACCCCAGTACAATAAAAAATAGCACCCCACAGCAGCACAGCCCCCGGCGGACCCCCCCTTAAAGCCGCCACCCAGAATGGGGGAGGGAGGGAGAGGAAAGAGACCACCGGCTGGAGGCATTCCAGACAGACCCAACGTCCGCAGCAGATACGGCATGGCTGTCGGCCCAGCACACTGTGACAAGGCCATAGAGATCGGTCATATGTGTGCCCTGGAACATGTAGTTCACCGGCCACCCCTGGAGCAACGGGGCATGTCGTGGACGGCCCAGCGCTTAGCTAAAGGCTGACACATGCTCGATGGCCGAACCTGGGGGGACTACAAGGATCCAGCCTGTCACCCAGTCGGCAGTTGATTGTAGATCCCAGGATCCAAAAATGCAGGAAAAAAAAATAGAAAATCAAAGAAAAGCAAAAAAAAAAAAAAAAAAAAAAAAAAATCGCTAAAAAACTCCAGAGCGCATGGACTCCAGAGGCTGCTGAGGCAGAGAGAGGGATATACCCGTGGGCCCCGCCGCCCCCTGGAAGGTGCTATACTGAGAAGTGTTTTAACACTTGAAGTGCTGTTTTTTCTGCCTAGTCTCTCCTGAAAGGAAGGTGGTATAACCCCAAGGTCAATTTACTGAGGTTGCACCGATTCAGATGCACTGCTTCTATTGTTCAATTCAAAGTAAATAAGTACTAGTTGGGAGAGGAGGTCCATCTACAGAACACTAGCAAAAAAAAAAAAAAAAACTGGAGACTTGTGTCAGGTACACACAATGAAAATTCTCGTACGACAGAATACAAATTTTATAGTGATATAATGTATTGTATTTTAGGACAAACTGTACTGGATGAAAATGTTATGACCTGGTATCATAAGAACAATTTTAATGCTTGTACCATTGGATGAACGGTTGTGATCGGCTCTTGAAAGTTGTGTACCAACGATTAGATTACTGTATGATCACTTCAACATTGGTATTTTCCGTCCAATTTTCTGATCGCGTGTACAGGTCAATATGGAGTGGGGTATATGCATTCCTGCTGCACCTTAGTGTGTAAATGCTGTTTAAGTTCTAAAACCAAGCCTGGCCTAACAATGTATTGGGATTACGCTTCAGGTAATTATTTAAATACCATTAATGAAGGAAACTTTTCAAACCGAAAACATGATGGGACATACCCTTTTTAGAGTTGTGATCATATCTGTGTGTTTCTGAGCATGTTGCATGGTGATCTGGAGAGAAGCCAGCTCATCCAAAGCGATAATACATCTGTTTACATCCTGGAAAAAGACCAAAAAGTCAAGCAAAATTAGAAACACACATGGCTTTAGGAAAGAACAGTAGTAATAGTGATAAAACCCTGGGACATACATTTTTTGTCTAGGACTCCCGGCATTAACTACACCAGGCCATTTGGTGTATCACACATTTCACTCTCGAATTAGCTATTCCAAATACATTCTGACAACATATGATAAAGAAAGTGGTAATCACATTTGCTTACTGTCCTTAAGAGTCCAATAGATGTAGCAAAGTCCACAAATGGGAAGAACATTTCTGGTCTCTAGCTGACCGATCTTTAGAAACATGTTGCGCATTGCAACCATATTTCAAGGTGCAACATGTTCCAGCTCCTGTCCCCCCTCTCTTCCTCAGCTGCTGAAACATTTAAAATAAGCGCAACAGCCACTTCATTCATAGCCATCTGTGAATGAAGAAACTACAAACCTTGTAGTTCTCAGACTACGAACATGCTGACCCATTCCACCCCTTCCTCCAGCTTACAAACTGCAATGCTTTTCAGGCTTCTTGTGGAAAAATCAATGCACATTTTTTTCTTCAAAAATACATGCATGTATTTTTTAGGAAAAGAACTTGCAGTTATGTAAAGAATTCAACCTAGTACCACATTGTGCCCTCCCCTGTACAGCATGCGATGGCTCTGTACGGAATATTGTATTGCATTATTCGACAGGACACCTTTTTACTTAGATAATTATACAATTGGAGCCAGCCGGCACGCCACCACAGTAACATCAGTTTTACATTACAACCAACACCTCGCTATGTCCAGTTGCGGTCACTGCAGATGCAGTGTCTTATACAGACCTCAATGTGTACTGTGTTATGTATGGTACAATGTATAACACACTGTGCTATACACAACATTAAAAGAGGCATGCTGATGGGTACATTTTATGTTCAGGGGCACAAAATGTGCCCATCACAGTGCCCCCTTACATCGGGTGTTCCCAGCAGAGTGCCCCCTTGCATCAGGTTTTGCATGCACAGAGAGCGAGGAAGAAGATTCAGACATCCTCTGCGCTCCCCGCGGTTTGCCTTTTGTCTGATAATGCATCAGATGAACTTCACGTGTCCAGCGTAAACGTCTCACCAGCTGATCGGGATATCAGCTTGAGATGTTACGTACTGTACATGTGCAATTCGTCAGAGGCATTTTGACAGGGGGACGGGGGGACGGGGGGACGCGAGTGTGCTCTGCTTCTGCCCGGAATGTGCTCTGCTTTCTCCTGTGAGTGCACTTTTCACTCCCCCAGATGCAAGGTTTGTCCTTGTGGCACTTCCTAGCCAAGGGGAGTATAGAGGTGGGTGGGTAGTCTTGTGACGTCACAACTCTGCCCAAGTGCCGGAAAATAAACCCGCCCACTGATTCCAGAGTTTTGAGGGACTCCTACTGCAAAATGGGGTGACAAATTGAAGGTAGGAATACATGCAGGGGGCATGTATATACACATAAAGGAAACCTATGCCATTTGTTTATAAATAAGGAGCGGTGGGATTACATTCACTTTAACCACTTCCTTACTGGGCATGTAAACCCCCTTCCTGACCAGGTGAAATTTCAGCTTGCGGCACTGCGTCGCTTTAACTGACAATTGCGCGGTCGTGCGATATGGCTCCCAAACAAAATTGGCGTCCTTTTTTCCCCACAAATAGAGCTTTCTTTTGGTGGTATTTGGTCACCTCTGCGGTTTTTATTTTTTGCGCTATAAACAAAAAACGACGACAATTTTGAAAAAAAATACAATATTTTTTACTTGTTGCTATAAAAAAATAGCCCAATTTAAAAAAAAAAATTCAGTTTAGGGCGATACGTATTCTTCTACATATTTTTGGTAAAAAAATTGCAATAAGCGACTGGTTTGCGCAAAAGTTATAGCGCCTACAAAAAAAAGGGACAGAATTATTATTTTTTATTATTTATTTTTTTTTTTTTTTTTTTACTAGTAATGGCGGCGATCTGCGATTTTTATTGCGACTGCGACGTTATGGCGGACACATCGGACACTTTTGACACATTTTTGGCACCATTCACATTTATACTGCAATCAGTGCTATAAATATGCACTAATTACTGTATAAATGTGACTGGCAGGGAAGGGGTTAACACTAGGGGGTGAGGAAGAGGTTAATGTGTATCCTGTATAGTGTTATAACTGTGGGGGGAGGGGGGGTGACCGATCTGTGTCCCTATGTACTAGGAACACAGATCGGTCTGCTCTTTCTATGACAGGACGCTGTCATTGTGAGAGCCGGCAATGAGAAATGATCTCATATGTTTACATATGAGATCATCTCTCATTGGCCCATCAGATCGCATCGCAAACGGCCACTCTGATTGGCCGTCCGCGGCGATCTGTGATTGGCTGTGTCCAAGGGACACGGCCAGTACACAAGTTCCCCGCTGCACGCTCTGGAGCGCGCTCTGGGAACACAGAAAGAGGCTGCCGTGAAAACACGGCAGCCCAGAGAATTAGAGCCACCCTGCGGCCGTATATACTCGTACGGCCGTAGGGAAGTATACCTTGTCATAAACAAACGTGTACTTTCTGTAAACTAAAAATATGTCTGCAATGTGGTGAGGTAGGCCGGTGGCACAAACAAGCAGTATACTCAACTAAACGAAATGCGTTGGGGTGGAGATACTAGTGCTGAAGTCATGCCACTGCTCGATTCTGGGTCAGCAGCAGCTTTCAATGCAAGGATTTTTATGCTTCTTTTTTCTTTTACGTGTACTTGAAGTTTTATGAACAACTACTACACCATGGGAATATTTCTGGCAAGCTTTAAACTCACTGGGTCTACTTTTCACTAGATGAGACATTTATCCAAAGCCTACATGCTGTTGTAATGGCCATCATCTCTAATGGAGGGCGCAGTGGTGAATCTCTGAGCACTTTGTTTGAAAACCTAATGTTCACTTCAAGAGGTGTTAGAGACGTTTTCTCTTCACTGATGCACTGGATTTTCCAACAAGCCTTCATCTTCTTACTGGGCTTTTCACATATGCCTTTCTGCTATTGTGGAGGATTGCATTCATTGAGGACTTTATTTTATACTGATTGACTGTTTATATTCATATCTTTGGCACTACACACGTTTTTTACTTCCTGTAAACGCCCTCACATGCAGTTTACTGAATTGGAGACGCAGCCCCCTGGAGCTCCATCCTATGAACTCTAAAGAAAACTTCTGCACTGCATTTATGGGTATAGCCCATATTGCCAGTTACTAGCCATTAACAATTTGAAGACTGAAGGAACTTCCTTAGTCAGTCATTCATCATATAACAGCCTTACAGTCTAGACAAAGCATTTGAGTACAGAGTACTGATTCTGAGTCCATTGACAGAGGAATATACTGCCACCTCCAGAACTGGACAGTGGCAAACAAAACTGTAGACCAGCCTAGAATAACCCCTCCCACCACCAGCATTCTTCAGCTCTGTAGCAAAACCACATTGAAAGCATGATCATATTTAGAGATTTCACATTGAGGAAAGAACACAAAAACCCTATTTACCTTCCTGTTTATTGAGAGGGAGAGGTTTGAGGTTCAAAATTACCAAACTGAGAGGAGTAAGCAACACCACAAATGCTAACAGGCTGAAAAAACAAAACAAACAATTGTCCACCTTGGTATAACTTGAGAATCAGTGATCAGAAGACCGAGTGGTAGCCATGCAAAATCTGGAAAACAGTTGCTTGATGCTGAAAATGTCAAGAAGCACTCACAGATCTAGTGAGATCAAGTCATAAAGATGGTGGAATAAGAAGCAGCAGGTGCAGCCTTCCCATCTGGAAGTGGATAAAAAACTCGTAGCCCAAAGTACACGGGAGTGGATAGAAATCTACTTCTGGTGAATAAGTCTCTAACAAAAGAACAATGAGGATCAGCAGAATAGATTTCTTTCCCGTAAGGCTAGGTTCACACTGCTGTGAATTTGTTCATTTTTTTGTCCTGTGTGAGGTGTGAATTTACAGCAATTTTAACGCAAATTTCAGGAGTTGGACATAGATGCAATTGATGTTCTGGCCAATGGAATCAATGTAAAAAAAAAAAAGTTAACTTCTTATGTACTTCCTGGTTTTTGTGGAGAGTAGCGTGGTGGAATTCGCACATATGTGAACCATCAGTACGATTCCAGAACAATTTACATTGAAGTCTATGGAGCTAAAAATGTAAAACAATGTTATTTAACCACTTAAGGACCGCCTACTGCACATTTACGTCGGCAGAATGGCACGGCTGGGCACATCAACGTATATATACGTTGGTTTTAGTACCCAGCCGTGGGTCGCAGGCGCGCGCCCGCCCACGACCCGGTCCGAAGCTCCAGGACCGGGACCGCGGGATTCGCGGACCCGATCGCCGCTGCAGTGCGGCGATCCGTCCCTGGAGCGGAAGAACGGGGAGAGCCGTGTGTACACACGGCTTCCCCGTGCTTCTCTGTGGCCGGAGCATCGATCGCGTCATCCCTGTAATAGGGGGACGCGATCGATGACGTCACACCTACAGCCACACCCCCCTACAGTTGTAAACACACACATTAGGGCACACATTCCCTACAGCGCCACCTGTGGTTAACTCCCAAACTGCAACTGTCATTTCCACAGTAAACAATGCAATTTAAATGCATTTTTTGCTGTGAAAATGACAATTGTCCCAAAAATGTGTCGAAATTGTCCGAAGTGTCCGCCATATTGTCGCAGTCACGAAAAAAATCGCTGATCGCTGCTATTAGTAGTAAAAAAATAAATAAAAATGCAATAAAACTATCCCTTATTTTGTAAACGCTATAAATTTTGCGAAAACCAACCGATAAACGCTTATTGCGATTTTTTTAACCAAAAATATGTAGAAGAATACGTATCGGCCTAAACTGAGGAAAAAAAATGTTTTTTTATATATTTTTGGGGGATATTTATTATAGCAAAAAGTAAAAAATATTGCATTTTTTTTTAAATTGTCGCTCTATTTTTGTTTATAGCGCAAAAAATAAAAACCGCAGAGGTGATCAAATACCACCAAAAGAAAGCTCTATTTGTGGGGAAAAAAAAGGACGCAAATTTTGTTTGGGAGCCACGTCGCACGACCGCGCAATTGTCTGTTAAAGCGACGCAGTGCCGAATCGCAAAAACCCCTTGGGTCATTTGCCAGCGTATTGGTCCGGGTCTTAAGTGGTTAAATGACTTGCGAATTTGAGCGATCGCAATGGCTCAAATTTGCAGCAGTGTGAACCTAGTCTAAAACAGGTGGATGTTTCAGGGCAGAAAAAAGGCAGAGATTAGTTTTTACTGATCCCACAGAGCATCCAGTGCTTTTGATGGAATAGCCCTGTAACTGTTTTTTGGGCTTATAGGTTTTACCAGTGAGCCCAGGAAGCAAGCAAATTTTCTTTTAGACCCCAGATCTCTCCATAAAGAGGACATGTTATTCCTTATAGCCATTTACAAGGAATGTTTACATATAATGGTAAAAAAAGTGACCAAAAAAATAAAATTTTAATAAATTAAAAAGGAACATTGTAAGGGCCATTTCACACCACATGCAGTCCAGTGCGTTTTGTTTCTGCATCAAAAATGCATGGAAAGTATGTTATATGGTTTTCAATTGCATATTCCCCACCAGTGCTTGCAGTTCCAGTAAGAAAAAAGTAAAATATGCTGCATTTTTGCCTTCACTGGAATGCTGTAAAAATGCATAAAACCACACTGGAACACACGCCGTTAACCACTTGCCTACTGTGCACCTACACCCCCTTCCTGCCCAGACCAAATTTTAGCTTCCGGCACTGCGTCGCTTTAACTGACAATTGCGCGGTCCTGCGATGTGGTTCCCAAACAAAATTGGCGTCCTTTTTTTCCCCACAAATAGAGCTTTCTATTGGTGCTATTTGATCGCCCGTGCGGTTTTTATTTTTTGCGCTATAAACAAAAAAATAGCGACAATTTTGAAAAAACACATTTTTTGCTTTCTGCTAGAATAAATATCCCATAAAAAAAATTGATCTCAGTTTAGGCAGATACGTATTTTTCTACATATTTTTGGTAAAAAAAATTAAAAATAAAATCGCAATAACCGTATAGTGACTGGTTTGCGCAAAAGTTATATTGCCTACAAAACAGGGGACATAATTATGATTTTTTTTTTTTACTAGGAATGGCGACGATCTGCGTTTTTTTTTCGGGATTGCGACATTATAGCCGACACATCGGACACTTTTGACACATTTTTGGGACCATTCACATTTATACAGTGAACAATGCTATAAATATGCATTGATAACTGTATAAATGTAACTGGCAGGGAAGGGGTTAACCACTAGGGGGCAGGGAAGGGGTTAAATGTGTATCCTAGGCGTGTTCTTACTGTAGGGGGAGGGGGGGGGGTGACCGATTGTGTCCCTATGTACAAGGGACACAATCGATCTCCTCTCTCCCTGACAGGGACGTGCAGCTCTGTGTTTACACACAGAGCTGCACGTCCCAGCTCAGTTACACAGAAATCGTGGGTGCCCGGCGGCCATCGCGGCCGCCGGGCACGATGTTGTTAGTAACCCGACGGGCGCGCGCCACCTAGTGGCCTAAATTGACATCACGTCATATGACGTGATGTCAGGATAATTGAGTATCCCGCCCGCCGTCATTTCACGGTGGGCGGGTATTAAGTGGTTAAAGGTTAAGAAAATAAGGGGGGAAAATGCACAGGACAGCATAAAAATGCACTGGAACACATAAAAAAACTTGCATGCAGAAAAAGCATCTGGACTGCATTTATATGGTGTGAACTGACCCATAAATAAAATGTAAGCACCCCCCAATCCCTGCAAGCGAACGCATATGTAACCATATGTAAATGGGGTTTGCACCACACACAAAAGCGGCATCACTGCGACCGTTAGAGCGAGAGCAATTCTAGCACTAGACCGCCTCTAACTCTAAACAGGTAACATTAAAAAAAAAAAAAAAAAAAATTAATTAAGGCCTCGCCTATGGAGAGTTAAAGGGGTTGTAAAGGTACAAGTTTTTTTTACCTTAATGCATCCTATATGCATTAAGGTAAAAAAACATCTCACAGCACCGCCCCCCCCCCCCCCCCCGAGCCCCCGTTGTACTTACCTGACCGTTCGAATCTCCCGGGCACGTCCACGTTGTCCTCTTCGGTTCCCAGCCTGGCCGTTTATTGGCTAGGCTGGGCGGATTGATAGCAGCGCAGCCATTGGCTAGCGCTGCTGTCAATCAGAGCGGATGACGCGGCGCGCCGGGGGGCGGAGCCGAGTGATACAGCCGGCGGCTATGGCTGCCGCTGTATCACGGGAGCGCGCTCGCAAAAGCTTTCCACCGTGCGAGCTCCCTCGCATGAAGATGGAAAGCTTTTGCGAGGAGGAGCCCAGACAGCCGCCAAGGGACCCCAGAAGACAGCTTTCCGGGCCACTATATGCAAAACGAACTGCACAGTGGAGGTAAGTATAACATGTTTGTTATTTTATTTTATTTTTTAAAAGCCCTGACTTTAGTGTCCCTTTAAGCATTTCAGTTTGTCATGAGCAATTTTTAAGCATGACAAGTTAAGTGTCTATTTATTTAGCGTATCATCTTTTATAGTTACATGTCATGCTTCAAAATTGCACATGCTCGTGGAATGGTGCCGAACTTTAGTTAAAAAAAACCCTAAGGCACAGTTTTCATATGTCGGCGGGATTACGTATGCATTCGCTTTTGGGTGAGCACATGGGGACAAAGGTGCTTTAAAAAAATAAAAAAAAAATTTACTTTTTTTTGTTTGACACTTTTTAAAATGATGAGAGATCTCTCTCTCTCTCTCATAAAATCTCTATCATTTTTAGGTAGGAATATGGCATGACAGGTCCTCTTCACAGCGAGATATGGGGTCAATAAGACCCCACATCTCACCTCTAGGCAGGGAAGCCTGAAATAAAAAATGAAATAAAAATTGATCTCGGTTTTCCAGCCGAGCCGGCACCATTTTAATGCAGAGACTAGGCGTGGCGTCATAACATTGGACACGGCCTCTGAACAAACAGACTTCCGGCAACCATCTGACCCGCCAGAAATCTCCAACGGTAAACATCCAGGGCTGGTGGATCTGTTCTCAGACTCACCGATGGCAGCGGTGAGTCAGGGGAGACATCCCCTCCCGCAGGAGCGATCAAGGAGCGGAACAGCCGCTATGATCGTGCTTATGGTGTAGGGCAGTGGTCATTAACCCTGTCCTCAGGGCCCACTAACAGGCCAGGTTTTATGTATTAGCTCGGGGAGATGCAGACTAGAATACTGCAATCGCTAAGCAACAAATTATATCACCTGTGATGCATTTTAGTTATCTTGCAAACCTGGCCTGTTAGTGGGCCCTGAGGACAGGGTTGATGACCACTGGTGTAGGGAATCGCTGGTTGAAGACGAAATATGAACGTTGCCTGTAGCTGCAGGCATCATTCAGATATACCCACACAAAGTCAAGGATGTCACATGATGACCAGGAACGGGTTAAAATGTATGTGTATGTGTATATATATATATATATATATATATATATATATATATATATATAAATATATAATTTGAAAAACTTCTGTGCAAACTCAAAATATTGTATATATTTATTTATATTTAATGTTTAAGGCGTTTCAAAAAAATTATGTAAACAAGTGCCATAAAAGGCTTAAGTTCCACTTACAACTGCAATACCCTGTTCAAACTCTTCGAGTGCCCCATTGGAGAGTTGCTCTACCTTGGGGAAATTGGGTGGGCGTGCTCCCGAGTCCTGCTGCTGCATCCATTGACAGACAGCAAGACTCGGCCCTGCCCCCCACGGCATTGGATTTGAACGGACAGCAGCAGGGTCGAATGGCTGTGCTGCCATTAATTTATCCAATTAGGAACCGAGACACTGGCTGCAGCTGGTGTGCTCATCCCTATCACTGGATAGACCGAGTTCAGGCAAGTAAAAGGAGGGGTGCTGCATCACCGGTGTTTTTTCCCCTTAATGCATTAAAGCAGAGGTTCACCTGAATTTTTTTCAAAGCCAGCGGCTACAAATACTTAACCTGTCCAGGACGCCCGCGACGTCGGCAGCCAAGGGCGAGCAACCGTAAAGGGGCAGGACTCCCGTGGGAGTCTATACCCAGAAGTGGTGCAAATACCTGTATTATACAGGGTTATATAGGGTTCCGAAAAGTGGAGGTTCACTTTTGGATGAACCTCCGCTTTAAGGTAAAAAAAAAAAAAAAACCTTGAGGGTTTACAACCCCTTTAAACTTCAAAAAAAAAAAAACAACAACTTTAGTCTGCTCACATCCAAAAGGACATAGAGGAGTGAAGCATGTCAAATTAACCACTTAAAGGGCTTGTTAAGGTACAATTTTTCCCTCTAAATAGCTTCCTTTACCTTAGTGCAGTCCTACACTTACCTCATCCTTCCATTTTTCTTTTACTTTTAAATGTTCTTATTTCTTCAGAGAAATCCTCACTTCCTGTTCTTCTGTCTGTAACTTCACACACTAAGGCAAGGCTTTCTCCCTGGTGTGAAGTGTCGTGCTTTCCCCCTCCCCTGGACTACAGGAGAGTCAGGACGCCCAAAACACAGCTCTTTTATCTGCAACTTAGAGAGCATCCCGATTCTCCTGTAGTACAAGGGAGGGGGTCGAGCACCACATTCCACACCAGGGAGAAAGCCTTACTGTGTGGATATATGAATAAAACGGCGGCCGTTGCAATACTTTATGTCACACACTATTTGCGCAGCAGTCTTAGAAACGCATTTTTTGTGGGGGATACACATTGACTTAAAAAGTAAGAAAACAGTAAAGTCAGCCCAATTTTTTTTTTAGATTGTAAAAGATCATGTTACGCTGAGTAAATTGATACCCAAACGTGGCGTAACATGAACATGAAGTAGTACCTGGATATATTTTGCTCAGGTTTTGTGGTGTCAGAGAGACCCTGTGGACCATTTTTGAATTGTTTTTTATGGCCTCTGACCGAGACCAATTGCAGAAAGGGAAATATCTTCTGTGTCCATTTCCAGGATATTAATTTGCCACTTTGAATACAGGCCCTCCATTCCAAAATGAACTGAAGGCACGAGTGCGTCATATATGTTAGATGTCGGTTTGGCCAACTGGTCACCCCGCAACAAGGATTCCAGACTGGACTGAAAGAAGCACAGGGTGGGAACCAAACAGAGTAGCAAATGCATGGCAAAGCTGAAGATATCTGAAGAGATGGTGGTTAGCAAGCCCAAACTTCTGCTTGAGAATGTCAAAAGACAGTAAGGAGCCATCTGTATGGATCTAGTCCAATATTTTGATGCCACAGGATCAGGTATAGATTGGAGTAGTGGATAAAGCCACAGAGGGGTATCCGGGGACCCTGTATGGGTATCTTCTTGATGTTTACATACTTGCGTTTGCCAAGCTCTAATTACAGCTTTCATAGAGGGCATAAGAGAAAAGGGAGCCTTGACTTCTCTAAACAAGACATTACTCAATGATTCATATGACCCAAGATATGCTGCCTCGAGGACCACCGAGGCATTTGAATGATTAGATGTCACCCAGTTATGAGCACGAGTATAAAGGCTGCTTAAAAATATTTTTGGAGGTCTGGGCAGGCCAACTCTCCCTGTCGTGTCCAGGCCCTCCGAAGAATAGCCCTCTCCTAAGGAAAGAAGCAATTGCTGAGTCAATTTGTTGACAAAAGGTTTTGAGTATCCAGAAAAAATAGATCTATCTAAGGCTGGGTTCACACTACGATTTTCCCATCCGTCAGCCGCATACGATTTATATGAAAAAACGTATGCGGCTGAAACGGATTGAACCGTACGTAAACGTATGCGTTTATAAAACGTATACGGTTTCAAAAAGTGCGTATGGTTCCATCCGGTTTTGATTAAAAAACGCATACGTTTTTGGAATTGGTGTCATTTAATAAAAAAAGATTTTCTTGTTTTGAAAATGCGCATGCGCAGACGAAAAACGCATACGGTTTATACGTATGGAACCGCACATATGTGCGTTTTCCATTGACTTTAATGTTAAAAAAAAACGTATGCGTTTGCCATACGGTTTCAAAAACTGACTCAAAACCGTGGTCGAACACGGTTTTGTGTACTGTTAAAAAACATTTTGCCAGCAAATCGTACGCACCCGGATGCATCTGAGTGCATACGATTTGCAAAGCATTGTCTATGTATGCGTTTTCCCGTACGTTTTCAAAACTGAAATCGTATGCGGCTGACGGACGGGAAAATCGTAGTGTGAACCCAGCCTAACACACGTAGAACGCTTCTCCTAGGGGGTTTACCGATGCAGGGAGGATCTGCGAGCCGTTAGGGGGGACACCAGAGGAGGATGTTCGTGGGCAGAGGCAAGTATACTTTTTTTTGTTTTTTGCTTTAAAATAACAAACACAGGATTTAACGATGGAAGGTTTTACACGTTCTAGGTTGTGACTTCTTTGTCCAATACAAACCTGGTGGTCAAGCTTTAAAGACGACTTTATTTCTGCATGTATCCTTTGAAGCCTAGCATCAATGGAAGTTTCTTTATAATGAAAAACAAAGAAAAATATTTTTGAAAAATTAAATTTGGAAAAATAAAATTCAAAGCAAAGACATTACAAAAAATATGAACTTATAATTCAGTCATAAAATGTGCTTATAACTAAAAACAAACCTTTTTTCTTGTCAAATTTCCTAACGTCTGCTTTTTTAGTTTCCTCCTTACAGTGGCTGCAAAATAAATGCAAGTAATGGGTTAGAAAAAAGGGATTTTTAAATACAGCTTACCTGTAAAATCCTTTTCTTGGAGTACATCACGGGACACAGAGCGGCATATTCATTACTATATGGGTTATATGGAGTACCTTCAGGTGTGGACACTGGCAATCTCAAACAGGAAGTCCCCTCCCTATATAACCCCCTCCCCTAGAGGGAGTCCCTCAGTTTTGTAGCAAGCAGTATGCCTCCCAAAAATGTTCCCCAAAAGAGGGGCGGGAGCTCTGTGTCCCGTGATGTACTCCAAGAAAAGGATTTTACAGGTAAGCTGTATTTAAAAATCCCTTTTTCTTTCTCGTACATCACGGGACACAGAGCGGCATATTCATTACTATATGGGATGTCCGAAAGCAATGCTTTAATGAGGGGAGGGAGACATCTTCTCAAAAGAGATTTAATTTAGAGGTATACTCAAATAATAATAATAAATCCAACTTAGTCAAGAAAAATGTTTTATTTTTTTTTCTTTTACAACCAAGGGTGCCCTCGATCCCGAGGATCTTAAACCGCAGCCTGTAGTACTGCCTGCCCAAAAGCTGAATCCGCATTCCTTCTCACGTCTAGTTGATAAAACCTTGTAAACGTGTGGACTGATGACCACGTCGCCGCCTTGCATATCTGAGCCATAGAGATCTGATGGTGTGCTGCCCAGGAGGCGCCCATGGCCCTGGTAGAATGGGCTTTTACCGACAAAGGAGGAGGCAACCTCTTCAGACCGCAGGCCTGAATGATCAATTGTCTAATCTATCTCGAGATGGTGGATTTTGCAGCTGCCTGCCCCTTCTTGGGGCCATCTAATAAAACGAACACCACATCTGTTTTCCGGATCTTTTCTGTAGCTTTAAGATAGGCCTTCATGGCCCGGACAATATCCAAGGTATGCAGCAACCCCTCCTTTCTAGATGTGGGTTTCGGAAAGAAGGATGGAAGTACCAAATTCCTGGTTCAAGTGAAAATTGGATATAACCTTTGGTAGAAAGGAAGGATGGGGCCGGAGAACTGCCCTGTCCTTATGTAGAATGAGATATGGTTCCTTACACGATAAGGGTGCCAACTCTGACACTCTCCTGGCCGAAACTATGGCGACCAAGAATACCAACTTTCTTGTCAGTAAAACTAAAGGAATCTCAGCCAACGGCTCAAAGGGTTGTTTCTGTAGAGTGGACAGGACAAGATTTAAGTCCCATGGACAAATTGGTGACTTGACAGGAGGATTAATACGTAAGATCCCCTGTATGAAGGTTTTTACCAGCGAGTGGGTGGCCAGCGGCCTCTGAAACCACACTGACAGAGCTGAAATCTGTCCCTTGATTGTGCTTAATGCCAGGCCTTTATCCACTCCTAGCTGGAGAAAACTTAACACCCTATCAATGGTATATTTGCGGGAATTCCATCTTTTGGATTCACACCAGCCTACGTAGGTCCTCACACTGTAATAAATCACCCTGGAGGCCGGCTTTCTAGCCCTAATCAGGGTAGGAATTACCTGCCTAGACAGACCTCTACCCCTGAGAATCAGGGATTCAGCCTCCAGGCCGTCAAATTTAGACGCTGTAATGTAGGGTGGAGGATCGGGCCTTGTGAGAGTAGGTCTGGTCGTAGAGGAAGAGTCCAAGGGTCTCCCACTGCCATCTTCAGGACTAGTGAGTACCATGTCCTCCGGGGCCAAGCTGGAGCTACTAGAATGACTGGCTTGTGCTCCACTCTAATCCTGCGCAACAGGCGAGGAAGTAACTGTAGCGGAAGGAATGCATATAGAAGTTTGAATTGATGCCAAGGGCAAACCAACGCATCGGTTCCGCAGGCCATAGGGTCCCTCGCTCGAGACACGAACCTGTCTAGTTTCTTGTTGAACCTGGATGCCATTATATCTATGTCTGGCATTCCCCACTTCTGGCAGATTGTCTGAAAGACCTGGGGATGCAGAGACCACTCCCCCGGCGACAGAATCTGGCGACTTAAGAAGTCTGCCTGCAGGTTGTCCACTCCGGGAATGAATATCGCCGAAATGCAGGGTACATAAACCTCTGCCCACTGAAAAATCAAGCTCACCTGCCTCTGAGCGGCCTGACTCCTGGTTCCCCCTTGGTGGTTTATGTATGCCACCGCTGTGGCATTGTCTGACTGGATTCTCACCGGGGACCCCTGTAATCTGGAGGTCCATGCCAGGAGGGCTAGGCGAGCAGCTCTGATCTCCAAGACATTGATGGGTAGCTGCCTCTCTGCTTCCGCCCAAGTTCCCTGGCGAGAGAACCCCTCCAAGACCGCCCCCCCAGCCTGCCAGGCTGGCGTCTGTGGTAACTACCTTCCAGACAACGGGGCTGAAGGACCTTCCCTTTAGAAGATTCTGAGGGTTTAACCACCAGGCCAGGCTCTGTCGGACCTTTGATGATAGCGTCAAAGGGGACTCCAAGGCATGTACTCTCTTGCCCCAGGCTGCTAGAATGGCTGCCTGTAGGACGCGAGTGTGGATCTGAGCGTATGGTACTGCCTCGAACGTGGCCACTAGCTTGCCTAGTAATCGCCTACACAGGCGAATAGTTGGTTTTTTCTTGCTTAGAACCAACTGAACCAACCCCTTGATAGCTTCGACCTTTACAAGGGGCAGGAACACCCTTTGCTGTTCTGTGTCTAACCTCATGCCGAGGTATTCCAACTGCTTTGTAGGATGAAACGCTGATTTTTCCCGGTTTAGGACCCAGCCGAACCTCTCGAGGTACTGAACCGTGAGGTTTACTGCCTGTTGCAGACACGGCCGTGAGTGATCTATGATTAAAAGGTCGTCCAAGTATGCTAGGACTGCGACCCCTTGGATCCTTAGATTGGCCAGAACTGGGGCTAGGATCTTCGTGAATACCCGGGGGGCCGTGGCCAGCCCGAAGGGGAGCGCCCTGAATTGGAAGTGTCGCTGCCCCACTGCGAAGCGTAAAAATCTTTGATGCGGCTGAAAGATTGGTACATGAAGGTAAGCATCCTTTATGTCTATGGAAGCCAGAAAGTCGTCCCTCTAGAGTGTGGCGACTGCTGACCGGATGGATTCCATTCGGAAGGAACGAACCCTTAGGTAAACGTTTAAACTCTTTAGGTCCAAGATTGGCCTGACATCGCCGTTGGGCTTTGGTATGACAAAGAGATTGGAATAGAAACCTAGCCCCTGCTCTTGGGCTGGTACCTCTATTATCACGCCTTGGCAAAGCAGGTGATCCAAAGCTGCCAGCATCGAGGCCTTCTTTGCTGGATCCTTTGGTAGCCTTGACTCTTGAAAATGAGGCGGAGGAAGCTTTAAAAACGCCAGTCTGTAGCCTGTGGTTACAGACGCCCGGACCCATTTGTCGGGGATCTTGGCTTCCCAAACTTCTGAGAAGAAACGAAGCCTTCCCCCCACCCGCGAGAGTGGGGGCGCCCCTTCATAAGGCAGACTTAGGGGCTGGCTTTGTCGGCTTGCGATACCATGGTCTCTTACCCCCAGGGGCCTGTCCCTGCGATCTACTGTTAAAGTTTGATCGCGCAGGCGGCCGTCGATACTGCCTGGAATTTGAGGGCCCTGAGACAGGAGAGAGCTGCCTTTTAAATGTAGGACCTCGGAATGTCTTTTTGACTGGTAAAAGGGTACTTTTGCCACTTGAAATAGTCTGAATGTATTTATCCAGATCCTCTCCGAAGAGTCGTCCTCCATGGAAGGGAAACCCTGCCAGAAGCTTTTTGCATGGGGGCTCCGCCGCCCAGTTCTTCAACCATAAGAGCCTTCTCATGTGTACCAAGAATAGTGATAAACGAGAGGCCTGCTGGATGGATCCTTTATAGCATCTACCGCAAAACACAGAGCTCTGGGAATGTCAGAAAACTCTTCTGCCTGTTGGGTAGGCATGTCTTTTAGCATTTCTTTTGTCTGGTCTTTTAACGCCTGACAAACTCCAATTGCAGCCACAGCTGGCTGTACCACTGCTCTTGCCGTAGCAAAGGATGCCTTTAAAAGTGTCTCTAACCGTTTATCAACCGGATTTTTAAACATTTGTATGTTTTCCACCGGGCAAGTTAGTGATTTATTCACACATGAGATGGCTGCATCCACCACTGGGAGCTTCCACCTCTTCGAGAATTTTTCCTCCATAGGGTAAAGGACCGAAAATCTCTTCGGCGGCAGAAAAATCCTGTCCGGTCGTACCCAATCCTGAAAGATCAATTCCTCTAAGAGAGAATGGACTGGAAAAACCGCATTGCTCAAAAGAGCTTTCAAAGAGCCCAGAGAGGATACCGCAGGAACCTGAGGCTCTGGCAATGGTAAATTAAATGCCGAGCGGACCATATCTGTCAAAGACTGCACCCACAGTCTCTCTGTCTGGGAGTCTAAAAATGGTTCCTCAGAGGTAGATCCCTCAATCCCTGAACCCTCTTGGTTCTGGTCTAGTTGATCCTCCTGCAATTCCAATTCCTCCTGAGAGAGAATTTCAGCATCTGAGGATATACCTTTTGGCGATTGGGATCTAGCCCGTTTCCTGCCAGGAATAGATTTAGCGATCATCGCTGCTAATCTTTCTTCTAGCCCCCCTAGGGATACGGCTAGCATCTCCTCTGTGATAAACACAGGGCTGGGCTGATCTGGGCCAGCCTCAGCACCAGACCCCCCCAATGGCTCATCCAAGGCGACCCTCATGGGAATAAGCTGCGGGGAAAGTATCGGCATATCATCAGAATCAGAGGGGGAACCCCTTTGTTTTTTGGTCTTCTTTGTACCCTTTGACCCCGAACTTTTGGAAGCCATAATACAAAATCGAGGGACTCCGCCTACAACAACAGACTGTAGTGGCCAGGAGTACAAAACTAGGGTTTAGGGGACAATAGCTCACTAATGCCCATAACCCGATGGGGCCCCGTATGTTCTTTATTTTTTTTTTATTTTATTTTTTTTTTAAACATACAGCGTCCCCAAACTTAGTTTGCCAGCCTCCAACCTGTTGCAAAAGGGGATTTTTTGGCTTAACAGAAAAGCATTGGAACAAAGTCCAGCATGTACTACCCCTCTTCCGCCACCGGGAGTCACTGTTCTGCCGCTCTGCGTCCTCTCCTTTCCAGATCAGCCTCAGACTGAGCACTGACTATAGCCTGCTGATTATAACAGCACACAAGGCGCGCCCCTGATGACGCTGCAGGCACGCCCTCCCCACCCTCCCCTCCGAACGGCGCGAAAAACGTCTATAAGACGTGCGCGCGCACGCGTATGCCGGAGAAGGAAGCACATGGAGGAGCCGCGCTGCTGGAGAGCCAGGACTGCAGCATCAGGAGGCAGAATCAAACCCCCGGCCAGGTAGGACTCTCCAAAAGGCCCCATAGGGGTCCTTACTAGCCCTGGGAAGAAAGCAGCAGGTAGCTAGCAAACACTATCGTTTCTTAGACAGGGGGACCTAGTGATGGGGGAATGAGATCATCCTGTCTTCTCAGACATAGTGAGCAAGGTTGCCAATGCAGAGCATACTTAGGCTACCCCCCTTTTAGGTCACCCTGGAGAGCCTGCTGTCGAACCAAGTCCCGCAGGCTCCCCTCTTACCTGCTCCATGCTGCAGGACGTTCGTCTAGCAAAACGGTCCAATCTTCTCCCATCTCTGTGGGTAGCGTAGTAGACCTTCAGGCCCTGGGGTCCTATGAAGGTACCCACTGTCCTGGACCTATATAGCACCCTGGCAAACAGGAACTTATGGTCTTTACGAACTCCAAGTCCTGGGCCCAGGGTCCAGCCCTCCAAAGAGGAGCATTATAGGCAAAACCCCACGGTTTGGGGCCCGGGTACTGTCCACTTTGGCACTGAGGCTCCTTGGACAGATCCAGTAAGCCCGCCCTTAATCCCAAGGATGTGGAGCAAAGCTATTCCGTGACCAACACCTAAGACACTGGCGAAAAAACTGAGGGACTCCCTCTAGGGGAGGGGGTTATATAGGGAGGGGACTTCCTGTTTGAGATTGCCAGTGTCCACACCTGAAGGTACTCCATATAACCCATATAGTAATGAATATGCCGCTCTGTGTCCCGTGATGTACGAGAAAGAAATGTTATTTTTGATTAATGCCAAACCTGATATCTATATACTGATGCAGTTCCTAAAGGGTACCCAGAAGGGTTTTAAGAAGTCTGCACTATGATACTCAGATTTTGGGCATCCCTGCAACAAAATTCAATTTTCCAAAAAAGGAAAAGCGCTATTGGAACCATAGGCCCCAACGCCTGACCACTAGGCAAAAGCCTAAACATTTTTTTAGGCATCAGCAGCCCCCCCTACTTACCTGAGCCCTTATTCGATCCAGCACTGTGCACTCCTGGAGCTCGTCTCCCCTGACTTCCGGGTCTTGCTGGCTTTTCTGGGGCACCAGGAGCCATTGGCCCTGCCAGTGCGGTCAAAGCCAGACACAAGGGAGCGGGGCCAAGTCATGCTGTTTGAGTCAATGGACACAGCAGTGGGGCTTGGGAGCGAGCACGCATGAGTGCCCCCATGGGAAACAGATGCATGTTTGTATAGGCAAGACAATTATTTCCCTGTCATTGTAAAACATTAATGAGTGAGGCCTCCAGCTAAATGACCTTGGATAAGAAAGTAAAACCCAAAGACTTGACTAAATGACAGCAACATGCAAAAAAAACAAACAAAAAAAAAAAAAACACAGTCATCATTGTTTCACCTTTCTGCCTCCACAGTATCTTCTAGTTTCTTTTTCTTATCAGTAACTTCCTTTTCTTGCACAGGCTTTGCTGCACGCTTTAGAGAAGCCTGGGGAGGTCTGCCAACCTTGCCTTTCTGCTTGAGTAAAATTCAAAACAAAGTAGGAGGAAGAAAATAAAGGACACAAATTGAATGGATTGTTTAGTCAACCCAAGCATTGCACAGTAACTGTCAAACCTAAAGACCCATTCACACCAGGGCAGTTTGTTATGATGCATTTAATGCCGAGATAAAGCAGACACTCATTTGATCATAGGAGTGCATTACTGTGTCTTGTGGTAACCTGCAATACAGATGCGTACAGAAATTCACAACGAATGGCACCAACGTACTACAGCAAAGCAGTGGTGTGGATGGGCCCTAAATGGAATTGTACTTTGAGAACATAGAATGTGTGGCAATTCTATGATGTCTATTGATGTCACAACGTAGAGTATAATATTTCCTATCATCTGTGCCCAGTCTTGCCACACATAGTTAATCCAGCTCTGAGTAATCCTCTTTTAAAGTTCAGTGCAAATTAACAGCATTCCTGATAAAAAACTTGCCAAATTATAAAGTCCGTTTCTCTGTTATTGCTTTCAGTAACAGGTTATTTACATATCTAGCTTGGACATGTTTATCATAACAAGAGGTGATCCAAAGTTCATTGTATATTACTAGGATGTGTTATGATGTTATATCGCCTCATGATATGATTAACAAAACATAACATATGATAAACATGTCCTAGAGAAGAGAAATACAGACCTTTTTTTAATTTAGGCAGGGTTTTATCTGGAAGGCTGTTCATTTTCACTGAACATAAAAGAGGATTTCTCAGATCTAGATTAACTGTGATGTGTGGCAAGACTGGGCACAGATAATAGGAAATCTTATACTCTACATTGTGACATCAAAAAAATAATATTTTTTTGGGGGTTTACATCCACTGCCAAAAGTAAATCCAAACTTACCCTTAAGGCCTCATTGCACACTGCCCAGTTCCCTCTGAATGTCTTTTCCGACAGGAGAAAAACAGTTGCATAAAGCTGCATTTTGCTAATGTGTTTAGGCACATCCTGTGTGCATGAGGCCTAAAAAGTATATTCGGAAAGCTGTATAACAGGTTTCCAATAATGGTACTTACCGCGCACAATATGCTTTCTCGATCACAACTAAAACGCTATATACAGTGCATACAAAATGTTTTACATACCCCTGTAAAAATACCAGATTTTTGAAATGTAAAACCACTTTAGAATTTTTTCCATCTTAAGGCTCCATGCACACTAAGAAAAAAAATGACAGAAAAATGCCAATAGCATTTTTGTTCCAGCTTCTAGGGGCAGTAGCATTGTATTGCAATTTTTTGCAGTACATGAAAAAAAAAAGAAAAGCTCAAAAAAGGAGTTTGCATTCTAGGAGCATACAGCATATTTATGTTGGAAAAACGCGCCAATTTTTTATTTTTTCCGGCTCCTAGAAGCTGAAGCTCAAAAAATGCTAATAGTAATACAAAAAGTGCAGCGCTAAAAATGAACAGGTCCTAAACAAGGACAATCAAAGAGAAAGTATAAAACTTGTTTAGGATCGTACACACAAAGTTAAAGTGGATGTAAACCACTCTCACGCTTTCTAAACTACTGCCATAGTGCTGATCATTAAGGATATAGATGCCTCCTGCATGTATCCTAACTGTCAAATGTCTCCCTTCTGTCTGTTATAAGAACTGAAAAACTGCAGATTCTGTAGGTGGATCTGTTGTCTGCCTGTTAGTACACTCCCCATGTCAACATCCATTTTTTCCTGTGTATTCCTTACACTAAATTCTGCTATGATCACTAACATCCAGTCAAAATCCAGAACAGTAACCACATGACTTCAGAAAAAGAGTGGGGGTGGAAATTAAAAAATAATGCCTGTCTCCATGATAGTGCATGAAATATGTAAATAACCTGTCACTCACAGCAAGGGAATAGAACAGACTAAGGTTTTTCTCTGCAAGTCCATTTTATTTCACTGAACAATAAAAGAGGATTGCTCAGAGCCGGATAACTGTGTGGCAAGACTGGGCACAGATGATAGGAAATCTTATACTCTACATCAGAGGTGGCAAACACAAGGCCCGCGGGCCAAATGCGGCCCTCCAGGCCATTTCATGCGGCCCTCGCACCTCTCCAGTCATCCTCCAGACCCTTACTTTCTGCTTTCAAGCAATGCATCCAACTTCTTCCCAGCAGCAGCATAAAGAAAGGGGGGTGCACTGTGATGTAAGGGAGAGGGGGGACTCAACTTCTAATGGTGGGGGGGCTCTTGACATCTAATGTAAGGGGAAGGGATGTGCTGGACATCTAATCTTACATATACAACCGGCCCTTTTGAGGGCAACCATAATGCTGATGCGGCCCACGATGAAATTGAGTTTGACACCCCTGCTCTACATTGTGACAAAAAACAACAAACATTTTGGGTTTACATCCACTTTAAATAATTGAGTAATGATAGTTGCTCTACAAGTAAATATACATATGAATTGAATGCAATTTTTTTTTATAAAAAATGTATGAAAATTATGATTAAACTTAGACCCTAAACAAGTTTTATACTTTTTCCTTCATTGTCCTTGTTTAGGACCTGTTAATATTTAGCGCTGCACTTTTTGTATTACTATCTTGTCTAGGCTGTTTGTCATAGCGGCCGTTTCATGCTCACAGATATCGCAGTATTCACATATGTTTTTCAAAAAAATGCCAATAGCCTAAAGCAGTGTGCATGGACACATAGGATAACACTATTTGGCTTCAGTTTCTTCAGGAGAGTGGACATTCTTACTTTCAGCCTTGCTGTTTTTCTGCACGTTTTGCAAGATTTTCAGTCACAAGTCTAGCGGCCGTTTTCTGAATGACTTGTAGACGAGCGATTTGGTACTTGGGGAGTCCGAGGTAAAAGGGCATTTGCATAGTCCAATCTGGAGTTTACAATTGCTCCCAGCATGAATAATCACAGCAGAAGTGGCCTGCCGGAGATGCACACACTTCCTGCAAGTATAATATATAGCTCCCACCATGTAGCAGAAAAACTAGCCGAGTGTAGCCTGGTCTAAAGAACAGACTGTGGATAACTGCTTATTATAAAAACATTTTACCTTTCCCTCTTCCTCTTCAGATTCTGAATGGGAAGCTGAATCAACTTTTCCAGTAACCTTTTTTTTCGGTTCAACATCTTTTTTGCTGGTCTCTTTTTGCGGTTTGTCATCATTTTCCTTTGTTGCTTCATCATCCTTTCTAGAAAGTAGCCGTTTTGGAGATTTTTCCAGAGCTTTCTTCTTTACTTGATCTTCTTGATCAGTTCTGCAACCAAAAAAAAAAAACCCTTATAGCGGAGGAGTTGCACCCAAAAGTAAAACTTGCGCTTGTTTGCGCAAAAAAGTTATAGCGGCTACAAAATAGGGGATAGAATTATGGCATTTTTTTATTTTTTACTAGTAATGGCGGCGATTGGTGATTTTTTTATCGTGACTGCGACTTTATGGCGGACACATTTTTGTGACTCCATATTAAAATTCAGCAGCTACAGTATATGTAGCTGCTGACTTAATTTTTTCACCCAGGTTGGACCTCCTCTTTAAGATTACAAAGTTTGTAGTGCACTACGTTAAACTCAAGGCAAATGTCTAACTACAGAGATGAAATAAATATAATGTGCGTTACGCTGCCAAAGGATTTGATGTGAGTGGCCAGGGTATTATGCGATCACTACAATTGTAATTATGTGATTACTTTGACCAATGGGCTTCCATACATGACCGTTATGGCAACGATTGTCAAAGAAACAAATCGAGTACTTTTATTTGCACCTGCATACATTTTTTCAGGACAAGCTTTCGGGGTATCTTCCCAACAGTACTAATTCACTCCCTCACAACGCCCACCCTCCCTCAGTAAGCTGTTTCTTGTAACAGTATATATATATATATATATATATATATATATATATATATATATATATATATACACATACATATATATATATATATATATATATACATACATATACATATATATATATATATATATATATATATATATATATATATATATATATATATATATATATATATATATATATATATATACACATATATACACATATACATATACACACACACACACACACATATATATATATATATATATACACACATACATATATATATATATATACATATATACATATACATACATACACACACACACACACACACACACACACACAGTATTTGCCAGCGTATAAGACGACTGGGCGTATACAAGACGACCCCCTATTTTTCCAAGAAATGTTTTGGTTTTGGGATATACTCGCCATATAAGACGACCCCCTTCTACTAGTCTGTCTAGAAGCTATGGAGTAGCCAGAACAACCACTCTCAGAAACAGGCTTTTTTCAGATCTCACTGTGCCATTGCCGGCCTCGACAATCTCCCTACCTTATCCTGTTTGCAGAGTTTGTCAGGCTGTGGGCGTCCATTATTCAAAAGCCACACCTCTTCCTCATGCTGTTCCGTGATAGGCAGAACACAAATTTTTCCAGCAGAGCCTCTGTTTAGTGTTCCGCCTATCACGTATGTCCTCTCGTCCGAGGATGAGAAGGCATCCATGATAGGCAGGAACACTGAACAGTGTTCTGCCCATCACAGAACAGCCTGAGGAGGGGGGCAGCTTTTGAATAAGGGATGCCCACAGTCTGACAGACAGATATATATATATATACACACACATACACACACAGTGTTTTATGTCACTACCATTTCCAATCTGTCAGCAAGTATGTTGTGCTCGCCAACATGCAAAACGATATGTTTTTTGAAATTGGACACTCCCCCACTGATACCACCAACTGGGGAAAGGAGTTTCACATTCTTTTCGCTCTCACAGTAAAGAACCCCTTATGCAATTTAAGGTTCAAACTTCTTCTTGTCCAACTTCACTGAACGGCCAAGTGTAAACAATCCTTTCTCTATTCTTCCTAGTGAGAGTGTTCCCCGATGATTAGCGACGTCAGTAAAAATCACTTCCTAGGGAACACTTAACCTCTACAGGTTAATCACTTCACTGGCAGTGTCATTTCCACAGTAATCAGTGCATTTTTATAGCAATGATCGCTGTAAAAATTACAATGGTCCAGAAAGTGTCCGATGTGTCCGCCATAATGTTGCAGTCACGATATAAAAAAAAAAAAAAAAAAAACTGCCATAAAACTATCCCCTATTTTGTAAACTCAATTTTGCGCAAACCAAACGATTTTTTAATAAAAATATGTAGAAGAATACGTATCGGCCTAAATTGAGGAAAACTTTTTATATATATTTTTGGGAATATTTATTAACCACTTCCCGCCCGGTCAATAGACAATTGACGTCTGGGAAGTGGTTGTGAAATCCTAAACAGGGTAATTCCGCGCTAACAATAAGTAAATAAGCAGCTACAAAAACCAGTGGACAATGGAAATGACAAACAAAAACATGCAAAAAGTAGCACTAAAACGTGATGATACTCCAGTATCAAGATAAATCAAATAACTGAAATGAAAACAACAAAAAAACAAGAAGTCCGTGTGTGAATAGTGGAAGGCTTGATTGCTGTCAGAAATTAATTTCATAAGTTCACAGTGAAAATTCTTGAACGTGAGGCACACAAGTGATGAACCCGCCACCAATAAAGCAGAGGCTTACCGAATGTATTGAACCCTAATAAGCATACGCCCAGAGGGTCAATAAAGCTGTAAAATGTATGAAGACTTTTCACTGTGAACTTCTGAAATTAATTTCTGACAGCAATCAAGCCTTCTACTATTCACACACAGACTTCTTGTTTTTTGTGTTTTTCATATCAGTTATTTGATTTATTTTGATACTGGAGTATCATTATCACGTTTTAGCGCTACTTTTTGCATGATTTTGGTTGTGAAATCCTGACTGGACGTCTATTCACATCCCCCAGGATTTCATGTCGGCGCGCGCCCGTGGGGGAGCGTAGCGTCAGGCGAAAGCTCTTTACCATTGGATCAGCAGTGTCCAATCACGGCTGATCACAATGTAAACAGGAAGAGCCGTTGATTGCTCTACCTCACTCGCGTCTGACAGACGCGAGTAGAGGAGAGCCAATCGTGGCTTTCCTGACAGGGGATGCCCACACTAGACCACCAGGGAAGCCCACACTGGACCACCAGGGAAGCCCACACTGGACCACCAGGGAAGCCCACACTGGACCACCAGGGAAGCCCACACTGGACCACCAGGGAAGCCCACACTGGACCACCAGGGAATGGCAGTAAGAAAAAGAAAAAAAAAAAAAAAAAAAGAAGAAGAAATGCCAATCAGTGCCCACAAATGGGCACCGACTGGCAACATAAATATAAAAATCGCAGAGGTGATCAAATACCACCAAAAGAAAGCTATGTGTGGGAACAAAATGATAAAAAAATAGTTTGGGTACAGTGTAGCATGACCGCGCAATTGTCATTCAGCGCTGAAAATTGGCTTGGGCAGGAAGGTGCGCAAGTGTCTGGTATGGAGGTGGTTAAAGCAAAAAGTTAAAAATATTGAATTTTTTTCAAAATTGTCGCTCTGTTTTATATATATGTTTATAAATAAAAACCGCAGAGGTGATTAAATAGCAACAAAAAAAAAAAGCGCTATTTGTGAGGGGGGGGGGGGGGAAAGATCAATTTTGTTTGGGAGTCACATTGCATGACCGCACAATTGTCCGTTAAAGCGATGCAGTGCCGAATCACAAAAAGGGGTCTGGTCCTTTAGCTACAAAATGGCCCGGGGCTTAAGTGGTTAATCTCTGCAATGCTTTACTTTAAGCTTACAAGTTCCTTTCTTGCAAATACTATATAATCGTAATCCAAAGTACTCGCATATCAAAGCGAGCTTTTCCATTGAAGTCAATGGAAACGAAAATAGTTCTGCATTGACTTCAATGGGATGCAATACCGAATGCGGCCAGAGGTGGTGGAGGGGGGAGCCAGAGCACCGAAAAGGCCCGAGGACACTTCGGCTCCGCTTCTGCGCCCCGTACCTCAGGCCAAATGAGGTACTGCAGGCCTATTTTCGTCTCTACTCGGCTCATGCGCCCCCCCCATACCTCAGGCCAAATAAGGTACTGCAGGCCTATTTAGCTTTAATTCTGCTCGTCTTGCGAGTCACTCGCAAAAACAGTTGCTCCCAAAACAAAATGCTCTAAAACCTAATTACTCTTAAACCGAGGTACCACTGTATATCAAATGTATTTTTGTTTCTTGCAGACAAGAACATGTTTACATATACTAACCCCACATTGTAAACAAGAAAAACACTCACATTTCACTATCGGGTGAAGTAGGTAGTGGCTTCAGCCTTGGTCTTCCTCTTGGTTTAGGCACTTTGGGTTCTGTGGAAGCTAAGTTTTTAGATAAAAAAAAAAAACACATTTCAAAATTCAGAAGATTGACAAAGACCACAAAATAGTCAGTTTTGGAGAGAAGGGACTGGACCTGTATCGGGTGTTTTTCTCCCTGTGGTTTGTCTATATTAAGTACTATAGCCAGGCAGCACTGATCATTGAATTCTGGCTCCCCTCCGTCAGAACAAAATAGCAAAGTGGGAGTATTCCCTCATTCACATTACATACAACCGTTACTCAGGT
Source organism: Rana kukunoris (assembly GCA_029574335.1). NCBI lineage: Eukaryota > Metazoa > Chordata > Amphibia > Anura > Ranidae > Rana > Rana kukunoris. Next base: position 329,632,683 of record CM056049.1, read on the forward strand.
TATTCACCAGTTAGAACCCTTTCACATTGGGGCGTTTTTCAGGCGCTTTAGCAATAATAAAAAAAGCACCTGTAAAGCGCTTGAAAAAAGCTGCATCTGCAATCCCAACGTAAAAGCCTGAGTGCTTTCAAACTGAGGCACTTGGCCGGCAGGGCGTCAAAAAGTCCTGCAAGCAGCTTCTTTGCAGCGCTACACCGCTTCTAAAGCGCTCCTTCCCCATTGAGGTGCTTTTTTTTTCAGGTGCCAAAGCAACTGAAAAAAAGTCCCAATGTGAAAAGGGGTCTTATGGTTTTGATGGAAGAGTGTCAAAAGAAAGCCATTGTTAAACTCTCATGACATCTTTACTACAGCTTGCTGGAAGGTACAATGAAGACTAGGGATGCACCATAGGTGCTGTTGTGAACCCAAAGTGACAACAGAGGTCGCTTTGATCCTCCAAGGGCATAGAGCCAAGTGGGGGCTATCTTGCCCAGAAAACTACCTCATTGGATCATTTTCGGGCTTCACAAATTGACTCTGATAAGCTAGAAAACGACCGCCGCTGGGATCACTTATTGGAAAGCTGCCCAACAGAAAAAAAGGGGGGTGTGGGGGAGAAGATAGATACCCGGGAGTGGTTATGGCATTTAACTGCAGCCATAACCCTGGTATTTAATGTAAAAAACATGACAAAACATTTACAGTTAGGCGGTCGGGAGAAAAAACAAAACAAAAAAAAACAGCAAATCGAATACCTGTCTGCCAATCTCGCACTGTGTAGTCGAATATAAAGAAAACTACAAACACAACCATAATGTCAATATAGAACCATAGAACAATTTAAAGGCTGGCATGGCTTAGGCCCCTTTCACACGATAAACCCGCTCTGACCCTCCTTTCAGTTTTTCAGGCAGATCCGCGCGGGCCACCCATTGACTCCTATGGGCAGGGGGATGTCAGCTGACACAAGTCTGCCATCCGTCTGGGGGGGGGGGGGGATCGGATGAGATCTGATGAAATGGACAGGCCATAGAAATTAGCGGGGCTCCAATACATCCCTGCTCAGTGAGCAGAGATGGACCTGTCGTCCGCTGAGTTAGCGGAAGGGGCCTTAGAAGTAGGATTGCATACAGATCACTGACCGTATTAACCAATTGAATTGTTTCTGCATTAGATGTTGGCAATTAGCAGCAGCAAGAAAAGCAACTGTCAGAAAAGTAGCTACTTTTGTTGAGAAAAAAAAATCTTGCCCCCTGGGTGACCCATGTACATTACAAGGACTTTAACAAAATTTGTGGCAGATTCCTACCTTGTTATTTTAAAGAAATCCCAGTGCGTTTTTCTGTGCCGAGTAATAATTATGAAACCACTCCCATTAAATTCAATCAGCTGCTGCACTTGCAGGCCTCCCATGAGGAAAATTGAAGCATCTGCTTCCCTTTAGAGCACTTCACGCTGGGGTGCTTTATCATTTATTGCGGCGCTTTTCGGCCACTAGCAGGGCTCTTAATTCCTGCTAACAGTCGAAAAAGGGTTCAAGGCGCTAGCAAGGTGATGCTGCAAAGGCACTTTGCCAGCGATTCAGCAGCGCTGCACATTGATTTCAATGGGCAGGGTCGCTTTAGGAGCTCCAGTGTGAAAGCAATCAGGCTTTCACACTAGAGTGAGGGGAGAAGCGTTTTGTTCTGTGTACAGAACACCTACAGGTAGCCATATTGAATTTTATAGAAAACTACAGAGCTGCAGATTGAAAAGGAAAGGTAATTTTTAAGAACATTCAATTACAACTGACTCAAATCCTATTGTATATGCCATTTTTTTCGGCTTTTTCCCACAAAATCCGAGTTACTCTTTAATGGTCCGTATCACAGAATACTGCAATACAACAAGGTCAGAGTCCATGCATGGTCAGATGATGCACTTGCTGATCGGGCTGATGAAAATGAAAGTACTGGTAATGTTTTAACTAGTACACTCACATTGGCAAGCAAAAAAAATGCATTAGCTGGGAGGATGGAAGCCATCAGGCAGGGAACAGACTGACATAGGCTTTAAGTAACTGGCCCTTTAAATGCTGCATTATAAACACAGGTGGTGGGATGTTCTATAAGCAATTAGGAGGGTGTGGAAACTGCAACAGAATATAAAATGACTGCATTAACTTAAAAATTGCTATGGAGCTGAACTGGTTATTTTTTGCATACACGTAAAAATCTTACAATGTTTGGCAATAAAATAAATTCACACACCAGAACATTATATATTTTCTGAAAGCAGAGGCCCTGTAGAATAAAAAGGGGATAGTTGCAAAAAATAAATTTCAAATGATATTTGCACAACTTTTTAAATGCAAAAATGTTATAAAATGAATTTTAGTGCAAAAAATCACACCATATACTACCCATTTTTGGTTAAAATATAAAAAGATGAGGTTGCATCAAGTTAATTGATACCAAACATTCCATGTCTTGCATGCTCCCGCAATATCACCAAAAACGATGGTGCCCAAAAATCCCAATAGGTGATGCATTAAAAGTATTTACAGCTCATCAGTTAAGAGTTAAGAGTTAGCTAGCAGCTCTTGTGCTACAATTATTGTTCTCACGCTGATGTTTCGGCAATATGTCACATGCGTGATGCACCGTGGTTTACAGGCTCACCCTGGGGCTCGCGTTTGAGTAGGTGTGCAGGCCTTCGGGGGTTTTCAATTTTTTTATTTTAATATACTTGATTATAAAATAAAATTTACACACAAATTTTTACTTGATTGCCATCACAAGGGGTTAACAAACCCCTATGCGATAGCATTAGGTAGGCGACAGGTACTCTTTATGAAGACATTAGTGGTCTTATAGACCCCAATGTCTCCATTGCCCTTCTGGTTTCGCTGTTTGCAAGAGAGATTGAGACATGGATTTGCTGTGGTCTCACTGCAATCTCTCTCCCCCAGCTGGCGGGTGTGTTACCAGCTTCAGTGAGTGCAAGACAGCCCGGGAACCACTGCACAGCCGGCAGCTATGGAGCTTCTGCATCACTTTCACGCCAGGTCGCCAGTTCAACAAAACCTACACAGACTGATAGCTGCAACAGATTGTGATAAGGGGGTCAACTCTTTGGACGTACTATGCATGTCCAAAAAGCTCAATTGGTGAAGCACAGTTCTGTACCACTCTGGAAATGATCCTTTCACTAGCCCACAGACTTGCTCCATCTCACATGAGACTCCTGTCTGGGTCAGATATAAATGATCCTATTACAACCCAACATGTTGATCTCACAGGGGGGCGACTTCTTCCAGTGACACACCATTCTCAAAACACTGCCCTTAAAGGGGATGTAAAGGTAAAAAATCTTTTACCTTAATGCATCCTATGCATTAAGCTAAAAAAACATCTGACAGCTTCCGCCCCCCCACCCCGAGCCCCCATTTTACTTACCCGACCGTTCGAAATTTTCGGGTGTATGCTTGTCATCCTGTTCAGTTTCCAGCCTGACCGTTGATTGGCTAGGCGGATTGATGGCTGCGCTGCTGTCAATCACATCGGATGACGCAGCGCGCTGGGGGCGGGGTGTAGTGATACAGTCGGCGGCTATGGCCACGGCTGTATCACAGGAGCGCGCTCGCAAAAGCTTTCCACCATGAAGGTAGAAAGCTTTTGCGAAGAGGAGCCGAGACAGCTGCTGAGGGACCCCAGAAGACAGCATTCGGGGACACTGTGCAAAACGAGCTGCACAGTTGAGGCAAGTATAACATGTTTGTTATTTAAAAAACAAACAAGGGTTTACAACCCCTTTAAAAAGAAGTACAGCCAAAGATGACATTTACCAGCATTCTTTTCAGGGAGCATTGAGTGATCAGAAGTGTTTAATCAGTTCTCAGCTTTAGAGCCCAAGGGGTCCGACGCTGCATCCACTTAGGCAAGTATGACTGAACGTAAAAAAAAAAAAATTCCATAAAAGAAAATTATACAACATTTTTGTTCTCAAATACTCAGACAATTCTTTGCTGCTCTTGCTCATCTATATGCGACACACACACACACAAAAGTAGAGTTAATTTTCCACCATTTTAACTGGTGGCCGGTGTGATTTCTATATTGTCAGCACCTGATACAGGTGAGTTTAATTACAAATTACAGGAGCATCATAAATTTGGAATGCAATTATTACCTACTATTTTAAGACGGTGCCAATAATTTTGTACAGTAAATTTTTGGAGTTTTGCGTGGAATGCATTAGATTTGGCTTTTCGTGTCTTTAACCACTTGTCCACCGGGCCCATTTTGGCACTTCTCTCCATGTAAAAATCAATTTTTTTTTGCTAGAAAATCAGAACCCCCAAACAATTCTGCCTTTAGTGTTCCTTTAATGCATGGCCATCATGGAAACAAGGGATACTATACCTGACAACCGGCAACTAAGCCTCTTACCACTATGCAGAAAAGTCTTTTGGGTTGGGGCGTGGTTACGCATGACGTAGCATTGTGCCAAACTGTGTGAATAGACCATGGTGACCCTCTAAATCACGATTTTTATGTCACAGTATGCCGTTTTGAGTGGAGAGTGGGGCTGTGCAGCGTACTGCGTGCATAGTAGATGCAACAATTGTCAGTTTTTAGTGCAAATCACAGTTCTTTAGCTACAGTGACCTATGCAAATGAATACGAGGCAGATGTGCGATATCGGATAGCAAGAGTCTAGGCTCACATCTGAAGCTACATATACTTTATATGGAATGTGGGGGGAAATGCGCTAAACCAAATAATATATAAAGCTGCCAGCACACAAACAAAGCCAATAGAAAATTAAAATAAAAAATGCGGCGCTTACAAGAGTGTCTTAATACAATAATAATGTACAGTGCCTCAATAAAATAATAATGTACAGTGCCTAACAAATGATGAAATAAAGTTCATGTGAAAGGACCAGATATCACTAATATGTGATGCTGGGAAAAAATGACACACTGAAATACAAATAGTCCATAAACAAACAAATAAATGTGTGGCTCTCCAATGGCTGATATGGACTGATGATTAACAGATTGTCTGCAGAGATCATGAATGCATCAAACATGAATGCATCAAACATGTAAGGTAGAATACTCATACCATGTATGGTGGACTCCAACATTTTTACAGTAGTGAGTATTCTACCTTACATGTTTGATGCATTCATGATCTCTGCAGACAATCGGTTAATCATCAATCCATATGAGCCATTGGAGAGCCAAACATTTGTTTGTTTATGGACTATTTGTATTTCAGTGTGTCATTTTTTCCCAGCATTACATATTAATGATATCTGGTCCTTTCACATGATTTTTATTTCATCCTTTGTTATGCATTATACATTATTGTATTGAGGCACTGTACATTTTTTATTGTATTGAGACACTCTTGTAAGCGCCACCATTTTTATTTAAATTTTCTATACTTTATATGGCATTTTGTTCCAGGTGAGAGACGAGTCCTTGACCTATCAATGAAGTCAGAGAGGCAGCTGATGTCCTCACAATCTCCGACTCAGCCAGAGGAAGCTACGCAGTCACGGATAGAATACAAAGCTCTGTATGAATGGCTGAGCGCCCATCAAACCAAATTTACCAAGTGTAAGACAAAGGGGTCTAGTGTCACACCCGGAACACTGGACCGTTTACTATAATGTAGCCTCAGCTACACACAGTTTACAAAGCACACCCAGTGGCCACACATTAGCGACTGAAATTGTTAGTTAGGGCCAGCTTGGCCCACACAATCTATCTGAACTGAAACTAAAGCTGGAGATCAGCTTTAAGTGCCACAGTTAGCCAATAGACACTCAACGAGTTACAGGTTTCAACCCAAAAACCTGGCCTACTCAGCAAGAGTTTTGAGCAAACCTGAAGCTAGAACAGGCCACAAGAGAGCCCTCTTAAGTTATTCAAAGAGAAACTTTAGTCTTGCATCTGTAGGGAATGTCACAATTTATTTTTTTACATTTTCCACGCAACTTTATTGCCATCACACAGGGAACAAAAGCACGCCATGTGATGGCATAAAACTTGCGACAGCTTCACGGATTATACACCCGATGTCTTCCCCTGCACTCTACTGGAGCAAATGAAACACAGATCTCGCCTGTGGAAGTGTGTGTAAAAGCTGCTGCTGCCACCAATGCAAGCCTTAGGTTGGTGGAAGCAAAAGGGCTAAGGAAAGGATTCACTGACAGCAAAGAGCATCTGTAAGGGATTTTGACTATTCTGTTTGAAAACAATGGTTATAGCCAGAATACCATGAAGGGCAAGTATCGCTAGAAAAAAAATAGAATTTTTAAAAGTTATTCCAATGTGAAATCAGAAGGATCCTTGATTGTAGGGACATCCTCCACTGTCACCTAAAAATACAAAACTTCAAATCATATCCACCTTTACTCTGTCAAAACCATGTCTGGTGCTAGTTGCAGCAGTTCTACAATTTTTTTGCAATCTTTGACCTATTGGGGAGATTCCCCTTTACTTCCTGTCTCAGCTAAAACGGGAAGTGAGGAAATACCTCCAAAGTGAGAGAATACAAGGGTGCCACCAGAACTAGTGTCCCTATTGGAAGATTCACCCTTTCCTCCCCCTGCACCCCACTGCAGTTTTGGTGACAACCCAGAATTTGGGATTTTCTTCTACTTTGAGAACAGTGAATAAGACAAAGAGGGTGAATCTCCATAACGGGGACACAGACAGCAATAAGGCTCCATTCACACCTAGGCGTTTTTACGCCTGAAGCGCGATGCTACAATACGCTGGAGGGTCGAAATTGCATTGTTCTCTATGGAGACTGTTCACCTCATCTCCTAACGCAGAACACCGAACGACGACTTTCAAACAAGTCCCGGACCCTTTTTCGACGCGCGTATCGGGCGGCGTCGGTGTTCGGCATAGCCGACAATGAATGTAAAAAAAAAAACGTGCTTAAATACGACGCGTTTTGTCGCCGCAAATAGCCTACGCAAAAGGTGTGAATGCAGCCTAAAGGCAGCAGGTGTTCCAAGATTAAAGTTTAGCCTTTAGTTACACTTTAAGCATAAAAATATTTCTCTTAAATTTTAAGATATTAATTTACCTGGTCTGCCTCTCTTGGGACTTGGCTTTAGTTGACCTAGTGCTGCAGCACTTGCATTACGCTCAGCTTCAGCCAAAATATCCACCTGAATGAACAAAAATCACTAAATTAAAAGTCACAATCATATTTGCTTTTTTTTTGCAAACCATTGCATTGTCTATCTGGTTCATGACCTTATGTCTTTATATTTAAAGAAAACGATAGGCAAGGTATGCAATATATGAAGGAGGTATATAGCACCCAGACAACTGTAGTACTTTTTCTGTGCATGCAACACAAACAGAAATATCCAAGGATAAAGAAGAACAACCAGGCCATTGTTTAGAAGATAAATAACAGTAAGAAAAAGGCCTAGAAATAACAGATGAAATTTAAGAAAAAGACATCCAAAAATCTGTATACTCATATTAAAGCAATCAAGAAAAGAGGTTTAGGTACCACTAAAACTCAGTATCTTAGGACACAGGAATCAATTCATAGACCATGAGTTATATGCTGTCAGCAAGCAATAAAGATCACAGAGAGGAGAGGGGGGGGGGGGGTAACTGGGTCCTGTATTGCACTCAGATACAGAATTTAAAAAGGGGTTGTAAACTCTTATGGTTTTCCACCCTAATGCATTCTATGCATTAAGGTGAAAATGCTTCTGTAGTGCTGTAGCCCCCTTTTTAACTTGCCTGAATGCCGTCATCTTTCGGCCGGGAACAAGCACACCAGCTCTAGCTGGTGTCTCGTGTCCAGATTGCGATTGATAGCAGCGCAGCCACTGGCTTCCGCTGCGGTCAATCAAATCCAATGATGCAGTGCCGAGTCCTGCATTCTGTGTGAACGGACACAGATGCAGACTTGGGAGTGCGCCCACATGGGTGTCCGCCTTAGGAGTCTTCAACATGGTCACTCGACGCAGGGAGGAGCTACCAGTGCTGAGGGACCTCAGAAAATGGCACTCTGTGCAAAACAAACTGCACAGTGGAGGCAAGTATGACATGTTTGTTATTAAAAAAAAAAAACAAGGGTTTACAACCCCTTCAAAAAGGAGAAGTACAGCCACTGAGAACCGAGTGATCAGAAGTGTTTAATTGCTCAGTTCGCAGCTTTAGAGCTCAAGGGGTCCGACGCTGCATCCACTGAGGCAAGCATGACTGATCGGAAAAAAAAAAAAAAATCCATAAAAGAAAATTATACAACATTTTTGTTCTCAAATACTCAACAATTCTTTGCTGCTCTTGCTCATCTCTATGAGACACACACACAAAAGTAGAGTTAATTTTCCACTATTTTAACTGGTGGCCGGTGTGATTTCTATATTGTCAGCACCTGATAAATGATACAGGTGAGTTTAATTACAAATTACAGGAGCATCATAAATATGGAATACAATTATTGCCTACTATTTTGAGATGGTGCCAATAATTTTGGCCAGTACATTTTTGGAGTTTCACGTGGAATGCATCAGATTTGGCTTTTTCATGACTTAAAAAAAAATAAAAAAATACACACCTGTAAAGTTAGCCCAATTTTTTTGTATTATATGAAAGATGAAGTTACGCGAGTAAATAGATAACAAACATGTTACGCTTTAAAATTGCGCACACTCATGGAATGGCGCCAAACTTCGGTACTTAAAAATCTCCATAGGCGACGCTTTAACATTTTTTACAGGTTACCATTTTCAAGGTACAGAGGAGGTCTAGTGCTAGAATTGTTGCACACGCTCTAGCGCACGCGACGATACCTCACATGTGGGGTTTGAACGGCGCGGTGTTCACATATGTGAGGTTTGAACGGCGTTCACATATGTGGGCGGGACTTGCATGAATGTTCGCTTCTGCGCACGAGAGAACGGGGACAGGAGCGTTTTGGCAAAAAAATATTTTTAATTCTATTTTACTTAATTTTTTTTATTTTTACACTTTTTTTTGATCACTTTTATTCCTATTACAAGGAATGTAAACATCCCTTGTAATAGGAATCCGTGTGACAGGTCCTCTTTATGGAGAGATGTGGGGTCAATAAGACCCCACATCTCTCCTCCAGGCTTACAAGCATAAAATTCGTGAAAAAAATAAATAAAATAAAAATCACAGACCTAATGCCGACAGCCGCGGTTGCGGCTTTGTTTACTTTTGTGACCTTTTGGTCACCAGTCATCTCTATGCTTCTGCAGCGAGCGCTGGCCGATTCGCTCTCCGGGCCCCCAATGGCACGGGAGAGCACGGAGAAGGACCGGATGGTGGCAGGAGGGGGACGGACGTTACCTCCCGCTGCCTATTACAACGATCAAGCGGCGCTTTGATCATTCTTATGATGCACAGAATCTGCGGCTGAAGACAGTGATATCTGAATGATGCCTGTAGCTGCAGGCATCATTCAGATATCACCGCACAAGTGGAGGACGTCATATGACGTCCTTCAGTGGACAAGTGGTTAATGTTTGGTGTCTTATGAACACAAACAAAAGAAAAACACGAGAATGCCTAAACATTTGTAATTGCAACAATTTTCTGGGCAACGTGGTGCATTATCTGACAGAATTGCAGGGGTGTCAATATTTTTATATATTAAAAAAAAAAAAAAAAAAAAAAAAAAAAACACACACGCGTGTGCCATCGGGTTAAGGTCAGGACTCTGTGCAGGCCGGTCAAGTTCCTCCACCCCAAACTCGCTCATCCACACTATATTTGCAAAAGTATTGGGCCACCCCTCCAAATAATTTTTGTGTGGGATTGTTTTTCCAGGGTTAGGCTTGGCCCCTTAGTTCCAGTTAAAAGGAACTCTTAAGGCGTCAGCATACCAAGACATTTTGGACAATTTCATGCTCCAAACTTTGTGGGAATAGTTTGAGGATGGCTCCTTACTGAGCACCAGTGCACAAAAGCAAAGTCCATAAACACATTAATGAGCAGGCCCGTCGGAACACGACAGGTAAACCAAACAACTGCTTGGGGCCCCGAGCTGCCCAGGGGCCCCAGCAGGGCAGGCCCTTGCCGCACCGCTGCTTCCTCCTGCAGTCTGGTCGGCTGCGCGGTACAGGAGATTTAGTTTGCTGTTCCCGGCCGGACTGACAGGAAGTGCACACACCGAGTGTTCACTTCCTTTCAGTCTGGCCAGGGAACAGCAAACTGAAGCACCTGCCTTGCGGACGCCAACATATGCCGGCATCTTGTGAGGCTCTGCGGAGGATAGAGTTAGAGAGTGTCTTGTGCAGGGGTATAGCGGTATCCTGGATGGTGGGGAGAGGAGTGCTGCCCATACATGTGTATGCAGGCTAGAGAAGATTGTAAGATATCCTAACAAATTAAGTAATGTTTTCGGCAGCAATCCCCCCCAGGCCTCAACTTAGTAAAATTCAGTAAGCCCATTCTCCGCCACCCCCTCTGTCACATTTTTTTTATGCTTGGGGCCCCCAAATTCCTTCAAACGGCCCTGTGAATGAGCAAGTGGAGAAACGTAACTTTCCTGCACAGAGTCTGTCCCAAAGGTACTCTATCGCAGGGTTTGACAAATTTTCTTGGAATCTAGGAGCCAGCTAAAAAAGTTAGGAGCCAGAAAACATGCCCCGTCCCGCTGAGCTCTCGCACAGAAGCAAACGAACGCATACATGAGTATCACTTGCATATGTAAACAGTGTTCAAACCACACATGAGGTATCGCCGCGATTGGTAGAGCAAAAGCAATAATTCTAGCCCTAAACCTCCTCTGCAACTCAAAACAGGCAACCTGTAGAATTTTTTTTAAAACGTCGCCTATGGAGATTTTAAAGGGTAAAAGTTCGTCACCATTCCACGAGCAGATGCAATTTTGAAGTGTGACATGTTGGGTATCAATTTACTCGGCGTAACATCTTTCACAATATAAAAAATAGATTAAAAAATAATTGGACTAACTTTACCGTTGTTTTCTTTTAAATTTAAAAAGAAAAGTGTATTTTTTCCCAAAAAAAGTGCACTTGCAAGACCACTGCGCAAATACGGTGTGACAAAGTACTCTCTAGGGTGTTAAAAAAAATATATATATAAATAATGTTTGGGGGCTCCAATTAGAGGGAAAGATGGCAGTGAAAACACTGGGGAAGCTCCATTAGAATTGCTGGTTTACTTGTCATGCCAACGGCCACCACAAGATGGCGCCAGATCACAGAACCATAGGCCTGCAGAAGGCCGCAAAGCTGCAGCCTCAATTACTGGCCATCGTGCGGCGGGGAGCATGGAAACAGGATGGGGGTCTAAAAAATCTGTAGCACCTTTTTATACTAGAGAACATATGCTTTCAGAAAAAATGGTTGGGGGGGGGTTCACAATATTTGAAAGCTGTAAGGGAAAAATGAAAACCTTCAGTTTTTGAGAGATTTGGATATTTACACTTTTGCGTCTGTTACCAACGATCCGTAAATGTTACTTCCGCTTTTCATATCACGTGTACGGGCCTTAACAAGCCAGGAAAGTACAAATAGCCCTCAAATTACCTTTTTGGAAAGTAGACATCCCAATGTATTAGTAGGCGGCATGGTGAGTTTTTTTCCCCCACAATTCAAAAGTTATTTCTCACACACTGTATAGGCATACTTACAGCTACTCCCCAAAACACATTCTGCTACTTCCGAGTATGGCGATACCACGTGTGAGACTTACACAGCCTGGCCACATAGAGAGAACCAACACGCAGGAAGCCCCATTTCCTGACAACCTATCATAGTTTTGAAGGCTCTGGAGCACCAGGACTATAAAAACGCCCACAAAATGACCCCATTTTGGAAAGCAAATACCCCAACATACATTCTATGGGGCATCGAGTCTTTTGAACATGGCTTTTTTACACAAGTTTTTGGAAAACTTGGAAAGAAAATATTTTAATTTTTTTCCATACAGAGTTGTCCATTTATAAGATATTTCTAACACAGCATGCATACCACAAATTACACCCCAAAATAAATTCTGCTACTCCCGAGTATGGCACTACTACATATTTGAAACTTTTACACAGCCTGGCAACACCCCTTGTCAGCTCTCGCCTCAGCTACTGCAACTCCCTACTCATTGCATTACCTCTACATAGGCTACCGCCCCTTCAATCCATCATGAATGCTGCTGCCAGACTCATCCACCTTACCAAACACTCTGTGTCTGCTGCTACTTTGTTAATCCCTCCACTGGCTTTCGCTCACCCAAACAAATGTAATTCAAAACGCTAATTTAGCCCCTAGCTACATCATTAGCCTAGTCTCAAAATGCCAACCAACCAAATCGTTCTCTTCGTTCCTCTCAAGACCGTCTGCTCTCTGCCTCGTCACCTCCTCCTTTGCTTGCCTCCAGGACTTTTCCAGAGCCTCGCCAATCCTATAGATTAGAACACTGCTGAGAGGCTGAACCAGACACTTTGCCCCCTCCAGAGCCTAGCACTCCAGTGAGTCACCACTTTCTGCTCAGAGGACCGAGAAATTAGCGGTCAATTGTCATGTGATCTCTCAGTTCTCAGTCTTAGAGCCAGGGAGGGACAGAAGCCAAAGAGTTATGAATTTAGATTTTTCTTAATCCCAGAGTTCTCATTTAAATGTAATGCTTTCACAAAAGAATTACACATAAAAAATAAAAATAAAAAAGTGTAGGGGACATTAATACTACATGCATCCTTTTGTAAGTACAGTCTAGACTGCAGTGCAAACAGTAATGCAATATTCCCCTCACCTTCTTCTTTCGGCCTCGCTTGACTTTAACAGGTGAATTAGTTGGTCCATCCTGAAAAGGAGTCAAACACTATGCTTCATTACATATTGTCAAAATTTGGTGTTCTGGCATTAAGTAAATTTGAGCATAAAATACAAAAAATAGTGAACAAAAACAAGTGTGGCGCAAAATGCATGAATATTTTCCATGAAACTAGGAACTACCTCTTCCCATAGAGATAGTATATCTTGCCAAAACCATTGAAACAGGTAATCACCTCTTGTCGTTACTAAATCTCATAAAATACATATAATACCTTTGGCAACCAGTTTGCTAAATTGCAATCTGCATATAAAATTACAGCTCCAGTAATGCTTGCTTTTAAAATTATAAACTGGAGCAACTCGGTCTTAAAATGTTTAATCACACAACATGTGGGAAAAATAGTGCAGCGCTCAGATACATTAACCACTTGCATACTGGGCACTTACACCCCCCTCCTGCCCAGGTAAAATTTCAGCTTCCGGCACTGCGTCGCTTTAACTGACAATTGCGCGGTCGTGCGACGTGGCTCCCAAACAAAATTTACGTCCTTTTTTCCCCACAAGTAGAGCTTTCTTTTGGTGGTATTTGATCGACTGTGCGATTTTTATTTTTTGCGCTATAAACAAAAAAGAGCGACAATTTTGAAGAAAAATACAATATTTTTTACTTGTTGCTATAATAAATATCCCAATTAAAAAAAAAAAAACATTTTTTTTTCTCAGTTTAGGGCGATACGTATTCTTCTACATATTTTTGGTAAAAAAAAAAAAAAAAAAAAAAAAAAAATCGCAATAAGCGACTGGTTTGCGCAAAAGTTATAGCGCTTACAAAATAGGGGAGAGAATTATTTTTTATTATTTTTTTTTTACTAGAAATGGCGGCGATCTGCGATTTTTATTGGTACTGCGACGTTATGGCGGACACATCGGACACTTTTGACACATTTTTGGCGCCATTCACATTTATACTGCGATCAGTGCTATAAATATGCACTAATTACAGTATAAATGTGACTGGCATTGAAGGGGTTAACACTAGGGGGTGAGGAAGGGGTTAAATATGTATGCTAGGTGTGTTCTAACTGTGGGGGGAGGGGGGGGGGGTGACCGATCTGTGTCCCTATGTAGGAAGGAACACAGGTCGGGCTCCTCCCCTCCAGAGACAGGACATTGTCTCTGTGTGAGCCGGCAATGAGAGATGATCTATGAGAGCATCTCTCATTCGCCCACAGAGCGCATTGCAAACGGCCGCTCTGATTGGCCGTTTGCCGCGATCTGTGATTGGCCGTGTCCAAGGGACACGGACAACACAGGGCTTCACCGCAGCGCGCACTACAGCGCGCGCTGGGAACGCCAGAATGACATGACGTCAAATGACGGCATGTTGGCTATTCAGGCCCGCGCTGTTGCCGTCATCCGACGGTAGCGCGGGCCTGAAGTGGTTAAGATACAAAATATGAAAATAAAGTCAAAATCGCATAAACAATGTGAAAAATGTGTATGTTACACATGTGATGGTAACCAATACATTAAACACTAAAGTCCAAAATGAGCCCCATAGTAAATAAAAACCACAAAGTTCAAAATCAAAAGTTGCGTAAAGAAAAAAAATAGTATTATTGAATTCCAGTGACAGAATGGGGTGAATTGAAGTTTGGTTTTTCAAATGTGAAGAGATATCCCACCACCAGTAAAGATGTAGGCTTACCAGAAAGGGTGGACTCTAAGAAAATTCAATTTCCAGAGTCAATCAGGCTTAGTAAATGCTCAGAACTTGGTGTAGAATTTCTTCAGAGAGAGGGTCTGCAAATAGCTGTGATGCAAAATTCAGACTGGCTGAAAAATCTCTTGCGCATGTAGTACAGGAGATGGTCACCCGTAACCTTACCCTTTTGACGTGTATTGACACGAAACGCGTCAGAAATGACTCCATCGTTGCCACCATTTTATTGATATGTGCTGTATTTTCATCCAATATGTAAGTGCAACCTTTAATAAATGTTATATTGATTTTACGGTATTACACTCTGGCGTCCCCTCTTCTCCTCTCCATTTATATATGTAACCATTGATACGGATGACCATCTCCTGTACTCCATATGAGCGAGAGATTTTTCAGCCAGTCTCCGGGTTACTGAATTTTGCATCACAGCTATTTGCAGACCCTCTCTCTGAAGAAATTCTACACCAAGTGTAGAATTGCATCTTTACTGGTGGTGGGATATCTCTTCACGTTTGAAAAACCAAACTTCAATTCATCCCATTCTGTCACTGGAATTCAAGAATACTCTTTTTTTTCTTTACGCAACTTTTGATTTTGAACTTTGTGGTTTTTATTTACTATGGGGCTCATTTTGGACTTTAGTGTTTAATGTATTGGTTACCATCACATGTGTAACATACACATTTTTCACATTGTTTATGCGATTTTGACTTTGTCATATTTTTTATCTTAATGTATCTGAGCGCTGCACTATTTCCCACATTTTGTTTTTGCTTCTTATTTTCAGTAGCCGTGTTCAGCAGCTAGATATATACACTTTTCAGCAGCGCAGTAATTCACACCACACTAATTACACAACATGTACCAAAAGTTTATTCTTATTTGATTGGTAAGAGCAGGGGTGGCAAACCAGTGGCCCGGGGGCCACATGTGGCCCACGGAGCCCTCTGATGTGGCCCGCAACCTCTTGCTCTGGAGTGGTGGGTTGGCAAGCCCAGATTGCCCAGAATCAGTGTTGTAAATGAAACTGGTAATAGAGGAAGAAAGCGGTTACGGAGCAGAGCCCCATAAGCCGTTGCATCCTCTACAGCGCCGGCTTTTGCCACTAGTGGAGTCTATGGCAAAGTTCAGCTAACCCGCAGGATAGACACAGGTGCACTACGCTGCCCCCGCGGTGTGGGATAAACTGCAGCACATCAGTGTGAAAGGAGTTTTGGGCCCTTGTCACACGATCAGCCCAACCAAATGGGACCCTCAATTCCCCTCTATAGAGCGACAGATGTCTGTTTATGCCCACCTACCTCCAACCTGAAAAACAGAAAGGAGTTTGTCCCCTTTCATCTAGGCCAGTGGTCTCCAAACTGCGGCCCAAGGGCTGGGAGCGGCCCTTTTCACTATCCTTCCCACTGAAACTAGACACTATTCTGACACCGACAATGGAGCACCATTTCTCCCAGTGACACCAAAAATGGGGCACTATTCCTCCCTATGATACCAGCAATGGGGCACTATTCCTCCCCCTAATGCCAGATGTTTACTCCCACTGATGCCAGGAAAGGTTTCACTCCCGCTGGCCAAAGTCCGGCCCTCCAAGAGTCTAAAAGACAATAAACCGGCCCTTTGTTTAGAATGTTTGAAGACCCCTGGTCTAGGCGGGTCACGGGTGGCCTATAGAGTAGCCGTGACCTGTCGTTTGCCCGCACCGCTCATTGTGGCCCTTGACTGGTTACCAAGTTTCTTAAGTGACCCTCACTCTTGAAAAGTTTGGGCACCCCTGGGTTATACATCTGATAAATTGCAGAAAAACATGCACTATCACTGAGAAAGCACTGATTGGTTAGGTCGCTAAAAGAAGAAAATGATAAAGGCCTAGTGAATTTAGGAACAAAAACAGCACCAAGTACAACTTAAGTGAAATAGATGGAATTTTCTAAATATTCTTAAGCAAAAGCAACGAAGCAACATGACAGTAAAACCAAAACCACACCAAGACATCGAAAAGCAAATAATTTTCCTCATTTGGGAAAAGACAAGGTTGGTAATTTTACATTTGGTAAAAACTCACTTCACTGCCAAGTTGGTCACTACTGTCCTCCTTTGAAGTATTGAGATCTTTTTCTGGTGACCCGAGACCACTGGAGGAGTCAGAATGTTTGCTGGAAGTCTAATTAAAATAAAAATATGAGTCAGGCAATAGGAAATGAATATATATATATACATACATATACATACACACACACACACACACACACACACACACATATTTATATTACACGTATAATTTTAGAAAAAAAAAAAAAAGTATGCTATTGGCCCAGAAAATCTGCCAAAAAGCACAGCAAGGTCCTCTACTTCTATTGCAACAGCACAGCTTGATCAAGAACGTCCAGCTAGTTAGCAGTGTCAGAGGCAATCCCTCTGCGTGCGTGCGTACACACACACACACACACACACACACACACACACACACACACACACAGCAGCCGAATCCAAACTGCCTTAGGCCTCTTTCAGATGGGCGGACTTCCGCCAGCAGATCCAACTGCTCAGCAGGGAATCTGTCCGCTAATCTCTGCTGAGTGGGCAGGTAGGCCAAAGCCTGCTTTCCTCCCTTTGCAGCCAGATGAGAACGAACCACTCGTCCGTTTCCATCCAATCAACAGATGGGGAACGGATTCCCCAACCATCTGTTTTTGGCCGACAGGATCCCATGTCAGGTGTCAGGCCGTCGCTCCATAGAGGGCAACGGATGTCTCGACCGGGCCCGCCTAAAAAAACACTGAGAAAAAAGGGCCTTAGAGCCCTGACCCTGTCTCTCCCAGCCAGGCCTCTGCTGTGCAGAAGATTACAGGTAGCCAATATTAAAACAATTTTTTTTTTGTAATTACCATCTTATCAGGCTTCTTACACCCCCCCCCCCTCCCCGGGGGATCGAGAACCCGGATGAAAACAGCTGTACAACTAAGTACAGTAGCAAAAAAATAAATAAAAAATCCAGCATACTGTCGATGTTAGCAGTATGCTGGATCTAACGGTATATAAATGTTTCAGGGTGAACCCCCGCTTTAATTCATAACGGCATTGCTTTTTTTTGTCAGAAATTTCGATTTTTTTTGATAATGAGCTGGCCAACAGCGTGGGGTAGGAATCTGTCAGGTCTTGCTGCCAGACACCAGTGACTTCCTTACTACGAATTGTGTCAATAGGTCAAGTCGTAAAAGGAATTTCCCTAGCAAGCAAAAATCACCACACAGTCAGAATATTAGGTCTAAATTTTTGGATTACAGCCCACCACAGAAGATTTGCATCTGTTCAGATATTGAAAGAGTAGGGTGCAAAACCCTGTCATAGTCAAAGTGTGCAATCGTATGCAATCAGCATACATTCCCTTGAATTGCTTTACCATGTTACCACAGAGTTAGACCCACCTTTGATGTTAGAATCTTTCGTTTTTTTGGAGGAGACTGGTCCCCAGGTTCTTCTAAATTTTCCTGTGCATCTTCTTCATCCCCTTCAACAGCATCGGCAAGAGACAAAATATTCTATAAAGAAAAAAAAAAGGGGGGGGCATTTAAAAAGTAATGGACTAGCAGAGATGAGTTATCAGATTTTTTTTGGAATCACAACAAGAGAACCATTTTAGGTGGAAAGGCCCTTAAAAATTGAATGAAAATTTTGGAGAGTTTGGCTTGGGACAAATAAACAAACAAAAAAATTGGGGGAGTCTCGCGCCAAAATAAATTGGGGGGGGGATAATAACAGTGCAATTATTAAGAGCTGCTCCCTAAATAATACAGAGTGCTGGATTATACGTGTGAACAAGCGAAATAAGGGGCGCTAACTAATGATATATTTAGCATATATTACTATGCGACAATAATGTGAAAAATATATGTGAAAATCGTGCCACAACAATATAACAGCAAAATAGCAGCAAAACATTGAATACAGCAATCGTGCAAATGACGGTGGACAATATTTTGTCTACCCAGAGTCCATATAAAATAAGATGTGCAATATTGTGCTGAAAAACAAATAATGATCTTATGAGGTGCTCCGTGTTAAATCTTCCAAATAATAGATTCCACCTTCACCAAAGTACCACCTCAAGTGGGGATAGATGGCTCCTTACCCGATGGTGTTGACCTATTAGTTATAATAAGGTCAAATGAGCTCAAGAGTCAGCTGCTACCCATGGGAAACTCTATTTCAAAACAAGTTGATAACAGATCTCATAAAAAGAGAAAAACAGCTTCCATAGTATAAAACCTTTTAATAAAGTAGGAATGCTAAAAATACAGTGCCGAGTGGCCTCTTACTTGGAGTGGTGCCCGTAATCCCGGCACTGAGGCTGTAGATGTGTAGGGATATGGAGAGAGATGGTGTGGTAAGCTGGTGAAGCCGGCGTGCTTTCCACCGCCGTCAGCTTGAGAACCAGGAACCGGTTTTGCTGCTATTTTGCTGTTATATTGTTGTGGCACGATTTTCACATATATTTTTCACATTATTGTCGCATAGTAATATATGCTAAATATATCATTAGTTAGCGCCCCTTATTTCACAAATAAACAGATAAAAATGAGCTAGGCATTGCCAACAATTTTAAAGTGGTTGTAAACCCTTACACACCACTTTTACCTACGGGCAAGCCTATAATAAATGCCAATGACTCAATATGTGCAATAATGGTGCATTCAATAAAGATATTCCAGTGGATGCCTTGTAAGGAGAAACATGTTGGGTGGTGCATAACCTGTGACGCCATCACGCTTAACAGCCAGCTGATCTGATCCACGGCCGTTTCAAATCTGTTTCGTTTGCAGAGTGCTTCTTTGGACGAGTAAGCCAGTGTTATTTGTGTGAAAAATAAACCTTTGTTTTGGAAAATACTACACTGTGAAGCCTTCCCTTTGTTCTGTATTGAGCGAGAGGTTTTAGACACTTTTTAACCAAGGAGAGATTTTGGATACAAGGTCTCTTGGAGTGGTGGTCTGCTTTGATAGCCAAGAACACATTGCCTCTCGTTAAGACTGCAGATGGCTTCCACTCATGCTGGCAGGCCGATGCACAAGCGCTTATGATCTCTACCCAATGAGATTCTACAAATTTGGTTAAGCAGTTTATTATACTATAAGCTGAAGAATATTTTGATACTATATGCTGGAATATCTCATTGACTGAAGATCCTGTGTGCTTTTTGGAAGCTGAATACTCACTCACATTTGGATTTTTTTTTTTTTTTAATATACAGATATTTTTTCATTGAATTTATTTGAATGATAAATATTCTTTAAATGGGTACACTTTTGCACATACTGGTGTTTTTTTTTTTTAGGAAGTTGACCACTTCATGATTTACACAGACAAGTTTTAAATATATAGATGTTTTTTTTTTTTAATTTAAAGTGTATTTTTTGTGCGTGAACTCGAGAGAGAGGAGCCGGACTGCAGGAGTTGGGAGTAGGCAGACCCTCCCCCCGGAGGCAATCGCCATTTTTCTCCATGCCCCTGGTGGCAATGGCGGGTGTGAAGGGGGGCCTCCCACTCACCCCGCCCTACCTGCTCCTCTTGGGAGCCCAACTGGGGCCCAACGGGACCCCAATGGGGCAGAGGGACTCCCCCTATGAGGGAGTGAGGGGGCCTAGCCCACCCAGCCAGCCCCGTAGGTCCTTCGCCGCTCTTTATTTTAAGAGACCGCATTGGCCAAAGTGCATGTGTTTTAAACCAATTTCGTGTGCGTGCAAGTGTGGTGTTTTTTGTGGGGGGGGGGGGGGGGGGGTGGGCGTACTAAGCACAGGCGTACCTTGCATAGCACACCCACCGGGAGCCGGGCTGAGACCACCAAACTCAATTCACATGTAGCCGAGGCCGGGATCCGAACCCTTGGCTGCAGAGGTGAATGGCTTGTCAGCGCAGTGCCAATCACGTTGAGCCACCACAGCTCCCTCTATATATAGATGTTTTTACAGAACTGTTAGAATATATCTTTACTGAATGCACCATTATTGCACATATTCATTCATTGGCATTTTTGTGTGTAGTTTAATTTAGTGTATGCGCGCTCTTCTCCCCTTTTACATTTATCTTGAACTTTAGTATTTAAGTGTTCAGAGTTGCAGCACGCATCCTTTTTTTGGTTAGTGCAAATTCACCCCCTCTTTTGTAAGCCTACAAGGCTTACCGGTAGGTACTGGAAATATCTCCTAAACCTGCGCAGCTTAGGAGATATTTGCCATATACGCTTGTGCCATCATCTGCGCATGCGCACTAAAGAGAGGGCACGATCGTGCCGTTTCAACAGGGCCCATGCCGTGACCGTGCTAGCCACAGAGCTAGAGCCCCAGAATGAAGAGGGGTGAAGATGGACATTGCCACCAGCGGGGACATTGCGAACTTAGTTTGCTGGTAAGTGCAATATAATGGGCTAGAATGCAATGCAAGTTTTTGTAGTTACCGTATTTATCGGCGTATACCATGCACTTTTTTGCCCTGAAAATCAGGGCAAAATCGTGGGTGCGTGATTTACGCCGATACCCGCTTTCCCGCGCCAAGTTTGAATACTGCGCCTGCATATACCGAGCGCAGTACACTTGTGTATAGTCGAGCAGGATCGGCTCCTCTCGCGCTCACGCCCGGGACGTAGCGCGAGAGTAGCCGAGCCTGCCCGACTATACAAGAGTGTACTGCGCTCGGTATATGCAGGCGCAGTATTCAAACTCGGTGCGGGAAAGCGGGGATCGAGCGGGGAGGACGCCGCAGAAGGACGCCGGACCCCGAAGAGAACACCCGAAGCCACAGATGAACGCCGCGCAAGACACCAAAACTGTAAGTACAAAAATCTTTTTTCCACCGGAATGCGGGTCCACTTTAGGGGTGAGTGCTATACGCCGGAGCGCGCGCAATACCCCGATAAATACGGTAATTATGCTTAGTTGACAGCAGCCATTTTGGTGTGGTCACTTTGACTTTGTGATATATGCACAACTCTATACACCACTAATTGCTGCAGATATGAAAACTATAATCTTGGTATATGGTGGTCTTTTGGATTACAGACTGGCTGATCTTTGGTTTACATAGGAACCACTATATGGAATTGCTTCCGAATATTGTTTTTAGTAGCAAGTGCGGGTACACTGTGGAATGATAGCAGACTGCTTTCCCTCAGACTAGGAAACATTTGCATATTTTGCGGGTGTACTATACCTACTGCCCCCTCCTGTGGACCACTTATGGGGCCAAGGACCCCTCCTTCCCTAGGTATAGGAATGTATTAAAATAAAAATAAAAGCGGCAGAGAAGGCTCTATTTGTGGGGAAAAAAAAGGTCAAATATGTTTGGGTACAGCGTTGCATGACCGCGCAATTGTCAGTTAAAGCGACGCAGTGTCGCATCGCAAAAAATGGCCTGGTCATTGAGCAGCGAAATCTTCTGGGGCTGAAGTGGTTAACGGTCTGCGTTTGTTGTAAAATTTTGTAAATAAGTAAGTTTTCTCCTTTACTAATGGGCACTGATGAGGCAGCACTCATAGGTGGCATTGCTGATAGGCACAGATTGGCATCCCTGGTGGTCCTGGGCAGGCATTGCCAAAAATCAGTGCAGACGCTCATGTCAGGAGAGCCGCCGATTGGCTCTCCTTTACTCACGCCTGTCAGACTCGAGTCAGGAAAAGCCGATACACGGCCTTTCCTGTTTACACTGATCAGCCATGACTGGACATGGCTGATCACATGGTAAAGAAACTCTGTCAGAGGCTCTGTACCTAGATCAGTGATGCAGTGTTTCAGACTGACACCACAGACCTCTGCACTGCGCGCAGTTGCGGACTATGCATTTATAATCAATCTTCCCCATCAAGCTCATTGCACAACGCGTGAAACTTCTTACCGACATTTGTCAGGATATTGCACTTTTTTGCATTTACCCGTCATTAGACACACTAGACTCAGAACTGCATGAGTTTCTATCGTGCTGGCAAATATTACCCAACTGTTTTCACATACGATACATGCTGTAATAAAGTATTTTTCCCCATACATGTATGTGTGGATATTGTTGGTACCTTGAAAAAGTCTTTGTTCACATTTTAGACATTTTGATGTACGTGAAAATATTAACGACATTGTGCAGGAAATGAAACCATGTCCACAATGCCCTTCACATAATGAACACAAGCAAATAATTACCACATCAACTACACTAAAAATGCTCAGACAAAAAGTGCAGCGCTCTGACCAAGGGAATGTCCAGAGGAAAGCATGGAGACCACAATAGGGTGCTCTGGCTTCGATGTCCACCCAACAAGCAAAATCCAGTAAAAGGAAGACGTCACTCCAAATCCTTTGAAAACAAACTTATTAGTACAAGTTAAAAAGGTACAAGTGGCCAACGCGTTTCGGCAAGCCACCTTGGTCGTAGCTCAAACATTAAAATGAGAATCAAATATAAAAAATGTTCACGCCTAAATTTCATGTACCTGAGGAGTTGAGAATTTAACTTTGGGATTGTTATCTATCTCCCATAAACCTTCATTGAATCCCTTTCGTTTGTTGGGTTTGCCATACTTCTCCTTATTTTCTTCATATGGGAATATGTCCTTTGGTCCCAAAAAAGCTCTTCAAAATGAAAAAAAGGAAACAAATTAAATTTGCGCACACATTAAAAACAAACCATTTCCCCCCCCCCTTTTAGGGCTCTTTCACACATAGTGTAATGGACCCGCTTCGTTAGCCAGTTTGCTCAGTGGGGATCCTCCGTAAAATCCCCGCTGAGCTGGCGGCTGACAGGGCGGTCCCCGCACACTGTGCAGGGACCGCCCTGTCTCTTCTCCGCTCTCCCCTATGGGGAATCAGATGAATATGGACCGTGTGTCCATAGTCATCCGATCCGTTCAGCCAGACGGAAGAAAAATTGGGTTTTCTTCCGTTGGAAAACCGGATCCAGACGGAGGTGGGCGATTACGGACGTTAGCGGATACTCATCCGCTAACGGCCGTGATCCCACAGGGCACCATTCCAAGTCCGTAAACAGACTTAGAAAAAGCGGACCGTTCGTCCGCTGGTGTGAAAGGGTCCTTAGTGAGTGGACTACCAATTAACAACTGACAAACTTTTAGTCATTAGTTTACTAAGAATTCATTATAGAGCAATGCTTTGTGTTCAACACACGGCTACTAAGATAGTTTGGAGTACCATTAAATTAAAAGTCCAGTGCCTGACAGTTACCAATTAGAAAAACTGTGCCAGGAGAACAGTAATTGGTTGCAGTGTGTTACGGTTTGCATTAACCACTTCAGCCCCAGACCATTTGGCTGGCCAAAGACCAGAGCACTTTTTGCGATTCGGCACTGCATCGCTTTAACCACTTAAGACCCGGACCAATACGCTGGTAAATGACCCAAGGTGTTTTTGCGATTCGGCACTGCGTCGCTTTAACAGACAATTGCGCGGTCGTGCGATGCGGCTCCCAAACAAAATTTGCGTCCTTTTCTTCCCACAAATAGAGCTTTCTTTTGGTGGTATTTGATCACCTCTGCGATTTTTATTTTTTGCGCTATATACAAAAATAGAGCGACATTTTTGAAAAAAAAAACACTATTTTTTACTTTTTGTTAAAAAAAAATCAAATAAACTAAATTTTAGTCAAACATTTAGGCCAAAATTTATTTAGCCACATGTCTTTAGTAAAAAAAAAAAAAAAAAAAAAAAAAAAAATCGCAATAAAAAAAAAATAGCTACCTAGCGGGAACAGCGACACTAATACAGCGATCAGAAAAAATGATCGCTTAGTGACGCTGGCAATAGGGAGTGAAAGGGTTAACTAGGGCGGTGATCAGGGGGTTAAAACTTTATTAGGGGGGTGGGGGGGCTATCCTGAACCTAACACTAACTGTTTTTGACAGTGCCTGTCACACTGACACTAAATGCAGTGATTAAATCACTGCATTCAGT
Organism: Rana kukunoris; assembly: GCA_029574335.1. Taxonomy (NCBI): domain Eukaryota; kingdom Metazoa; phylum Chordata; class Amphibia; order Anura; family Ranidae; genus Rana; species Rana kukunoris. The sequence goes on from CM056049.1 coordinate 329,657,136, forward strand.
AACACTGTGACAGGGGGGTGGGGGGGGCGATCACAAGGGGTTAATATGCCTATGTGAGTGTGTGTCAGTGTTGTGTTGGTGCACACTTACTTGTGATGTCTTCTCTCATCAGCAGCGCTGGGAAACAGCGCTGCGATGAGAGAATACATCATTTCCTCCTTCCTGTGTAAACACAGGAGGAGGAAGTGACAGGCTGGGAGCGCGCTCCCATTGGCTGGGAGCGATCGCGGGGGGGCGGGTATTCGCCGACATCCGCCCCCAGATCGCTCCCAGAGGTAGGGAGACCCCCGCACGCCGCGGAGGGGGTCCCGATGGGACCCCCGAACCGCACTCAGGCGGGGACATAAATTTACGCCCTTGTGCCTGTACGAGCCATGTTGTGGCCGTATATGTGCGTGCGGGGGTCTTTAAGTGGTTAACAATGGCAGTCGTACGAAGTGGCTCCCAATGAAAATCGTCGTCCTTTTCCCCCCACAAATAGAGCTTTCTTTAGGTGGTATTTGATCACCTCTGCGTTTTTTTTAGCACTATAAACAAAAATAGAGCGACAATTTTGAAAAACAAAATCTATATTTTTTACTTTTTGCTATAATAAATATCCCATATTTCTCTTTCGTTCATAGACAGACAGCATCAATCTTGATAGACAACGTCATTTGTGCAACAAAACGCGCATCGGCCGGCTCTATTTTATGCTGCTTATACGATCGTTTTCTAGTAAGTGTTTTATCTCATTAAACTTTACACTATTTCTACAGTATTTCACTATTGTGAGTCCTATTACTTTTTGGGCATCTCATCTGCCTGGGGACATCCATGCTTTTGAGGATTCATTGATTACTTCCACTAGCAGTACTGCAGTCTATGCTAAAGGCCCGGGCTGGGGTTTACAGCCGCAAGCTATCCTTGCTTGCCATCTGCTAAGCCTGCATTCCTTATGGTATCTTAATTTTTGTGGTGGATTTCCCCATTTCTGAAACGCAGAAGAAAATTATTATAATTGTCTTTGGACTTCATTGAACTTATGTTTTAACACAATTGTTATTGCTTCATTTGTATTATAACTTACTGCAATTTTTTGCAGTCCTTTGTTAATCACAGCGCAACTACATTTTTCCATTATCAATCTTGACAAAGTGGTTATTCAGCCTTCAATCAGGAGAGGACTATGCAGAAACAGGTTAAATGTTTAAACACATCAAAAAAACTGTACAGTACCGCCCCCGTGGCGGTCCCTTTGGTACAACCCCTCTCCCTGCCTCACGCAGCTCAGGTTCGTAAAAAAAACAGTACAAACAGAAAAAAGGAGGGGTGGGTGCTGTGTCTGTCCGTGAAAAGGATTTTACAGAGAGTATAAAAATCCTATTTTCTTTTGTTGTCCCAAAGCAGTGTCAAAAAATGAAGGGTGGAAATAGCATTAAAAACAAAAACTTCACCCAAAAGCAAAACAGAACTCCTTAACGGAGGAGTCGCAACTTAAACGGCGGCCTGCAAAACCCAGCGGCTGAATGAAGCATCCGATGCACCCACATCAACCTTGTAAAACTCAGCAAAAGTGAAAATGGACGACCAGGTTGCCACTTTATACGCCTGGGAAACAGACATCCCGACTTTGCCCTGGACGAATGCACCGTGACAGGAAGGGGGGGAGGGGGGCGGTGCCCGACCCTTCATGGTGTAAGCCTGAAGCACGATCCGTCGGATCCACCTAGAGATGGTGGCCGACGAGACCCCCAGGCACTTCCCAGGACCAGCCACTGAAACAAAGCGAGTCTGACCTCCAGAACGGATCGGTGGTTGAAAATTATACTCTGAGCTCGGACAACGGCCAAGGAATGCCATGCTGCCCCTTTAAGGATTAAAATCAAAACGACCTTAAGAGAAGAAGAAAATATACCATAACTCTGTGGGAGACCAGATATGGAGCCTTGCAAGACAAGGCTACCAGCTCAGAAACACGTCTGACGTAATAGCCACCAGGAATTCCTGAAAAAGCGCCAGTTAGTCCCCTTTCATACTTATATGACTTGTCCCGCGATTTTGGACTGCAATGCCGTTAAAACCCAGCGACTGCAAGGCAGGAAGAATTACAGGACCTTGCGACAAAAGGCCCTCTCATAGTGGCAGACATCAGAGGACGTCTGTCACCAGACGCACTAGGTCAGCTCACCAGGGACACCAAGGCCAATCCGGCGCAATCAGGATCATCGTGATCCCTTCAAACTCCATTCAGCGAGCAGACGTGAAAAAAACTTAAGAGGAAAGGCATAGATCAGCCGATACAGACCCTGCGGTGTCACCAACACGTCTGCCCAGGAGTCCTGGACCTGGCCACAAACCTCAATACTTTCCGATTGAGGCAAGAAGCCATGACATCCATGCCTGGCATGTCCCATCTCCGGTGTATGAGACAAAAAAAAAACCCGGGTGTAGAGGCTATACTCCTTGGTTCAGCATCTGGCGACTCAGGTAGTCCATTTGCCAGTTTTCCCAAGCCTGGAATATATACCAAGAGAGCCGTCACACACCGTACTGCCAACCGCTGTGGCGTTGTCTGACTAGATCCTGGCTGGATGCCCCTGTAGCCTCCGAGACCATGCCGAGAGGCACAGCCCGATTGCCTGGAGTTCCAGTACATTGATCAGCAGGCAGGAGTCCTCCGGAGTCCAGCGACCCCGGGTCGTCCGTAGTGACCACCATCCAGTGAAAAGGAAGGAACGATATCACGGACGGAAGTGCCAGTGATGCCAGCCACCAAAGCAGGGAGGTATTGACTAGGTGGCTCATCCGGAATTGACAAACCACCGACGATGGACACTTGTCTGATATGGACAGAATTTTCCCCTGCAACACTCGTGTGTGTTGAAGTTGTGTTGAGTGTGAAATTAAGCCTATGGTAAAGTCTCGAATGGAGGCTTCCACGAGACCCAGGACTCGCAAGCAAAGGCGGAATGATGGCCAATGTTGGGATGCCATCTGCCGCACCACAGCCCCGAAGGGACTGCAATTTCCTGTGTGGATACGCTGGAAGACATTCCTGACAGGTCCATCTCGGCAGTGTCGCCCAGTCGGCAGTTGATAAGAGTCGCAGGAACAAAAAGTAGAGAAAAATAGAAAAAAAAATTCAGCTGGACCATGGCTCCTACAGTAGGCAGAAAAAAAAAAACTGAGCTGCATGAGGCAGGGAGAGGGGTTGTACCTAGAGGGACTGCCCCAGGGGCGGTACTGTATAGTTTTTTGATGCGTTTAAACATTTAACCTGTTTCTGCCTAGTCCTCTGATTGAAGGCTGAATACCCACTTTGTCAAGATTGATGCCGTGTCCGTCCATGAGCGAAAAAAAATATTTTTTCCCCCTCAGTTTAGGCCGATACGTATTTTTCTACATATTTTTGGGGAAAATATAAATAAAAATTGCAATAAGAGTTTATTGATTGGTTTTCACAAAAGCTATAGCGTCTACAAAATAGGGAAAAGTTTTATGGCATTTTTAGTAATTCTTTTTTTTACTAGTAATGGGAGCTGTGATCCGTGTCCTGTCACTAGGAAGAATGGGGAAATGCTTGTTTACATTAGCATTTCCCCTTTCTTCCTCTCCATGAGGGAGTTAGCTGTAGCGGGGGAGGAGCCGAGATAGCCGCCGTGGGACCCCAGAACAGTAGGTTTGTTATTTAACCACTACAGATCCGCGCTATTGACAAAAGACGGCAACAGCGCGGACCTGAGGTGCCGGGTCACGTCTTTGGATGTCAATGTTGTAATTACCTGCGCGCGCAACTGGGTGGAGCGCACGGGGAAAAACAGTGCCGTTGCATCACCGAGGTTTTCGATGCGTGTACCCGGCGGCCGCGGTGTCCGCCAGGTACATGCGATCGGCGGTGACAGAGCAGGGACGTGGAGCTCTGTGTGTAAACAGAGCTCCACGTGCTGTCAGGCAGAGGAGACAGATGCTGTTTCCCTTGTACATAGGGACACGGCATCGCTCACCTCCCCCCCTCCCCGCACAGTTAGAACACACCCAGGATACACATTTAACCCCTTCCTCACCCCCTAGTGTTAACCCCTTCAATGCCAGTCACATTTATACAGTAATTAGTGCATATTTATAGCGCTGGTCTTTGTATAAATGTGAATGGCGCCAAAAATGTGTCAAAAGTGTCGATGTATCCGCCGTAATGTCGCAGTCCAAATAAAAAAAAAAAAAAAAAAAAATCGCAGATCGCCGCCATTACTAGTAAAAAGAAAAAAAATCATAATTCTGTCCCCTATTTTGTAGGTGCTATAACTTTTGTGCAAAGCAGTCGCTTATTGCGGTTTTTTATTTATTTTATTTTTACAAAAATACGTAGAATACGTATCGGCCTTAACTGAGAAAAAAAAAAGTTTTTAAAAGAAAAAAAAAAAAAAAAATGGGATATTATAGCAACAAGTAAAAAAAAAAAATTATATATATATATATATATATATATATATATATTTTTAAATTGTCACTCTTTTTTTTGTTTAGAACGCAAAAAATAAAAACGGCACGGGCAATCAAATACCACCAAAATAAAGCTCTATTTGTGGGGAAAAAAAGGACCCCATTTTGTTTGGGAGCCACGTCGCACGACCGCGCAAATGTCAGTTAAAGCGACGCAGTGCCGGAAGCTGAAATTTCGCCTGGGCACGAAGGGGGTTTATGTGCCCAGTAAGCAAGTGGTTAAAAAAAATAATAATAATAAATATATATATATATATATATATATATAAAATCTCTCTCACACACACACACCTTTAAAACCCCTTTAACTTTTCCACACAAGCGGGTGTACCTACTTGCACACATATAGAAACACTAAAGAACCTTTACTACAATCCCTAAGAGAGTTACATGGGATATAAACCCTCACTGAAGTTTGTCAAAATCTGTACTGTGCATCAGAAACCATTTACATTTTTTTTTTTTTTTCCGTTCCTTATACTTCATTGCAGCCAACTGCTGTTGATGTTCATGCAGCCACTTCCTATTGACATGTACTCTCCAACAATAGCATTTCTCAGTGCAGGTTTCTTATTAGTGACCATGTCTGTGCAATGCGTGTCAGCACTGCTGCCTGTAGTCGAGAGACATGTGATGCGACAAGGTGAAAACACAAGAAAGCAATTGGGAAACAGGGACAAAAGCATTGTCGCCCCCATAACAGCAGGTCTTTCATGGGAGGGCCATCTTTTTTAATGGAAGGACGCAGGATTAAAAATGCACTACAAACGTAGCTCATCAAAAAGGTGCCCGATCTACTCTATGCTGCCATAAAAAAAAAAAAAAAAAAAAACACTAGTAATCTTGCTATCCTGTCTCCCCCTCCTGACCACGTCCTTAATGCAGTTGGGGATTTTGCAGAACAGTGTTGGTAACCAGTGCACATGCTCAGTTTTCACTGTATATACCCCCGAGTATTTCCTCCCCATCACAACTGAGCAGCCCATGTGAACATAGAGCCACACATGGACTTATACACAATGGTAAATAACAGGCGGCCGAGAGCAGAGGTATCCTGTTGTACAGACTTATTGTTTGCCTCGCTTACCTACACTATTCGCATGGGAGTGTAATTTTAATTATATATTAAAACTGTTGATACTGGTTGCGCTATGAGGTCTCTATTGTCTATTGAGAGCCACCTGGGACTGCAGTGGAGGAACAGGCTGACCGTGGGGCGCTGACCCGTAGTGGATGCTGCTTTTTACCATACCAGCCAGCGTTATTAGGCTCACATCTAGCCTCTTTAGGGTGAGGAGCTTGTTTTAACGTTAACACTGGGGTGTCATTCTGCACAGCTACACTGATCATGCGGTGGATTGCAGTTACCTTATCAAGCACTTTTTATTATCAGCACCTTGCACTTTGAACTGTTCTGTTTTAGCACTTTATCAGATGGATCACCATTATATATAATATTCATTTTTATGATTGCACCGTTTTCTTTCAAACAATTATTCACATCTTTCTCCTGAACGCTAAGTGGTTCTCCTCCAACCGAATGCTGGTTGGTAAAGCGTTTCATAGTCTGGGACCTTGGACCGCGAATCTCCTTTCGACTTGTACTAAGACCGGTATCTGAAGGAGATTTTGATGGGTGGATCGCAAAATGCGATTGGGATTGTGAGTTTTTATTTTTTCGCATAGATAATGGGGGGCATTCCCATGGATACATCTATGCGTTAGACAGAATGCTTTAAAAGTGATTCTGTCTTTTACTGGTAACCAGTGAAGGAATCTCAGCGAAGGCGAGATTGATTCCCAGGGTTTTTTCCCAGTCACAAGTCTAGCGGCTGTATTTTGAACGACTTGTAGACGAGCGATTTGGTACTTTGAGTCCGAGGTAAAGGGCATTTGCATAGTCCAATCTTGAGTTTACAATTGCTCCCACCACGACCGCTATGTCTTCCTTGGGAATAAAAGGAGTCAGTCTGCATAGTAGGCGCAGCAGATGGTGAGATCCGCTGACTACTGACCCTATTTGTGCATCCATTGTCATGTAGGTGGCGAAGATAGATGTTGAATAACAGCGGCGACAGAGGGGATCCTTGAGGGACTCCGCACGATAATGTGCGTTTCTCAGAAGTGAAAGGTCCTAATTTCACTATTTGCGACCGGTTTTCAAAAAAAGAGAACCAAGATAAATCGCCTTCTGCGACTCTGGCTACTTCAGATAGCCGAGTCAATAAAAGCTTGTGGTCTACTGTGTCGAAAGCTGTGCCTAGGTCCAACAGAACCAGAAGACAAGATTCTCCTTCGTCTGTGGCCTTGAGAGCGTCGTCCCATATTTTGAGCAATGCGGTTTCCGTCCCATGTCCAGGCCGGAATCCCGATTGAAATGGATCAAGTAGGTTGTGGGTATCTAGATGCTGTTGCAGCTGTTGGACCACTACTTTTTCCATTACCTTTGAGAGTACATTTAGGCCTGTTATAGGACGACGGTGGAGTGGGTCCTTGGGGTCCAGGTTGGGTTTCTTCAAGATGGGTCGAAATTATACCCTCCTTCAACTGGGAGGGCACTATGCCTTTCCTGAAAGATTGGTTGATAAGCTGCGTAATAGGAGGTGCCAGGATGTCGGCGCATTCCTTTAGCAGTTTAGTGGGGATGATATCATTCGGCGCGGTGCTGTTACACAAAGTACCTATGATATTTTTGGTGGCATAGATAGAGATAGGTTAGAGCGTGAACTTACCTGGTTGTGGTGAATTACTGCAGGTGTGAAAATAATTACGGGGGGCTAGGAGGGGAATTGTTTTGCTGAATGCTTTGCCGGATTCCCTCAATTTTATTAATGAAGTAATCCGATAATTCATTGCAAAATTCTTGTGTGTCCGAATTGGGGGCTTCAAGACATCCTGGATTCATGGTCTGAGTGACCAGCTTGAAGAGTTCGCGTGGGCGATTAAGGGCGCTGTTGATAGCCTCAGAAAAATAGTTTTTCTTTGCTTTGAAGATTTTTGTGGTATTTTCTTGTTGTTGCTTTGTAGACGATGAGGTTCTCATCTGAAGAGCTTCTTTTCCAGGCGGCTTCCGCCCTTCTGCGCTCTTGCTTCAGTAACGCCAGTTGGTTGTTGGTTATTTTTTCGGATGCGGGTTTTGCGTTTCAGCGCTATTAAGTCGGCTGACTGTAATAGGGCTGTGTTTATGGTATCCAGTGTTTCTTCAGCCGTTTGATGCGGCTGAATTGTATTTATTTTTTTCCTTAACATGGTTTTGAAGAGTTCCGAGTGGAGCTTCTTCTGACATCTAGTCCAGTGTGTTGTCACTGGATTTGATGTTTTAGTTAAGGGTGGGAAATCGGAAATAATGAATTTAATTGCATGGTGATCTGTCCATGGCAACGGTTCATTTTCCAAGATTTTTATTTTCAGATCTTGTCTGAAAATAAGATCGAGTGTGTGACATGAAGCATGTGTGGGCCCACATACTAGTTGTTGTAGCCCTAATCCTTCGAAGTGATCAATGCAGGAATCGGCAATAGGGTCTTGCAGGGAGTTGGCCCAGAGGTTGAAGTCCCCGAGCAGCAAAAGGTGTTTGCTGTTAAGGGTATAGGTGGAGATAAAGTCCGTCAATGATGGGAGAAGCTGCCATTTTGGGCCAGGTGGCCTATAGCAGAGTAGAATCCGGACGGTCTCCTGGGAATTTGTAGTTGCAGGGTAAGGGTTTCCATGAATGGAAGAGGGTTTTGAAGGACTGGTTTAGTGATCGCGAGATGAGTCTTACGGATCACCGCCAGTCCTCCTCCTCTTTGTGCTATTCTGTTTTCAGTTATAATACGATAGTTTTCTGGCACCAATTCTCCTAGAATGGTGTTGCAGTCGGCTGTGAGCCAGCTCTCTGTAATAAAGAGGCAGTCTAAATCGTATTGTAGAATAAAATCATGGATTTCCAGTCTGTGTTTTACTGCTAATCTTGTGTTGATCAAAGCACATGATATATGCTTAGGCTGGGGTAAACGGCTGAGATCTTTGATAGTCGATCGATTCTCAAAAGTCGCTCAGTTCTTAGGGCTTTTTTAGTGATGGCTGGTAGTATTGCGGCAAATTGCCTCAGATCCCCAATGGTTTCTGCAGAATATTGCAGATTAACCATAGTTGCCAAACACCAGGGGGAGGAGGGAGGGGAGGATATTCAAGGATTAATTTAATCCTTGATCCTGACTTGGTCCAGAGGAAGGCAAAAAAAAACCCTGGCCGTGCTATGCCAATATGCCAAGACAGGGAAAAAAAAAATCCCTTCCTGACCCCTTACGAGGCGATCGGGCTAACCCTGGATCAAGTTCAAATGGTATTGAGAAAGAGGGAGTAGGGCTTGGGTGTTGCAAGATTGCCACCACTCCGGCTGCAAAGAGCCAGGAGGTGACCTCGAGGGATTGCCAACTGGTAGTTATTGAGTCAGGAGAGGGTGGTAGGTGACCCAATTACAAAGGGGTAGCAGGCTAGTATCTAGAGAGGGGAGGAGCGGGGGGCCACTCGGTCGCGGCGATGAGCGGGGTGGAAGGGGCCCTACCTACATCCTGTGGGCCACACGCCCTACTCCTAGGAAGCGTGCGCCGGTAGCTGCCGGGATGCAGTTCTCGCCCTAGGGAAGAGTCTCACTTCCAGACTGGCGTGAAGTCAGGAGCACAAGATATGACACCAAGTCTAGGTGTGCCAAGATGGCCACTAGCTGGGATCCAAGTCTGGGGCTACGAGCCTGGGGGTCTGCAGCGTTATTCACGGGAGGCTCAGGGGTAACTGGGGGTATTATGGATCCTTCTAGTAGCGGGGTTTGAGGGGGGGGGGTTGAGTGGATGTAGTGTGCGGCGCGTCGCTAGGCCGTGGTTGGAGCAGCGGACTTTCCTAACGCGGCCGCCGCGAATAGTTCCGTACGGTTCGGCTGGGGTTGCAGTGCTAATGGGTGGCTGGAGCTGCAGGTGGGATTAGCAGTGTGGGGGGGTAGCGAAACACCGCTGCTTAGGCCGCCGTCAGCGCCGCCGCGGCTTGTCCTTAAAAGGACGGCCTCAAACGGTTCCAGGAGGGGGGGGAGGAAGTCCTATAGTGGCCCTGCGAGTCATGGGCTTACCTTAACCCGCACCCAGGGGGAGAAGCTGCGAGGCGAGGTGGTGAGAGGAGAGAGGGAGAAGCGCTGGTCCTCTGACGGAGTTGGAAAGCCCATATTTTTCATAGTCAATTTTGGTTTTATCATTATTGTATACCATATATTTGGAGTATATTGGTATAATTCCTACACATATTGGTTCACAACATCATCACTTGTTGCATCCCCCTCATCATTGGTATTGATGTTTGGTGGGACACTGAAGACAAAGGAGTGAGACATTCCCACGTTTTTATATTTCATTGTGTATAATCATATATTATACTGCGTTACTATCAATGTGTAAATTAGCAAGCGCCACCACACCCCCCTATTTTGCAATGGTAAATAACAGCCCACTCCCTCCCTTCTTCTTAATGCCCACTAACCAGAAAAACACAATGGGGGCAGGATATAACATGTACATTGAGGCTTCACCTCCCTGTTTTTCAAAGACACAGGCTGGATGGGGCATGACAACCTGTGATTGGCAGATATCCACCCACAAAGTTATTTCCAAAAAATTAGGATTAGATTTGAAACACACTGTATATTTTTTACCACTTCCAGCCCAATGTACGTTTATGGACGTCCTTGAATTTGAGCGGGGATAACTGAATGATGCCTGTAGATCTTTTAGAGCCAGCTATTCTGTGCACTGCAAGAACTAACATAGCGGCTGTTCCACCGCTTGATCGTTTTTACAGGTGGTGAGAGGGGATGTCCCCCCCCTCCCACCACCCTCTGGTGCTTCTACCGACTCACTGCTGCGATCGGGTTAGTCCGAGAACAGATCTGCCGAGCCCGTACACCTACCATAGAGATTTCCGGCAGACCAGATGGTCGCCGGAGTCTCTATGATTGTTCGGAGGTGGGCACGATGTTATGATGTCACGCTCGGCCTTTGCATTCAAAAAAACAGTCACTGCCTTGGCTGGGAAGCTGGGAGCCGAGAGGTGAGATGTAAAGAGGACTGCTGCTGCCATAACCAAGGTATCCATCTTTTCAGCAGGCAGTCCAGTTTACGATGATGGTGATCTTTGCGGCATCGCCCCTCCCCCCTCCGGCCGCTCTCCCACTTAACGGAGGCAAGATTTGATGGTAGTCAAAGCCAAGGACATCTCCAGACCAGATTGGAGAAAAGCTAGAACCTGTCCCACAACATACTGTCAATGATGGTACTTACCAATTTCATACCAAGTGGCACACCTTTGTGGAGGTAGACTTACTACTAGGGTTGTCCCGATACGACTCTTTTAAGACAGAGTACAAGTACCGATACTCCTCCCCCCAACCCCCCCCCCCCCCCAAGTACTCGCCGATACCGAATACCGATACTTTTTTTTCCATGTCCGTGGCAGTTTGACAGATGGGGACTGATAGGTGGCACTTGTGAGCACGGACTGGTGACTGGCGCTGATGGGCACTGATAGGTGGCACTTGTGGGCACTGATAGGTGTCTGGCACTGAAATCTCTGAACTCCCTTACATTACACAGCACCCTGCACCTCTGGACCCCTTCACATTCCACAGCAGTGACAGCACCCTGCACCCCTTTACATTACACAGCACCTCTAGACCCCTTTACATTACACAGCACCCTGCACCTCTGGACCCCTTCACATTCCACAGCAGTGACAGCACCCTGCACCCCTTTACATTACACAGCACCTCTAGACCCCTTTACATTACACAGCACCCTGCACCTCTAGACCCCTTCACATTACACAGCTCCCCACAGCTCTAGACACCTGTATGTTACACAGACACCCCTTAACAGTTCTGGACCCCCTGCATGTTACAGAGACCCTCTGCAATACAGACACATACCCACCCCCCCTCCCCCCGCAAGACAGACACACTCTCCCCCCCCCCGCAAGACAGACACTACTCCCCCCCCCCCCGCAAGAAGACAGGACACACTCCCCCCCCCCCCCCCCCCCGCAACCCCCATCCCCCCCCGCCCCCCCCCCCCCCCCCCACCCCCCCCGCAGCCCCATCCCCCCCCCCATCAGACACACTCTCCCCCCCCCACCCCCCAATACAGAACAAGACACCTCCCCCCCCCCCCCCGCCCACCTCACCCCCCCCCTCCCCCCCCCCCCCCCCCCCCCGCCTCCAGACACCGCCCCCCCCCCCCCCACCACAATTACAGACACCACTCCCCCCCCCACCCCCCGCCCCACCCACCAATACAGACACACTTCCCCCCGTAGCCCACACGCCCCCCCACAATACAGAGAAACACTCCCCCCCCCCCCCCCCGCCCCCCCCCCCCACATCCCCCCGCCCCCCCTCTACCAGCACCCCCCCCCCCAACAATACAAGGACCGACACCCCCCCAGACACCCACTCCCCCAACCCACCCCCCACCCCCCCACCCACCCCCCCCCGCCCCCCTCACACCCCACACACCCCCCCCCCCCCCAATCACCGCCTCCCCCCCCCCCCACCCGACACACCCCCCCCACAATTACAGACACACCGCCCCCCCCCACCATATTTACAAATACAGACACACTTCCCCCAGAACCCCCAGCACTCCCCCCCCCCACAATACAGACACACTCCCCCCCCCCCCCCCCACACCCCCGACAACAATACACCCCCCCCCACAATACAGACACACTCCCCCCCCCCCACCAACCCCACAATACAGACACACTCCCCCCCCCCCCCCCACAATACAGACACATCCCCCCCCCCCCCCCCCCACAATACAGACACTCCCCCCCCCCCCCAATACAGACCCACCCCCCCACCCCCCCCCCCCCACAATACAGACACACTCCCCCCCCCCCCCCCCCCCCACAATACAGACACACTCCCCCCCCACAATACAGACACACCCCCCCCCCCACAATACAGACACACTCCCCCCCACAAAAATAATACAGACACACTGCCCCCCCCCCGCAATACAGACACACTCCCCCCCCCCGCAATACAGACACACTACCCCCCCCCGCAATACAGACACACTCCCCCCCCGCAATACAGACCACACACACTCCCCCCCCCCCGCAATACAGACAACACTCCCCCCCCCACCCACAATACAAACAATATACAGACACCACACATTCCCCCCCCCCCGCAATACACCCCCCCCCGACAGACACACTCCCCCCCCCCCCCGCAATAAGACAGACAACACAGACACACTCCCCCCCCCCCCCCGCAATACAGACACACAGACACACTCCCCCCCCCCCGCTCAGACAGAACACACCCCCCCCCCCCGCAATACAGACAGAACACACTCCCCCCCCCGCTACAGACAGACACACCCCCCCCCCCCGCAATACAGACACACTCCCCCCCCCGCAATACAGACAGACACACTCCCCCCCCGCAACCACAATACAGACACACTCCCCCCCCCCCGCAATACAGACAGACACCTCCCCCCCCCACCCCCCGCCCCCCCCGCAATACCCCCCCCCACGACAGACACACTCCCCCCCCCCCCCCCCCCCCCCCCCGCAACTCCCCCCCCCCCCTACCCCCCCCCCCCAGACAGATCTCCCCCCCCACACTCCCCCCCCCCCCCGCAATTCAGACAGACACACTCCCCCCCCCCCCCCCCCGCCAATACAGACAGACACACTCCCCCCCCCCCCCCGCAACAGCAGACACCCTCCCCCCCCCCCGCAATACAGACAGACCACACTCCCCCCCCCCCCAGACAGACACACCCCCCCCCGCAATACAGACAGACACACTCCCCCCCCCCCCCGCAATACAGACACACTTCACTTTTACACTACAGAGACAACCCCCCCCCCCACCCTCTGCAATACAGACACGCCCCCCCTCTACAATACAGACACCCCCCCTTTGCAATACAGACACACCTCCCTTCTACAATTCAGAGACAACCCCCCTTTAGACCCGTAATGCTGTGCACCTCAGCTGGTGATCAGTGTGCCGTGCACAGCACTTGTTGAATACACAGTGGAGGGGGAGGGGGTTTCGATCTGCACGGCGTGTGTGACTGAGTCACACAGCCGAGACTTGTTAGAGCTGCGGACGGGTCCCGAGTGTGCCGACGGACATCCGCCCACCCCCCGCAAAGCAGTCACTGTTAGGCTGTTGCCTTTTACCTTCCAGTCACCGCCATCACTGCCATGTCGCTCTGCGCCAAGTCCTCTTTAGTCCCGGAAGGGGGGTGGCGGCCTGACACCCCCAGTGTGTGCTGCCCGCCCCCTCTCCAGCCAAACTATGTCTGCACTTCGCCCGCCCTCTCCTGTCTTCCCCAGCCACGCAAAAAAAAAAAAAGAAGTATTCGGTGAAGCATCGAGAGCATTTGCGCGAGTACGAGTACTCGCGCAAATACTAGTATCGGTATCGGGACAACCCTACTTTCTACCCCTGAGGAGGGTAGGAATCAGTCTGATAATAAAAAGTTGGCTTGTACTGGAAATGAAATACCATTGATATTCTTAATCCCCAAAACCAAAGGGGTGTTATAATACAATATTAAAAATAGAAAGCCTGACAAACCATTACTTAGAAATTTTATAACAGCCGAGAAGAAAAAAATAAATACATTAAACTTACGTTTCATGGGTTCCAAAAAAGAAAATAGGCATTTTACTTGACGGAGGCTTAACTGCCCCATCAGGAAGTTCATCAACCTGTGAAGCAAATGTAAAACGGTTGTCATTAAATAAAAAAAGTTAATGTTTATGTCAGAAAGTACAATCCCACTGTCAGCCTAGGTTTACACTGATGCAATACTGGAAATTCAGCACATACTGCGTTTTCCATACCACATTGAAATCGCAAGTTAATAACACCCTAAAACAGCTTGCAAAACGCAGTGCAATTGCCAGAATTTTGGTGCAGATGCAATGCGATTTAAGCCATACAAAATGAATGCAGTGTGATGCCTGTGCGGATTGCATGCATTGTCCCGCACTGCGCAAGTGTGAACCCAGGCTAAAAAAAAATATTTGAACTGATGAAAAATAGCCTTGCTCGTTTTACATAAGGACATACAAAAAAGGTGAAACCATCATGGCACACTCATTTCATTAAGTAGGGTCTTTTCAGTAATAAAGAAGATTTAGAGACAAGGTATTGCTTTACAGTCATTTTCAGAATAAAAGACCATAATCTATAACCCCCTACCAAAATCACAGACAATACAGTTTGCCAGCTGATCAATTTGGAATACTCAAGGTTCTATTTGCAATGCAACTATAGATGCCAATAGATAGATTTGTTTTATTATAATTAACCACCTGAGGCCCACGCTATAGCCAAATGATGGCTACAGCGCGGACCTGAATTTCCAACAGGACGTCTTTTGACGTCCGCCCCTTTTGGCGTTCCGAGCGCGCAGCGGCAAAAATTTTAAGCTGGTCGTGTCCCTTGGACACAGCCAATCACAGATCGCGGTGAACGGCCAATCAGAGTGGCCGTTTGCTATGCGATCTGTGCGGCCAATGAGAGATGATCTCAAATGTAAACATATGAGATCATCTCTCATTGCCGGCTCACACAGAGACAGCGTCCTGTCTCTGGAGAGGAGACCTATCTGTGTCTCTTGTACATAGGGACACAGCTCGGTCACCTCCCCCAGTCACCCCCCTCCACCTACAGTTAGAACACTATGCAGGGAACACATTTAACCCCTTCCTCACCCCCTAGTGTTAACCCCTTCAATGCCAGTCACATTTATACAGTAATTAGTGCATATTTATAGCACTGATCGCAGTATAAATGTGAATGGTGCCAAACATGTGTCCGCCATTATGACGCAGTCCCAATAAAAATCGCAGATCGCCGCCATTACTTAAAAAAAACAAACAAAAAAAATCTGTCCTTTATTTTGTAGGCGCTATAACTTTTGCGCAAACCAGTCGTTTAGCTTTAATAAGATAGTCGTTGACATTCTTCGATTGGGAGGATCTGCACGCAGGCCCTGACTGATGAAAATACCGCTTCTGCGAGGAAGAGGAAGGCCCCGGCTTACGGCGTGGCTCCTTCCCCCTTAGAGGACTGAGGGAGGAGTGTGCGCTTACCTCCAGTGACATCCTTAATAATGTCGTCCAGCGAGGTACCAAAAAGCCTCCCACCTTTGAAGGGAAAATCTGCCAGAGCTTTTTTGGATACTTGGTCAGCGGACAAGCATTTCAGCCAAATCAGGCGGCGCAATACCACCGCAGATACAGAGGCTGCATCCAGAGTGGCATACAGACACACACCAGGCCCTGTACCAACTGGTCAGCCAGCTTTATGCACTCTGGAGGAAGCTGATGCTCCATTACTGTCTGTTGCAATATCTTTGCCCATTCAGAGAGTGTCTGAGACACCAAAGTTGGAGCTAGGATAGGCCGCAACGCTGACCCCAGCATGGTGAACATGGAACGGCTCACCGATTCGGACCTCCTATCAGTAGGGTCCTTAAACGCAGGGGTCCCTTCTACCGGGAGAGTGGTTACTTTGTTTAACCGAACGACCGGGGGGGGGGGCGAGGGGTTTGTGTATTTTGATGTCAACGACCAGAGGAGAAGCCCATTTTTTCAAAAGGCTTTCCTCAAAAGTATGTCAAAAATAAGGTTAAAATGTGCAACCTTTTATATGCAAACAAAAGTGCAAGTGAACAAACTAGTTAACTTGGATCATCCAGTGTAATATAACAAAAAAAACACAGAATCCAATAAAAGATGGCTGAAATACAGCTTGCTGTAATCAGAGGTACATGAAAACCAATCTTCAGCCAGAATTTTCAGCCAAACAGACTAAAAAGTGATGTTTTAGGGGCCATTTACCAGATCTGATGGATCCCCATCACAGAGATCATAAGGGCTAAGCAATATTCCAAATCTCCACAGCAGCCAATAGTTTTCTCCGATCTGATCCTCCGCAGACATAATCAATCCCGGCAGATAAAAGTCACTCCCAGCACAGAATGTGATGCATAGGGGTATGATAGGGTGAAGAAATGAAAAGCTTCATGGTGTCATTTGTCAAAAAGTATTGTTCTAGTTCCTTTTTCACCCTTTTTAGTGCTTCCTCATCTAGGAGCAGTTCTTCATTAAGTCGCCAACTATGGGGTTGTTTTTGATGTCCGGGGGTGCGCATTTTTACCTTATTTTTGACATTTCTCCTTTTGGCTGTATATTCCAGCTTAACTGTTAATGCAGCACCAGTCATATTGATAGATTTATTTTTTTCCCTTTGTGTATATATATTTTGTGTTTCAGATTTCCCCCCTATTTTGCACAAAATAGTTTTAAGAGCATTTGCACTTTTTTTGCAAATCACTAGCCCGTTTGGCACAGTGGGGGATAGCGCGGATTACCCATGTTTACATTTTCCCAAAAGTATAAACGGGCTACTATACACCGAGGGACCACAAAGGACCTCTGTGGCTGTTCCCATGCCTTATCTATAAACTTAGCAAAGAAAGACACATAAAGGAAAAAAAAAAAAAACTTTCATAGAGCGGTACAACTTTGCGCGACCCAAAGGAGACTGAGCCCTGGGTGGACTTCTCAGCTGTATCTTCCAGCTTGTGAGAGTCTCTCACAGCATTGATAAGTGCACTCACAAGAGCCATGTTTGCACTGACCCAGACAAGGGATCCTCCTCACTGGGAAGGTCCTGCTCCGTATCCGACAGTCCAGAACCGGGGTCCTGTGCCGCAGCCAGGCCTGAATCCGAGTCAGAACATTCCCTGGATGATGGCGCTTTTTACCACCCTTATGCCCGGACGCCGCTTCCACCATGGCAACAAATTACTCCAGGACTGCCGTCAGGGTATCCATGGGAACTGCAGGGGCACCGGCTGCTGCCTCAGGAATGTTTGGGGGGAAAAAAGGTCAGCCACTGACTCCATGTTGCCCACTGACAGCCCTTAGTGAGTTAGTCAAGATAAACGAAAAAAAACTTCCACCCTCCTTCCACCCATGCTGCATTGACCGGGGTGGGGGTTACCCAAGGGACTCACCACCCAGCCAGAATCTGTTCAGTGCCACTGCCCGCTCTCCTTTCACACATAGCGTGTGTCTGAGGAAACTGAGGTGAATATCGCTGTTCGCTGTCCTGCCGAGGAGGAACCGTACTTACCTGTCCCTGCTGGTGCGTTCCTGACATACCTTCAACAAAGTAGTACGGAGTAGCTGTCGGCCCGGGCCACTGTGACAGACAGCAAGCAGTCCAGTCATATGTGAACCCTGGGGCATATAGCTCACCGGCCACCCCTGGAGCCATGGGGTATGTCGTGGCCAACCCTCCGGCCTGATCATGCTCGATGGCCGGACTGGGGGGGGGGGGAATGGACTACTACAAGGATTTATATTATCCAGCCTGTCACATCTAGACAGTACCTTGTAATTTCCTTCCACTAGGAAGTATTGAGTATTCCCCTGTGCACCATGGTCAACCATTGTCCCCAAACCTCTTCTATAGTTTCGCCTAGATCCGATTCCCAAGCTAATTGGTTTGAAGGCTTGGCTTGTTGACTATTGAAGAGGTTATGGAGTCCTGAGATCCCTCCCCGTGTATCAGGTCTGCTTAAGCATTTATTTTCAAACAAGGTCCTGGTAGTTATAACAGTCAGATCAGTATCCAAGAATTTAATGAAGGGAGTAATTTGAAGTAGACTAAAAGATTCAGTCGGGGGGCATCTGTAATGTGTCCCAGAAGCAAGTTTGTTGTTTGATTCCTTTGTGATCTATAAAAAAGTGCCATCCTGTAAAGGCCTTTGTTAATCAACCATGAAAATTGTTGGCAATTTTGCCCAGGAGGAAAAGTGTGAATTATGAGGTATTGGGGCCACAGGGGAATGGGGAGATCTAAGTGGGTATAATTAGCATACCGTGTCCCATAGACGTAGGGAGTGGGATAAAGTAGGGCTTAAAATGGCCTGACGTTCTCTTATTGGAAGCCACAGCAAGAGGTCCATAGGTAGTGAAGGACTGGCTTGTGCTTCCAATTGTATCCAGGTTGGTATGTTGTAGAAAAAAAATTGGTATAGTTGTATCACTTGAGCAGCTCTATAGTATTTCAAGAAAGTGGAGAACTCCCAGTCCACCCTTCCATTTGGAGATGTAAAGAGTGGAGTGAGCCACTCTACAACCTTTACTACCCCCAAATGAACTTGTAAACTAGTGACTGAAGTTTTCTAAAGAATGTGAATAGTATTGGAATTGGTAATGATCGGAAATATAAGAATCAAGGGAGTAATGTAATTTTAATAATGCAAAATTAAGAAAAGACGTTAAGCTATGAATAAGCACTAAAGTTTGGTGTGAAACGTGTCAGCTTTTTGTGTGTTTTGATCTTACAATAAAAGCAATTTATTTTTGG
Source organism: Rana kukunoris (assembly GCA_029574335.1). NCBI lineage: Eukaryota > Metazoa > Chordata > Amphibia > Anura > Ranidae > Rana > Rana kukunoris. Next base: position 329,676,061 of record CM056049.1, read on the forward strand.
AGCGCGGCTGTCCAGAATGTCTTTCCTTCATTCCATGCATTGCCAGCACCCTTGGCTTTGCATCAGATATGGGGACTTTCTGATTAGAATCTTAGAGCGGTGATTCCTCTTCTTCATGTAATTTTAATAGCGGATATTCTACCCATCCAGGAAGAACCATGCGTCTGCCAGTCCTTCAATTCTTGTTCAATGGATTTATAAAAGGGGGGTGTAATTCCAAATAGCGCGGAAACGTCTCAAGTGAGTTTAATGCCAAGATAAGGTAGTGCTAGTGTACACCATATAAAGTGAAAAGATTTTTGTATTACATCTCGTATTGGAGGCAGGAAGGTGCATCTCCAATGCTTTAGATTTAGATTGATTAACTTGTAAATCAAACAGTTTCGAACTTAGATAGAGTTGAAAATAAATTGGGTAGAGTTGTGATGGGATATGTTATAAAAAAAGTTGTTGGCAAAGAAAGTACATTTATGTGTCTTGTTACCACTAGAGATACCATGAATGTTGGGATTATCACGGATGGTCACCGCTAGTGATTCTATAGCCAGAATGAAAAGTATAAGTGAAAGAGGGCATCCCTTTTGAGTACCTCTCCTTATCTGTAGAAGATCCGATTTGTGTCCATATGCAACAATCTTAGCCGAGGGAATCGAGTATAAAGTGTTAAGACCTTAAAATTTAGGTCAGCAATTCCATTTTCTCAATATGTGGAATAGGAAGGGCCAGGAAATGGAGTCAAAGGCCTCGTAAAGGTCCAACAACAGAATCATACCTCGTCAAGTGCCCACTCTAGATCTGAATAATGGGGAGATCTGGACCGAATTAAATAACTCCTACTTTGGATTACTGACCTTTGCTCTTCGCCTCTATATTTCCTTCACTTCCTCCCCCTCTTTTTCCTTATTTTATCTTGGTTAATTTTGTTCTACCTTGTTTCCTCCTTAAGATGAATGTATCTTTCTACATCAATATACTATTTGTATCCCTATAATATATTTAAACTTTTAAATAAAAATGTATTGACTCAAGAGCATCATGGGAAATGTAGTTCCAAAACATCTGGGGTGTCAAGGTTCGCCATCACTGCCCTATAGCAGTGACGGGGAACCTTGGCGCCCCAGATGTTTTGGATCTACATCTCCCATGATGCTTAACTACACTGCCGAATGTATGAGCATCATGGGAAATGTCTGGGGTGTCAAGGTTCACCATCACTGTCCATCACCGTTTAGTCTTTAGAAACACTTAAAATCACTTCCTTCTCAGGACTATATATCCCACGAGTCTTTGCTACTCATACATTCACAAGTTCAGGCATTTGCTGACGTGTGTTAATGGTGTACTGAGCTGTATGTGTGCTGCACTGTATTTCCTGATATGTTAACAAATAATGCATTTTGTATGCAGGACAACTAATCGGCTGACCAAATCAAGAATAAAAAAAGCATGCATTGCACGCAAGTTGTTGCAGTTTTGTTGCCTTTAGGAGGGGTATAAACAGGTGGAGGGGAGGCAGGGAGCACAGCAAAAAAATTAGGATGCCTAACCCTTCCACCGCTTTCACTTTCCTGACTGGGCTCCTCCTGTGCCCATGTACAGATTAGCAGAGTAGTGGGCGCTTGGTCTGATCCACATGCCTTTCCTTACCAGAATGCCGCAGCGCCCCTTACAACCTCAGGCATCGCTAGAGGGAACTGCAGTTAAGAAAAACTGCTCAACATCATTTAGAAATAGGTTAAAGAGGAAGGATACCGAACGTTGGGGTACACCACTAATAACCTTAGACTATTCATAGTGTGAATCTATTGTACAGGATTTATATAGCACCAATAGTTTGCACAGCACTTTACAATGTAAGAAGACCGTACAGTTACAATACAAGAGAATTTTGGACTTTTTAACCGCTTAGCGACCACCCCACACATACTGCAGCAGCTCTGTGTAAGATCACGTACCAAGTATGTGATCTGACGCTTCCGGGTACTGCTCATGAGACCTTACAGTTTCCTTTTTCCTTGAGCATCAGTTCAGGGTTATGTGCCTAGTCTTGATTGATTGATTTTTGAGCTTAGTTAGGTGCCAAATATCCACTGGAGAGTGAGCGTCTAAGCGCCGCTGGTGAGATGTTACCCTGAATCAATCCACCGTTTGGAAGGAGGTAGAGAGAAGAGAGGGAGGAGGAGGGGGGACGGGTATCCAGCCCTTAGAGGAGCAAGAGAAAGAGCCGTGAAGCGTAGGATAGGAAAAAAAAAAAAAAAAAAAGGATAAAAGATAGAAAAGAAAAATCAGAAGAGAGGGTACTTGACATCATAGATGTCTGAATAGTCAGGGCCGTTCTGGGTTCATGGTCTTTAGAGTGGCAGGTGGGCCCTTCGATGGAGGGGTGGAGTGTGAGAAAAAATATCTATTTGTCCGTAAGCCTGAACGAACAGTTCAGTTTTTTTCTAAAGAGGAGCAGGTTGGGAGGAGAGTTTAGACGGAATAACTGTGGCTAAATGTTGGGTCTTGGATCTTAATGGGCGCGTGGGTTCGTAGTGCACCGCCAGGCTGTGTAAATACTCGGGACCCTGTCCCCAGTATGCACGGAAGAAAATACGGGGCGTTATTAAAAATCACTCTCTGCTCGATAGGGAGCCAATGAAGTGATCTCCTGGCCATGCTAATGTGATCTCGTCTCGCTAGACCGAGTACGAAGCGAGCAGTGTGGTTCTGCACCACCTGGAGCCTGTGGGTCCATTTCTGCGGGGCACCCAGTAGAAATACGTTTGCCCTGTCTAACCTGGAATGGATAAAAGCCTGGGCAAGTAATGATCTGTTATTTTGCGTGAATAGATGTTTCACTTTTCTGAGGAGCCTTAGATGGTAATTGGCATTCCGCAGGATGTATCTAAAGTGGGGCACGAATGAGAGGGTGTCATCAATTAAGACTCCTAGATTTTTTATCATCTGCTTGGCTGGAGTGGGTGTGGGTCCGAAAGATGGAGGCCATGCAGCCAGCAGTAAGGCGCTATTAGTCTTAAGGGGTATTGTCCATTTTCACATATTGACTGCAGACCGGCACATATATTAAATGCTTTTTGGACTTCTTGTGTACTGAAAAACACATTTCTGGCAAGCTCAAGTGTGGTGAGGTGGACTGGAGCACTGGGTCATCCCCTATGAAGAATCCTTGCGATCACTGAATATTTTTGAAATTGGATGATTGACTTTCATTGGTGTAAGGACTTTAAAAAAAAGATAAGGATTGATTTTCAATGGTTTATGGGCTTTTTCTATGAATTGTAATATACACTATGGTGCATATGTGATATAATCTTTAGGATTTGTTTTGTTTTCAAATATTTTTTTTTTCACATCCACACACCAGTGCAACACAGCTTCATTAAATACAATCTAATATAGGAAAAGTGGTATATATAAAAATAATATATATATATATATATATATATATATATATATATATATATATATATATCTCAAATGTTTGCTGTCTATTGCTTAAAATATTGTTTCCTAGTAAAAACACTTACATCTACTGTGTGTGGTATTTTAGTTACTCAAATATCTTCCCAACTGTAGAAGTTAACTAATCTCATGCATTAAAACAGTAAAGTGAGCACAATTTTTTTAAATTATGTGAAAGATGTTATGCAGAGTAAATGTAAACCCAACATGTCACGCTTTGAAATGAGGCCAAACTTCGGTACCTAAAAATCCCCATAGGTGACACCAATTTTTTATTTTTTTTATAGGTTACCCATTTAGAGAGTTACGGAGGACATCTAGCCCTCCAACGTTCGCGGCAATACCTCCCATGTATGGTTTGAACGTTTACATATATGGGCACAACCTATGTATGCATTCACTTCTGCACACGAGAATGTGCTTATTTTGCTTTTAATTTTTCCATTTTGACATTTTTTTGATCACTTATTCCTATTACAGGGAATGTAAACATACCTTGCAATAGGAATAGTGCGTGACAGGTCCTCTTTACAACGAGATCTGGTGTCAATAATTCCTCAGATCTCACCTCTAGGCTGTAAAGCCTAAAAAAATAATAAAATAAAAATAAATAAAAAAAAACTCCCACACACAATTCAGGTTTCGTAGCCAAGGAGGCGGCATATTTTTCAATTGCAGAGGCCGGGAGTGACATAACATCGCACCCGGGCTCTGAAAGATCAGAGACGTCTGTGGGGCCCATATGGCTTGCTGGATTCTCCATGGTAAACTCCCAGCATGGACCAATTCCCCCCCCCCCCCCCCCGCTACGATCATACAGGTAAGCCGCTATGATTGTTCTTACGAAGCAGGAATCGCCATCTCTTAAAACATATCTGAATGATGCCTGTAGCTGAAGTCATTCGGATATGCCCACTCAAAGTCTGAGCCATATACATTTTGGCCCATTGGGGTTCTTTTGGAGCAAAGCCAATACTATCCCTATTATGGACTTAGGCTTCCCCCTTTTCTTTTGAATTCACAGAGCTGAAGTAGACATTTAATAAATTTGCCTTCTCTCTGAACCCAGTCACAGATTCTAAACTATCCCGCAAAGGGCCTACATGATCAGACCTGACCGTTTTACTATTTGTAAAAGTGAAAATCTCATGTATGTAAGAGGGGAGAAAAAAACCCTCATAAAAGCTTTACCTCTAACCAGTTTTCCAATTCACTTTGGGCATCTAGGAACCGGTACTATATGGCAATGACCAGACAAAAATTACTTAAAGTGGTTCTAAAGTCAAAACGCAAAATACAGGTGTTTTTGTGCATTAAAGTAAATGTCTTCCTCAACCACCCTATAGACCAGTGGTTCTTAACCTTGTTGGAGGTACAGAACCCCACCAGTTTCATATGCGCATTCACCGAACCCTTTTTAATTGTAAAAAATAAAAAAAAAATTCAAATTCAAAACATAGGTATATATTTATACATAGGTGCATAAAATGAACAAAACCATTAAAGAACAAAACCCATTAAAAACAAAGAACAAGGCGTGCGATGGGCACAGTGGCTGCGTGCGAAGATAGATAGTCAGAGAAGGCTCATTTAAAAATAACACAAAAAAAGTTTTTTTTTATCTGCCATTTTATATTAATAAAGTGCTGGTCACCTCACCTCAGTCAGCCTCCTCCCCTCCCCCCCCAATCCAGCCATTTAATTATATGCTCTCTGAGGTTCTACTTACTTTTAAACAAGTTCAGTAGCCTTTTTTAGCACACTGTCTGCTAGGTTCAAATTCCACTAGTCAGGCAGGCTCCTCGAGACTAGTCCTTGCCTCTCTAGCTCGTCACAGACACACAGCTCTCTGCGCAGCATTCCGACTCCCCCCTTCCGGCCGTGAGTGGAGTGACGTCACGTCGCTGGAAGGGACCAAGAGACTCCGTCATTAGGGGGGAGTAAACAGGCTGCAGCAGACAGGAAAGGAAGCCGGTAGGCGACATTACTGGATGCAGGAATGCACTCGGCACACAATTTGTACAGTGCCGCTGGCCGTGGCAGAGCTTCAACTGTGGCTGCGCACCCCTCCTATATGAAATGTTATTGGCCAGGGCACTCTCCCTGTCTGCCCCTGCCTTGTAGGGGCCCTGTGTAGGTGTATAGGTGTGTGTCTTGACCTCTGCCGAACCCGCGAGACTGACTCACCGAACCCCTAGGGTTCGATCCAACCCAGGTCAAGAACCACTGCTATAGAGTGTGCGTGTGTGTGCGCGTGTGCGTGTACACTGTGGCTTAAAAACAAACACAGCTTGGAAGGGAGTGTGCTCCCACTGTAAGTGGCTTGCTATGGGGGCACATGGAAAAGAGGAGGAGCCAAGATAACTAATGAGGGACCCCAGAAGAGGGGTCCAGGGCTGCTCTGTGAAATACACTGACAGAGCAGGTGAGTACATGTTAATTATTTTAATAAAATAAAAAAATACCTTCACTAACTCTTAAAGCAGTTATGTATGAAAAATAAGAACTAGAGCAGATTATTACATCAATTGTAAATGTTTATGAAAGAATCCAACTCACCCTTGCAGGCCAGTGAGGATAACCTTTCATCTTGGCAAAGATTAGGTCCCCAGGCTTGTAATCTCGTGTCATTTTGTCTTCACACAAAGCATAGATAACAAAAAAAAAAAGGATAAAATAAAATTACCAAAATACTGATGTAATCTCTTAAAACAAGACAAACTGTTTTTTTTACCTTTACAGGTGGGAATAATGACCAACACAGATTCAAGCCACAAAACCCACCAGGATAAAAAAGGTTCTTCTTTATTAGACCAATATTTTTTAGCCCAAAAAAAATTAAGAATTTCAGTCCCATGCCAAAATAAAGATCACAAAAATATTTTTTAAATGACAACTTCGCAGTCATTCAACACTGTACCCATAATAAAATGTTCTCTTTTTTTCTGAAAATAGAGTTTACTTTTAGTGATATATAATACACACACACGGTTTGACAAATTTGCTTGGAATCTAGGAGCCAGTTTAAAAAGTTAGGAGCCAGAAAACACACCCCGTCCCGACGAGCTTGCGCAGAAGCGAACACATACGTGAGTAGTGCCCGCATATGTAAACGGTATTCAAACCACACATGTGATCGTTAAGAGCGAGAGCAATAATTTTAGCCCTAGACCTCCTCTGCAACTCAAAACATGCAACCTGTAGAATTTTTTAACCACTTACCTACTGTGCACCTACACCCCCTTCCTACCCAGACAAAATTTTAGCTTCCGGCACTGCGTCGCTTTAATTGACAATTGCGCGGTTGTGCGACGTGGCTCCCAAACAAAATTGACGTCCTTTTTTCCCCCACAAATAGAGCTTTCTTTTGGTGGTATTTGTTTGCCCGTGCGGTTTTTATTTTTTGCGCTATAAACAAAAAAAAGAGCCACAATTTTGAAATATATAATAAATATATAATATATATATATATATATATATATTTTGCTTTTTGCTATAAAAAATATCCATTTAACCACTTAAGACCCAGACCAAAATGCAGGTAAAGGACCTTGCCCCTTTTGCGATTCGGCACTGCATCGTTTTAACTGACAATTGCGCGGTCGTGCGACATGGCTCCCAAACAAAATTGGTGTCCTTTTTTCCCCACAAATAGAGCTTTCTTTTGGTGGTATTTGACCACCTCTGCGGTTTTTATTTTTTGCGCTATAAACAAAAATAGAGCGACAATGTTAAAAAAAATGCAATATTTTTTACTTTTTGCTATAAGAACAGGAAGTGAGGATTTCGCAGAAGAAATGAGGACATTTAAAAGCAAAAATGGAAGGATGAGGTAAGTGAAGGTAAAGGAAGCCATTTAGGGGGAAAAAATAAATAAAAAAATTGTACCTTTACAACCCCTTTAATGCATCTGAACCCAAAACCAAAAGGTCAATATATTGTAGCTCATTAGTCCTGCTCCATTTTCATCTGGTTACCCAGCAAATAAACAATCCTGTCCCCATGTAGCTACCTCATTCCTCCAGTGTATCTATGGAGAAAGTAATCGTGACCCTAGGCTATTCTCCCGATACAGACTACAGACTTGTCTCTATTGTCATCTCTATTGAAAAAGAGGGCAAACCAATTGGTAAATTGTAGAAGACGCTCTCTACGTTTAAGGCCCCGATCGGATATGTCCGATCGGGATTTTGATCCGATGGCGTGCACCATCGGATCAAATTCCCTGCCGCCGGACGGCGCGGTGACGCGGCGGTGACGTTGACGCCGCCACGTCACCGCACCAGGAAGTTAAACACTTCCGCGCATGCGCCGAATCCATTCGGCGGCGGCGGTGGGGGACGACATGTCTGCTGGTAAGTGTACTAACCAGCAGACATGTCGGGCGGACAGATTCCCACCGGATAGATTTCAAAGCATGCTTTGAAATCTGTCGGGTGGAGAAATCTGTCCGCTAGCCCATACACACGAGCGGAGATGTCTGCTGAAACGGTCCATCGGACCGTTTTCAGCGGACATATCCCCTCGTGTGTACGAGGCCTTAGAGACTTCAAGGAGGTGCGAATTACTGGGCGTGCCTTTAGTGCAAGGAAAAGCCATCCCTTTAACCACTTAAGGACCCCCGCACGCACATATACGGCCACAGAATGGCACGTACAGGCACAAGGGCGTAAATTTACGTCCCCGCCTGAGTGCGGTTCGGGGGTCCCATCGGGACCCCCTCCGCGGCGTGCGGGGGTCCCCCTACCTCTGGGAGCGATCCCGGATCTGCGGGCGGATGTCCGTGATTTCCGCCCCCCCCGCGATCGCTCCCAGCCAATGGGAGCGCGCTCCCAGCCTGTCACTTCCTCCTCCTGTGTTTACACAGGAAGGAGGAAATGATGTATTCTCTCATCGCAGCGCTGTTTCCCAGCGCTGCTGATGAGAGAAGACATCACAAGTAAGTGTTCACCAACACAACACTGACACACACTCACATAGGCATATTAACCCCTTGTGATCGCCCCCCCACCCCCCTGTCACAGTGTCACTGAATGCAGTGATTTAATCACTGCATTTAGTGTCAGTGTGACAGGCAGTGTAAAAAACAGTTAGTGTTAGGTTCAGGATAGCCCCCCCACCCCCCCTAATAAAGTTTTAACCCCCTGATCACCGCCCTAGTTAACCCTTTCACTCCCTATTGCCAGCGTCACTAAGCAATCATTTTTCTGATCGCTGTATTAGTGCCGCTGTTCCCGCTAGGTAGCTATTTTTTTTTTATTGCGATTTTTTTTTTTACTAAAGACATGTGGCTGAATAAATTTTGGCCTAAATGTTTGACTAAAATTTAGTTTATTTGATTTTTTTTTTAACAAAAAGTAAAAAAGTGTTATTTTTTCAAAAATGTCGCTCTATTTTTGTATATAGCGCAAAAAATAAAAATCGCAGAGGTGATCAAATACCACCAAAAGAAAGCTCTATTTGTGGGAAGAAAAGGACGCAAATTTTGTTTGGGAGCCACGTTGCACGACCGCGCAATTGTCTGTTAAAGCGACGCAGTGCCGAATCGCAAAAACACCTTGGGTCATTTACCAGCGTATTGGTCCGGGTCTTAAGTGGTTAAAAAAAAAATTGTATGTCTTTACACTGGTTCGTTGCACTTCTGTCGTGGTGTTAAAAATCTTGTAACTGTATTTTTGATCAGTTACCCCCCCCCCACTGAAATGCATTTAAAATGCAGCAAGAATGCATCAATAACGTACCCAAGTTACGTATTTTAATGCAGTCGAGTCATGTGAGCTACTAAACACCATAAGCACGGTAAAATCACAGCAAAACATATGCATTTGCGGTGTCATTAACACTTTTTCCTCTATCTGCAAAATGCAGATAACCCCATTTTCAGCAGCTGAAATTTCGATGCATCTCTAGAAGATATCTAGGAAGGAAAATATTCTTCTGTGCACATCACAGGAAGTGACAAGGACACGCATTTCTCTCAAAGTAATCAGTAGGGATGTCCCGATACCGAGCATTTCCCCGAGTACTCGTACTTGGTGGAAATGCTCCGATGCCTAATCCGATACCTGGGCAGGCAGGGGAGTTGCTGTCTTTCCCCCTACTCCGTGCCTGTCTCTCCCCCTTGGTGCAGTCCGCACTCCCCCGTGCAGTGCGCTCTTCCCCCTCAGTCCATGCCACTCTTCCCCGTGCTGTGCGCTCCCCCCGTGCAGTCCGTTTCCCCCCCCGCCCCCGTGCAGTGCGTTCTTCCCCCCCGCCCCCGTGCAGTGCGTTCTTCCCCCCCGCCCCCGTGCAGTGCGTTCTTCCCCCCCGCCCCCGTGCAGTGCGTTCTTCCCCCACCCACCCATGCCGCTCTCCCCCGTGCTGTCCGCTCTCCCCCCAGTCCATGCCACTCTCCCTCTGCAGTGTGTTCTTCCCCGTGCTGTCGGCTCTCCCCCGTTCAGCGCGTTCTTCCCCCCTCCATGCTGCTCTCCCCCCTCAATCTGTCAGGGGGGAGAGCAGAGGTAGGAGCCGCTAAACCCGGCTCCTACCTTTTCCGAATGAATGGAGTTAGTGATCACTGACTCCATGCATAACTGAGCATTGTAACCTGTGATTACGATGCTTCAGTTTATGAATGGAGAGGAGCTTCTCTCCATTCATTTCAGCTGAGGCTGCTGAGAAAGACTGGGGAATCTGTGTCCCTAGTCCCTTTCTCTGTCTTAAAGGGGAGATGTCAGGGGTCTGTTAAGAGACCCCTGACATCTCTCCAAAGACCCAACAGGGCTGTTTAAAAAAAAAAAATTGCAATAAATGTTTTTTTTTTTTTATAAAATGTTAATAATAATAATAATAATAAAAAATGTTAATAATAATAATAAAAAAAAGACACACTGACATCCACCCTGCCCCCCCCCCCCCAAAAAAAAAAATCACTGTAAAAGTAAAAAAAATATATATAACAAAAAAATACTGCTGCCTGTCATTTGACAAAAAAAATAATGTATCGATATTCGGTATCGGTGAGTACTTGAAAAAAAGTATCGGTACTTGTACTCGGTCTCAAAAAAGTGGTATCGGGACAACCCTAGTAATCAGGCATTTGTTCTTTGCTGAAAATTTGCTAGGCTTCTATGCAACTCGCTACAGTGGATTCAGCATGTACACCAGGGAGTTTATTTTACCCACGACTGCCTTTCAGGGCAGTTACCTGGATTTTGACAGCTCTACCCGTTCACAGCATCAAGCTAGCAGCTCACTGAGTTTAGCAGTCAGTACTTTTGCCGAACATTTGAACAGGAGACTGGGATTCTCTACTCCCTGTAAGTGAATTGTTTCACCAACATTCTATGCTGCATAATAATCTTTGGTGCCAGACACACACCATACTGTTCGGTTGATTTAAGGCCCTACACCACGTTTTAATGAAATTTAAATAATTAATTTGGACCAAGCTGGCTCAAAAACTATTTACTTCCCTAACAGATGCAGCAGCTGTGTGCACTGTATTTAACTGTATGCAGCCTCAGCTACATACAGCATTGTGTTCCAGCAGCAGGATAAGGACCTTCCCATCCTGCTCCCAGAACAAATTCAAGACAGGCTGAGGAGTTGCTCAGCTATTTGCAGGTACCTTTGTATTTTCTGGATGAATACAAAGCTTCCTATGATTGGCTAAGGTGGGCCGGTAACAACAATCTCTGCTTCAGCCAGAGGAAGCTTTGTATTCATTCATAGAATACAACGCATCCTGGGAATGGCTAAGCAACACTCCACACGACTAGATTTTGTTACAGGAGTGGGATGGGAAGCTCCTTTATACCTACTGGAAAATATTACTGTAGTGTACAGAGTATGTAGCAGAGGCTAAATACAGCTTGTACAGATTGTTTATCTGCTAAGGATGTAACCATTTAAAGTTCACTAAAACCTGAAGTTATGCTTTAGGGCTGATTCCCACCACAAAAATGCACTCCAGATACATTACTGCTTACACCACAAAAACTCATTTTGGATGCATTTCTGCATGCATATTTTTTGTGCTTTCGTAATGCGTTTTTCCCCCTCTCCCCATTTTGCTTTCGATTAGCATTCTTCTGCTGAGACGATTCCTAGTGCAGCTTCTCACTGTAGCCTGGCAACATCCTGATACTAGCTTACATTCAGGTTCCTACACTGCTTGCATTTCAAAGGTTTGATTATGCTACCTAAGTAAAAAAAAAAAAAAAGTTTGATTGTGTATTATAGCATTCTATGCATTAATGCTGCATGTGCTTTCTTTTTTCGGCCACCAGAAAGCACTGCACGGCGGGGGGGTCCAATACGTGAGGCCGGCGGGCATGACCATGAGTGCCAGCACAGGGATTTGTGTGTGTAAATCCCTGTGGTGTCAAGGAAAAAGGAGCCATAGCGTTTGTTCCTACCAAGTAGGATTTTTTTTTTTATGTCTCCTAGTCAATCCTATACCTAAAAAGTTAGAACACAATATTAACCAATTAACCCCTTGATCGCCCCCTCAATTAACCTCTATCCTGCCAGTGACATTTACACAGTAATCAGTGGATTTTTATAACACTGATCGCTGTATAAATGCCAAAGCTCCCAAAAAAATATAAATTAAAAAAAATAAAGTCTCCTTGCTGTTCCGCTAAAAATCGCAGATCACCGATATTACTAGTAAAAAAAATTAAAATCCATAAATCTTTCCCATAGTTTGTAAACACTATAACTTTTGCGCAATCCAATCAAAATATTCTAATGGCGATTATTTTTCTACCAATAATATGTGGAATATTAATTTGTCTAAATTGATAAAAAAAATTGGGGGATATTATAGCAAAAAAGTAAAAATATTGTTGTTTCAAAATTGTCGCTTTTTTGTTTTTAGCACAAAAAATAAAAGCCGCAGAGGTAATCAAATACAACCAAAAGAAAGCTCAATTTGTGGGGGAAAAGGGACGCAAATTTCATTTGGGTACAGCGAACGCAATTGTCAGTAATAGCGACGCAGTGCCAAATTGTAAAAAGTGCTATGGTTAGAATAAGGGTAAAATCTTCCAGGAGGTAAGGAAGTTAAATGGAAAACATTAAGCATCACCGTTACTGTAAAAAATTCTCTCATTTTCACCTGGTGATCTGGCCAGAAACATTCATGTAATGTCCCCGTGACTGAGCTTTTTAAAATAATGCAGCTATATACCTGTTTTGAGCACCGATCGGCGCTCATGTGACCCGATGGCTTTCTACTCTCTCGGCCTGCACCGCACGGACACGTGGATCCCCTGCTGACATCAGTCAGGAGAAGAGAGGCGACCCCACACGCTGCAGCTGTCATGCTAGAGGAGAGAGCCAGCGGGTCACATGAACGTTGATCTGCTCTCTTCTGTAAACAGGTATATAGCTGTGTATATATATAATCAGTCAGGGGAGGGGGGAAAAGGTCGAAAAAAAAAAAAATAATAATAAAAAAACACAGGACACACAGCGGATGACAGAGGCACGTAAACTGACAACAGTGTCAGGGCTCAGCAGCCATGATATACCGTGGTCAGTTTACAATGTGGAGGGCAGAAACAGGCAGGATCAGACAGGTATTTTAGATGATAGAAAGGACCAAATTACAGAGCACAAGCACTGTGCTGTATAACATGCTTTAACTGCTTGCCGACCAGCCGCCGTTTTACGGCGGCAGGTCGGCTCTGCTGGGCAAGAGCCAGCAGCTCTACGTCACCTCACCCAGCAGCCACTAGGGGCCCCTGCTCGTCCCTGACTCCCATGCCCGGCGGGCGCGATTGGTGCCGGGCACCCGTGATTGCTCGTTAGAGCGGGGATCCTGTCAGGGGAGAAATGCCTGTCCGTCTGTTCATACAATGTATGAACAGCAATCAGTAATTTCCCCTAGTGAGGCCACCCCCCTACAATTAGAACACACCCAGGGAACATACTTAACCCCTTCCCCGCCCCCTAGTGTTTACCCCTTCACTGCCAGTGGCATTTTTATAGTAAACAATGCATTTTTAAAGCACTGATCACTATAAAAATGCCAACGGTCCCAAAAATGTGTCAAGTGTCCGCCATGTCGCAGTACCGAGATGGAAAAAAAAAAATGAATCGCCGCCATTACTAGTAAGAAATAAATATTAATAAAGATGCCATTAAGAAAAATATGTAGAAGAATACGTATCGGCCTAAACTGAGGAAAAAAAATTGTTTTTTTTATATATTTTTGGGTGATATTTATTATGGTAAAAAGTAAAAAAAATGTTTTCAAAAGTGTCGCTCTATTTTTGTAAAACAACTAAAAACCGGTGATCAAATACCACCAAACTAAAGCTCTATTTGGGGGGGGGGGAACACGCCAATTTTGTTTGGGAGCCACGTCGCACTACCGCGCAATTGTCAGTTAAAGCGACGCAGTGCCGAATCGAGTGAGTGCTGAATTGAGCCAAAGAGTGCCCTGGTCTTTGACCAGCAATATGGTCCGGGCTGAAGTGGTTAAAAGGCCGGCTGGATATAAATTAATGATTTTTTTATAAGATGTTTTTTTAATTATCAAAATGTATTCTAATAAGATAATTTGAATAAAAATCTAGCTAAGAGATTGTTTTCCATTTAAGATACATTCATAATTTAGTTTATTCAGCATGAAATTGAGCTTAGTTACGTAGCATAAGGCTGTATACTCTACAATATTAAACATTTTGTTAAACTCATTCAATTAATCCAAGCTCTGCAAACTGACATAATATGCACTGCATAGATGCATTCACAGAATTTCACAGTAACCTTAAGAAAGGGCTCGACAAAATCCGGGTGCCCAGTCACAATTTCTTGTCGCAATTGCGACCTGACGCCCACGACCGCCGGTAATTGAGGCCGCGGCACAGGATCCTGTGTCTCCGTGCGCCCCCACCTCCCCCGCTGCGTAATCGCGGCGGTCCCACGATGGCCGGTAATTGAGGCCGCAACTTTGTAAAGGCCCAAGCTTCATTAATGGTGGCTGTTGGCATTACAAGTAAAACTAGCAGTTCTAATGGGTTTTTTCACTGCCATCTCCTTCCCTCTAATTAGAACTGCCAAACATATATTTTTTATTCTAGAGAATAAAATGGTGGTCGTTGCAATACTTTCTGTCACACCGTATTTGGACAGCGGTCTTACAAGCGCACTTTTTTGGGGGAAAAAATATACTTTTTTTAATTAAAAAATAAAACAGTAAAGTTATCCCATTTTTTTTTAAGATTGTGAAAGATAATGTTACGCCGAGTAAATTGATACCCAACATGTCACGCTTCAAAATTCCGCTTGTGGAATGGCGACAAACTTTTACCCTTTAAAATCTCCATAGACGTTTAAAAAATTCTACAGGTTGCATGTTTTGAGTTACAGAGGAGGTCTAGTGCTAGAATTATTACTCTCACTCCAATGATTGCGGCGATACCTCACATTTATGGTTTGAATACCGTTTACATATGCGGGCCCTACTCGCGTATGTGTTCGCTTCTGCACGCGAGCTCGGCGGGACGGGGCACGTTTTCTGGCTTTTTACTTTTTTAGCTGGCTCCAAGCAAATTTGTCAAACCCTGCCTTAAGAAACCAAAGTTCATGAATATTCCTTTACCCCATGGTTTTGTAAATCTATGTACACTTCAAACTGTATGATTGAAAAGGTTCCGATATCGCTGTTTTACTAACCTGACAGCTTATTAATCTAAATAGGAAACCTTCATTTTGTTTGCAAATATTTAAAGAGCCCAACTATCGGAAGCAACGAGTCCTTACATTTAAAGAGCACCTGTTACTTCAGATCCATCATGGCAGTGCCTGTAAGCGAACATCCACTCACCTGCTGCCACGTCCCTCACCTTGTTGTGTCACTACCTCATCACCTGCCATCCTATTAAAGCGAATGGGACTGTCAACAGTGGGTCAGAGGAGGAGCAGCTGGGGGGACAGAGATGACAGTTGCTCTTTAAAAATTATAATTTAAATCAGGTTGAGTTAAAGCAGAGCTCCATCCAAAAGTGGAACTACCGCTTGTTGTGCTCTCCCCCCCCCCCCCCCCTTCCGGTGCCACATTTTGCACCTTTCAGCAGGACAGGATTCCTGTCTTTCACAGGTATCATGTTAACACTTCCAGGAGCCTCAGCCGCGGGTATTGAAGTCACCGCCTGGGCTCCCTCCTCCTCCGGGCCAGTAGAAGAGAGGAGTGGAGCCTCGCGCATGCACCCGACAGCTGATGAAAACATCAGCTGTGGTGCAGACATTGCTGGACTCCAGGACAGACAGGTAAGTGTGATTATTAAAAGTCCATCAGTGCCTGCTCATCAGTGTCACCTATCTGTGCCCACCAGTGCCACCTCATCAGCGCACACCAGTGAAGAAGAAAAACTTATTTACAAAATTTACCAACAAACTAAGAAAAACCTTTATTTTGTAAAAAAAACAGCAGTGACTAAAGACCACCAAAAGAAAGCTCCATTTGAAGAAAATTATAAATTCACGTGTACAGTGAATGCAGTGTGAAAGTGCCGCTATTGAAGTGCTTAAACCAGACCTTCAGTAATTTTTTCAACTTTCCATGTATTAAAGGTTTTTATATCATACTTAGCTCCACTGTACAGTTAGTTTTGCACAGAGTGGCCCAGATCGTCGTCTTCTGGGATCCCACAACAGCTCTTGCAGCTCCTCCCTGCATTAAATAACCCCCTCTGGAAAGCTCCTTTGAGGGGGCGCACCTGTGTCATACACTTGGCATCGTTAGACACCGAGTATGACTCAGCCGCGTCATTGGATTTGATTGGCAGCAGCTGGAGCCAATGGCTGCGCTATCAATATATCCAATGAAGAGTCGAGAAGCCATGGAGAGAGCAACGCAGGATCGTGCCAATGGAAATTCAGGGTTCTGGTAAGTAAAAACGGGAGGGCAGGGACACTGCAAGGTGTTATTTCTCCTTAATGCACAGGTCTTCAAACTACAACAGCTGGAGGGCTGTAGTTTAAGGATCCCTGCCTTAATGCATAGGATGCAACCCCTTTAACTCTTCTGCCCTTGTTTTAACTTTGGCTACTAAAACATTTATTTTTCTGACAGTAAATACCTCATACAGCCCGCTTCCTGTTTTTTGACTGGAAATAAGCCTAGGCTTATGACATCATGCACAGCTCTCTCACTCTTGTGAGTTTGCCAGAAAGGGAAGGGGGCATGAGTCACAAGAGGGCCAATGAGAGCTGTAGGGGTGCCTCTGTCTGTAAATCCAGGTAAAGCTTCAGCTGCCCACAGTTAAATCGGTTGCAGCCAGAATCAGCAGAGGGAGATTTCTGTAGCATATTTGGCAAGTACAGAATCACAGAATATAAAATATGCAAAGTGGTTGGAGGGAAGCTTTAGATTGGCAAAGATGTTTTATTACAAATTATGTGAGCAGACTGCATTTCCTGTTTAAAGCTGCTTTTACACTGGGACGTGGGTGTTGGCAAAGCGCGGACGCTGGCAGGATGCTTTTAACCCCTGCTGCAGTGGCGCTTTGCTGGCGATTTGGCCGGCTGCCCATTCATTTCAATGGGGAGGAGCAGTGTATACACCGCTTCAAAGATGCTGCTTGCAGGAGTTTTTTTTAAACTAGTGCATCGCCTCAGTGTGAAAGCACTTGGGCTTTTACAGACTGCAGGGGTGCCATTTTTCAGGTGCTTTGCAGGCGCTTTTTTTTAGCCCAAAAGCGCCTGAAAAACGCAATGCATTGAGGTGAAAAAAAAATAGTCCACCAGCCCCACCCCCTTTACTTACCCAAGCCGATCTTTCCGGGGACAAGCACACCCCCTCCAGCCGGGTGTCTCTGGACCCAATTGGATAAATTGATGGCAGCGGTATCCAATGGTTGCACTGCTGTCAATCAAACCCAATGATGCAGGTGCAGAGTACTGCTGTCTGTGTCAATAGATGCAGCAGGACACGGGAGCCCCGAGGGAGACCGCTTCTAGGGTGGGGGCACTCAAGAAAGAGCCAGGAGCTTCCCCAGATTGAAGAGGATTGGGGTTAGTCTGTGCAAAAAACAACTGCACAGGAGGTAAGTATGACTTTTTTTTTAACTGAACCTTTAGTTATGATGTGCACGTGATCCTTACATGGAAAGTGAAAATGAAGCAGAAGAACATGTGGCCATGTTATACCATGCATAGCTTATGTGTTACTGTACAGAGCATGGGCTGAAGGAAACAAAACACACTAGACAACACGGAAATGTTCCGCTTGCCGTTAGGATCCTTCAGGCAGGTCTGCAATGTTTAAATGCCTCCCACTCCCACTTCTATCTCACTCACACAAAAACATGGAGCGAGGAGGCTGCAGAGAGGCGGTGCGTTCTCACACAACACAGCGATGCCGATTCCATCCCCCTCACACGACCAGCAAAAGGAAACACACACTCCGCGTCCAACGGGAACATGGCTCGTCACATTTATCACCAGACTCGTTGTGCGGAGAAAACATGATGCGTAGGAGGACACAACAAATACTGTGTGATGTCTGCATGCACCGCACACATTCCACAGCACCTAATATACACACTTCTTACCTGCCCGTCTTATTACCGCAACCTAAACGGAGCACACAGCCTACTGCTCCTTCTCCCGCCAGCAGCCAACCAAGCTCCACCCTCTACAGATCCCTCACAAACTGGACGGGCGGAGCTACAACGGAGTTGTTAAGAGGCGGGAAATGACGTTAGGCGAAGGGGTGTAGGCGGGAAGCTGAGCTGGGGAATGAGGCGATGGGCAACCCTGGACAATACAGGGATCTTGTACAGTATAACAATAAAGTGCGTCATGCAAAACAAGGTTCTTACAACAGGCTGGTGGACACATGAATGTTGGGTTAACTATACACCTAAAGCAACCTCATATATGCAGCCTAAGCTGCAGGTGTATCAATGAATCAGGAACCCCTTCTTTTCCCCCAAGCAAGATGCATCTATCCATGTCTGCTGTTCCTTTTTTTCATCCACCTTTTAGTCTGCGTTTTCACATGAAAATGCCTAATTTTTATAGACATAGGTGTCCGTTTATCAGGCAGCGAAAAATAACCTCTGAGTTTTCCAACATTCTCCAAGGAGATTGCTCTCTAAGGATGAGCTCAGGCCTGTTCTTAACCTGCACCCGCAGAGCCCGCTAGGAAGTCGGCACTGCACAGTGCTAATTGCAGGCAGTGAAACATTTTCCCCATCCACGGCAGTGAAACATTTTCCCCATCCACGACTGCAGAGATCGAGAAATGTCTCGCTGCCTATGATTAGCGCTGTGCAGTGCCGATTTCATAGCAGGCTCTGCATGTGCGGCTTGCAAACACGCCTGAGCTCATCCTTATGGCCCGTACACACGATCATAATATCGTACGGAAAATGTCGTCCGAGGAAGAGTCATACGATAATCGGATCGTTAGTACAGAGCTTTCGCGAGCCAATCGTGACTGTTCATCCGGACATGCGCGAAAATTTTTCTCATACAGTACCAGGTCGTACGATTTTCGTTTAGTCAGTATAGTTGTTGTCCGAAAATACAATACAAATACATTACAACACATGACATCACTTCCGATTTTTTTCTTTTTCTGTTGTACGAGAATTTTCGTGACTTTAATAACCTATTTAATTTCTACTTGCGACAAGTAATCACATTTTTTTACGATATTCGGATCATGTGTACGCGGCATTACTCTTCTCTGTGTGCCTGTTTATGAAGCAGTGTAGATCTACAAACGCTTCGAAACTGTGGTGAACGCCTCCTGGCTCAGTAATTTTTTGAGACATAGCGAGATTACAGTACCAGAAATTCAGTGAAATACGTTGGTGTTCCGTTTATTAAGCAACAGGGAATTACCACTGCTGGGTATTTTCAGAGGAGACTGCCCTAAAATAATTAGTCCCCCTACACAAAATGTATGTAGCGGTACCCCCCTGAGTGATGTGTCCCACCTGTCACCCTGCCCAGCCTGGCTTTCACTTCCCAGACACTCCAAAACAATGAACTTTGTTTTTGTTATTTTTATTGAGGGAATAAAGGGAAAAGGGGGTATAGGCTGTTTTCAGCCCCCCTTTCCCTTATGGGATTATTGGCAGGGGCAGTTTCAAGGTTCCCCTGGGAGTTTTAGGCGCGAAGTAAGGGGATTGGTTGAAGCATTGAGTTGCTAGGGGAAAAATTTAAGATGGTGATAGGTTAAAAAAGGTTTTGAGCGGGAAAGCTCTGGGTTGGCTTAGAGGCTTGGGTTACTGGGGAAATTTTTGAAGTCTGAAGGCTCAGGATAGGTCAAACAGGGTCAGCTGACCTTCCAGAACTTTCCAGTTCTGGGAAAAGTCCCTATTTAAGGAGCTGGTTCCGTGGATCGGGGCCAGCCGTTCCAAGGGAGAACTGACAGCGGATCTCTGAGCTCTTCTAAGAGCTTTTCTGGGAGCTATTACACTACTGCTGTTTTGTTTTTCCCTGTCACGGCATGAAGACGCTGGTTAGGCAGCTGCTGGAGCGGGTGGATGCCGAAGGTGAGGAATGGATTCGGCAGTGTTTGAACCTACCGTCGGGTCAAGAAGCGATGATGTTCGGCCGCGACATGGGAGAGATGCCGGAGGAGTCGGACGCCATCGTGGAGGAAGAGGCGGGCCCGAGTGGGACGTTTCCGCTTCCAGGTCGAGCTTCCATCACGG
Organism: Rana kukunoris; assembly: GCA_029574335.1. NCBI lineage: Eukaryota > Metazoa > Chordata > Amphibia > Anura > Ranidae > Rana > Rana kukunoris. The sequence continues at coordinate 329,696,193 of CM056049.1, forward strand.
TATCGCGTCGGGAGGAAGAGGCGGAACTTCCGGCGAAGAGGCGGAGAATCCAGAAGAAGACGTTCAGCCCGTTGTCCAGCCCCCGGAGGTCACAGAAGTAGGCGGAGTCGGCGCAGAGCGCAAAACGGCGTATCGGCCATTTGGAGTCAGTGGGCGGAGCTGGCGTCGGGGACTGAATGTCACCTGGGCCTCGGGCGGTGTCGCCGTTGCCTCGCCATCGGGCGGCATCGGCCGCGGAGTGCTCGGCAGGACAGGGAGGCGGCTCCCCGGTGCCTCCAGTGATAAGAAGGAAGACGGATCGTATTGCAGGGGCAGCTGGCTCAATCCCAGTGCTCTGTGCACCGCAAGTACCAGCGCATTCATGAGACTGAGTTTTTTGATGCTTTTTCGTCTGCTTTTTCAAAATTCTTGTCTGAATTTAGACCGAGGAATGTAGTATCTAAAGCGCCTGTTTTACCATGTTCTTCCAACAAGACCACTCTTAGTGATCCGGCATCGGTAGTCTGGTCGGCTGACAGACATGAAGTGTCAGCTGGAGCACCGTTGGTTCCGGATCCAGGGCCTGTGTTTTTTTTCAGATTTGGCTGCTAGTAACCTGAGTTCGGTTCCTGACAGTCAATGTAAGGAATCAATGCCTTGTTTTTTATCTCCTTTAGGTTTTCATCTTTCTGCTGCTATAAAGGACACAATTTGGAAAGGGGATTTTATTGAGATCCTCTCTTTATTACCTAATCAAAAAGAGCCTTTGAAATCTGAAAAGTCTGATAAAGTGGATGATGACAAGCGTAGGCCATATAAATCCTTCCCTAATTGGTTACAGGGTTTTTGTATCTACGCAAGTGTGGTATGTGAGAGATTCCCGGAAAAAAGTCTGGGTTTATTCCAGCATATCGACATAATTCAGGAAGCTTATAAGAGTTTTTCAGGTTTTGCATGGTTTGTATATGATGAAGCCTTCCGCCACAAATTGCCTGTTTATCCAGGTTTGCAATGGGGATCCAAAGATATAGGGCTGTGGCTTAATCTTTTCCTTCCACAGAGACCATTGATGCCCAGGTCTGCGCCAGGTAATGTTTCTCCTGCCCCCAGTGTACCTTATAAAAAGGGGCTATGTTTTTCATTTAACGATAGCCAATGTAAATGGCCTTCATCGTGCCGTTACAGGCACGAATGTGCCCTCTGCGGAGGCTCTCATCCGGTAAATAAATGTTTTCGGAAATTGTCCATTGCCAATCAGCCCCAGGGGAGCTTTTTTCTCAAAAACAGCCACACCAGTGAGGTTGGGAAGAATGCTCCCTTGGTTGCTTCGGTATCCAAAGCATCAGACAGCGGAGCTGCTCATTAAAGGTTTTCAAGAAGGTTTTTTGATACCAGAATTCAATGGAATTGGCATGACTATGGTTAACAATTTGAAGTCTATCTCTGACTTTCCCTCGGTAGTGGAAGAAAAGTTGGATGCGGAAACCGAGTTAGTCAGAATTGCGGGCCCTTTTTCGCAACCTCCTTTTTCGGATTTTCGGTTATCACCATTGGGCCTTGTGCCTAAAAAGGAACCGAACACTTATAGGTTAATACATTGAATGACCAAATTGATGCAGATCTGTCATCTGTGAAATACGCTTCTTTTGATCAAGCAACCCAGAGTATTAGGGCTTTGGGGGGCCTCGGTTTTAATGGCCAAAGCAGACATTAAAGCTGCGTTTAGGCTTTTACCGATTCATCCCAGCTGCTTTAGTTCTTTGGGTTTCCAGTTTCAAGGACGATTTTATTTCGATCGCTGCATTGCCATGGGCTGTTCATTGTCCTGTTTCTATCTTGAGGAATTCGCCACGTTTTTGGAGTGGGTGGTCTCCTGTAAATCGGGATCATCCTTTTTAATTCATTATCTGGATGACTTTTTATTTTTGGGCCATTTTGATTCACCAGAATGTCTGGACCTTTTACATATTTTTATGGAGACCTGTAGTGATTTCGGCATCCCTTTAGCACATGAAAAAACCGTCCATCCTACTACCTGTATCGAATTTTTAGGTATCACTATCAATACAGTAAGGGGGGAATTTAGGTTGCCTGATGACAAAGTTCAAAAGTTGAAATGCCTTATTCAGTCTTTTCTGAAGAAGAAGGTTTTTCTTAAAGAAATGCAGTCTTTGTTGGGTTTGTTGGCTTTTGCCACTAGAGTCTTGCCAGTGGGCAGAGTTTTCTCCCGGCGGCTTTATTTGGCTATTGCTGGTATCAAGAACCCTTGTGCACACATCCGTTTGACTCTTTATGTTTAAAGGAGGATCTGTTAGTCTGGCAGAATTTCCTTTTTCATTTCAATGGGAAGGCCTTTTTGCAGGATGAATTCATCTTGGATAAAGACTTCTGCTTATCCACGGACGCAGCGGGTTCGGTGGGTTGGGCAGCGGTCTGGGGGAATCATTGGTGCTGTTCTTCCTGGCCTTCGGATTGGGTGAGTAGAGGTTTATGTAAAAATATTGTTCTTTTGGAGCTCTTTCCTGTGGTGGTCGCTTTGGAGGTTTGGTGAAGTGAGTTTGCCAATAAGAGGTTATTAATTCGCACTGATAATAAGGGTGTTATGTTTGCGGTTAACTGTCTGTCTTCCAAATCTTCACCAGTTATCGCTCTGCTATGTTATTTGGTATATAAATGCTTGTTATTTAACAATTTGGATCAAAGCCCGTTATGTACCAGGTAAGTCTAATGTAGTGGCCGACGCCCTTTCTCGTTCACAGATGGAGCGTTTTTTCTCCCTGCTTCCTATGGCAGACAGAGTCGGGACACCTTTCCCAGCAAGTGTGTGGGGAATCGTTTAGTATCACAGAATATTGAGAACTCTTTGGCTGCATCTTCTCTGGCTAGCTACAGATCCTCTTGGTTACTATGGTTACAATTTTTGGAGGCCTATGGTGCTTCATTTGATTTAGTGTCTGAAACTTTGGTTTTATTATTTTTAGAATCTCTAATGAAAAAAAATCATTCCTGGTCTCATGTATATAAAACTTTGTCGGGTATTGCAATTTTTCAGAAATTATATAATGTTCCTTCTTGTTTGTCTTATTTTCATTGAAAGGTTATAGAAAGGCTCGTTTTCATAAAGATACTAGATGTCCGATAACTCCTCAGTTGCTGAATTCTCTTTGTAAGGTGACAAGTTCCATATGTTTTTCTCCTTTTGAATCCATACTTTTCAACGCAGTGTTTACCTTGGCCTTTTTTGCAGCCCTTCGGATTTCCGAGTTGGTGTCCAGTAGCAAGAGGAATCCGTCTGGTTTATTATTACACCACGTGGTTATCAATAATGATAGGCTTAGTATTTTTATTCATTTCAGTAAAACGAATCGCATGGGTAAAGGTCATTGGATTCATTTGTCTGCCTGCCCCGGGGTCCTGGTATGTCCAGTGGCTAATTTATCGGCTTATTTACACGTTCGTCCACGGGTGGCGGGAGTACTTTTTATACATGAGGATTCCTCTGCTCTCACTAATTTTCAATTTAGGGCAGTTTTATCCAAGTAAAAGAAGGGGGTGTTGTCTGCGCTGAAAGTGAACAGGGGGGGAGGAGGGGGGGTGTGGGTGATAGGGGTGAATGGATGGGACGGGTGGCTGGATGGGTGGATGCAGGTGGGTTTAGGACAACATGATAACCAACATAATCGAAACAATGATGTGAATGAATATACACATAAGGGTGATAACCAATAAATACAAAAATTATTACAATAATTATTACAATAAGGAAAAACCCAACACACTAGCCAGTGTAATGTGAAACCAGTGAAAAACAATCCTAAATCCAAACTATAAGACCAGAGAAAATTCCATGAGGAAATGCCTCTGGATGGAAAAAATGTGAAATAAATAAAGTCTCTAGTGAAAAAACCCAAGAGTCCAGATAAGTCCAAATTGAAATGGTGGTGCCAGGAAAGGGTGACAGCAGAAAGCACCTCAGGTGGTCCCCAGCTCCTCACCTCAAGGCTATAGCTCGGATAGCCTGCAACAGCACCTCCCGGTGGAGGACAGTGATCCCTCGGCAGGGCAAGCAGCAGAGGCACTCCTCAGCGGTAAAGGTAAAGCAAAAAAGAAGAAAGCAAGTGAGTGACAATAAAAGACGTCTGGTAGGCAACTAGTGTCACTCGTACATCCACTCACCACGGGGTGATGGATGATGGGCCTATCTCCCACGAACAGCGAGTTCGTACTTCTAATGGCAGATATCCTCTTCTAAGCTGGCCAGATGGTCACTCACAACAAGGGATCTCTCAGATGGCATACATGATAAAAGAAACAGACCATAGCGCAATCCCGCAAGGTAAAAAACACATTTAATAAAAAAATAAAACTCACATTTAAAACGATCCAAAAGGCACAAAACAAACAGACGTCAGGAACACACTGCGTCAGGCGTGTGGACTCTGTGGCTCCTAGGATCCCTACGCGTCTCGTCACACCTCGTGACTTCCTTAGGGGAAGCAGACAGGAAGTCCCCTCCCTATATAACCCCCTCCCCTAGAGGGAGTCCCTCAGTTTTTTCGCCAGTGTCTTAGGTGTTGGTCACGGAATAGCTTTGCTCCACATCCTTGGGATTAAGGGCGGGCTAACCGGATCTGTCCAAGGAGCCTCAGTGCCAAAGTGGACAGTACCCGGGCCCCAAACCGTGGGGTTTTGCCTATAATGCTCCTCTTTTTGGAGGGCTGGACCCTCATCCCCTAAGGAAGTCACGAGGTGTGACGAGACGCGTAGGGATCCTAGGAGCCACAGAGTCCACACGCCTGACGCAGTGTGTTCCTGACGTCTATTTGTTTTGTGCCTTTTGGATCGTTTTAAATGTGAGTTTTATTTTTTTATTAAATGTGTTTTTTACCTTGCGGGATTGCGCTATGGTCTGTTTCTTTTATCATGTATGCCATCTGAGAGATCCCTTGTTGTGAGTGACCATCTGGCCAGCTTAGAAGAGGATATCTGCCATTAGAAGTACGAACTCGCTGTTCGTGGGAGATAGGCCCATCATCCATCACCCCGTGGTGAGTGGATGTACGAGTGACACTAGTTGCCTACCAGACGTCTTTTATTGTCACTCACTTGCTTTCTTCTTTTTTGCTTTACCTTTACCGCTGAGGAGTGCCTCTGCTGCTTGCCCTGCCGAGGGATCACTGTCCTCCACCGGGAGGTGCTGTTGCAGGCTATCCGAGCTATAGCCTTGAGGTGAGGAGCTGGGGACCACCTGAGGTGCTTTCTGCTGTCACCCTTTCCTGGCACCACCATTTCAATTTGGACTTATCTGGACTCTTGGGTTTTTTCACTAGAGACTTTATTTATTTCACATTTTTTCCATCCAGAGGCATTTCCTCATGGAATTTTCTCTGGTCTTATAGTTTGGATTTAGGATTGTTTCTCACTGGTTTCACATTACACTGGCTAGTGTGTTGGGTTTTTCCTTATTGTAATAATTATTGTAATAATTTTTGTATTTATTGGTTATCACCCTTATGTGTATATTCATTCACATCATTGTTTCGATTATGTTGGTTATCATGTTGTCCTAAACCCACCTGCATCCACCCATCCAGCCACCCGTCCCATCCATTCACCCCTATCACCCACACCCCCCCTCCTCCCCCCTGTTCACTTTCAGCGCAGACAACACCCCCTTCTTTTACATATACATTTTTCTCTCTGCCCAGGACAGAGTGTCAGGAGTCTGCTGCAGAATCCCCAGTCCACCTTCCAGCCCAATTCCACTCCCACCCATCCCCCTTGGTAGCGCAGGAGTCTTTCCATATATCCAGTTTTATCCAAGTGTTGCAAAGCTTTGAATGTATCAGATCTAAAGATTTCCTCCCATTCTTTCAGGATCGGAGCTGCCACTGAGGCTGCTAAGTTAGGTTTTGATGATGATAGAATTAAATCATTGGGTAGGTGGAAATCTAATGCTTTTCAACTATATGTCCGCCCTAATTTTCTTGTTTAAATGTTTAAATGTTTCAGGTGTGCCAGGAGTGGTCTGGATTATTGGGCACTCTTTTATTCATTGGGCACATCAGCGTGCGGAAGCTAGATGTTATTCGGCGAATTTGGGCCTGGATCCTACTCTCTTCCAAGTTTTTTTGTGCGGCAGGAGGGGTATGTGTTGGGAGGAACTGTTATTTGAATTTGATTCCCTAATTTCTGTTTGGCCGGAACCTAAAATTCTCATTTTACACTTGGGTGGGAATGATATCGGGAAAATGAGGACTTTGGAATCAGGGATACGATCCAGATTCTTCTGGATTCTTACCTTCGCAGTTGGTGATTGTCTTTTCTGAGATAGTACTCAGATTGCGCTGGTTGGACTCGGCGGTGCTGAGACCTTTTGAAAAGGTGAGAAAGAGGGTGAACAAAGCGGTGGAGAAATTCATGCTTCATGAAGTGGGTTTCTCTTATCATCACGTGGACTTGGAGGCTGGTTTCCCTGGGCTCTATAGGAGTGATGGGGTCCACCTTTCTGATGTTGGCCTGGACATATTCAATGTGGCTCTTCAGGATTGTATTGAGAGGGCCGCGGTTTTTGGGTCTGGTGACAGTCAGGGTTGAGGCACCCTGTCTGTCTTTTGGGGATAGTGGTTGGAATAGTTTAAAGAATTTATGCAGCTTGAGTCTTAGTGGCTGAGCTGTAATTTTTTATTGGATACAGTTGATTTTATTGGATACAGTTGATTATATCGATTATATCGGTTATACCGCGGCCAAATTTTATCAAAAAAATAAATAAATAAATAAATAAATATATATATATATATATATATATATATATATATATATATATAGTATTGGTGGTGTTGTTATTAAGATTATATTAAATGAAATGTTTGGTGTATTTATTTAATAAAAAATAAATAAATAGTAGTTTCTGGTGTGGTTTAATTCATTGGTATGTCCAGGCATCCTGCATATGATCCCATTTAACTTGGAAATAATAGCAAAGTTGCTAGGGACAACTATGTACACTTTGTACACTTCTCCAGACTCCTCCAGCACAACTCTTCACTTCGTATCTTGTGGTTCCAGGAACAGCTAGCACATGGTGGTTAGGACTGACACTGGCTCAGCCAGGCCTTAGCAATAGCCTTTTTGGAGGCAGGGACTGCGGGCCCCTATAATGTAACAGAAATATGGAAAGTCTCTTTAGTGCTAGCTGTCTTACTGGTTTACTTCTGCTCTCAGTCAGTCCTCATCAGGCCCTGCCAGCCCTCCTGGCTGCAGCTGCCTGACTTCACTGCTCTTGACATTGAAATCCTCCCTACTGGCTCCACACCCAGCTCTGTTTCCTCTCTGGCATGCCTCTCCAGTCCTCCTGACTGCACGTCACTCACCAGCCCTCCTGGCAGCAACCGGGGGTTCCCTCCTAAAGACTTGCCCAACATTCCTAGCTCCTGCTGTCCTCCCTGACTCCTCTTGTGCCTCCTGTCCAGATCCTTCAAGCTTTCTTGAAGGGCTCCATCATGCAAATGAGTTCCAGGCCCAAGATCACCCCCACCCCCCCAAAACAACTGTCACTGCCCCTACCTTTGACTGGTCCTCACAGCAAGGAGCATCAGAAGGGTGGATGCATGTCAACAAACACAGAATAACCAAGCTCAACTTACCAACCAATCAGCAACCAACCAAATTCACCTGTCTAACAGTGCGTTAAAAACAGGGGTTTAGTTGCACGCATTTGCAAATACATGTGTAAGCTGCAGGCCCCATCAAGGCTCACTGTGTACTCCAGTCCTAACTCTAAAATTCAAAGTCTCCTCAATGGAAGCACATGTATGCTGATGGATAGATGAAGTGCAGATGACTGGAGGGAGCCCAACCCTCCATAAAGGAGCAGAGGTACACTATGAGACAACTCATCCCTAGCTCTGCTGACCCTCTGTATTTCAAGTAGGCCTGCCCCTTGCCAATCCTAGTTAGTCCCCTTTCACACTTATACGACTTGTCCCACGATTTTGGACTGCAAAATCGTATAACAAGTCATTCTACATTATTTTCAATGACCATTCATACTGGCAAGACTTTAAGTTGTGCCTACTTCAAAGTAGTCCCTGCACTACTTTGGTCCGATTTTGATGCCACTTACACAGGTATTCATTGAAATCGCGGCCGCGAATCGTGGTAAAATCGTGCCCGCGAAATCGCAGTAAAATGGCGCGACTTTGAAGTCGTACAAGTGTGAAAGGTGTCTTAGGGATTGTTCAGAGCTCCCTGAGGCCTCGTACACACGATCGGACATATCCGATGAAAACGGTCTGCGGACCATTTCCATTGGATATGTCCGATCGGGAGTTTGATCCGATGGCGTGTACACACCATCAGATCAAATTCCCCGCCGCCGGACGGCGCGGTGACGTGGCGGTGACGCGGCGGTGACGTTGACGCCGCCACGTCACCGCCACGTCACCGCACCAGGAAGTTAAACACTTCCGCGCATGCGCCGAATCCATTCGGCTGCGGCGCAGCGGCGGTGGGGGACGACATGTCTGCTGGTAAGTGTACTAACCAGCAGACATGTCGGGCGGACAGATTCCCACCAGATAGATTTCAAAGCATGCTTTGAAATCTGTCGGGTGGAGAAATCTGTCCGCTAGCCCATACACACGAGCGGAGATGTCTGCTGAAACGGTCCATCGGACCGTTTTCAGCGGACATATCCCCTCGTGTGTACGAGGCCTCAGACATCCTAGACAGCTCCACCTCTCTTCCCCCTCCTCTTCTAGAATCCTCCAGAAGAAAGAGGGAGGTGACAGTGGAGTAATGCTGTCTGAGTCACAGCTGCTGCTCTGAGCCGCTTCCAGCTTGGCCTGCCTAAATTTGCCTGTACTACAAAAATCCTAACTTCTATCACCTAAATAGGTAGAAGGTGCTACATTAACCCCCCCCCCCCACTTAAATCCAGCTGGTCCCTCAGCTGGGTTTACAAAAAAAATGATAATGGGAATGAGAATCTCATAAGATAAAAATAAATTATGTACAAAAATATGTGAAGAGGAAAAAAGGAATACATAACATCCTACACTCAAACCTAACTTTACACTGTACACACTGGGCCAGATTCTCAGCGGCGCTACGCCTGCGTAAATGTATATGCGCGGCGTAATAGTAAATGTGCGCCTGCGTATCGATGCGCGGTAAACACAGAACCACATACGCGCGAATTTTTTTTCCGTCTGGGTGGCGAAAATGCATTAAGCTAGCGCGGCATAGGCGCATAGTTACGCATCAAAAATATTCAGTTCCCATTGAATTAGCATGCAAATATGCAAATGAGGGAAATGCGCGTATTCCCGAAACTACGCGCGTCCGGCGTTGGCTACTCGTGGTGCGCGTAACTCGAAAGCCTTGAGTAAACATACCCCTCATAAAAGCACGGGTAACTTTGCTCAAGGCCGTGTGCAAGTCAGCTGGAGAGCAACTACAGCAGCACCGTAACGGACGAGCTGAGCAATCACACTTACTGGACAACACATTCGTATGCCAACATGCCAGGGCCAGCCATGGTCTTATCACTACTAAGGTATGCAGAGGAAGAGGGGCATAGAAGGAGGAGTAGGAGGAGGGGGGCACGTGAGAGGATCTACCGAGCGCGCATGAGGCTCTTTGGCATGGGTGATGAGGAGGTGTATCGCATCTTCAGATTCAGCCCTGCTGCCATCCTGGAAATAACCACAGCCCTGCAGGATGACATCACCAGCCAGACATACCGCTCACATGCACTGCAGCCACTGGTGAAGGTACTGGCAACACTCCATTTCCTGGCCAGTGGTTCATTTCAGCGTACAAGTGGAGTGGTGGCTGGGATGTCACAAACCAGCATAAGCAGATGTCTGCACCAGGTTGTCCCAGCAATCCTCAGACGCATGTCCAACCAGTTCATCAGACCCACCACTGAGCACCTGCGGCAGAAGGCAATGACAGATTTCTACAGAATTCACGGATTCCCACGCACCATCGGGGCCATTGATTGCACACATGTGGCCCTACAGCCCCCCAGTGTCACAGAGCACATATACCGCAATCGGAAGCATTGGCATTCCATCAACGTACAGGTAATAGCCGATGCCAAATACCTCATATGGCACGTCCGTGCCAAAGACCCCGGGTCCAGCCATGACAGCTACATCTACCGTCAAAGCAACATCCCAGAAGATTTTGAGCAGGACATGTATGGGGACAGCTGGCTGGTTGGTGAGTGACATGGGTGGCAGCCATGACTATCCCCTCCCATGATGCACACATCACAAGGGACACATGCATGAGTAACATCCTCCTGTCTTTTCCCTTCCAGGTGACTCTGCATATACACTGGGACCCCATCTCATGACTCCTTTCCGGAACCCCCAAACCAGAGGAGAGAGAAGATACAATGAAGCACACATCAAAACCCGTGCAGTGGTGGAGCGCACATTTGGCCTCCTGAAGTCCCGTTTCCGATGCCTGGATAAGTCTGGGGGGGCCCTATTGTATTCCCCCAACTTTGTGGGTCAGATCATCGGTGCATGTTGCATACTGCACAACTTTGCCATGAGAAAGGGCCTGCAGATTGCCCTACGTGATGACCTGACCCCCCAACCACACAGCCCCCCCTGCCAGAGGAGACCTCGTCTGCTGATGGAAGAGCAGTCAGGAGGGTCCTCGTGTTACGAATCTTTGACCGTTAAACACACACATTCATCATGGCACACAGACACTGCACGTGTGTACACCACTGTGGTCCCTAGATCACACACCCCACATCCACATCACATTGGATTAGCCCAAGTCCAGCATGTAGGACTTGGGAGCAGCAACGCCACGTCAAGGCCCCAATGATGTTGCTGTCCATTCATACACCTTTCTCACGTCATTCATACAGCCGTGGGGTTAACTTCACCACCACGGCCGAGGGTGACACCCCTTACTGGCAGGAGTGCCACCCCCTCACATTCACACACCATTCACACTGCACCGTGTGCAGTATCAAAAAAACAAAAAAAGCTCTTAACCAGAGCATAATAAACAAAAAACAAAAAAGCTCTTAACCAGAGCATAATATTAAACAAAAATAGCTCTTAACCAGAGCATAATATTAAACAAAAATAGAATTAATGGGCCTGGCGGGGGCTCCGCCTGGTGCCACGGGTCCTGCCCCTCACTTGCCTGGGGGCAGCCACAGATGGGGGGGAGCAGGTTGAGGAGGAGCATCCCCACGTCCCTCCCTGGCTGCCTGCATGCCCTCCAGGGCAACTGCTATGCGGGTCTGCACAGCAGTCTGCTCCTCGACAGCAAGGCGCAGGGCATGAACCTCCCCCACAAGTTCGGAGGTGTTTGCCTGCAGCTCCCCCAGGCTGGTCAGCGTTGCTGCGCTGTTGACAGCAAGATCCTGGATGGCATCCGTAATGTGTCCCGAGGATGCCAGGCTGTCGGCCAGGTGCTTCATCTCCTCCACGACCTCGGCCAGGTGCTGATTTTGCTGGTCCTGCTGTCTGACCAGCTGTTCCGGCAGGACCTTGGATACACCCCTGGTCTTGCACGTTGCCTTGCGGGGAGTGGCAGGGGACCTGGCATAAGGGGAGGATGTTGAGGGGCCGGAGATGAGGGGGGGGAAAGAGAAGGACTGGAGAGGTTGGAGGGGGACACTGAGGGGTTCGCTAAAGGTGGAGGGATAGCCTGGGCTGGTCCGGGCAACCCATCATCCTCCTCCACAACAACAATCATGTCCTGGTCTACCACACCCTCCTCAACCACCTCCTCCGTTGAGGTGTGCCAACTTCCCTCCAAGTCCTGTTCCAGGGGGGCAGCCAGAGGGACTGGATCCTGATGGGCCCTGGCATCAACAGATGGCCCCGCTCCCTCCTGCACATCTGTGGATGACACAAAAGATGCCCATGTTGGTGGACCCACACACTTGGCACATGTTCCCTTCCACCCCCATACATGTACACAACAGATAGAATATACTTACCTGTCCTCACGGCTGGCTTCTGGGACTCATAGCCCCCAACTCCCTCAACCTGCTCCGTCTGCAGGCAGCGGGCAACCACCTTCTCCTCCTCAGTCAGGCGGACAGGGCAGGGTGGGCCCCCTCCAGTGCCCCTGGCATGCCGGGCTATGGAAGCCAGCTTGCCCTTCACATGACGCCGCAGGTCATTCATTTTCTTCTGAATGTCCTGCGGTGTCCGGACCTCATGAGAGAGGGCATTGACCTGGCAAGGCACTTTCATAAGTATTTGGTCCCTCCGGGACTTGCTGGTCCGGGCACTGTCAGCACCATGGAGTTGCGAGTTGTACTTCTCCATGGCCCTCACGACAATGGCCCTCTCCTCTGGGGAGAAATTCTTCTTCCTCCTCTCCTTAACAGCACTTGTCGTCATCTTGTCCAGCACTTTGTCAGTCACTATCCAAAAAATGGGAGACGTTTGCGCTGCACGGGCGCATGTGTGGGCGCATTATATACCCTGCGCCGGCGCATCGTAGGGAGGCTTTGCGCATGCGCAGAAGGCATCCACGTCACGGCGCGGGTCATCCACGTCATGGCGCGGGTCATCCACGTCACGGCGCATGCTCCGTTCGTCCCAGCCTGCATTTGCATGGGGTCACGCTTCATTACAATGCAACACGCCCACTTCCCTCCTACTTTGGAGTTGCGCCGGATTACGCCAATGTTTTTACGCGACGCAGGCGCATATTGGAGCGCATTTACTTAGGGAATACGGTACTTGCCACTCCGTGTTACGTCGGCGTAGTGAATCTGAGATGCGCAACGCCTGCATAATTAGGCGCGCATCTACGAGAATCTGGCCCAGAGAGTTTACATCTTACCGACAGAAATAAAAAAACTCAAACACACATTTTTTTTTCTGTTTGTTCTGTCGGGAGGGGGTCCTGCCAACAATGGGCTAGAAAAAAACAAAACAAAATATAAACAAAGTGAACAATCTTGTGGTTCCAGGAACAGCTAGCACATGGTGGTTAGGCATGAAACTGGCTCAGCCAGGCCTTAGTAATAGCCTTTTTGCAGGCAGAGATCGCAAGCCCCTATAATGTAGCAGAAATATGGAAAGTCTCTTTAGTGCTCGCTGTCCTACTGGTGGACTACTGCTCCCAGTCAGTCCTCTTCAGGCCCTGCCAGCCCTCCTGGCTGCAGCTGTCCGACTTCACTGCCTATGACATAGCAATCCTCCCTACTGGCTCTACACCCAGCTTTGACTGTTTCCTGTCAGTCCTCCCTGGCATACCTCTCCAGTCCTCCTGACTGCACACGTCACTCACCAGTCCCCCTGGCTGACACTGGTGGTTCCTTTCTGAAGACTTGTCTGGCAGTACTAGCTCATGCTGTCCTCTCTGACTCCTCTTGTTCCTCCTGTCCAGATCCTTTAAGCTTTCTTGAAGGGCCCCATCCTGCACCCAAGTCCTAGGCCCAAGGCCAGCCCCCCCCCCCCAGACTGGGGAGCTCCCTCCAAGGCCCCCAACAGCCTAGTACTCCATCCTCAGTCAGTCAGATTGCGAGGACATCTGCTGTGCAGATCTACCCCACAGATTTTCAATCAGATTCATGTCTGGGCACTGGCTGAACCATTCCAAAACTTTAATCTTCTTCTGGTGAATCCATTCCTTTGTTGATTTGGATGTATGCTTTGGGTCGTTTTCATTCTGAAAGAAGAAGTTCCTCTTCATATTCAGCTTTCTAGCAGAAGCCTGAAGGTTTTGTGCCAATATTGACTGGTAATTGGAACTGCAAATTTTTCCCTCTACCTTGACTAAGGCCCTTGTTACAGCTGAAGAAAAACAGCCCAAAGCATAATGCTGCCACCACCATGCTTCAAGATGGGTATGGTGTTCTTTTGGTGATGTGCAGTGTTGTTTTTGCACCAAACATATCTTTTGAAGTTATGGGCAAAAAGTTCAGACCATGACACATTTTCCCACATGCTTTTGGGAGACTTCAGATGGTTTTTTTCAAAATTTAGATGGGCTTGGATGTTTTTCTTTATAAGAAAAGGCTTACGTCTTGCCACTCTACCCCATAGCACAGACATATTAAGAATACGGAAGATTGTTGTCACATGTATCACACAGCCAGTACTTGCCAGATATTCCTGCAGTTCCATTAATTTTGCTTTAGGTCTCTTGGCAACATCCCCGAATGGGACCCAGAAAAGCCCCGAGTCTATTGAACGATGCATTGTATTGTGGAAATAATATATATGTACTACACCATCAAATAAAGCAAGTGGCCTGTAATATATAAAAGCAGCGCTTAAATAGTGAAATGTGATTCCCACTAACTAAATAATGTGACACATAACATATATCATATAACATAAATCACCTTTTACAGTGAAAAATGAACAAACAAAACAGAAATGTTTAGCAAAGAGCGAAAAAAGTTCAAATCCTGTGATAGTCAGTGAAAAGGTGAAAAAAGAGTTCATAGATGGATTATTAGTATCAATCTTCTCAATCTTCCACCACACCGCCTGTGCTCAGTGAATCCTTCACCCTTCCAAAATGCGCACTCACTACAATTAAATGCCCAGCACTCTCGTGTTGAGGCACAAAAGCAAAACTCCAAATCTCTCCAATAATAGTCGATATCAGTATCCAATTCAGTGATAAGTAGGGTTGTCCCGATACCGATACTGGTATCGGTGCCGATACTAAGCATTTGCAAGAGTATCGGTACTCGTGCAAATGCCCCGATACCAAAAACCGATACCTTCAGGCGCTGTACTTTCAGCTCTCAGCAGGAATTCCCTGCTAACAGCTGAAAAGTAAAGAAAAAAATGCTGGCAATCATTGGTTGTTAAGGAACGGGACCGCCGCTTCCTTGACAACCAATCACGTGTCCTTTCCTCCCCACTCCTCCTCCCCTCTCGTCAGCTATTACCAGGCGCGGAGATGGGCGGTAAGTTGCTCTGTGGGAAACACGGGCGTAATGTGTGCAGCTGATGGACCCGCACTGTCCCTGGGTCGGATGCCTCAGCAAGCTGCGCCAGCTCTTGCACAGAACAGTGAGGGGGATCGCTACTGCTGTCCCCGGCAGCCTCTCGGTTAAAGTTTTGTGCTGGGCGGGACTATGGGACTACAATCTCCAGCATGTCTTATTGTGCGGCTGGAGGTGAAGGTTTCCGGCGTTTTCTTCTCTGCCGAGTGCTAACACATAACACCAACTGCAGAGAACAGGAGGATCTGCGGGCGGAGGTAGCGGACTCGGGAGCCCTGAATGTAGTAAACGCGAGTCACTCACATGTACTTCATTCAGGGCTCATGTGAGTGAGCGTTTACTACATTCAGGGCTCCCGAGTCCCGCTACCTCCGCCCGCAGATCCTCCTGTTCTCTGCAGTTGGTGTTATGTGTTATGTGTTAGCACTCGGCAGAGAAGAAAACGCCGGAAACCTTCACCTCCAGCCGCACAATAAGACATGCTGGAGATTGTAGTCCCATAGTTCCGCCCAGCTCAGCTATCACACACAGCTGGCTGTGTGTGATAGCTGAGCTGGGCGGGACTATGGGACTACAATCTCCAGCATGTCTTATTGTGGGGCTGGAGGTGAAACCATGGTGGTGTATCAGTGTAGGTGAGACCACATGTGTCTGGATGGCAGGAGGAGGAGCTCAGAACACCCTGATATTTTTTGAGGGGTCAAACTGGTAGCAATTGATAGGCACAGTGATGACAAATAATGGCATGGCACAGAGGTGACAATTGATGGCACAGTGGCTACGTTTGGCATGGCACAGAGGTGACAATTGATGGCACAGTGGCTGCGTTTGGCATGGCACAGAGGTGACAATTGATGGCACAGTGGCTGTGTTTGATGACATGGCACAGTCGTGACAATTGATGGCGTGGCGACAATTGATGGCAGGGCACAATGGCGACAATTGATGGGCACAGTGGCAACAATTGACGGCCACTGTGGCTGCGTTTTGATGGCATGGCACAGTGGTGACAATTGATGGGCACAGTGGTGACAATTGATGGGCACAGTGGCTGCGTTTGGCATGGCACAGTGGTGACAATTGATGGGCACAGTGGTGACAATTGATGGGCACAGTGGCTGCATTTGGCATGGCACAGTGATGACAATTGATGGGCACAGTGCCTGTGTTTGATGGCATGGCACAGTGGTCACAATTGATGGGCACAGTGAGGCTGCAATTGATGATTTTTTTTGTTTGTTTGCCCTGCTACAGTCTCCCAGTCATTCAGTCAGCACATCTTCACCCCAGCCTCATACAACTCCCCCAAACCACCCCTTTACCTAATCTTCCTAGGTGATAGGTATCGGTAATCGGTATAGGCGAGTACTTAAAAAAAAGTATCGGTACTTGTACTCGGTGTCAAAAAAGTGGTATCGGGACAACCCTAGGGATAAGTTCCAACGCGTTCACATAAATAAAGAAAAAATAGTACTATAGTGTAATATTGTAAAACCAGTTTTAATCACACCACTAAAAATCTTCATAAAATGCACTCACAAACGTGATCTTTCACCAAACTTTGAATAACAAATGGCAGCATGAGTTTCCAAGTTTCCAAACAACAAGCCAGTGGTCACGGCGGACCCTCGATCGTTCCCAGTTGTCAGGGTCCCAGCGCTCACAGCGCTCAATCCGTGCACAGGCACGTTAGAATCGCGTCACGGCGCGTGCCCGCGCACCTGGGGCGCACGCGCGTGCACGAGCGCGCGGACGTGCGCGCCTCCTCCCAGGACCAATCACAGACCTGACAGGCCTATTTAAACCAGCCCCTGTCTTTGCACAGGTTGCTGGTTTATCGTCAGCTCTGAGTAAAGTTTTGACACTTTGACTTGTGCCCTTTGACCTGGATTTACTTCCCGACTCAGCTCTCGCCTGGAAACCTGACCTCGGCCTGTTTGTGGACTCTGCTGCCTTCTTGAACCCTTTTGACCTCGGACCGTGACCTGGATTTGCTTCTGTCTCCTGCCCTTGAACTTCGGCTTACATACCTGGACTTGTCTTAGCGCTACCCGGAACCCGGACTTTTTACCTGTACCCCGGATCTGCTTCCATTCGTCTGCTGGCTTTTGAACTGTGCCCTGGGACTTTACCACTTTCATCTGCCTTGGTGACCCTCCAGCACCTGCAGCACATCTCAGCCTCTGACCTCCAGTACCTGCATCCCATCTACCTACCCCCCGATACCGGTACCTCCTTGTGCCTCTGCCTCCTGTCTCAAATTCCAGGGGGCAGGTGCGCTTGGTCGTAAAGGTGAGCCGTCCTCAGCATCTCGGCCTCGGTAAGTACTTGTGTTTCTGACAGTATAAACCAGCCAGATGTCTGAGGCCGACAGGGCGCGCTCACCATTTGAAACACTCTGCCTGCAAGTGTCCGCACTTACTGACGCAGTTCAAAAGCTTCAAGATGGCTACCTCCAAATAGATGGCCGTCTCCAACAGCTGGCCGTGATTCCTGGACCCTCATCTCCGCCTGCACCACCATCCTCTGGAGCTGCAGCACCTCAAGTCGCCTCTAGCTCGGCCGTAATGGTGACCCACCCGGAACCACGTGTGCCTATCCCGGAACGTTTTTCAGGTGAGCGCCGGAAATACCGGGCGTTTAAAAATGCTTGCTCCTTATATTTATCTCTTCAGCCCAGAACCTTTTGTTCAGACACTGTGAAAGTGGGTTTCGTCATTTCTCTTCTCTCGGAAGAACCACAAGCCTGGGCTTACACTCTAATGGAGCAACAGAGCCCAATCCTAAACACAATAGACACCTTTTTTGAACACATGGCGAAGTTATATGATGACCCACAGCGTACGGCCACTGCCGAAACTATTCTCCATAACCTTACCCAAGGTAGAAGGCCTATCGAGGACTATACAGCCGAGTTCCGAAAATAGTCAGCCGACACAGGCTGGAATGAGGCTGCGCTAAAATACCAGTTTCGCCAAGGCTTGTCTGAGTCTCTTAAGGACGAGCTGGCTCGGACAGAAGTCCCGGCCACTCTTGAAGACCTGATTCAAACTGCCACGCAGCTGGATCGACGCCTGAGAGAACGTCGTTCTGAACGATATCAAGTTCCACGCTCTACCTGGGCCCATCCAAGGCCCACTCCGGCTCCACAGCCACCTGCAGCTCCTCAAAACATAAACCTCCCGGATCCTAAACCTATGCAAGTTGGATTGGTCCGAGCCCCGCTTACCTCCGAGGAGAGACTGCGGAGACGTCAAAACAACTTATGTCTGTACTGCGGAGAAGCCGGTCATTTCCTTCACTCCTGTCCAACAAGGCCTCGTAAGTCCAAACTACAACCTACTCTCAGCTACAATATTGCAAACCTTTCTCAGGCTCACGTTGTTCTTTTCATTTCCTTGCAGTTACCGGAAGGGGCAACTCGTCTACCGGCCATAGTTGATTCCGGGGCATGCAGCTGCTTCTTGGACGCTACATTGGCTCAAAAGCTTCATGTACCCCTTCGCAACAAAAACCATCCTCTTCAAATTCATTTAGCTGACGGTTCTCTACCCCGATCTGGACTTATTACGCAAGAAACCGCACCTATCCGTGCCACCACCGACTCCGGCCACCAGGAATTTCTACGTCTGGACCTCATTCCTTCCCCACTGTTTCCCATCATCCTGGGTCTTCCCTGGCTACAAGCACACCAACCGGTCATAAACTGGCTAAAGAAAGAGGTCAACTTTACATCCTCATATTGTTCACAGAATTGCCTTCCACCTCCAGTTGTTTCCTGCTCTGCCGTGACAACCTCGCCTGAAACTCTCCGGAACGTTCCCTCCGTCTACCTGGAATTTACGGATGTGTTCGACAAACAGCAAGCCGACTGCCTTCCGCCCCACCGACCGTATGATTGCCCCATTGACCTCTTACCCGGCTCCGAGATTCCCTTTGGCCGCATTTTTCCGCTGTCCGAGACAGAATTAAAGGCCCTCAAGGCCTATATTGACGAAAATCTGCAAAAGAAATTTATTCGTCCCTCGTCTTCCCCGGCTGGAGCGGGAATCTTTTTTGTTGAGAAAAAAGATGGAACTCTTAGACCTTGTATTGACTTTTGGGAGCTCAATAAAGTTACAATTAAAAACAGATACCCGCTTCCCCTCATATCAGAATTATTCCAACGGTTCCGATCAGCTCAAGTATTCTCTAAGTTGGACTTACGGGGTGCTTACAATCTCGTCAGAATTAGGGCAGGAGACGAGTGGAAAACCGCCTTCAGGTCAAGATTCGGGCACTTTGAGTATCTTGTTATGCCTTTTGGACTTTGCAATGCCCCAGCCACTTTTCAGCATTTAGTTAACAACATTTTCCGTGAACACCTGGATGATTTCCTGGTCGTGTATCTGGACGACATCCTCATTTTCTCACCTTCCTTAGACCTACATAGGTGCCATGTAAAAAGAGTGCTTACCATACTCAGAGAACATAGACTCTACTTAAAAGCTGAGAAATGTGAATTCGAGAAATCTTCCGTGCAATTCTTGGGATTCATTATATCCACCAGTGGCGTCGCCATGGACCCTCAAAAGGTTAAAGCTATTCAGGAATGGCCAGCCCCGGTGGACAAGAAAGGGGTGCAGCGGTTCATCGGCTTCGCCAATTTCTATTGACGGTTCATTGTGGGGTTCTCCTCCATCGTGAGCCCCATCACTCAGCTTACCCGCCAAGGTCATCCTTTTTGCTGGTCACCGGAGGCCCAAGAAGCATTCAGGAAACTAAAATTCGTTTTTTCTTCCGCTCCTGTTCTGCGACACCCCGATCCAATGTTGCCTTTTACCTTGGAAGTAGACGCCTCTGAGACTGCTACAGGAGCCGTGCTATCTCAGAGACAAGGGCCAAAGTCCCTACTACACCCTGTGGCCTATGCCTCTCGGAGACTAACTCCACCCGAAAAGAATTATGATGTAGGTGACAGGGAGCTGCTTGCTATCAAATTTGCCCTAGAGGAGTGGAGGTATCTGCTAGAAGGATCGGCTCATCCTATAATGATCTTTACCTACCATAAAAACCTTGAATATCTGCGGACAGCAAAACGTTTAAAGCCCAGGCAAGCCCGTTGGGCTCTTTTTTTTTCTCGGTTTAATTTTCATCTCACTTACAGGCCTGGTTCAAAGAATGGAAAAGCAGACGCTCTTTCTAGAATGTTCCCTGAAACTCCATCCACAACTGAATCGAGCACCATTTTGTCATCTCGGAATTTTCTACTAGTCTCTCAAATCGACCTGTTAAATTCTATTAAGGCTTCATCCAGACAATGTTCTGATCCAGAGGTGTCTTCATTGGTAAAACATCACGATATCTTTTTGTCCCGAGGGAAAATTTTCGTTCCATCAGAATCTAGACAACTGGTCTTGAGCACCTTTCACGACCATAAACTAGCAGGTCATTTTGGAGCACGAAAGACCACGGAGATGGTTCTACGATACTTTTGGTGGCCAAGCTGCAGACAAGATTGTAAAGCCTACGTTGCATCCTGTACCACTTGCCAACGTAATAAGGGTCCTAAAACCAAGACCTGGGGGTTACTCAAGCCTCTACCACTTCCAGAACGGCCTTGGTCTGAAATCTCTATGGATTTTATTGTCGACTTACCACCTTCTGAAGGTTTCACCACAATCCTAGTCGTAGTAGATCGTCTCTCCAAAATGGCACATTTTGTGCCCATGATCGGTACTCCCTCTGCCCTAGAGACAGCCAAAGTCTTCTTCAGGGAAATCGTCAGGCTCCATGGGGTGCCCAGGAGCATCGTTTCAGATAGGGGTTCTCAATTCACCTCAAAATTTTGGAGGGAACTTTGTAAATCTTTGGAAGTCAAGACCGGCCTTTCCTCTGCCTACCACCCCCAGAGTAACGGCCAAACGGAAAGGACTAACCAAACGCTGGAGCAGTACCTCCGATGTTTCTGTTCCGCCTCTCAAGATGACTGGTCGTCCCTCTTACCTTCCGCTGAATTCGCCTATAATAATTCCGTCCATGCCACCACGAATCAAACACCTTTTTGGGCCAACTATGGCTTTCACCCGCCCTTTCTTCGTGATGCCCTCCCAGAAACACCTGTTCCGGCGGCCCAAGAGCATTTAACGGCTATCCAATTAAACTTTCTACAATTACAAAGAGTGATGCAACGGGCCCAGGAGGACTACAAAAGATTTTACGACAAAGGAAGGAAAGATTGTCCTACTTTTGAAGTCGGAGAAGAGGTTTGGCTATCTGCTACTAATTTAAAATTACCGGTCCCCTCTCGAAAGTTGGGTCCAAGATTCATTGGCCCTTTCAGGATCAAGCGCAAGATCAACGCGGTGGCCTTTGAACTCTCGTTGCCGGACTCCTACAGGATCCATCCAGTATTCCATGCCTCTCTCCTGAAACCTGTTACCCCCGATCCTTTCCAAGGAAGAGAAAGACCTCCGCCTCCACCAGTAGAGGTCGAGGGAGAGGAAGAATTTGAAGTTGAGTCCATCATCAGCTGTAGAAAAAGAGGTAGACAGCTTCAGTATTTGATTAAATGGAGGGGCTATCCAATGGAAGATAACTCATGGGAACCCGCAAGAAATCTGCATGCTCCACGTCTAATCCAAACTTTTCATCAGGAACACCCAGAGTTGATGTCCAGCTTGGGCGTCCGGAGTCCGCCCCTTGGGGGGGGGGGCACTGTCAGGGTCCCAGCGCTCACAGCGCTTAATCCGTGCACAGGCACGTTAGAATCGCGTCACGGCGCGTGCCCGCGCACCTGGGGCGCACGCGCGTGCGTGGCGCAGTGGCGCGGCGCGTGCACGAGCGCGCGGACGTGCGCGCCTCCTCCCGGGACCAATCACAGACCTGACAGGCCTATTTAAACCAGCCCCTGTCTTTGCACAGGTTGCTGGTTTATCGTCAGCTCTGAGTAAAGTTTTGACACTTTGACTTGTGCCCTTTGACCTGGATTTACTTCCCGACTCAGCTCTCGCCTGGAAACCTGACCTCGGCCTGTTTGTGGACTCTGCTGCCTTCTTGAACCCTTTTGACCTCGGACCGTGACCTGGATTTGCTTCTGTCTCTTGCCCTTGAACTTCGGCTTACATACCTGGACTTGTCTTAGCGCTACCCGGAACCCGGACTTTTTACCTGTACCCCGGATCTGCTTCCATTCGTCTGCTGGCTTTTGAACTGTGCCCTGGGACTTTACCACTTTCATCTGCCTTGGTGACCCTCCAGCACCTGCAGCACATCTCAGCCTCTGACCTCCAGTACCTGCATCCCATCTACCTACCCCCCGGTACCGGTACCTCCTTGTGCCTCTGCCTCCTGTCTCAAATTCCAGGGGGCAGGTGCGCTTGGTCGTAAAGGTGAGCCGTCCTCAGCATCTCGGCCTCGGTAAGTACTTGTGTTTCTGACACCAGTGTACTCACAGCCCTTTGGACGCTACTCGATGGAAAGATGGTATAGAAGTTAGCCTGATACAGCTAGAAGTGTGTCGCACGTCCGTATAGTTCACACAGGATCAATGATTAGTGACCACGCCCCGACATTTTTCGTCATACCGACTTAGTCATGGGATTGGTCACATACTCTAAAAGTAACCCTTTTATTTTGTTCCTCTATCGAAAAAGACGCGTATGCCGGAAACTGCTTAGAAAGTGACGTGATCACGCAGCGTGCTCCCGCTCACATGATCGACGTCTCTTCCCGGACCTCCTACAGGTCTATGTGTACTCGATATTCCGTCGAATGTGGTAATCCATGCGGCCTACCCCAGTTCGTCATCACGTCGGAAATGACGTTTCGATGTAAGCTAAACACAGCACATACAACCAACACTGCTATTGGTCGAATGTCCCTGTGACCACAGAGCTCATCTTAAACAATTAAACATATTCCTCATTAACTAAAGTTACAATATAATGAAACTGTTAATGTTCCATTGGTTGAATGCCTAAAATATGAACATGTAAATATATACATATAAATATACATAATCTACATAACTGCAAAGTCAAATTAGAACAATATAATAAATAGTTATACCGTATCTAAAAATTTAAATTAAAAATCTAAAAGAGATGTGCCTAAAGAACATCATCATTCGGTTAATACTTCAATTACACATATAATGCTTGTCTGGTTCATACTCTCCAGCACCTGTGCAGTAAACCAGAGCTATGAGTGTCTCAACTCTCATGTTTCTAATAGTAATGTTATATATAACAATACAACAGCACCTAGGTGTCCCCAAGGATTCCGTACGATACTATGTGCCGTAACTGGTTTGACACCAATAATACTATTGAATGTATACCCAATCCCCCAATATTACAGAATGTCGTCCCATATCCAAAATGAATAAGGACAAATAAACCAAAATAGTCTGGACTTCCTATAAATGTCATCATGAGTGGATCCAAGTATAACTCAAGCATTGTTAATGAAACAGTTCAAATCTACCTCAATATTCAAGCCTCTTGGTGTGAGGCATTTTAAGAGAAATATCCATTGCGTTTCGCGTTGTGATAAATCTCTGACCCTATTGGATCCTCTCCAGGATGGGTGCACACAATCAATCCCACAAAACTGAGCCAAAGAGGGATCGCCATTATGTTTTAATTTAAAGTGTAAGGATACACTGTGGTCCTCATACTTCTTTTTGATGTTGGCTAAATGTTCCGCAATCCGTATTCTTAGGAGCCTTTTTGTTCTCCCAACATACAATAGCCCACATGGGCACCGTAACAGATAAACAACATGAGAGGAATTGCATGTGATAAACTCTTTTATATCAAACGTGCTCCCATCACTTCCTGTTATCTGTAATTTCTCTCTGTTGTGTACTCTTACTGTACAACAGCAGATACATTTCCTACATGTGAAAAAGCCTTTTAAATCAAAACTCAATCTAGTTTGGTCAGGTGGATCCAGAATTTTTCGGACCACCTGATCACCAAAGTTCGGGGCACGTCTATAAATGAACCGTGGCTGGTCAGGTAAGATTTCCGCCAAATGTCTATCCTTACCCAGGATGTGCCAATGAGTTTTGAATATGTTTTCGATTTCTTTATATTGAGCATGAAACCCTGTTAAAAAAAAAACCAATTGGTGTTGATTATTCGGTAATGCAACCTCCTTCTTTTTAAAACATTCCCCCCTAGGTATTTTCGCAATTTGTTGGATAATTACATCCATCTCTGTTTCATTGTAGCCCTTTTGTACAAATTTGTGTTTCAGAACATCAGCTTGTGAATAATAGTCAATCTCTTCTGTGCAGTTCCGTCGCACTCTCAGGAACTGCCCTTTAGGGATGTTCTTAATCCACGCGGGATGGTGACCGCTTCTGATTGACAAATAGCTATTGCGGTCGGTTGGTTTGAAATAAGCTTTAGTGGTTAATTTTCCATGTGATATCATAATAGTCACATCCAAAACATTCACTGTGTGATCACTGATCACATGCTCAAGTCTAATATTGTTGGTGTTTTCATTGAGACCTTCTAGGAATTGAAGCACTTCACCATGAGTGCCCTCCCAGATGAACAACAGGTCACCAATGAATCTCCTATAGAAGATTAGCTGTGACTTTTGGTTGTGGAAAATGACCTTATCTTCCCACTCAGCCATAAACAGGTTGGCGAGGCTGGAGGCATATTTAGCCCCCATCGCCACGCCAACCTGTTGAGAATAGAAGGAGCTGTCAAACCAAAAGTAATTGTGTGATATACAGAATTCCAATGCATGTCCCAAAAACTTTTTCTGAGTGTATGGAATATTGTCTCGTCTACTTAAAGCCCAGTTTAGTGCTAGTGCAGCATCCTCATGCTGAATAATAGTGTAGAGAGATGCTACATCTGCAGTTACTAGGAATATTTGAGAATCTGGGTTAATGCTGACTTTTTCAAGAGATTGAAGCAAATCCGTAGTGTCTTTTAGGTATGCTTTGGTGTTTCTCACACTGGGTTGAAGAAACGTATCTAAATATTCACCAAGCCTTGCCGTAATAGAACCAATGCCATTGACAATTGGGCGGGCCGGGGTACCTTCGGGTTTTTGTGGATTTTGGGTAGGGTATATATCACAGGAATCCTAACAGCCGATGGGGATAAGTACTTTCTTTCTTTATAGTTCAAAGCACCAATTTGAAAGCCCCATTCTATAAGAGCATCCAATTGAGCCTTGTAAGGTGCAGTCGGATCTGTTGGTAATTTTTTGTATGTACTGTGATCTTCCAAAAGTTCCATCAATTGTGTATGATAAAAAGTTTTATTCATAACCACTACCCCTCCCCCCTTATCTGCTGGACGAATAATGATATCTTTCCTCTCTTCTAAGGACTTAACCCCTTCTCTTAAGTAATGGGGGTTCACCCCCTTCTTTTGCAGTATTTCCTCTGTCTTTGAGGACTAATTGCTTAAATACCTCAATGAAGTGATTTTTTGGATTTTGGGGATTAAACACAGATTTATTTTTTAGACCACTATCAATCATAGTAGATTCTTTCTTGCTTCTCATCACAGCTTCAACAGGGTGGCTTAAAAAATATTTCTTCAAGTTTAATGTTCTAATGAACTTATGTGTGTTGTAAACGTTGGGGGTTTAACTCAATGGTAAATGCGTTTTTTTTAGCGAGTCCACAGCAGGAAACAAAAAACAGTTCACATACAGGATTTCCCACGCAGGGGTTCTTCTCCAGTAATGTTCACAGAACTCAAAAATACCAAGCCTCCTGGCTCCTAGACTCACTTAGCCTTGCTGTACCTGCTAACCTGGCACACTCCTGGCCTCAACAGGTTCTCCAGCCCACTGTCACCCAGACTTCCGGACTTCCTTCAGCCCCTCTTGGACTCGCTAGTCACCTCAGGTCCACCAGCCTCCCAGTCCCTCAGGCACGAAGTCCCCCCACACCAGGGATGTAGTCTCCAGGGCAGACAGACAGACAGATACCCACACACAGGTCTGTCTTGCAGCAACAGCCAGCTGCACACCTTCCACGTCTCTCTCTCTCTCTCTCTCTCTCTCTCTGTTCTGACCAGTCCCTGATTATATTGTCAGCATTCAGCTGGGAACCCAACCTGCTGGCTGTCTGTAAGATCTGGACACAGGGTTGGATATCCCATCCCGCCCAAGTCTCTGCAGGATCTCCAACTACACAGCCCCATTCAAAACTATCAAAACCTGGAGGAAACTGACAGAGCAGTTTTCTCCATTTAAAAACTATGCTGTGTAGTTCTGCAGTCTGCTCACATGCAGACTCTGTGTCCATTTTTGCTGCGTCTCCATGGTGACAGGGACCCTCACTATTACAGTGTCTATATAGATGTCAAACTTGTTCGTAGTTTTCCTTGGAGCGCATTTAAGTCCTGTATTTAGTATATTGAGCTCTTTCAGGTTCAAAGTTACTCCACTTAGATTAAAGATGCCCGTGTTTATGTGTTCCTCATTCTTTTTTTGGGATTGTTTGCATCTCCCTGCCCTGCAGCCCCTTCTCCTTTTGGATGGGTATCTACTTCCCTGTAAGATGCCCCCCTCTTGATCTTATAGCAGCAGCAGCAGCTAGTTTGACAGGTTTCTTCACCAAGCGCAGTGGGCGATGCATTGTATTGTTGGCCCCGAGCCAGATTTTTATGGTCGGTGAAGATCATGACAGGGTGAGCTGCCTCCTCCAACAGATACCTCTATTCCTCCAGGGCAAATTTAATAGCTAATAATTCTCTGTCTCCAACATCGTAATTTCTTTCTGGAGGGCTCAACTTCCGGGAAGCAAAGGCTACCAGATGTAAAAGGGATTTCAGCCCTTGTCTTTGCGAAAGGATAGCCCCAAACGGGTGCAGAGGTAAACGCGGTTTTGAGCTTCATGAAAGCTTCCTGGGCTTCTTGTGACCATTGGAAGCAGTTACCCTAAAGTGTCAGTTTGGTGATAGGTGAAACAATAAAGGAGAATCCAATGATAAATCTCCTGTAAAAATTGTCAATGAATCGTTGCACCCCTTTTTTGTCTACTGGAGCTGGCCATTCTTGGATAGATTTGATCTTCTGTGGGTCCATAGCAACCCTACTGGTGGAATTAATGAAACCGAGAAATTGCACAGTGGTTTTCTCAAAGTCACACTTTTCGGCCTTAAGATACAGTTTGTGTTCCCTGAGTATGGTGAGGACCTTTTTAACCACTTAAGGACCCCCGCACGCACATATACGGCCACAACATGGCTCGTACAGGCACAAGGGCGTAAATTTACGTCCCCGCCTGAGTGCGGTTCGGGGGTCCCATCGGGACCCCCTCCGCGGCGTGCGGGGGTCTCCCTACCTCTGGGAGCGATCCGGGATCTGCGGGCGGATGTCCGTGTTTTCCGCCCCCCCCGCGATCGCTCCCAGCCAATGGGAGCGCGCTCCCAGCCTGTCACTTCCTCCTCCTGTGTTTACACAGGAAGGAGGAAATGATGTATTCTCTCATCGCAGCGCTGTTTCCCAGCGCTGCTGATGAGAGAAGACATGCCAAGTAAGTGTGCACCAACACAACACTGACACACACTCACATAGGCATATTAACCCCTTGTGATCGCCCCCCCCCACCCCCCTGTCACAGTGTTACTGAATGCAGTGATTTAATCACTGCATTTAGTGTCAGTGTGACAGGCACTGTAAAAAACAGTTAGTGTTAGGTTCAGGATAGCCCCCCCACCCCCCCTAATAAAGTTTTAACCCCCTGATCACCGCCCTAGTTAACCCTTTCACTCCCTATTGCCAGCGTCACTAAGCGATCATTTTTCTGATCGCTGTATTAGTGTCGCTGTTCCCGCTAGGTAGCTATTTTTTTTTATTGCGATTTTTTTTTTTTACTAAAGACATGTGGCTAAATAAATTTTGGCCTAAATGTTTGACTAAAATTTAGTTTATTTGATTTTTTTTTAACAAAAAGTAAAAAATAGTGTTTTTTTTTCAAAAATGTCGCTCTATTTTTGTATATAGCGCAAAAAATAAAAATCGCAGAGGTGATCAAATACCACCAAAAGAAAGCTCTATTTGTGGGAAGAAAAGGACGCAAATTTTGTTTGGGAGCCACGTCGCACGACCGCGCAATTGTCTGTTAAAGCGACGCAGTGCCGAATCGCAAAAACACCTTGGGTCATTTACCAGCGTATTGGTCCGGGTCTTAAGTGGTTAACATGGGCCCGGTGCAGTTCAATTGAAGCAGAGAAGATAAGAATATCGTCCAGGTACACAACTAGGAAGTTGTCCAGGTGTTCACGGAAGATATCACTGAACAGGCGCTGAAAGGTAGCTGGAGCATTACAAATAGGCATGTGCAAAAGTGAAAAATTTGTTTTGTTTTGTTTCGTTTCAACTCGTCATTTAATACATTGTGTTGAATTCGTTTTCGGAATTTGTTCGTTTTCGTCCGAATTTCAAAAAATCCGGTCGAAATCGAAAATATTTCGACCGTTTTTCGAATTCGTTCGTTTTCGACCGAATTTCGAAAAAAAAACGGTCGAAATCGAAAATATTTCAACCAGATTAGAAAACAAATAGTCTCTTTTCGAATAGAATTTTTTTCGAATTAAATCCGAAAATATATATTTTTTTTTTTTTCGAATTCCGATCGAATTTAGTCCGCGGGTATTCGATTCGGAATTAGAAAAAAAATATTTTTTTCGATTTCGACCATTTTTTTTTCCGAAATTCGGTCGAAAACGAACGAATTCCGAAAACGGTCGAAATATTTCGCTAATATAGCAATTCGGGAATTTGTATGCATCCGAATGTCCGAATAATGGAAAATTCGTCCGAATTTCGATTCGGAACGAAACGAAATGCACATGCCTAATTACAAAGTCCGAAAGGCATCACAAGGTATTCATAATGCCCAAACCTGGATCTAAAGGCGGTCTTCCATCACAGCCGGGCTTGCAGTGATCTGAGAGGTAGGGGCCCCAGTAGGAGGCACCGTGGTTGGAGCTGAAGGTCCAGGTGATACAGTTAATTGCCGAAGGCGGCATCAATCTGGGTGTATCCTTCCTGCAAATTTTGCACTGCTTTAGTGAGTGCGGAGACCTGCTGGCAGAGAGTCTCAAAGGGAGAACGCGCTCTGTCGCCCTCAGACATCTGGCTGGTTTGTACTGTCAGGTATGTACTCACTGAGGCCGAGATGCTGAGAGACAGGCCGTGGGTCAGGTATCAGAGACAGTGCAGCAGGACTGAGTGCAATTTCAAGGGCTAAGACTGGAAGCAGATCTGGGATACAAGCAGAAGATCAAGGGCTGGAGAGAGTAGCAGGTCACAGGTGCAGGCCAGAGGTCAGGGGCTGGAGATAAACAGCAAATTGGCTGAGCTGTGTGTCTCTCTCACACACAGCTCAGCCTCAGAATCAACACTGACAGTTCATCTCAGACACTGCTCCTCCTCTTCCTGCCTCTCTACACTGTGTGGCCCGCCCACACATCCCTGGGAAAATGTGAAGGAAGATGCAGGCAGCCCGCCCCTGACCCTCCATCCTGGGGTGAGTAAGCTCACCCTCTCCCACCTCCCAGTGTATATATAAAACACATTTAAGGGGTGCTCTGTGGACTCTGATGCAAGAGGGAGGTTTTGGTGGGCAGAGCCCCCCTTACATCAGAGTTCCCCCTTCCGAGTCCACAGCATTACAAGGGGGTCTGTGCGGACTCTGATGTAATGGGGGGCTCTGCGGACTCTGATGTAATGGGAGACTGTGCGGACTCTGATGTAATGGGGGACTGTGCGGACTCTGATGTAATGGGGGGCTGTGCGGACTCTGATGTAATGGGGGGCTGTGCGGACTCTGATGTAATGGGGGTTTGTGCGGACTCTGGTGTAATGGGGGTATGTGCGGACTCTGGTGTAATGGTGCTCTGTGCGGACTCTGGTGTAATGGTGCTCTGTGCGGACTCTGGTGTAATGGTGCTCTGTGCAGACTCTGGTGTAATGGTGCTCTGTGCAGACTGTTCAGACTCTGGTGTAATGGTGCTCTGTGCGGACCCCTGAATCCCTGCAGTGTGTACGTAGCATAATCCTGGCGTAATCCTGAACTCTGCATTCTGTATGTAGTGCGACCTATATACAACTGGCCCTTTGAGGGCAACCACACTGCTGATGCGGCCCTCGATTAATTTGAGTTTGCCACCCCTGGCATAGTGGCTGTGTTTGAATGGCATAGTGAATAGGGAATGGTGATCAAATACCACCAAAAGAAATCTCAATTTGTGGGAAAAAAATGATACTTTTTTTTGGTTACAGTGTCGCATGATCGCGCAGTACCGTATCGCAAAAAATGGCTTGGTCATGTAGGGGGGTAAATCTTTCAGAGGTCAAGTTGTTATTTTGTTTTGTTGTTGTTGTAAACAGGGCCTACTTTACCACAAACGTGCTGCAAATAAGTGCTGGCTCATTAATGGTGCATTGACATAGACTTATGCCGCGTACACACGGTCGTTTTTTGCGATGAAACAAAACGTTGTTTTTTAAAACGTCATTTAAATTGATCGTGTGTGGGCAAAACGTCGTTTTTTGTCTTAAAAAAAACGACCAAAAAAAAATTCCAACATGCTTGAATTTTTTGTGTCGTTTTTCAAAACGTCGTTTTTTGTTTCACAAAAAGTCACCGTGTGTAGCAAAAACGTCTTTTAAAACGACGTTTTTCAACCCGCGCATGCCCAGAAGCTAGTTATGAAGCGAGCTTCAATGGAAAAGAGTGGTGAACGTAACCTCGCTTTTTGTGAAAAAAAACGATGGTGTGTATGCAACATCGTCTTTGAAAAGTGACGTTTCAAAAACGTCGTTTTTTACTTCACAGAAAACTTCGTTTTTTTTTATCACAAAAAATGATCGTGTGTACGCGGCATTAGGGTATGATGCTTTAGCTCCTTCCAAACTCCACATGAAGCTTTGTGTTGTGATAATGTGAACAGCATTGTGCGCTGTCCATATTAGCAACTGCTGGCCACTTTACTAGGTGTTTGAGGAGAGGTAAATACATGCCTCAAAAGCAGAATGAATTCTGAAGTGTTTCGGGCAATATTATCTGCTCATATTTAGCCAAATGCTTCAGAACTTGGACGGAGCTTCACAGTGCAGTTGGACATTGACCTGAACCATACTGCAAAAGCAACCAAAGAGTTTTTTTAAAGGGAACGAAGTGGAATGTTATGCAATGGCCAAGTCAATCACCTGACCTGAATCCGATTGAGCATGCATTTCCCTTGCTGAAGACAAAACTGAAGGGAAAATGCCCCAAGCAGGAACTGAAGACAGTTGCAGTAGAGGCCTGGCAGAGCATCACCAGGGATGAAACCCAGCATCTGGTGATGTCTATGCATTACACACTTCAGGCTGTAATTGACTGCAAAGGACTTGCAACCAAGTATTAAAAAGTGAAAATTGATTTATGATTGTTAATCTGTCCCATCACTTTTGGTCCCTTAAAAAGTGGGAGGCACATATACAAACTGTTGTAATTCCTACACCGTTCACCTGATTTGGATGTAAATACCCTCAAATTAAATCTGAAAGTCTGCTGTTAAAGCACATCTTGTTTCATTTCAAATCCATTGTGGTGGTGTATAGAGCCAAAAAAATTAGAATTGTGTTGATGTCCCAATATTTATGGAGCTGACTGTAGATCTCATTGTCTCAGCTACCATGGCATTAGTACTTTGTTGTCAAAAGATGATGGCATGGCATATTTAATCCAGGGCTGCCACACTTTTTCAAATTTAGGGGTCATATCCATTTCAATAACTATCATCTTGGCATGGGTCATAGCGTTGTTCATCCTCGCCATTACTTCATTCACGACTAGTTTAGGAGCTTTCCAAGCCTTTTCTAATGTTTGTTTAGCTGTTGTAAAAAGTTGCAATAGCAGTTTAAATTGAATATGCGTTATACTTTCTGGTTTTAAATTAAGTATTGCTATCACTGGGTCTGGAGGAATTGTCTTACCTAACACTTTAGAAGGGGTTTTAAAAAGTACCATCCAAAATATTTGAGCTTTTGGATATGACCACCGAATATGAAATTGTGCTCCCAACTCCGTGCATCCTCAAAAGCATTTTGCGGAATAATTGGCACGTATTTTGCTATCCTTGCTGGTACAAGGTACCATCTTGTTAGCACTTTGTAATTAGCCTCAACCGCCAATATGTTAGGGGAGGCTGATTTTGTTGATTACCATATTTGGTTCCATTCTGAACTATCTAATTTTCGTTGTACGTCCTTCTCCCATTTCCGGACATAGTGTGGCTTGTCTGTGTTAGCATGGACCAGCAAATGAGAATATAAGGCGGATATTGTTCCCCTAGTATGTGGGTCTTTGAACTGGTCAGTTGAGTTAGTGGGGTTGAAGTATTTAATAATGGTGTGACTTTTTTTTTTTTTTTTTTTCATTTGGTGGTATCGAAATATTTCTGAATGTGATAAACCGTAAGTTTCGTAAAGGGTCGGGAAAGGGATAAATGATGAAGAATTTACAAATTTGTACATATATGACATCCCGATAAATCCATTCTCTATAAGATTTAGGAGAGATGCATCCAGGGTAGCATGCAGGATTTTTGTAGAATGAAAGTAAAGGGTTATGTAAGGATTGTAGTTTGCTTTTAATTTTAGATCTATCCCACAGGGTGATGAAGTGTTTAGTAATGGGATTCTGTAAGTCTTTACGGTCTTTTGAGTGGGTCCAGAGTAAATTTGAGATTGAAATAGGATCGCATTCGGAAGCTTCAATTAATACCGATAATGGAATTTCATTGTGGGCATGGTATTTAGTGAGACTTGCTATATGTGCCGCCCTATAGTAGCATGCAAGATTTGGACAGCCTAAGCCCCCTTTTTGCTTCTGGAAGATAAAGCGTGTGTAGTTTGATTTGCGGTTTAGAAGAGCCCCATATGAATGATGATGTTTTCTTCTGTATTATTCTCAAATAGTGTGCTGGTATTGAAATTGGCAAAACTCTGAACAAATAGAATATTTTTGGTAATATCGTAATTTTTATGGCGTTAATTCTTCCCAACCATGATAACGGTAGATGGGCCCAAGAATTTATTAGATTTGATAGGTGTTTCAAAATCGGAGAGTAGTTGTAAGAGAAAAAATCTGGGAGGGATGCTGTAAGTTGTATTCCTAAGTATGGGAGTGCGCTATCTGTCCATGTGTAGGGGAGACCCGCTTTTGCTGCCGACAGCTCAATATTTGAAAGAGATATGTTTTAGTGCTAAAATTTTCTTGGGATTAATATATATAAGCCTGAACATGTAGCAAAATGGTTAACAATTGGGATAAGATTAGGGTCCGATACTTGTGGGGATGAAAGAAACGGAAGGATATTGTCTGCAAATAGACAGATTTTGTGCTGATAACCTCCTATTTCAATTCCTGTGATAGTGGTTTCTGATCTGATTATTTGTGCAAGCGGTTCTATGAGGAGGGCGAATAGTAAAGGGGAGAGTGGGCAACCTTGTCTTGTTCCTCTCTCAATATTAAAAGGATCAGACCTGTATCCCGCATACCTTACATATGCTTTTGGTTTATTGTATAGTGCTTTAATCCAGTTCATAAAGTTTTGGCCAAAGCCCCATTTCTGTAAGGTGTAAGTAAGGCCAGGATACCGAGTCAAAAACCCTTCTAACATCGAGAGAGAGAAAACAGTCAGGTATGCAGCGCTTTTTTGCAATTTGCGCTAAGAGGACAGCTCTGCATACATTGTCGCTTGCTTGGCGTGATGGCATGAAGCCTACTTGGTCACAATTCACAAGTGTACCAATGACCTTGTTTAGCCGGGTTGGTAAAATTTCTTCCAGTAACTTGATATCCATATTTAAATCAAACAAGGTTTTATTGAAAGACAGTGTACACAGCATAGACATAGTTTCAGTAGCATTACAGACAGGAATGCATGGAAAACAACCAGAATCATGACGTGTATCAACTAGAGCGGCTGGAAGCCTCCAGGAGAAGTTCCAGCCGGGGCTGTAACATATCTAGTCGTTTACAGAAAAGTTGGGCTCAGTGCAGTGCTAATAATCACCATTCAGTACAACGAGAGGGAAGTGTCTCTCACGTGCAGGTGTCCGGGTTCTGCAACCATTTGTCCCAAATTTTATAGTATTTATCTGGGCATCCCCTTTCACATATATGCATTTCTTGTAAGGCAGAGCTCCATTTATCTCAGCCTTCCACTCTGACAACGTGGGGGACATTGGCCTCATCCACTTCCTTGCTTTGAGTTTCCTGGCAGAAAATAACATCTCTTGTAGAAATGTTTTTGATGGAACCGATACTCCCCTGGAGTGCGACGTGTGCGTCGAATGGTACGCCTATCCGAACCATGGCCGCCTCAGGGCTAGTTGTAACCGTCCCTCCACATGGGTTTCCACCAGCACCAACACATCTGCCCCTTGTTGTTTGAAGAAGGTAAAAGCAGCCGCGCGCTTAACTTTGTCGCGCAGCCCCCTCACGTTTCACGTGAAAAACTTTAGAGACGCCATTTACATGAAGGTCTATAAAGCAACAACAATTGTGGTGCACCAATGAATACCTCGTATGCTACAAAACTTTTCAGTACAGTTAGTATTAGAGTCAGAGTATACACTATGTCATTTAGCAACCTTAACAACATAACCCCCCCCCCACCCCACCCTGCATCCTGTCAAACTGACGCGGGCATCCACCCTAAACCAAACTTGTGCTGACATCCCAGAAAAGCTGGAGCATATGGCATGTATCCGGCGAGGGAAGATAGGCGAAAAACCCTCCCCCACAATCTTCGCCCAATGGGATGGCAAGACAAATAACCAAAAGTACATATCACATGCCAGGAGAATGAAACCCAGAGTATGAGCGGTCCCCAGCATAACCCGCCCACCAGCACAGGGAGTTTGCCTAAGGTTCCGGGATGTACAGTGGGTCAAGTCTCGCTGCACTGCACACGAAGCTCGCAGGGCCGCCAGTATCCCAAGGCTCCCGCTACTTATGTAGCATAGGATAGGGGTTAAGCCTACCTTATGGCTCCAGGAGATCGAATAAAGTTATAGTCAAATAGTGCACCACAGAAACAAGTCCATCCCTCTATTGCTGCAAGCCGGTTAGATTGACATAGAGCAACAATGATTGCACAAATCCAGGAAGGGGCCCCAACCCAGCCGAATGGGGGAAGAGAAAAAAAAAAACAGGGGAAGAAAAAGAAAGAGGGAGGGGGAGGGCCTGGCGGGGGGCTCGGATTGAGTCCTGGGCATGAGGATCTGAGAAAAGTATTCAAATCTGCCATGACATCCCATAAAGTTAGGCTTGAGGGTGTACAGTTTATGCGAAAGAGATCAACACCCATTATACTCACAGCGTCTCTAGTCTCCGTTTACTGGGGCTACGTGGCGTTCCAGCCAAGAGATAGCCTCCTCAGGATTTTCAAATAAGGACACTCTGCCGTCATGCTCCACTCTAAGCCGGGCGGGGAACAGCATAGTATATTTATAGTTGCGAACCTGCAATCTGCGTTTGGCCTCCATGAAGGTCTGGCGCCGGCGTTGAATTTCCGCTGAGAAATCCGGGAATATAGCAACTGTCGCATTTCCTAAGGTTATGTTCCCCTTCATCCTCGACATACGGAGTGCCGCATCTCGATCCTTGTAGTTAAGCAGTTTTGCTATGAAGGTGTGCGGGGGGGGGCCCCCTGCGGTGGGGGCCTGGCCGGGAAGGAAGTGGGCTCTTTCCACCGCCAGCATGGGGGTGAAGGCCTCCCTTCCATACGATGTGACAAGGAGTTGTTCCAAGAATCCCGCCGGGTCCTTACCCTCCGCTCCCTCTGGAAGTCCAATCAGACGGATATTGCACCTCCGCAGTCTGTTCTCCATTTCATCTTGTTTGGAGAACAGTTGCTGGATCTGCCGTTGCATGCGGTCTGCTCTAGTGTGTAACGAAGGCAGAGCGTCCTCCACATCACTCAGACGGGTCTCCGCAGCCGTCACGCGGTCCCTCAGAGCATGCATGTCCTGCCTATGGAGAGAGATGTCAACCTTAACCTCCTCAATCCGCGTGGTCAGCGAGGTGCGGCAGAGCGTAATTGCTTCCAGGAGTTTAGCCGTGTCTACCGCTAGTCTCTCCTCGTCCTCATTATCCGCGCCGCCATCTTTCTCCCGCTCCTCCGCGTCCTAATGGCGATATTGAGCCGGCTTTGCCGCGGCGGATCTTTGCGATTTTGGCGGCGACATGATGCCCGGGTCACAGGGTGTCAGAACAGGTAGGTGTATTAGCAAAGTTCAGTCTGTGGGAGGTAGGATACAAAGGATTGCAGGATTAATGAGCGGAGCTCTCTGGAGAAGCGTCCTACTCCATGCGCGGTCAGGCCACGCCCCTCCTGATATCCATATTTAGCATGGAAATGGGGCAATTATTACTTAGGGTATCATCTGTTTGTGGCTTCGGAATCATAAAGATGATAGCCAGCAAAGATTCTTGTCTAAATGATTTGTTTTTTAATAGATCATTAAACGCTTCTGCAAGCATGGGGGAGAGAATTTTCCTATATGTTTGGTAATATAAAGCTGAGTAACCATCAGGACCAGGTCTCTTATTTATTTTTAATTCTTTGATGGCTGCAGCTACATCAATCGCTAGTGATAGATTTTTCTAATATAATTTTTTGAGATTCTGTCATCTGGGGTAAGTTAATTTTGTGAGAAGAAAGAATCAGCTGCAGAGGGATTAAATGTATTTGTCTCTGTGTATTGGGTTTTTAAGTAAGTACTGAACTTCTGAACAATTTTTGTGTGGATTGCTGGTATATATATATTGTTGGCCAATTGATAGGTTTGAAGGATTTGTTAACGAATTTTAATGCTTTTGCTAAGAATGTACCGGGTTTATTCGATTTCATAAAGAATGCATGATTGGTTTTACGTATTTTATCTGCAGAATCAGTGAGAAAGAGGTCATATTCTAGACGCGCTTTCTCTAAATGAGTTTTTGCAGAGGAAGTAGGGTTATTTTGAAAATTCCTAAATGCTGCGTTAAATTCCGTCTCTAATTTTCGTAAGAGTGGTTTGTGCTCTTGCTTAAGTATCCCTATTTGTTGTTTGAAAATTCCACTAAGGACTGGCTTGTGTGCTTCCCAGAGTGTAAGTGAGGAGATTTCAGTGCTAGTATTGAATTTTAGATAGTCTTTTAATGCTTGTTGAATTAGAATGCGGCGAGAAGGGTGTTTAAATAGTGTATCTGGGAGGTACCAGGTTGGGTCATGTGCCTTAGGCAAGATAGAAGCAATAGTAGTACTTACTGCATCATGGTCTGACCAGGGGATGGGGATGATGGCAGATGACAGTATTTCTGGAACTATACCTATTGTTAGGAATATATGGTCTATTCGACTAAATGTTTGATGTGGATTAGAGACATACGTGTAATTTCTTTTTGTTGGGTTGGATTCTCTTCAGGAATCAACCAAATTGTATCTGGAAAGAAGCTGAGAGGGGGACCATTTGGATTGATATCCTGATGGGGTATAAGGGGATCTGTCCAGAAATGGGAGGAGGACCTGATTGGAATCCCTGCATACAATAATTGATCGTTTTTTGTGTGCTTATGACGTGAAAGAGATGGAAATGGTAAAGGTTTAAGATTAGGGGCAAAGTAGGAGACCACAGTTATGGCAGTGTCCATGATATACCCATTAGTAATAGATAACAGCCTTCTTGGTCTTTAATTTCTGAGTGCAATGTGAATGGAGTGGAGTGATGAAATGCTATGAGAGTACCTCGCTGTTTGGTATTATCTGAGGCTGTAACAAAATACCACATTTCAATACTTGAATGATAACTTGGTAAATTTTAAACTTGGTAACTTAGTGAATAGCTTTTCATGGCTACATGGACTTATGTAAACAACTGGTGTTGATTTTAGCACAGTGATTCCTTCTCACAAAACAAACAGACCTTCTAACTTACACTTTAAAATGCACAGACCAAGGCCCGGATCCACGTAGGGCGGCGTAGCCTTAGAGAGGCGTAGCGTATCTTTTTTACGCTACGCTGCCGCAACTTAGAGAGGCAAGTGCTGTATTCTCAAAGCACTTGCGTCCTAAGTTACGGCGGCGTAGTGTATATGGGCCGGCGTAAGCCTGCATAATTCAAAGTAGGCAGGTAGGGGGCGTGTTGTATGCTAATGAAGCGTGACCCCATGTAGATGCATGGCTGAACGAACGGTGAAAAACTCCTACTTAGGAATGGGACGCTGCGGGGTCTATCTTCCGTTCTACGCATGCTCAGCCAGACGGAACATTGAAAAACATCGAAAAATGTTGGAAGTTTTCGTAATTGCCATTCTTCGCATGCATGGCCTGATTTACGAACATTTCCGACTTGACAAACTGAAAATCCCTAGCATGTCCGTAAGTCGGGGACCCCCTGTATATGCAAAAACAATTCAATTACCAAAAAGGTACACATGAAAAGATGAATTAATACTTTCCCGA
Source organism: Rana kukunoris (assembly GCA_029574335.1). Classification (NCBI taxonomy): domain Eukaryota; kingdom Metazoa; phylum Chordata; class Amphibia; order Anura; family Ranidae; genus Rana; species Rana kukunoris. Next base: position 329,734,623 of record CM056049.1, read on the forward strand.
AGTATCAGGTTATGAGTCCAACAGGACTTCTACAAACCTCCTACATCTTTGTGCCTTTTCAAAATCTCCCAGTGTCTCTCTGCCATCCTCGACTCCTCTTTCTGCTATGTGTAACTACTTTTATCCCACCCAAAGTGTGTGTGTGTGTGTGTGTGTCACTACTACGTAATGAATGGTGTAAAATGACGAGCTGTTCTCATGACAACCAAGTGTGGCCACCTTGAATTCGTACTATTTTCGCCACCAGGGGGATTATTTAATAATTGACTATAAATGTTATTTTCGTTTACGTCAATTTATGAAAATCCTTGACTTAGATTTAGCAGAAAACCATTAATTGTCTAAGGTTGACAATCATGTGCCAATTCTCTGCAGACATTGTGGAGCCCTTAAAATATTTATCACTTTAACCACTTAACTCCCGGACCATATTGCTGGTCAAAGACCAGAGAACTTTTTGCGATTCGGCACTGTGTCGCTTTAACTGACAGTCGTGTGACGTGGCTCCCAAACAAAATTGGCGTCCCTTTATTTTCCCCCCACAAACAGAGCTTTCTTTTGGTGGCATTTGATCACCTCACGGTTTTTAGTTTTTGCGCTATAAACAAAAATAGAGCGACAATTTAAAAAAAATATATATTTTTTACTTTTTACCATAATAAATATCCCCCAAAAATATATAAAAAAAATATATGTTTTCCTCAGTTTAGGCCGATACATATTCTACATATTTTTCCATTAAAAAAAAAATCGCAATAAGCATTTATTGATTGGTTTGTGCAAAAGTTATAGCGTTTACAAAATAGGAAGTAGTTTTATGACATTTTTATAAATATTTTTTTTTCAGTACTGCGACATTATGGCAGACACTTCGGACACTTTTGACACATTTTTGGGACCATTGGCATTTTTATAGCGATCAGTGCTAGAAAAATGCATTGATTACTATAAAAATGCCACTGGCAGTGAAGAGGTTAACACTAGGGGGTGGGGAAGGGGTTAAGTATGTTCCCTGGGTGTGTTCTAACTGTAGGGGGGGTGGCCTCACTAGGGGAAATTACTGATCGCTGTTCATACATTGTATGAACAGATGGTCAGGCATTTCTACACACACGCATTTTTACACACACAGCTTCCGGTCCTCGCTCTGTAACGAGCAATCGTTAAATTCCTTGAAACTCAGATCTGATTCCAAATTTTAATATTTTTTAAACTTTCCACAGGCTCTTATATTTGTAACCCTTATTATAATAATATATATGTATTAGGAGGGTTTTATGAATATCCAAACAATACATTATGAAAATATTATGAAAGCAGTGTTGAGCGGAATACGCCATATTCGATTTCGCGATATTTCATGAATATATAGAAGAATATTCGCGAAATATTCGTTAATATCGAATATTCGTGATATTTTATAAAAAAAATTTTTTTGCGAGATTTCGCTAATGCGAATGCGAATGCGAAATTTCGCTAATGCGAAATTGATTGCGAAATTCTCGTCTGCGCATGCGCGCGAACAACACGCGAAAACGGAGATAATTTCCTATAAGAAGCACAATGCTAAGCTCTAAGATCGCAATACACAGGTCTGATGCAAAAGAAGGGCAGAGAAAGTATTTGCGAATATTCGTAATACGAATATTCGCATTGCGAATATTCGGCAACATAAAAGGATCGCCTCAGCTACTCGGCCCAGGGTCTCTAATCATACCAGCAATGCTTTTAGACGTCGATGGAGATCACTAGGATGTGATCTGTTTTAAAAATAAATTTGAAAAAATACGAATATTCGCAATAGCGAATATTCGCAATAGCGAATATTCGCCGCGATATTCGCCGCGATATTCGATTTATTCACGAATACTCGAATATGCAATATTCGTAACGAATATTCGCAATGCAAATATTCTTGAGCAACACTATATGAAAGAATATTATTTAAAATATATAACACAAGAGCTTCATTTGTGAATAACCCCTCTTGTTTTGTGGCTCAATTTTGGAAATACCAATTAGGTCTGTAAGCTCATTGTTCCCTTATCTTGTTTATTTAACTAAGACCTTTCAAAATGTATAACCTGGGAAGATGGTACAGACAAGACTAATGCCTCGTACACACAACCGTTTTTCGGGTTCTAAAAAATGATATTTTTTTTTTAATGTCATTAAAAATGATCGTGTGTGGGCTTCAGAGCATTTTTCAGGTTCTAAAAAATTGACAATTTTTTTTCGAACATGCTCTATTTTTTCACGACGTTTTTAACGTTGTAATTTTTAAGGTTGTAAAAAATGTTAGTGTGTGTGGGCTTTAACAACGTGAAAAAAAACGCACATGCTCAAAAGCAAGTTATGAGATGGGAGCGCTCGTTCTGGTAAAACTACCATTCGTAATGGATTAAGCACATTCATCACGCTGTAATAGACAGAAAAGTGCAAATCATCTTTTACTAAAACAAAATCAGCTAAAGCAGCCCAAAGTTTAGCGTCATCTGAATGGAACTTCCACTTTATAGTGCCATCGTACGTGTTGTACATCACCGCGCTTTGCTAGAGCATTTTTTTTTTCACGATCGTGTGTAGGCAATGATCGGGTTGAAAAAATTTATTTTCTCTAGACCATTAAAAACGTAGGCCCAGATTCAGAGAGAATTGGATTCTCGTAGCGTATCAGAAATACACTACGCCGCCGTTTCTTACCTGGCTCTACGTGGAATCCAGGTAGATTTTGTCCAGTAAACGACGGCGGCGTAGTGTATTTCTCCCGTCGCAATCCATATAGACGAGTAGGGGGCGTGAAGGATTTAAAATAGGCGCGTTCCCGCGGCGATCAAACTGCGCATGCTCCATTCGCAAATTTCCCGCCGTGCATTGCGCGAAATCACGTCGTTACGTCATTCGTTGTTTGAGTAGCGTCGTTTACGGACATTTCTATTCCCGAACGAGTTACGCAAAAAAAAAAAAAAATTTTTTTAATTCAACGCGGGAACGACGGCCATACTTAACATGGGCTACGCACCGTTAGACCAGCAAAAAGCTGGTCTAACAGTACGTAAAAAAAAACAGACGTAAGCGATTGCGAAGACCGCTCGTATCTTCGTGGATCGCCGTAAAAACACATTTGCATATCCCGACGCATGAAAACGACGCAAACTCCTCCCAGCGGCCGCAAAAATATCGCAGCGTAGATCCGAAGGCTTACGAAGACGTAAGCCTCTCGGATCGAAGCCCGAAGCCGCCGTATAATGGTTTGAGGATTCAAACTAGTGATACGGCGCGCAAAATTTGAAATTACGCCTGTCTAACACCAGTTAGACAGGCGTAATTGCTTTATGAATCTGGGCCGTAGTTTTTTAGAACCCGAAAAACGGTTGTGTGTACGTGGCATTACACAGTCTCCATGTGAGACATTCTTAAAGCAATCATGAACTCTGATTCAACTTTAGAAAGAAAATTGCTTCTCTCATATTCATAGCATGTATGTAAAATATACAATATACAGGCCTTTTAAAATTATTTTAACCCAATAATCCTGACAAACTATTAATAGGACTAGGAATAGTAATAAAAGTGACACAATTTATTTTTTTAAAAGAACAGTGTAAAAAAATAAATGGTAAAATAAATAAGAAATAAAAAATGTTTTAAACGTATCCGTCCCGCCGAGCTCACGTGTAAAAGCGAACGCATATGTGAGTAGCGGCTGCATATGTAAATGGTGTTCAAACCACACATGTGAGGTGTTGCGGCAATCGGTAGAGCGAGTACAATAATGCTAGACCTAGACCTCTATAACTCAAAAACATGCAACCTGTAGAATGTTTTAAACGTCACATATGGAGATTTTTAAGGGTAAAAGTTCGTAGCCATTCCACGAGCGGGTGCAACTTTGAAGCTCGACATGTTGGGTATCCATTTACTCGGCATAACCTAATCTTTCACAATGTACAGTATAAACAATTGGGCTAACTTTACTGTTGTCTTATTTTTTAATTAAAAAAAGTGTATTTTTTCCCAAGCAAAGTGCGCTTGTTAGATTGCTGCGCAAATATGGTGTGATAAAAAGTATTGCAATTTTTAGTCGGAATTCCGATGAAGCTGAATTTCATCAGTCTTGCATACACACTATCAGACTAAATTCTGACCGTTTAAAATGAATGTCCCCTTTTGTCCCCATGCATGCTGTAAGCTTTTAATGCTTTTATGGCCTACATGCATATTTCCCTTCACTAACCACTCCAGCCTGCCCAAACACACCTAGCCTAGTCTGTTAACAATATATTTTGTCAGCTCCATTGTAGTGCTTTACCCCCCCTCCTCCTAAAATGTGTACAAATGTTTTTTTCCTCATTTAATTTAGGCAGCGTGGTAGAGTTTTTTTTTTTTTTTGGAGGGCCCAAACTCAACTAGAACCCCTCCCCCCTCTAAAATGTGTACACATGTTTTTTTCTCATTCAATTTAGAGTGGTAGAGACTTTTTTTGGAGGACTCCTCCCACCTTAATTTTTTATTTTCATACGAAAGCCCCCTTAAATTTTTCCAATGAGCCATCAGAGGGGCTGAGGAATCTGATAAGTGGGCCTTATATTTTTGTCTTTAAATACTCCTATAAATAAATGTTTATACTGATTTTGGTCAAGAATGTTTTTTGTGTAATCTGCTTGCAATGTTATGTGCAAAAGTACTAATTTATTTTTCTTGTTTGACTGCACAGTTTCCTTCATCGCCACAGGAATGTCAGACTGACATCCCAGTTTGCCGAGCTGGGGGAATTCGCCAACTGCAGAGGGGCAATAGATGAGAAGCATGTCCCCATAGTGCCACCACCCTGTTCAGGGTCGTACTATTATAATTATAAAGGATTTAATAGTATCATGTTGATGGTGGTGGTGTCGGCACACTATGAATTCATGTATGTGGATGTGGGGAAGAATGGCCGTATGTCGGATGTGGGAGTCTTCGCACAGACGTGGGGGAGTCTTTGCACAGAAACCTCTGCAGACTGGTGGCCTGGCACTGCCACCTGATGCAGATAATGTGGAGGGCCTTCCTTTTGTTTTTATTTGCGGATGAAACTTTCGGGCTGGGACCAAACCTGATGCGGCCGTTCCCCTAGAGGACCCTCACCCCGGAGAGGAGGGTTTTTAATTACCGGCTGGCCAGAGCCCCGAAGGGTTGTTGAGAATGCCTTCGGGATAATGGCTGTCCGGTTCCGCCTGTTTATGACAGCCATCCACATGGCGGAATACAAACTGAACCGTATTGTCCTCAGCTGCTGCATCCTGCACAACTTTTTAAGTCAAAATTCACCAAATTTTATCACAACAGTTGGGCTTGACGCTGGACTTTCGGACAATCCAATGACGGGCCTGGACACTGGCCGTACTGGCTTGGCCCCCCAAAGTGCCTGTGAAGTGCATGATAAATACATGGAGTGCTTTACGGGTAGTGGGGCCATCGCTATGCCAGACAATTTCTGATTTTTAAATGAAAAAAAAAAAAAATTATTTTCAAAAATTTATTTTGTCATTATTGCTTGTGTTTCTTTTATCTGTCTCCTAACGTTTAAATTTTCAAACTGGTATTGAGCATAGAAAGAAGAAGCCACACATTGTTGAGTAGAAAACTATTTTACTCTGTACAGAACGTGCAGTTTTTAAAATGTATTTTCATTAAATATAACTTTTTTTTGTTTACAAAAATATAAATTTTTTATTTGGTTTGCATAAGCAGGCATGTTTCAAACAATAAAAAAACATATAAAAACTATATAACTTAGAAGGTTCAACCTTTAAAAAAAACATGAAATGGGGTGATGTCACCCCTGAACAAGCCACATTTTGAAGATGCACACAGTGTGTGCGGCAAAATGGGTATTTTTATCCTGATCCCATGCCAAAGGGGGGTTGGGGTTCAATCTTTTCGCCCAAAATATCTATGATGTTTTTAAATTTTTGCTCAATCACATTCATCCTATTCCTCATAATGTCCATTTCACTACTACATGCCATTATTTCTTGAATCAATATCAATAAATGCACTAGCATTTGATAAAAGTAGTAGTAGTAGGAGTTTCTGCCACACCACCATGTTCATCCCCTAAAAAAAAGTATTATAAATATGCAGGCCTACATCTTTTTACCTGAAGCTGTGGTGACAGACGCTGACCTGTTGTAGTGATAAGTTCCACCATGTATCCTCCCAGTCTTTGTTCCCATATGAGAATGAAACAAAAGGTATACTTTAGCACACAGATATTTGAGGGCAGAAATAGGAATATTGCTTGGAAGTGGGGTACAATTGTCTGTTTTGGCAGAGTTCCAAAATGAACACATGAGATTTTTGGATTTTAACAAAGAATACTTACCTTTTTTGTTACACACATGGAGACACCCCAAAGTATCCACTGTAGCACCTGTGTGGGACACCCTAAAAAAGGTTGTTCTGGTGGCCCACACTAGTACTCCAAAATACAGATGTGTGAACAGCTGCTGAATGTCCTCTCCTTTACACTGAATCAAGTTTGCATTTCACATTATAGTTACAAACACATCATCTAGACAACAATGTTTATAAACGTTGTTTTAATAAAAATAGGCATGACCACATGTGGTTTACCTGGATCTGCGCAAAACATCGTATTTTGACGATTAATGTTTACTATGAATGATTAAACTTTGGCCACTAACCTGAAAGTTGCCATTTTCAAATGTACACCCAGTCAATCCAAGCACATGGAGCAACAGGCAAGTATAATAATCAAATCAGTAATAACGCAGAAAAAATACTTACTTTTTGCCAGCATTTTTTTTTATTTTCCTTGTACTTCTCCGGCTCTCTCAACTTTAGGTCAGACCACCTTTTTCTGAGCTGTTCTTTAGATCTCCTGACCCAAAATTTATGGTAAAGCCTCCTTGCCATTTTATCCATTATTTTTGCCTTCCTGAGATTAGGGGTTTTGTATGGCCCATGCTTCCCATCATAATCTTTCCTAAGCAAGATCTCCGCCATCTCAGCAAAGGACATATTACTGTCCTTGTATCTTTTATTCCTGGATCGGGACGTTCCCGCCTCTGGGATTTCCTCGTCTGTACTTAGTATAACAAGTACCTGTGTCACCACCATGTCGTCGTCTCCCACTGTGCGCCGAATGAGAAGGGGCGGGGAATATACGAGAAAGACCATCATGGGCGGGTGAAGCGGGCAGAGTTTAATGCATGCGCAGGGTATATAATGATAACGACGTAACTACGTGGTCCGCGGGGAGTAAAGGTGACTGGAAGTGCCGAACATTTTAAACAAAGGTAAAAATAAAACTTGGGCCATCAGTGGCATATACTGATTCATGATTATAAAGGCCTATATTGGGATAAGATTAGGACAGTTTAAGCTGACCTAGTGTTTTTGTCTTGTGTTTTATCTTGCAGAAATAATGCAGAAATTTAGGGAACCTGACATAATGAGAGCTTTTATTGATAAATATAGAGGGATGAAAAACTTATGGAAGGTAAAAAAAATGTTTGTACCACAACCCGTGAAGTAATGAGGGCAACAATTGGGAAATTAGCTGAATATATGAAGACCTAGATCCCAGAGGCAGACTATACCATGATGAATAATAACATAAATAACATGAGGAATATTTACAAAAAGCAGCACAAAGAAGTCTGCAAATTACAGAGATCAGGAGCAGCAGCAGACCAAGTACATGTGCCCAAGCTGTGGTACTACCAACACTTGAGTTTCTGGACAACCAGATTGAAGCCTGTGAATCTCTTTCAAGCCTTCCCTCCACCTCTAAAGGGGGGGCCCGAGGAGCAACCTGTTACGACTCTGCAAATTACTTTGATTCTGGACTATGGAGCTGGATCTCAGCTGCGGAGGTTACTCAGGTCTCAACCGCCAGATCTCTCATTAAGTACACAGAGAGTTTGGGGTTTTGGTCATCACAGCCTCCACTGAGAATAAACTTATATTTGGTATAACTTATAACGGCAAAGTAAAGGTATACAACAAGCAAGCAATAGACTATACAGTCAGTAGATGGCTGGGATGCTTAAGAGGTTAGTAGGGATAGCTGTGGATGTTATTCCTACGGGCAACGTGCAGTCCCGATGGTGAGAGAGCAACAGACATGCAGATAGCAGCAGACAGATTAATCACAGTCCTATAGACACAGCTATGAGTATGAACAGATCATGGTAGTCTTAAGCAGTATTTGATACTTGCGGTTCTGTAGTGAACAGACGGAGGTCCTTTCCTGGAGGTTATTGAGGTCCCATATGGTTGGGAGGGTCCAGATAGTAGCTGTCAGCAGATGTGGGTCGCTAGCCGGAGGACGCTGGAGGCGATGTGAAGTGGCCAGATGCTGGGGAGATGCTGCTCAGGGGTCATAGTCTGGTACTGGGGGTCCGGGTCCCTGGTGGCGGCAGGCGTCCAACAAGAATAATCGAACACCTTGCCGCCACAGCAGGGAGTTTAAATAGGGCGCCTGGAACGTAGAGCGCGCCGGGTCGCACTTCCGCGTTCCAGCGTGGAACGCAGATGTCCGCGCACCGGAAGTGACGCGGACGTTCTTGCAGAACGGAGCGCAGCTGTCAGAACAAGGCACAGCTGCGCTCGTTCTGTCGAAAGTAACGCGGATGGCGTTACACAACCTGACCTGGAAGAGCCGGATCTGCACATCTAGATGGCAGCTCACCTCCCCATAGAAGGTTAATAGATTTGTTTGGCAAGAATGATTTTTCATGAATAAATCCTAATTACTGCTAATGATTCCGTTTTTATTACTAAAATATTGTATATAGTCCCTTATCATCCCTTCCAAAAGCTTGCATACTATTGATGTTTGGTTAACTGGTCTGTCTGTAGTTCCCAGGGATTCATCTTGGTCCTTTTTTTCTCCAATCAGCTGGTACCATACCAGTCAGTGAACTGTTCAAAAAAATTAGGAGCAACGGTCTGACAATTACTTGACTGAGCTCCTTAAGGACCATCAGGTATTTGAAGGAGCTGCATTATTTACTTTTCTATTTAGCACTTGTCAAACTAAAAAATTCTTTCTTTCTCAAACCCTCTTTTGCTTTATCTACTTTTTTTTTTTTTTGCTTGCGTACCCATTTTTCATATTCCTAGCCAAGATCTTTTTTCTCCACTGTTTTTCTAAAAAAAAACATCCATCTTCTTTTAAATATTGTACAGCTCCCATCCCAAAAGTTTCCCACCCTGTGTACCCAACATGTTTTGCCACTGAGGTGGTTTCATCATGCTTCATTATGTCACAGTACATATTGGAATTCATGGTTCCATCAATGAACTGTAGCTCCCCAGTGTCGGCAGCACTCATGCAGCCCCAGACCATGACACTCCCTCCACCATGCCTGACTGTAGACACACTTGTCTTTGTACTCCTCATCTGGTTGCTGCCACACACGCTTGACACCATCTGAACCATATAAGTTTATCTTGGTCTCATCAGGCCACAGGACATGGTTCCAGTAATCCATGTCCTTAGTCTGCTTGTTATCAGCAAACTTTTTGCAGGCTTCTTTGTGCATCATCTTTAGAAGTGGGGAAGACAGCCATGCAGACCAATTTGATTCAGTATGTGGCGTATGATCTGGGCATTGACAGGCTGGCAGAACTCATGTGTCTATTTTCTAAAGACAACCTCTGGATATGACACTGAGCACATGCACTCAACTTCTTTAGTCGACCATGGCGAGGCCTGTTCTGAGTGGAACCTGTCCTGTTAATTCGCTGTATGGTCTTGGCCACCGTGCTGCAGCTCAGTTTTAGGGTCTTGGCAATCTTCTTTTCAGATCCTCAGAGTTTTTTGCCATGAGGTGCCATGTTAAACTTCCATACTTCATATTCCCATCGCACACAAAATCTAACACACCTTCTCCCCATTCAAGCCCGAGACCTTGTAAAACTAGCGAGTCACATGACATCAGGGAGGGAAAATGGCTAATTTGGACATTTTCACAGGGGGGGGGGATCACGTTTGTTGCCAGCGGTTTACACATTAATGGCTGTGTGTTGAGATATTTTGAGGGGATAGAAAATTTACACTGTTCTACAAGCTGCACACTCACTACTTTACATTGTAGCAAAGTGTAATTTCTTCAGTGTTGTCACATGAAAAGATATAATAAAATATTTACACAAATGTGAGGAGTGTACTCACTTTTGTTAGATACTGTATTTCCCAGTGTTATGCCATGTCTACGTCCAAGCACTTTAAGGGCACCCCTATGGGAGAGTGAAGTGGGCACGTTTGAGGACGATCAGTGGGAGGAAGCCCTACAGGCGGTTTAACTGTGTTCTCTTAATGTGGCACATTAGTACTCCAGATGTGTGAACAGCATTCTAGAGACCATGGTGACCTTATCCATCTATTGTGGCGCTGTCCCAAGTTCCATCTATATTGGTCAGGAGTTGTTGCTGGACCCTAAGCCCTGTATATTGGGAATTCTAGATGACCTTTCCATTGAGGAAATCCCTAAACAAGTCATAGCCAGAGCAATCTTTCAGGCACGCAAGCTTATCCTCAGACATTGGAAAGGAACAAAGTCTCCTACTTTAAGAGAATAGACAACTCAAATGGGGGACACCCTGTGTTTGGAGAAGTAGATTTTCCAGCACATAGATCACCCAGAAAAGTTCAACACTTTATGGCCCACGTGGTTAGATACTCCCGGCCTTAGGCCCCTTTCACATTGAGGCGTTTTTCATGCGGTACAGCGCTAAAAATAGCGCTGCTATACCGCATGAAAAATCATGCCCTGTAGTGTTCAATGTGAAAGCCCGAAGGCTTTCACACTGAAGCGGTGCGCTAGCAGGAACGCTCCAAAAGTCCTGCTAGCCGCATCTTTACCGCGGTATAGGAGCGGTGTGTTCACCGCTCCTATAGCGCGCCTTCCCATTGGAATCAATGGGAAACCGCGGTAATAGCGCGGTAATACCGCCCGTAACGCGGGCGGTATTAACCCTTCTTCGGCCGCTAGCGGGGGTTAAAACCTCACCGCTAGCGCCCGAATATCGCGGTAAACACGACGGTATAGCGGCGCTACAAATAGCGCGGCTATACCGTCACCGCGGCTCCACGCCTCAATGTGAAAGGGGCCTAAGTACAGTGGGTTGGTCTTGGACAAACTGTTTCTCTAGCATGGAGGCTAGCTCTGATCACAATGTAGAATTGTTGCATTCTGGGCCATTACACTACATATACCTAAAGAAGTTGGTGGACAGTTAAAGGGGGGAGGAACGAGGAAAGCAGAAATACATTGTACTGTATACGTATTTTGATTCATGCTAGTGGAATGCAATGACATGTTGGATTATGTTTGTCAATGCGTTTTCTGGAACCTAAACTGTTGGATTGTGGTTATCTCCACTGTAATGACTTTTCCTTGCCAGCCTCACATCAGCACACAATGGGTTAACCCCTTCCTCCAGTACCACCTTAATTTAGCTAATAAATAGGGGGCCCCTCCTCCCTTGCCCTTGTTCCTTTTTTTGGTCGGACGCCAGGCCACCAGACTCATTGAAAGAAAGAAGCTGCAGACAAGAAAAAAAAAAAACCTTGCCGAACCAACCCACCCTAGTTCAAGCCTCTCCTGGGACTAGAAGTTTCAGAACAATAAAGGTAGTACCTTTTTCTTACACCGGACGCTCTATGCGGGCAGATTAAGAGCCCATTTACACCTAGGCGTATATACGCCTGAAGCACGGAACTCGTGCCGCTGGAGGGGCGAATTTACATTGAGGTCTATGAGATGGTTCACATCTCGCGCCGAACGCCGAAACGCCGTACGCCTGCCGCCTGAAAACAAGTCCCGGACCCTTTTTTTCAAGGGGCTTTCGGCGTTCGGCATAGACCTCAATGTAAAATGTTTTGTAAAAAAAAAAAAAAAAGAAAAAGTTTACAAATCGCGGCAAAATACGCCACGTACGCCGCGTTATAGTGTGAATGCAGCCTAAGGCTTAAAGAGCTTACCATTTCCTGGGCTGTGGTGCTGCTGTATTATCATGCTCTCTAAATATCCGCACCTTCTGGCTGCCTTCCCTGTGTTTTTCTGTTGAGCGGGCGTCAGGTATAGCCTGACTATAAAACTTAGGGAGCCACAGAGAGGGAGGGGTGGCTGGGCAGTGTCAGTGTGCACTAGGCTGTCTCCACTAAATGATTAACCTCATTTGTTCACAACTGCTAAACAGATATTCTCACAAATCCACTGCCACCCCGAGAGATTCCTTTACCAATGCAAGGTAAATGTAAGGGCTTACCTTGGCTGGAGTCCATATTGCAGAGTTGTATGCTCACCCTTGCAAATACACACAGGCCACGGTACCAAAGTAAGAAGCTACCTGGGCTGTGAGTTTGTGCACGGGGGCTTGACAGGGATTTGCCAAATGATAGTCAAAGTTAAGCCGTGGTCAGGGATTTCAGTATTCAGAATACACGATAAACATAGCCAGGGTCAGAAGCCAGCGTCAGTCTTGTAGCTGAAACAAAGCACAGGCATACAGCTACACAGGAACCTTTGGCAATGACAGGACAATCACAATGAACTGACAAATCTCTCAGAATGAGGCAGTGTTTTATACCCTAGTTGATTGGGTAACCTGCCACAGCTGGACCAGGAGAGACAGGTGCAGCTTGCAAGGAGATCCAGAGAAAGGTGATCAGCACTAGTGTTGCTCACGAATATTCGCATTGCGAATATTCGCTACGAATATTGCATATTCGAGTATTCGCGAATAACGCGAATATCGCGGCGAATATTCGCTATTTCGAATATTCTAATGTTTTAAATTTTTTTTTAGAACAGATCACATCCTAGAGATCCCCATCGACGTCTAAAAGCATTGCTGGTATGATTAGAGACCTTGGGCCGAGTAGCTGCAGCGCTCATTTTATATTGCCGAAAAATCGCAATGCGATTATTCGGCAAATAGCGATATCGCGCGATTATTTTATATTGTAATATATCACGAATATTCTGAGCCAATCAGAGTACTCCATTCCGCATTTCTCGAAATTTCGAAATTATTTTGTATTGTAATATATCACGAATATTCTGAGCCAATCAGAGTGCTCCATTCCGCATTTCTCGAATATTCGCAATTATTGTGTATTGTAATATATCACGAATATTCTGAGCCAATCAGAGTGCTCCTTCCGCATTTGCCGAATATTCGCAATTATTGTGTATTGTAATATATCACAAATATTCTGAGCCAATCAGAGTGCTCCTTCCGCATTTGCCGAATATTCGCAATTATTTTATATTGTAATATATCACGAATATTCTGTGCCAATCAGAGTGCTCCATTCCGCATTTCTCGAATATTCGCAATTATTTTATATTGTAATATATCACGAATATTCTGTGCCAATCAGAGTGCTCCATTCCGCATTTCTCGAATATTCGCAATTCGCAATTCGCAATCGCATTCGCATTCGCGATAGCGAAAATTCGCAATCATTTCATTTCGAAAATATATCACGAATATTCGTATTTAGCGAATATCTGTCGAATATTCGACTATATATTCGAGATATATCGCGAATTCGAATATGGCATATTCTGCTCAACACTAATCAGCACATCATTCAGAACCACCTTAGCTGGAAAGCAAGCAGAATACCAAACTGAGGAGTGGCTCAGAAGTAAAGAACCGAAGCAGCAACAGAGAGGTCCCAGGTTCAATACTACCCAGAACCACTTGGGGCACTACCATGCCTCGCCATCTACTTGGCACGGTAGGGACCGTGACAGTAAAATTACTAAAAAAAAAAAACGAAAAAAAAAAAGCTTATTGGCTATATCCTGTCTTTCATCAATACAGCATGAGCTCACCACATCCCCAAAATGCATGAAAATCGTAGGATAGGTCTACAGGGGCCACAAAACAAAAGAGTGCAACACCAGGAGGTGTTTTGTCTTTATAGGAGCAGAAGCCCTAAAACAAGATCTTTGCGGAAGAAAAAGTCCCGCCACCGTTCAAAATCTCCACATGCATCTGGGTCACGCACAGAACATAGATCCTAATCAATGACCAGTCCAGGCCGCACTGCGATGGCGGCAGAACCTAACACGACGAGGGCCTCTGCTGAGCATGTTTAGCGCCATCTGCCCCTGGAAAATTCTGATGTGCAGATCCACAAATGATTCTATGTTTCCGGCATCGCTGTCATGATGGCCTTTTAGCAGTATGAAAATCTTGCAAACTTTTTTTTTCTCCTCCTGGAGATTTGGTGAACATAAAGTGGATGAATCAAGTGGTCAACTTTGGAATTCTCCACTGTGATCTGTAAAATCTGCAACAACATCTGCAGCCTGCACCTTCTGAAGTTCGGTGGGCTTGAGTGAAAGATGGCGGCTTCTTCTTACTAGTCTGTGGCCACCGCCTGGACTTTTCCTCCTGTCATTCGCTTAATTGCTTTGTCCAGTGTTTGGCCAAACAATACCTCCCCATTATAGGAAATGTCGAAGGCTTGTTTAGAGGTTCAGCCTGCCCTCCAGTGGCATAACCATAATGCTCTCATAGCAGTGACTGAGTGCGCCAGCTCTTGTAACAGGTCTACCAAAAGCATCAGCCAAAAGTCAGTTGCTAGATTCAACTCTTTCTGGAAATGATGCCAAATCTTGTGGTTTCCTGCGTTGAATGCAATACCACTCCTGAAGTTTATATATAGCGAATTTAACTCTTTTGCTGATTGGTAGGCAAAACCTGGTTCTGTACAAGTCCGATGGCCAGATTGTCACAATTACTATGTTCCAGATGTGTTTCTGCATGAGTGTTTTTGATGCTTCGGTACTCGGAAACCATCTTGTTTGAAACCATCCCTGTGATTGGAAATCAAGAATGCAGATGAATACCACACGAAGAAGTATGCATTTGTAGTGCCCCCTTGCGTTTAGTGCGGGTATTGCGCTTTGAAAAGAATAGTTGATTGGGAGAGTTACTTTGCTCTCAATCGCAATTGTTGAGTTACTGGCCTGTCTTATCCTGGGAAGGTCCACTGGCTCGGACTGCATTCTGGGGATGTAAGTTCATCCTTGGCCGGCAGTGGGAGCTAGAGGGAGATTGAGTCTTCCCCAGCAGCCAATTGGAGAGTTTTCCTCTCGCTGGACATGCTGGGGAGGGGTATATCTGGATGAGAGGTCAGGTGTTCTGGGTTCTTTTGGTGTTCCCTGCGGGGGGTCCCGGAGTCGGGGGGCGGCATCCATCTTTAGGGTGTGCGCACCCAGGGACCCCGTCGGTGTGGCCCATCCAGCCAATATCCTGGCCCTGTTGAGTCTCAGTCGGAGATGAATCTGAGGGGGACCCAAGTAGATGGCTGGGTTCCTGAATGTCGCCGGGAAGGATCCGGCACTAGAGCCATAGACAGGTACTCTTTGCTGTCCCATGGTGCCGGACGCACGGAAAATAGCTGGGAGGATTTGCTCTGTTTGGGTGCTGACAAATTATTCAGATTACATTGGCCTGTGGCAAAGGCCTAGAGCCGGGTCAGAGAGAGAAAGACCCAATCCTCCTAGCCTGCATTGTGACGGTGACGCATGTGAATTGGCGATGTCTGTGACTGAGTTGCTCTGTGTGCTTATCCAGGCCTGACATCAAGAATCTCTATCTCTTATTCATCAACCTGTCCCTATTCATCAAGTTGATGTTGGCCTGGAATTAAATCATAAGAAAATCTTTATTGCCTGTCTGGACATTCAAGTTATTGCAAAGTGTTCTGGTGCATCCCTAGACCAAGCAAGGGTAACTTCAACATGCCGGTCCCATCATCAATCCAGCGGCCCTTTCGGGGGTGACGCTACACATTCATCACACTGTGAAGATGATTTACTAAAGAATTTGAGAATGTTCACACAATACATTTTCCAGTCATGTAGATGAAATAAGCAAACAAGGATTTTCTTTTCACATGATTGGCTAAGTGAAATGAATCTACACACAATTTATTCTGTGAACATTCTTAACTCCTTTAGTAAATTAGTCTATATGTGTCAACTTTGGGCCAGATTCAGGTAGAGTTAGGCTGGAGTATCAGTGATACTCCAGCCTAACTGTCACTTTAAGCCGGCGTTTCTGTTTTCTGTAACCAGAAAACAAGAAACGCCGGGTTGGAGTTCAGATGCGATCGGCGCAATTGAATTTCGCCATCGCATCGCAACATTAATTTAAAAATGGCGCCGGGGGCGTTCCCGCTGATTTACGCCGAAAAAATATGTTAATCAGCAGGAATCGGCAATTCACGATCGTATTCGGGCGCGACGCAGTGACTTTCCAACGTTTCCGTAAGCGATACGTGGCGTAAAGATAAAGCAGCCCCCTAGTGGAGTATCCTATGTTAAGTATAGCCGTCGTCATCGCGTCGAAAAAAAAAAAAAATCGCGTCGTTTGCGTAAAACGTCCATGAATGGGGATTTGACGTCATTGACGTTCACTGACAGAATTTGGAGCATGCGCACTGGGATGCATTGACAGTCGACGCATGCGCAGTACGTTCGCCGCGGGATCGCGCTTAGTTTAAATAATACACGCCCCCTACCCGCCCAATTTGAATTCCGCCGGCTCATTTACGATACGCTGCCGCAACTTTAGGAGCAAGTGCTTCATGAATAACAGCACTTGCTCCTAAAATTTCCCCAGAGTAACGTAAATGAGAAACGTTACTCCAGAGCAAAGATGCTCCCATCTACCTAAATCTGGCCCTTTGAATGATATCCAGATACCCACTGGTCTGTCTGAAATGATTAGTGGCAGTCAAGACATAGTGTTAGTTTATTAAGACCAACTTCAAACTATTGCGCTGTGGTTTTGCCGCACCGTGGGTGCATTTGCAGTTTTTGTGCATTTTCCCCATGGTTTTAGCTTTGTTCCCATAGACTTTCTATTAGGTTGCACAGTTTTGGAGCATTTTCTGAAAGCGCACCAAAAGCTGGCACCACATCAGATCCACATCAGATCACTGAAGAAAATCACAGCAGGGTTTTCTTCAGTGATCCAGGCTTGGGCATATCTTAGGCCTCGTACACACGAGGCAATTCATTTGGTCGGACCGACCGATTTGAACAAATCTGTCTGCTTGGATTTTGGTTTGCTCGCGTGTACACACGAGCAAACCAAAATCCCCGCCAGCAGACAGCGTGCTGACGTGTCGGTGACGTGGCGGTGACGTTGACGCCGCCACGTCACCGCACCAGGAAGTAAAACACTTCCGCGCATGCGTCAAAACCATTTGGCGCATGTGCGAGAAGACATGTCTGCTGGTAAGCGTACTAACCAGCAGACATGTCGGGCGGACGAGTTCCCAGCCGACGGATTGGTAAGCATGCTTTCCAATCTGTCGGGTGGCCAAATCCGTCTGCTCGCCCGTACACACGATCAAATCTGTCTGCTGGGACGGTCTAACAGGAGTCTCCAAACTATGGCCCTCCAGGTGTTC
Source organism: Rana kukunoris (assembly GCA_029574335.1). Classification (NCBI taxonomy): domain Eukaryota; kingdom Metazoa; phylum Chordata; class Amphibia; order Anura; family Ranidae; genus Rana; species Rana kukunoris. The sequence continues at coordinate 329,752,090 of CM056049.1, forward strand.
AGGAACTACAATTCCCATCATGCCTAGTCGTGTCTACGAATGTCAGAGTTTTACAATGCCTCATGGGAAGTGTAGTTTCACAGCAGCTGGAGGGCCGTAGTTTGGAGATCCCTGACCGTTTCCAGCAGACAGATTTGATCGTGTGTACGAGGCCTTAGTCTATCAGGAAGAGTCCATCTGATAAGAATGTGGGTTCCCGGTAAAAAGTGTAGTGAAGAGGGACAAGTGTCAGTGGTTATGGCAAGCCGTGCTGTGGTTTCGGTGTGCGCTCTGTCTCTGTACAGTAGAAAGTAAACACGGCCGTGTATTCAGAGTGAGGCTAGGAGAGCATCACAGCCCGGCGCCTGGCAATGACATCACACACATGCGACATTTCAAAGCGAACAAGCCATTGGTGGAAAAATTTGCAGTTTTTGCGCATTTTCCCCACGGTTTTAGCTTTGTTCCCATAGATTTTCTATTAAGTTGCACTTTCCCTCTGCTGTCCACCTGGCTGCACTTTCCCTCTGCTGTCCACCACGCTGCACACACCCCCTCTGCTGTCCACCTGGCTGCACTTTCCCTCTGCTGTCCACCTGGCTTCACTTTCCCTCTGTTGTCCACCTGGCTGCACTTTCCCTCTGCTGTCCACCTGGCTGCACTTTCCCTCTGCTGTCCACCTGGCTGCACTTTCCCTCTGCTGTCCACCACGCTGCACACACCCCCTCTGCTGTCCACCTGGCTGCACTTTCCCTCTGCTGTCCACCTCCACTTTCCCTCCTGTCCACCTGGCTGCACTTTCCCTCTGCTGTCCACCTGGCTGCACTTTCCCTCTGCTGTCCACCTGGCTGCACTTTCCCTCTGCTGGCTGCACTTTCCCTCTGCTGGCTGCACTTTCCCTCTGCTGTCCACCTGGCTGCACTTTCCCTCTGCACCCCTCCTGGCTGCACTTTCCCTCTGCTGGCTGCACTTTCCCTCTGCTGTCCACCTGGCTGCACTTTCCCTCTGCTGTCCATCTGGCTGCACTTTCACTCTGCTGTCCACCTGGCTGCCCTTTCCCTCTGCTGTCCACCTGGCTGCCCTTTCCCTCTGCTGTCCACCTGGCTGCCCTTTCCCTCTGCTGTCCACCTGGCTGCCCTTTCCCTCTACTGGCTGCCCTTTCCCTCTGCTGTCCACCTGGCTGCACCCCTCCTCTCCTCTGCTGTCCACCTGGCTGCACCCCTCCTCTCCTCTGCTGTCCACCTGGCTGCACCCCTCCTCTCCTCTGCTGTCCACCTGGCTGCACCCCTCCTCTCCTCTGCTGTCCACCTGGCTGCACCCCTCCTGTCCACCTGGCTGCACCCCTCCTCTCCTCTCCTGTCCACCTGGCTGCACCCCTCCTCTCCTCTCCTCTGCTGTCCACCTGGCTGCACCCCTCCTCTCCTCTCCACCTGGATGCACATCTCCTCTCCCCCTGGCTGCACCTCTCCTCTCCACCTGGCTGCACCTCTCCTCTCCACCTGGCTGCACCTCTCCTCTCCTCTCCACCTGGCTGCACCTCTCCTCTCCACCTGGCTGCACCTCTCCTCTCTTCTCCACCTGGCTGCACCTCTCCTCTCCTCTCCACCTGGCTGCACCAGGAGGAGTAGGGCGGGCGGAATTGTGCATAGACACACAGAATGGATCCATCCAGGCCCAGACTAGCCACACGCTGGGCCGAGGCCGCAAAGCCACTTGTCCTGGAGGAGTGTGGAGTGGAGCCCAAAGCAAAGCTGCCGTCGGAGTCCGGGGGTGGAAGCGTGCGTGACTGGTGATGCTACTGCCGCCCACTTCCTGACTGTGACATGTGGAAGGAGATCATGGAAAGAAGTGCTCCAAGGTAGGAACTTGTCAGGTGGTGGGGGATGCACTGGGGATGATTTTATCACTGGTGTGTGACACTGATCCCCTCCACTTGGCTCCATCCATCCACCTAGCTGTCCACTTTGCTATATTCTCCCACCACCATGCTGCACACCCCCCCCTTCTGCTGTCCACCTGGCTGCACTTTCCCTCTGCTGTCCACCTGGCTGCACTTTCCCTCTGCTGTCCACCACGCTGCACACACCCCCTCTGCTGTCCACCTGGCTGCACTTTCCCTCTGCTGTCCATCTGGCTGCACTTTCCCTCTGCTGTCCACCTGGCTGCACTTTCCCTCTGCTGGCTGCACTTTCCCTCTTGCACTTTCCCTCTGTCCACCTGGCTGCACTTTCCCTCTGCTGTCCACCTGGCTGCACTTTCCCTCTGCTGTCCATCACGCTGCACACACCCCCTCTGCTGTCCACCTGGCTGCACTTTCCCTCTGCTGTCCACCTGGCTGCACTTTCCCTCTGCTGTCCACATGGCTGCACTTTCCCTCTGCTGTCCACCTGGCTGCACTTTCCCTCTGCTGTCCACCTGGCTGCACTTTCCCTCTGCTGTCCACCTGGCTGCACTTTCCCTCTGCTGTCCACCTGGTTGCACTTTCCCTCTGCTGGCTGCACTTTCCCTCTGCTGGCTGCACTTTCCCTCTGCTGTCCACCTGGCTGCACTTTCCCTCTGCTGTCCACCTGGCTGCACTTTCACTCTGCTGTCCACCTGGCTGCCCTTTCCCTCTGCTGTCCACCTGGCTGCCCTTTCCCTCTGCTGTCCGCCTGGCTGCCCTTTCCCTCTGCTGTCCGCCTGGCTGCCCTTTCCCTCTGCTGTCCACCTGGCTGCCCTTTCCCTCTGCTATCCACCTGGCTGCCCTTTCCCTCTACTGGCTGCCCTTTCCCTCTGCTGTCCACCTGGCTGCACCCCTCCTCTCCTCTGCTGTCCACCTGGCTGCACCCCTCCTCTCCTCTGCTGTCCACCTGGCTGCACCCCTCCTCTCCTCTGCTGTCCACCTGGCTGCACCCCTCCTCTCCTCTGCTGTCCACCTGGCTGCACCCCTCCTCTCCTGTCCACCTGGCTGCACCCCTCCTCTCCTCTCCTGTCCACCTGGCTGCACCCCTCCTCTCCTCTCCTCTGCTGTCCACCTGGCTGACCCCTCCTCTCCTCTCCTCTCCACCTGGATGCACATCTCCTCTCCTCTCCCCCTGGCTGCACCTCTCCTCTCCTCCTGGCTGCACCTCTCCTCTCCACCTGGCTGCACCTCTCCTCTCCACCTGGCTGCACCTCTCCTCTCCTCTCCACCTGGCTGCACCTCTTCTCTCCACCTGGCTGCACCTCTTCTCTCCACCTGGCTGCACCTCTCCTCTCCACCTGGCTGCACCACTCCTCTCCTCTCCACCTGGCTGCACCTCTCCTCTCCTCTCCACCTGGCTGCACCTCTCATCTCTACCTGGCTGCACTTTCCCTCTGCTGTCCACCTGGCTGCACTTTCCCTTTGCTGTCCACCTGGCTGCCCTTTCCCTCTGCTGTCCACCTGGCTGCCCTTTCCCTCTCCCGTCCACCTGGCTGCCCTTTCCCTCTCCCGTCCACCTGGCTGCCCTTTCCCTCTCCCGTCCAGCTGGCTGCCCTTTCCCTCTCCCGTCCACCTGGCTGCCCTTTCCCTCTCCCGTCCACCTGGCTGCCCTTTCCCTCTGCTGTCCACCTGGCTGCCCTTTCCCTCTGCTGTCCACCTGGCTGCCCTTTCCCTCTGCTGGCTGCCCTTTCCCTCTGCTGTCCACCTGGCTGCCCTTTTCCTCTGCTGTCCACCTGGCTGTACCCCTCCTCTCCTCTGCTGTTCACCTGGCTGCACCCCTCCTCTCCTCTGCTGTCCACCTGGCTGCACCCCTCCTCTCCTCTGCTGTCCACCTGGCTGCACCCCTCCTCTCCTCTCCACCTGGCTGCACCTCTCCTCTCCACCTGGCTGCACCTCTCCTCTCCACCTGGCTGCACCTCTCCACCTGGCTGCTCCTCTCCTCTCCACCTGGCTGCACCTCTCCTCTCCACCTGGCTGCACCTCTCCTCTCCTCTCCACCTGGCTGCACCTCTCTTCTCTCCACCTGGCTCTAAACCTCCACCTACCTGCACCCCCCTCCTGTCCACCTGGCTCTATCCCTTCACCTGGTTGAACCCCTTCTCCACCTGGACCAGTTCTGGTGCTAAAATTGAATTCATTTTGATATTTTTTTTTGGGGGGGGGGGGCGCAAATAGCTGGTCTCGCCTAGGGCGCAAAATAGTCTAGCACCGGCCCTGAGCGCACCAAAAGTCCCGCATACTGCATCTTTAGTACAGTTTAAAAAAACTAGCCAAAAATTGCATGACCTAATAGCAAATCTACAAGACTGTGGCTAAAACCAGGACCCCATATTTGTTAAAAGGTTGTAAATCATTGATTCCACTATACTGGGGAAATGTTTAATACCTACTATCTCACAGTGTCTACAAAGGGTTGACAAGCTCCGTCTAATGGAAGAAATAACCTGTAGAAATAAAGGGCTGACCAGGATATATATTAAGACATGGCCAAAATGGATTGAATTTTAAAGAAACTAAACTATAATATGAAATTATATCAGACTCCAATGTTAAGATAGAGTATGACTTATTAATTAATATTGATTAACCTTATAGTTTCTGTACCTTCCTGACAGTTCTATATTTACAATGGTATTTTTTTCCTCTCTTTTTTTCTCTTTTCTTTTTTTTGCATTATATATTTTTTAAGATAATGTTTGGATTATGCTGAACATAATAAAAATACTAAAACCAGGGATAAAACTCACAAAAACTGCAGATACAGCCACACTGTGGTCAGACTGCAGTGCAGCAGTGTGTAGACGGTATAAAGCCTTGTGTTACATGAATAAAAGATTGTCCTGGAATGAATTTATTTATATCATAATGAAATCAGTGTTTTGCAGTGCCATGTCCAGCGGTCAGTTCTCAGTATAAATCAGCATCTGTATGATGAGACAGAACAAGCTTTTTAGAACAGAACTCCAGTATTGGTAAACTCTACAGTAGAACAAAGGGGTCAGCATAAGTGAAAATCCTTATGAATTGCTTTCAAACATGATCTATGCTTTGAAGCATGACAAAAGTTGCACGCTGGTTGAAATAAGTTTGCAGTGACAGAAGTGCCTTGATATGATATTGCTTGCAAAACACACACACTATATATATATATATATATATATATATATATATATATATATATATATATATATATATATATATATATATATATATATATATATAAAAATATTTAACAATTAGTTGTGAATCAGAAGTTACAGCTATTTGTGTCTTGTCCACTAGATGGCAGGTTTGTATCAGCAATCACAAAGAGAAGAACTATGTAATGTTGAGTTCACTGAGTTGATAGGACAATAGGATTTATTTAAATATCACCACAAAGCATAGGTATCATTATGAAACAGAATTGTTTCTCGGAAGTAGTTGTTGATTTTGTGCAGAAAAATTGCTATTTCCACAGTATGCATAGACATTTTGATGTAACATTAGAAAATGATTTACTGGCACAAGAAATCATCCTTTTTTTTTTTTTTCTGAGAGAGAAGTTCTTTTTTTGTATTCGTTTTGCAACAGTACAATTACAATACAAAAAAGAATAGGCAGCGTGAAGAACAAACACTGCCAATAAAATAGTAAAAAAAAACAAAAACAAAATAAGCTCCACACTTACAATACAGTCCCGCAGTGTATAACTGCCAATAGAGGATGCGTGCACAGAATACACATACATGCAATTGCTACCTAAAACAGGAGTACCATCGTCACTAACGAAGCAGCAGAGGATGTGCAAGGGGAGTGCAAGGCAACATTGAGGCCATTCTAAGAGAGTGGGAACTCACTGACCAAATAGGGGAGGTAATTAAGATTCTACTGACTCAGTAATTACTAATGAGATATGAGGACATCTGGACAGTAGAGCTGTTAAGAAATCGTCTTTATTTTGTATACACTAATCACAATTCAGAATAACCTTTTCAGTGTTTGAGTAGAATATCATATAGAGATTCTTTCTCTATTACCATCCTTGTTGGCATGTTATATATATATACAGTGCGGAAAATAAGTATTTGAACACCCTGCTATTTTGCAAGTTCTCCCACTTGGAAATCATGGAGGGGTCTGAAATTGTCATCGTAGGTGCATGTCCACTGTGAAAGACATAATCAAAAAAAATAATTCCAGAAATCACAATGTATGATTTTTTTAACTATTTATTTGTATGATACAGCTGCAAAGAAGTATTTGAACACCTGAGAAAATCAATGTTAATATTTGGTACAGTAGCCTTTGTTTGCAATTACAGAGGTCAAACGTTTCTTGTAGTTTTTCACCAGGTTTGCACACACTGGAGGAGGGATTTTGGCCCACTCCTCCACACAGATCTTCTCTAGATCAGTCAGGTTTCTGGGCTGTCGCTGAGAAACACTGAGTTTGAGCTCCCTCCAAAGATTCTCTATTGGGTTTAGGTCTGGAGACTGGCTAGGCCACGCCAGAACCTTGATATGCTTCTTACAGAGCCACTCCTTGGTTATCCTGGCTGTGTGCTTCGGGTCATTGTCATGTTGGAAGACCCAGCCTCGACCCATCTTCAAAGCTCTAACTGAGGGAAGGAGGTTGTTGCCCAAAATCTCGCAATACATGGCCCCGGTCATCCTCTCCTTAATACAGTGCAGTCGCCCTGTCACATGTGCAGAAAAACACCCCCAAAGCATGATGCTACCACCCCCATGCTTCACAGTAGGGATGGTGTTCTTGGGATGGTACTCATCATTCTTCTTCCTCCAAACACGGTTAGTGGAATTATGACCAAAAAGTTCTATTTTGGTCTCATCTGACCACATGACTTTCTCCCATGACTCCTCTGGATCATCCAAATGGTCATTGGCAAACTTAAGACGCGCCTTGACATGTGCTGGTTTAAGCAGGGGAACCTTCCGTGCCATGCATGATTTCAAACCATGACGTCTTAGGGCCAGATTCAGGTAGAGTTAGGCTGGAGTATCTGTGATACTCCAGCCTAACTGTCACTTTAAGCCGGCGTTTCTGTTTTCTGTAACCAGAAAACAAGAAACGCCGGGTTGGAGTTCCGATGCGATCGGCATTATTGAATTTCGCCATCGCATCACAAATTTGATTTAAAAATGGCGCCGGGGGCGTTCCCGCTGATTTACGCTGAAAAAATATGTTAATCAGCGGGAATCGGAAATTCACGATCGTTTTCGGGCGCGAGGCAGTGACTTTCCGATGTTTCCGTAAGCGATACGCGACGTAAAGATAAAGCAGCCCCCTAGTGGAGTATCCTATGTTAAGTATAGCCGTCGTCATCGCGTCGGAAAAAAAAAAATTTGCGTCGCTTGCGTAAAACGTTCATGAATGGGGATGTGACGTCATTGACGTTCACTGACAGAATTTGGAGCATGCGCACTGGGATGTATTGACACTCGACGCATGCGCAGTACGTTCGCCGCGGGATCGCGCTTAGTTTAAATAATACACGCCCCGTACCCGCCCAATTTGAATTCCGCCGGCTCATTTGCGATGCGCTGCCGCAACTTTAGGAGCAAGTGCTTCATGAATAACAGCACTTGCTCCTAAAATTTCGTCAGAGTAACGTAAATGAGAAGCGTTACTCCAGAGCAAAGATGCTCCCATCTACCTGAATCTGGCCCTTTATTTATTCCCAACAGTAACCTTGGAAACGGTGGTCCCAGCTCTTTTCAGGTCATTGAACAGCTCCTTCCGTGTAGTCCTGGGCTGATTTCTCACCTTTGTTAGGATCATTGAGACCCCACGAGGTGAGATTTTGCATGGAGCCGCAGTCCGAGGGAGATTGACAGTCATGTTTAGCTTCTTCCATTTTCTAATGATTGCTCCAACAGTGGACCTTTTTTCACCAAGCTGCTTGGCAATTTCCCCGTAGCCCTTTCCAGCCTTGTGGAGGTGTACAATTTTGTCTCTAGTGTCTTTGGACAGCTCTTTGGTCTTGGCCATGTTAGTAGTTGGATTCTTACTGAATGTATGGGGTGGACAGGTGTCTTTATGCAGCTAATGACCTCAAACAGGTGCATCTAATTAGGATAATAAATGGAGTGGAGGTGGACATTTTAAAGGCAGACTAACAGGTCTTTGAGGGTCAGAATTCTAGCTGATAGACAGGTGTTCAAATACTTCTTTGCAGCTGTATCATACAAATAAATAGTTAAAAAATCATACATTGTGATTTCTGGAATTTTTTTTTTTGATTATGTCTCTCACAGTGGACATGCACCTACGATGACAATTTCAGACCCCTCCATGATTTCCAAGTGGGAGAACTTGCAAAATAGCAGGGTGTTCAAATACTTATTTTCTGCACTGTATATATACAGTGCTTTAACCACTTGACCACTGGGCACTTAAACCCCCTTAATAACCAGACCAATTTTCAGCTTTCGGTGCTCTCACATTTTTAATGACAATAACTCAGTCGTACAACACTGTATCCAAATGAAATTTTTGTCCTTTTTTTCCCACAAATAGAGCTTTCTTTTGGAGGTATTTGATCACCTCTGCGGTTTTTATTTTTTTCGCTATAAATGAAAAAAAACTTGTAAAAAAATGAATTTTTCTTCATTTCTATTATAAAATTTTGCAAAAAAGAAATTTTTCTTCATAAATTTGGCCTAAAATGTATACTGCTACATATCTTTGGTAACAAAACAAAAAAAAATTGGATATTATTTAGTCTGGGTGAAAGTTATGGGGTCTACAAACTATGGTACCAATTACTGAAAATTGATGAATTTCATCACACCTGAAGTACTGACAATTCTCAATTCTTGAGACCCTAACATGCCAGAAAAGTACAGATACCCCCCAAATGACCCCTTTTTGGAAAGAAGACATTCCAAGGTATTTAGAAAGAGGCATTGTGAGTTTTTTGAAGTTGTCATTTTTTCCCACAATTCTTTGCAAAATCAAGATTTTTTTTATTTTCATTTTCTTTCCACAAAATTTTCATATTAGCGGGTTATTTCTCACACACAGCATATGCATACCACACATTACACCCCAAAACACATTCTGCTATTCCTCCCGAGTATGGCGATACCCCATGTGTGAGACTTTTACACAGCGTGGCCACATACAGAGGCCCAACATGCAGGGAGCGCCATCAGGCGTTCTGGAACACCCACACCAATTCTGACATTTCTCTCCTACATGTAAAAATCATCATTTATTTGCTAGATAATTACATAGAACCCCAAAACATTATATATGCTTTTTTAGCAAAGACCCTAGAGAATACAATGGCGGCCGTTACAACTTTTTATCTCGCATGGTATTCGCACAGCAATTTTTCGAACGCGTTTTTTTTGGAAACAAAACAGTTTTGTGCTTAAAAAAAAAAACAGTAAAGCTAGCCCAATGTTTTTGCATAATATGAAAGATGAAGTTACGCCGAGTAAATAGATACCCAACATGTCACCCTTCAATATTGCACACACTTGTGGAATGGCGCCAAACTTCGCTACTTAAAAATCCCCATAGGCAACGCTTTAAATGTTTTTACTGGTTACATCTTTTTAGTTGGAGAAGAGGTCTAGGGCCAAAATGATTGCTCTCGCTCTAACGTTCGCAGCGATACCTCACATGTGTTGTTTGAACACCGTTTTCATATGTGGGCGGGACTTGCATGTGCGGTCGCGTCTGTATACGAGCACACGGGTACAGGGGCGCTGTAATTTTTTATTTTTTTTTATTGTTCATTTTACTTTATTTATTTTAGTTTGACATGTTTTTCCCCAAAAATAAATGTTTTGATTACTTTTATTCTTATTACAAGGAATGTAAACATCCCTTGTAATAGGAATATAGCATGACAGGTCCTCTTTACAGTGAGATTGGGGGTCAATAAGACCCCACATCTCACCTCTAGGCTGGGAAGCCTGAAAAAAAAAACGATCGCAGAGTATTGCGCAGGGAGTATTGCGCAGGGAGTATTGCGCAGGGAGTATTGCGCAGGGAGTATGGCGCAGTATTGTTCAGAGTATTGTGCGGGGGTATTGCAGAGTATTGTGCGGGGGTATTGCAGAGTATTGTGCAGGGGTATTGCAGAGTATTGTGCGGGGGTATTGCAGAGTATTGTGCGGGGGTATTGCAGAGTATTGTGCGGGGGTATGCAGAGTATTGTTCAGAGTATTGCAGAGTATTGTTCAGAGTATTGTGCGGGGGTACTGCAGAGTATTGTGCGGGGGTACTGCAGAGTGTTGTTCAGAGTATTGTGCGGGGGTATGCAGAGTATTGTTCAGAGTATTGCAGAGTATTGTTCAGAGTATTGTGCGGGGGTATGCAGAGTATTGTTCAGAGTATTGTGCGGGGGTATTGCAGAGTATTGTGCGGGGGTACTGCAGAGTATTGTTCAGAGTATTGTGCGGGGGTACTGCAGAGTATTGTTCAGAGTATTGCGCATGGGGTATTGCAGAGTATTGCGCATGGGGTATTGCAGACTTTTTCCGTGGGTATGCAGACTTTTTCCGGGGGTATGCAGACTTTTTCCGGGGTATGCAAAGTTTTGCAGGGGGGTATGCAGAGTTTTGCAGGGGGGTATGCAGAGTTTTGCAGGGGGTATGCAGAGTTTTGCAGGGGGGTATGCAGACTTTTCCCGGGGTATGCAGACTTTTCCCGGGGTATGCAGACTTTTTCCGGGGTATGCAGACTTTTGCAGGGGGGTATGCAGAGTTTTGCAGGGGGGTATGCAGAGTTTTGCAGGGGGGTATGCAGAGTTTTGCGCAGGGAAGGAAGGAGTTAATGCAGGGATGGCTGAGCAGGGATGGATGGATCTGTGACTGCAATAGTCACAGATCCATCCCACACTGCTGCAGCCATCCGCGCTCTCCTCTCACACTGTACCGATCGGTACAGCGAGAGGAGGGAGGAACCGGCGTCAGCACATGACGCCGTTTGTTTACATTTGTGATCGCGATGTCATTGGACGGCGCGATCACGTGGTAAGGAGCCGCTGCCATTGGCTCCTTACCAAGATCACTGACGCTGCGGGTGACGCTGGTGACGCTGACCGTGTGTGCGCGCCCTCTCGGGCGCGCGGATCCGACGCTGGCCGGGTTTGTTTACATCATGTGATCGCGCCGTCATTGGACGGCGCGATCACGTGGTAAGGAGCCGCCGCCATTGGCTCCCCCCCGCGATCATCGATGCTGCGGGTCCCGTGGACCCGGTGAGCACCGGTGATCGCGTGTGCGCGCCCGGTCGGGCGCGCAAACCTGACTCTAACGGAGGACGTCCATGGACGTCCTGTTAGAGTACAGGAACTGCCCTATAGACGTATTTTGTCTATAGGGCGGTGATTAAGTGGTTAAGTGGGCCAAAAGAGGTGCCGGTACTCTATTAGGCGCCGGTGCGCCCCCCCCCCCCCGGGGCAGAACGTTTTTTTTTCGCCCCCCGACGCTAGCGCATGACCACATACGCCCAATCACAGGGCGCCATGCCATCAAATGCAGCCACTGTGTCATCAATTGTCACCACTGTGCCACCAATTGTCACTGTCCAGACATCTATCCACCTCAGAGCCTGTCATTTTAGTAAGACTGCTGGGACTTGTAGTTCTCCATCTTCTCCTGGGGCTCATGGAGATTGGAGAACTACAAGTCCCAGCAGGTTATACATACAATAAGGCTCTGAGGTGGATGGGTGTGGATTGCATGCACCTGAGCCCCAGGAGAAGATGGAGAACTACAAGTCCCAGCAAGTTATAATATAAGGCTCCGAGATGGATGGGTGTCTGGACATCCATCCACCTCAGACCGATTTGAACAGAATTGTCTGCTGGGCTGTTTTGGTTTGATCGCTGTACACACGATCAAGCCAAAATCCCCGCCGGCAGACATCGTGGTGACGTGGCGGTGATGTTGACGCCGCCACGTCACCGCACCAGAAAGTAAAACACTTCCGCGCATGTGCGAGCAGATATGTTAGCAGATATGTTAGCGTACTAACCAGCAGACATGTCGGACGGACGGATTCCCAGCAGACAGATTTTAAAGCATGCTTTAAAATCTGTCGGCTGGCCAAATCTGTCTGTCCGCCCGTACACACGATCGAATTTGTCTGCTGAAACGGTCTGTCAGACCGTTTCCAGAAGATAAATTTGACCGTGTGTACGCGGCCTAAGGGGTATTTAGCAGTATATCAAAACCCGAGTTATAAAAGCCTGTCTTTATATATATATTAAAAAAAAGAGAGGTAAATGAAGCGAGACCACAGAGGAGACGTGAAGGGCGGAGGTACCGTTAGCATGTTTCGCTATCCTGTTTCTTGGTTGAGTCTGATGTGGAAAAAATAAATAAAAATAAAATAAAAATAAAAGCCTGCCTTGACTCAATCGCCAAAAAAAGAACCGTATATTGCAACTCACTGTGCTTAATATAAATATCATTGTATCAAATCATGCATTTGTAAGCTGAAAATAGTACCAAACCACACTATTACAATATACACACTTCAAACCATGCATCCATCTCCCTCACATAATTATTATTGTAAATTGTACCCATATGCATATGTACATAGTAAATTAGAGTATATACTGTATTTGAAATAATGAGTGAATTGGGTACAGGCAGGGCCGCTGATAGGGGGGACCACCGGTCCTCTTGTAGGGGGCCAAAGCACACAGGGGGGCCCACACATGGAGGGGAATTAGTGATAGATGACAATTGTGTCACTCTTCCTCCAGCAACTAAAAGCTGGTCTCTCCCCCTCTCCCTGCTGCCAGCTTCTATCTGCTGAAAATGAGACAGTCGCCTCTCACTAATCCCCCTAACTGTGCACCCCCCTCCTCTTAGCGCTGGCTCTAATGTTAGCTGTGCATCTGAGTTTGTTATGCCTGTAAGTTTGTCTCTCTTACTCTGTCTCTCTGATCCCTGAGCCCAGCCTGTATTACATTTTTTATCCCATCTTCATTTATATATTAACTAAATTTTATCAGGAAATATATGAGTTATGTTATATTTGTGTCTGCTAATAATTTTATTGTATTTTTAGCAAAATATAGCTGTAACCACTGAGGACCGCCTAACGCCGATATTTGTCGGCAGAATGGCACCGCTGGGCACAACCACGTACCTGTACGTGACTGTATAAAGCCCAGCGGTGGGTCGCGGGCGCGGCTTCCCCGTTCTTCACCGTGGTGCTGTCATTGATTGTGTGTTCCCTAATATAGGGATGCACAATCAATGACGTCAGACCTACAGCCACAAACCCCTACAGTTATAAACACACATGAGGTCACACTTAACCCCTTCAGCGCCCTCTTGTGGTTAACTCCCAAACTGCAAATGTCATTTTCATAGTAAACAATGCATTTTAAATGCATTTTTTGCTGTGAAAATGACAATGATCCCAAAAATGTGTAAAAATTGTCCGAAGTGTCCGCCATAATGTCGCAGTCATGAAAAAATCGCTGATCACCGCCATTAGTAGTAAAGCACGACCGCGCAATTGTCTGTTAAAGCGACGCAGTGCCGAATCGCAAAAAGGGGCCTGGTCTTTTACCTGCATTTTGGTCTGGGTCTTAAGTGGTTAAGGGCCCCCACATTTTCTATCAGCAGCCCTGGGTATAGGGGCTGGTGATCCCAACCAGAAAAATTATGGGTTGGACTTGGGATTAGTCACAAAATTAATCTATATACTGTATATATAGATTTAAGTCCATGGCACCAATCTGAAAATGTGTGCCCATCAAATGGAGCAATGTAAATTCTGGATTGTCCAAGGTGCATGGTGGGTGATCCTTAAACAAGTAAAAAAAGGCGCAAAGCACAAGTACCTTAAGTAGTAGTACCCAATAGTCCAAGGGCAACGATAAGAAGGTGTGTATATACACATATATATGTACACATAGAACTTTATGGCAGGGTTTAAGTCAGGGTAGCCACCAAGAAAACCAAAAGCCGGTTCCAGTATACGAGGAAAAAAACAAGAAAAGGGATGCCTCTGAGTATATATCATAAGAATAATTTAACCACTTCCCGCCCGGTCAATAGTATATTGACGTCCGGGAAGTGGTTCTGTTATCCTGACTGGACGTCTATTGATCAGTGGTGCAGTGTGTCAGTCCAATCACAGATGATCACGATCAAAACAGAAAGAGCCGTTGATCGGCTCTTCCTCACTCGCGTCTGACAGATGCAAGTAGAGGAGAGCCGATCGGCTGCTCTCCTGACAGGGGGGGTTCGGGCTGATTATTCATCAGCACAGCCCCTCTTGGATGCCCACACTGGACCACCAGGGAAGCCGCCAGGACCAGCAGGGAAGCCTTCAACATGTGGATGGCCAGGTACATCCCCCATGGCCATCCACATGTTCCAGAAAATGCCAAAAATATGCCAATCAGTGCCCACAAATGGGCACTGATTGGCACAACAGTACAGTAGTTAAAACAGTGATGCCCAGCAATGCCACACACCAGTAATCAGTGCCACTCAGTGTCCCTCAGTGCCACTTATTAGTGCCCATCCGTGCCCACCTATCAGTGACCAACAGTGCCCATCTGTATCACCCATCAGTGCCACCCATTAAGTACCCATGAGTGCCGGCCATAAGTACCCATGAGTGCCGCCCATGAGTGCTCATCAGTGCCACCCATGAGTGCCCATCAGTGCCGCCTATGATTGCCCACCAGTGCCGCCTATGAGTGCCCATCAGTGCCGCATACTAGTGCCCATCAGTGCTGCCTATCAGTGCTCATCATCAGTGCTTATCAGTGCCACCTCATTGGTGCCCATCATGCCGCCTTATCAGCGCCAGTCAGTGCAGCCATATTAGTGGCAGTCATTGAAGAAGAAAACGTATATTAAAAAATAATTTAACAGAAACTAATAAAAACGTATTTTTTTCAAAACTTTTTTTATTCGTTGTGCAAAAAATAAAAATCGCAGAGGTGATCAAATACCACCAAAAGAAAGGTCTATTTGTGGGAACAAGATTATAAAAAAATTGTTTGGGTACAGTGTTGCATGACAGCGCAATTGGCATTCAAATTGCGACAGCGATGAAAATTAGCTTGGGCAGGAAGGTGCCTAAGTGCCTGGTATGGAAGTGGTTAACCTGTTGAGATCCGCGCTATAGTCGAATGACGACTTTAGCGCGGATCTAAATTGCCAACAAGCCGTCAATTGACGGCCTGTCACTAGCACGTTTCCCCGCGCGCGCTCCAGAGCGCGCCGCGGGGAAATTCTGTGTTGGCCGTGTCCCTTGGACACAGCCAATCACAGATCGCCGCGACGGCCAATAATAGTGGCCGTTTGCAATGCGATCTGTGCGGCGAATGAGAGATGATCTCATCTGTAAACATATGAGATCATCTCTCATTGCCGTTTTACACAGAGGCAGCGTCCTGTCTCTGGAGAGGAGACCGATCTGTGTCCCTTGTACATAGGGACACAGATCGGTCACCCCCCCAGTCACCACCCCTCCCCCCACAGTTTGAACACTATGTAGGGAATACATTTAACCCCTTCCTCACCCCCTAGTGTTAACCCCTTCAATGCCAGTCACATTTATACAGTAATTAGTGCATATTTATAGCACTGATCGCAGTAAAAATGTGTCAAAAGTGTCCGATGTGTCCGCCATAACGTCGCAATCCCAATAAAAATCGCAGATCGCCGCCATTTCTAGTAAAAAAAAATAATAAAAAATAATAATTCTGTCCCCTATTTTGTAGGCGCTATAACTTTTGCGCAAACCAGTTGCTTATTGCGATTTTTTTTTTTTAACCAAAAATATGTAGAAGAATACGTATCGCCCTAAACTGAGAATTTTTTTTTTTTTTTTTTTTTAATTGGGATATTTATTATAGCAACAAGTAAAAAATATTGTATTTTTTTTCAAAATTGTCGCCCTTTTTTGTTTATAGCGCAAAAAATAAAAACCGCACAGGCGATCAAATACCACCAAAAGAAAGCTCTACTTGTGGGGAAAAAAGGACGTCAATTTTGTTTCGGAGCCACGTCGCACGACCGCACAATTATCAGTTAAAGCGACGCAGTGCCGGAAGCTGAAATTTCATCTGGGCAGGAGGGGGTATATGTGCCCACTGCCCAGTAAGCAACAACATCCACTCACATGGAGAATAGGTAAGTTGCATTCAAATCCGGTTGCTGGGCTGAAGAGATGAAAGTGGGACTGCAAGTCACAGCAAGTCCGGTAAAGCTAACACCACATCAGATCCACATCAGATCACTGAAGAAAACCACAGCAGGGTTTTCTTCAGTGATCCAGGCTTGGGCATATCTCAGACCGTGTACACACGGCAGAGAACCTCGACGGGCAGAACACATCGTTCCGCCCGTCGAGGTTCCCTGCCGGCCGTCGAAATCGGCGACCCGCCCGTCGGGAATGGCAACCAGCCATTCATCCAGGCGGGCCGTCGAGCAAATAGAGAGCGTGCTCTCTATTTCTGCTCGACGGGCTTCCCGACGGGAAGCTCGCCGAGAGCGTACACACGGCCGAGGTCCTCGCTGGAATGCAGCTTCCAGCGAGTCGGTCGTGTGTACGCCGCCTTAGTCTATCAGGAAGAGTCCATCTGATAAGAATGTGGGTTCCAGGTAAAAGGTGTAGTGAAGAGGGATATGTGTCAGTGGTTATGGCAACCTGCGCTGTGGCTTCGGTGTGCACTCTGTCTCTGTACAGTAGAAAGTAAACACAGCCGTGTATTCAGAGTGAGGCTAGGGGAGCATCACAGCACGGCGCCCAGCAATGACATCACACACATGCAACATGTTTAGAAGCTAGTAAGCCATTGGTGGAAAAATGGCTGTGCCTCTTTTTCAAGCATGGAGTTTGTGAGAGCTGGATGGGACATTTATAGGCTAACAGGGGGCGGGGCCAGAACGGAGATTTAAAAAAAAAAGGTCAGCAAAGCTGTAGAACATTAACAAAGCACATTAAGCAGACACAATGCAAGTGGAATGAATATAACATTGAATCAAATCAATCAATTAATTAATTAATCAACTAGATTAATACCATGTAGGACTCAGGGGTGTCCAAACTTTTTTCAAAGAGGGCCAGATTTGATGAAGTGAAGAGCCGACTATTTTGCCTGACATTCTTTGAACCATTAAAATTTGGTCTAAGTGTGTTCCTCCGAGCACTAATACACTGCCCAATAAGAAGTATCTTGCCTTTGTGGCTGTGTGTGGTGAAGAGATGAGTTTGGGCGTATTATTTGGATATACTGTATTTATCGGCGTATAACACGCACGTAAGGAGGGAAGTTTCAGGAAAAAATATGTAAATAAAGAACTGTGAAGCAAAATAAGGGTCATTGCCCATCAATGCAGCCCAATCAGTGCCCATCTGCAGCCCCGCCATTGCCATGAATGCAGCCTTGCCATTGCCATGAATGCAGCCTCGCCATTGCCATGAATGCAGCCTCGCCATTGCCATGAATGCAGCCTCGCCATTGCCATGAATGCAGCCTCGGAGGGGAG
The DNA here is from genome assembly GCA_029574335.1 of Rana kukunoris. Taxonomy (NCBI): domain Eukaryota; kingdom Metazoa; phylum Chordata; class Amphibia; order Anura; family Ranidae; genus Rana; species Rana kukunoris. The sequence continues at coordinate 329,769,508 of CM056049.1, forward strand.
GGGGGGGGGGGGCCGGACGAGCGCCAACATATTACACACAGGAGAATCTCCTGTTTACACAGCAGCCTCTTTAATACAATGTGCCGCCTCCTATGATAGGAGGAGGAGTCGTCCAATGGCAGCCAAGGAGACGAGACTTCCTATTACAGATGCCGCAGCGTAAACAGGAGATTCTCCTGTATGTAATTTGACAGTACTCATTCCCCTCCTCCCTGTCCCCTCTGAGGCAGCGCCGATAAATACAGTATATATCCAAATTACCAGGGGGGCCACAATAAACTGGAACGGGGGCCGCAATTGGCCCTCAGGCCGGACTTTGGACATGCCTGATGTAGGTGAACTATAAATCAGTATTAATATTCATGGACATGGGGTGGAGAAAAAGAAAAAAACAAAACGAAGGAATAGAAATAAAAAAAATAAAAAAGGGGAGGGCTGGGCATAAAATCATACTACCTCTAGGGTTATTTCTCAATGCCTTATGCCCTGTACACACAATCAGAAATTCCGACAGCAAAAGTCCGATGTGAGCCTTTGAACAGAAATTCTGACCGTGTGTATGTTCCATCAGAGTTTCCGCCAAGAGAAGATTGAGAGCTGGTTCTCAAAATTTCAGACGGAAAAAATTCCTATCAGAAAATCCAATCGTCTGTAGCAATTCCGACGCGCAAAATTCCGACGCATGCTCTGAAACAATTTGACGCATGCTCGTGTAGCACTTACCCCCGAAGGAGCTGCTGGTTTGTTTTGGGTGGCATGTTACCTCATGTATCTCCGCCGTCTAGGGTACTTGATGAGAGTTGTAGTAAATAAAAATGTCCACACAACAGATGTACTTTCTGTGCTTTTATTATCCAGCCAGGCAAAAACAGTAGAACTTGGTGAAGAATAAAGAAATAGTCGAAATGAGGACTAACAAATTCAGGTGTATGTAGATGGGAAACAGTCCTGCTTCCAACGACAACTTCAATTTCACTACTCCAGCCAGAATGGGTACAGCGCACCTGGAAAAGCCTCTCTCACAAGCCTGGCAGCCAGAATGTCACTCGAACGTGGGGTTAAGTCTCTGCCACAGACCCTCCCAATGGTTGAAAATAATGGAGATAATAGTGGTCCAGAATCCTCCTTAACAGATTCAACACCCGGATCTCCTTCAGGTAGTTTTAGTTAGCTTACCGACTGACAGTCGACTGACGTCCAGCCTCTCAGTACCCGGCTCCCTTGGTCCCCAATGGATAGTCAGGCCCCTCTTGGAACACCAGCCTCTCTTGGCACTCCTCAAGCAGACTCTCCAATGGACAGCTTTCCTCTAACAGGACTAACATTTCAGGACCTCGTCATATTGGGGACCCAGTCGCATTACTGGACCCCAGCCACAGCTCAAATGTTCCGGGCCAATGTGGCCCTGAAACCAGGAACACTGCGTAGCATGCACACCCCGGCCCGGAAGGCCATTTTTGCCGGGGTGCCGTGGTATGGCTACCCTGAAGGTGGGCGCCACACAGGAAAAAGACCCAAGAAAATGGCATCCGCCTCATAAATACCCCCTCCCAGCATGCACAGCGAGGAAACCCCCTCCTGATAGGCTGCTGGGAAGAAATATCCAAAATCCTTGACTCCACTGCTGCCACCTGTCGGCCTGGGCTGCATGAACCCACAGCACAGCCAAAGTTGAGACAGAGGCTTCAAAATTTGAACAGATTAACCTGGTCAGAGTCACTTAACTCTCTTACTCCTCTAAATTTACACTAGCAACGGTTCTGAAAAGTAACCAGGCGCTACACTCAGAAGCATTGAACTTAATTTTCTTGGCTCGTCGTAGTGTTGTACGTCACCGCGTTCTTGACGGTCGAAAGTTCAGAGAACTTTTGTGTGACCGTGTGTATGCAAGCCAAGCTTGAGCGGAATTCCGTCTGAAAACCATCCAGGGTTTTTCCAATGGAAAATCTGATCGCGTGTACAGGGCATTAGATATCGGAGGTGCAAAGTCCATGTGTTTCATATGACTGGATTATCATTATATTAGGTGCATGCATACATGTTATTCTTATGCGTTCATGGTGCCTCTAAAAGCCTTGGCCCAAAATTGGGTGTGGATACCCTCTGTTCTCAGCTGCATAAGAGCTGGGGGGAGAAGAAGCAGCAGCAGCACATTAAGGTTCCCAGTGAATGGAGGTGCAGCGAGGGCATGTCAGGACAAGTTTGATCATTGGAGGAGAGTACACTGAGTTCCCAGCATAGCTAGAGAACTGACCATGGTGTGCTCTTCTGCTTAGTGTGGTCAGTTTTAATAAGAAAGCAGAGGGACTGGCAGGATCACCAGGGATTTCTCACAAAGGAAGCAATATAAAGATAACAGGATACTTTATGATACAAGTACATGGTACAGCAGGTACATATCAGGAATATGAAGTGTTGGGGTAACAAAAGCTTTGTCTTCTGTAAGGCCTCAAGAACCTGGTACTGGCATTGATTTCAAGACCCCATAATTGTTTGTGTTTAGGCAAGAGCAGCAGCAGGGCTGCTTGATCTCTTGTGTTATACAGAATCTCCTAATGTATGTGCATGCAAGTCTTTGTCTGTAAAAGAAAATTTAATTAATCTTAGGATAATGAAAGTCAAGCCTTAAAAAGCAAGCTAGGGTATATAAAGAATTTACAGTATAAATATTTATTAACAATAAAGTGTTATTAAACCTACAAATGTAATAATAGAGTGCTGCAGACCCCAGCACTTAACTCCTTTGCGCTATAGTTTTCTTTTTAGGCTTCTGTTTACTTAAAGTGGTAGTAAACTCTGTAATTCCACTTGTACCTACAGGTAAGCTAATAATAAGGTTTTTCTTCAGGTACTGTGAATACCTCTTAACCACTTGCCTACTGTGCACCTACACCCCCTTCCTGCCCAGACAAAATTTTAGCTTCCGGCACTGCGTCGCTTTAACTGACAATTGCGCGGTCGTGCGACGTGGCTCCCAAACAAAATTGGCGTCCTTTTTTCCCCACAAATAGAGCTTTCTTTTGGTGGTATTTAATCGCCTGTGCGGTTTTTATTTTTTGCGCTATAAACAAAAAAAGAGCGACAATTTTGAAAAAAGACACAATGGGGTAGATTCACATACACTTAATATTCCGCTCGAAATACTCTACGCTGCTGTATTTTACCAGGCTCTACACCGAATTCTGGTAGATTTTTGCCCGTACGCTACGGCGGCGTAGTCTATTTCTCGCCGCGTAATCGAAATACGCGATTGGGGGGCGTGAAGCATTTAAATTAAGCGTGTCCCCGCGGCGATCGAACTGCTCATGCTCCGTTCTGAAATTTCCCGCCGCGCATTGCGCGAAATCACGTCGTTACGTCATTCGTTGTTTGAGTAGCGGCGTTTACGAACATTCCTATTCCTGGACGACTTACGTTAAAAATAATAAAAGACGTCGGAAAACGTAGAAATTCGACGCGGGAACGACGGCCACACTTAAAGGGGAGGTTCCCCTAAAAAGAAACTTTTAACATTGCCTGTCTCTTCTTAATAACATGTAGAATCGGCTGGTAGTTTAAAAAAAAAAACGTCCGTACATACCATTTTCGGCATGTAGTCTCACCGTCGCTTCCAGGTCTGGCGGCCGGGGATGGACGTGCCTACTTAAATGACAGGCATCCGATCAACGCATACAGCGCGTCACGAGATGCCGAAAGAAGCCGAACGTTGGTGCGCATGCGCCGTATAGAGCCGCACCAACGTTCGGCTTCTTTCGGCATCTCGTGACGCGCTGTATGCGTCGATCGGATGCCTGTCCCCACACATCATACCCGGAAGCGGCGGTGAGACTACATGCCGAAAATGGTATGTACGGACTTTTTTTTTTTTAAACTACCAGCCGATTCTACATGTTATTAAGAAGAGACAGGCAATGTTAAAAGTTTCTTTTTAGGGGAACCACCCCTTTAACATGGGCTGTCTAATATTAGAGCAGCAAAAAGCTGGTATAGTGTTACGCAAATAAAAGATGACTAAAGGTGCCGTAAGAGATTTCGATTGAAGATCGTAATTTCGGGGATCGTCGGCAAAAGCTCATTTGCATACCCCAACGTGGAAAACGACGGGAAGTCCACCCAGTGGCCGCAATTTTATTGCAGCGTAGATCCGAAGGTGTACAAACACTTAATCCAGTCGAATTGAAGCCCGCAGCCGTCTATTCATGGTTTGAGGTTTTCGACTAGCTAGAAAACGCGCGTAATTTGAAATGACTCCAGTCTAACACTAGTTAGACAGGCGTAATGGCTCTCTGAATCTGGCCCAATATTTTTTGCTATAATAAATATCCAATTTTTTATCTCAGTTTAGGTCGATACGTATTCTTCTACATATATTTGGTAAAAAAATGTAAAAAATAAAATCGCAATAACCGTATAGTGACTGGTTTGCGCAAAAGTTATATTGCCTACAAAATACGGGACATAATTATGATATTTTTTTACTAGGAATGGCGGCGATCTGCGATTTTTTTTGGGACTGGGACATTATAGCGGACACATCGGACACTTTTGACACATTTTTGGGACCATTTACATTTATACAGTGAACAATGCTATAAATATGCATTGATAACTGTATAAATGTAACTGGCAGGGAAGGGGTTAACCACTAGGGGGCGGGGAAGGGGTTAAATGTTTCTCCTAGTTTGTGTTCTAACTGTGGGGGGAGGGGGGGGGTGACTGGGGAGGTGACCGATTGTGTCCCTATGTACAAGGGACACAATCGGTCTCCTCTCTCCCTGACAGGGACATGCAGCTCTGTGTTTACACACAGAGCTCCACGTCCCAGCTCAGTTACATGGCAATCGCGTGTGCCCGGCGGCCATCATATGACGTGCAGTCAGGACAATGGAGTTACCCGCCCGCCGTCATATGACGGTGGGCGGGTGACAAGTGGTTAAACATGCACAGTTTACAGTGCCAGACCTTCAGAGCCTGTGCTGGAAACAATGGTGTTTGCATGCATACTAGCACATTATGCCATTGACTTGGAGTTTTTTTTTCATTTTTTTTTTTAACATCGGTGGTTTACAACTGCTTTAATATCAGTCTCTCCCAATTCTGTTCTCTCTGGGTTCTTTTTTCTGGTCGCTCTACAGTGTCCCATGGAACTATCTTTGTGTGTGCACTTGTGGCTGCCATCTACATGTGTCAATAGATAGAGATATCTATATGACAAGCTGCTCCCTGCTCCCCCATCTTTCTCCTCCATGCACCTGCACTGTCTCTTCTGAACAGTGGATGTAAGATGCTTAAAGGGGTTTAAAGGATTTTTCTTCCCTAAATAGCTTCCTTTACCTTAGTGCAGTCCTCCTTCACTTACCTCATCCTTCCATTTTGCTTTTAAATGTCCTTATTTCTTCTGAGAAATCCTCACTTCCTGTTCTTCTGTCTGTAACTCCACACCGTAATGCAAGGCTTTCTCCCTGGTGTACTGGGGGATGTCTAATGCATTGTGAGCAGCATAGTAATTAAAAAAAGAGAGTTTAGTAATACTTGTCTGTATATGTTTATAACAGACATCTGTATATAACATATTTATCTGTATATGTTTGAAACTTCAGCACAAATATATCTAATATACAGCTTTAACATACTAACCTGCCTTTTTATAGTATAAGTTTTCATTTTATATATATATATATAAAAAAAAACAAAACTAAAAAGACTATATAGCTCATTTAATTATATAGCAAAAAAATCACATGGTATAGATCATGACTTTATGATTATGAATCCAACAATAATTCTATCTGTGAAGCACAGATACAATGTAAAAAGTATCTGTCAGAATAGAAAAAAAAAAAAAAAACAGAAACATTTTGCACTTAGTGCTAATATTAAAAGTGTCAAGAGCTGCACCTATCATTCACCAGAATTCCAGATAATATCTTGCTTCCGTTTCCCCTGACGACATGTATTGATGTATTGATGCAAAATGCGTAGGGCGGGGCTACGCTTGTGACATCATCACACCCACTGAGTGCCAGCCATTGTGGTGTTTTATCATTGTGCGCTGTTTTTAACTGCAAAATTGTGAGCACTTGCCTGTACATTTTTTATAATAAACTTGTAATACAGCCTTTGTTCCTTTACATAACATTCTGCTTATGGCAGGGGTGCCCAATCTTTTGAAGCACGAGGGCCACTTAAGTGACTTGGTAACTGGTCCCGGGCCACAATGAGCGGAGCGGGCAGATGGCAGGTCTGTGTGCGCTTTGCAGACACAGCCGGATCAGATTGGAGGTGGGACACAAGTCTGCCCTCCTTAGAGGTGAATGGAGGGTCCAATTGGGTCGGACTGACCATGTAAATAGGACCCATGGCTGCTTTCACATTGATGTGCTGTGGTTTACCCGAACACACTTTTGTGTTTTCTGCACTTTGCAATAGACTTCTATTATATTCTGCAGGTTTGGTGCACTTTCAGAAAGCTCATCAAACGCACAGGAAATAACAGAAGTCTATGGCTCTGTGCAGGTAACCCGCAGGTGCACTGCTCTGCATTTGCGGATTTGTTTGAAAGCAGCCCAGTAACCACTGCAGAACAGATATGCCCATATATACACTGTGATTTTAGTAATAAACTGACCTTTAATAACAGTATTCTATTCTATTCCATCCCAGAGCAGGCGGTCGTGGGCCACATCAAAGGGCTCCACGGGCCACATGTGGCCCCCGGGCCATTGGTTGGGCACCCCTGGCTTATGGTCTGCATATAGTTATCTGGCTGAGCCAATCAAAACTGGAGGTAGCTAGGAATTCCACCAATGATGTTTTATGCTGATGGTCTGCTGTTGAAACCTGGGATCATCCTAATGTTATGCCTTGTTGATCTCTGTGATTGGGGATCAACATAATCTGGTAAGAGTGGTGAAGGGCACGTGTCCATTCCAAGAATCGTGCATTCTGCTGGTGGAAGCCTGGAATTTCTTATTTACTTCTGTTTGAATAGACTCACTTTCTTGATCGTACATCACGGGACACAGAGCGCATAGTCATTACATATGGGTTATATGGGTACCTTCAGGTGTGGACACTGGTGTAATCAACTTCACAGGAAGTTCCTCCCTATATAACCCCCTCCCACTGAGAGTGCTTTAGTTTTTTCGCCAGTGTCTTAGGTGTTGGTCACGTCTAGCTGTCCCTCGGAGGTCTCGGGACCCAGGATAGCTAGCCGGATCCGTCCGTAGTGCTTCAGAGCCAAGATGTACGGTACCCGGGCCCTGCTGGAGTGGGGTTTTGCCTATAATGCCTCTCCTTGGAGGGCTGGATTCTGGGCTCCAGTGCCTTAGTCTCTTCCAAGAACTAAACGCTACTGATGCCAGGATGCTATATAGGTCCAGGGGTGTGGGTTCCTTAACACAGGACCCCGGTCCCTGAAGGTCCAAGACAATACCCACAGAGATGGGGGAAGGTTGGGCCTCTTGCATTTTGCAATACCCTGCGGCGTGGAGCAGGTAAGAGGGAACCTGCGGGACTTGGTTCGACAGTAGGTATCCCCCTGGGGGTTCTGGGTTGGCTAACAGTATGCTGGTGCATCAGCCACTATCTCCACTATGTCTGTTGAGGCAGGATGGGATTCTAATGTTTACCCAGATAATATGTAGATATATGTATACTTGTGTAAGTTATATATTTGCTACTCACCCCAGGTCTGCCTGTTAACACTGATACTGCAACCCCACATGTTTTAAAGAGGAAATTGCTGGTAAAAACTCCTGTTTCTTAGGAAGCCCAAGGGGACAGCTTCCTCGCTATGTGTGCACTACAATAAGATTAGTGCTTACCTGGTGTCTGTTGGTGCTGCATAACGCTGGTCCATGTTGTTCCTCTGCTCTGCTTCCTCCATGTGGTTTCAGCGTGGTGCGCGCGATCGTGCGCGCGATCGTGCGCGCGTGTGTGCGCGCGTGTGTGCGCGCGATTGTGCGCGCGTGTGTGCGCGCGTGTGTGCGCGCGCATACGCGCGCGCGTGCACGCCGTCTTTTATAGCGTCGGCGTGCGTCGGGGGGGCGGGCCAGCAGCGTCAGGGTCTGTATAAAGGGAAAACTTCTCTCGGGCTGGTCTTTCCTCCTGGAGGCAGAGGAACAAAGGATACAGAGCGTGCAGCTGGGTCTTTTGGCCACACAGGGACACCTAGTGGCGATTTTGTGGATCTTCAGGTCTAGGACTTAGGTCCACTATTGACCAGAAAAAAAATAAATAAAAAAGTTTTTTTGCTTAAAGGGACTCAGCCTTAGATCCAGCAGTATCTGAGTCTACCTTGGACTCCGGCTAACGGGCATTGGTGTGTCAATACTCACAGGTTTCCTCAGTATTGCCACCTCCCAGGCGGGTAAAAAAAAAAAAAAAAAGAAAAAGACAGAAATTAGTTCTTTTTCATTTTCCTCATACCTGCCCTCATATTGGTTACTCCTAGCTGCAACAGTCAGGTGTTGGCTATAGGGGTGACCCAAGGTTGTACAATGGCTCCAAAGGGATCTGGACCAGCCAAGGCTGCTAAAGGTGCCAAAAAAGCAAAAGGGGTCTCCATCGGGGTCAGAGGATTTGGGCCAGGCTTCTACGGCCCCACCCTCGCCAGTCAGGACACCGAGTGGCATAGTACAAGAGCCATTGGGGGTGCTGGGGGCAGAGGCGGCCCCGATCCACCCATTCCCGTTTACGTGACGGAAGAAATGCTAGCAGCCACCATGTGTGGGCTAGAGAAAAGGTTAACTGCGTTGTTTTCCCGTCCTTGCCCAAGTAGCAAGCGGGCTAGATCCCCCTCACCCAGTGTGGGGTTTTCAGATGCGGAGGTCTCCTCTTCAGAGGAACGGGACCCACAAGGGGATCAGGCAGACCCAAGTCCCGACGGTTCAGACAGGGAAAATTCCACTATAGATGAATATTTTTCGGCCTCTCAAGCGGAGGGCCTGTGGATCCAGTCTTTGACAGATATGGTTCGCACTGCCTTTAAACTTCCAGTGCCAGAACTAGTAGCCCCGGAGGTATCCTCATTGGGTTCTTTAAAGGCTCCATTAACTTGTGCATCTTTTCCAATGCACCCCCTTCTGCGGAACGTGATTTACCAGGATTGGGCTCGACCTGATAGAATCTTTGTCCCTCCTAAAAGATTCTCTATTCTCTACCCTATGGAAGAGGAATATGTAAAGAAATGGGCTCTCCCTACAGTGGACGCAGCCATTTCCTGCGTGAATAAATCCCTGACTTGTCCGGTTGAAAATGTCCATATGTTCAAGGATCCGGTCGACAAGAAATTCGAGACCCTACTGAAAGCAGCTTTCACCTCAGTAGGTGCCATGGTTCAGCCAGAAGTAGCAGCCATTGGTGTTTGTCAGGCCTTGAAGGATCAGGCAAAACATATATTAAAGGACATGCCGGCTCAGCATACTCATGAATTAGCAGAATTCCCTAGGGCTCTCTGCTTTGCAATAGATGCTATTAAGGACTCCATCCAACAGGCATCCCGTTCATCTCTACTGATGGTTCACATGCGTCGTCTTTTGTGGCTAAAGAACTGGTCAGCAGAGGCACCCTGCAAAAAGCTTTTAGCAGGGTTTCCCTTTCATGGGGGAAGACTATTCGGGGAAGACCTAGATAAATATATCCACACCATATCAAGTGGAAAAAGTACTTCCTTACCGGTCAAGAAAAGACCGCGTGGGCCCACGTTTAAACGACAGGCCATTGTAGGCTCGGCCCCTTCGACTTCTCGTCAGTATCGACGGCCTCCCGGGCGTTCAGCAGTTAATAGTCGCCCACAGGGACAAGCCGCGGCAAACAAGAGGCCCTGGTCTCGCAAGCCGGCTAAACCAGTCATCAAGTCAGATTCATGAAGGGGCGCCCCCACTCTCTTGGGTGGGGGGGAGGCTTCAGTTTTTCTCCGAAGTCTGGAAGGCCAGAATTCCCGACGCTTGGGTTCGGTCCGTAGTAGCCTCAGGCTACAAACTAGAGTTTCGAGAAATCCCCCCTCCTCATTTTCAGGGGTCAAGTCTTCCAAGCGACCCGTTAAAGAGGGCCTCTCTCGTAAGGGCGTTGGATCGCCTCTTGCTCCAAGGAGTAATTGTAGAAGTACCAACCCAAGAATGGGGTCTGGGATTCTACTCCAACCTTTTTGTTATACCAAAACCCAATGGCGACGTCAGGCCTATATTAGACCTCAAACGCCTAAATCGCTTTCTAAGGATTCAGACCTTTCGTATGGACTCCATACGTTCAGTGACAGCCAGCCTGCATCAGGGCGACTTCCTAGCATCTATAGACATAAAGGATGCATATCTGCATGTGCCGATTTACCCAGCACATCACAAGTTTCTTCGTTTTACGATAAATCAAAGTCATTACCAGTTCGTAGCCCTCCCTTTCGGGTTGGCAACAGCTCCACGGGTATTCACAAAGGTGTTAGCCCCGGTGCTAGCCGTCCTAAGGACAGAAGGCATCTTGGTCCTAGCATACCTGGACGATCTCCTGGTTATCGACAGTTCAGCTTCCAACCTCAATCATGCAGTAGTCCGCACAGTGCGGCATCTAGAAGAGTTCGGGTGGATTGTGAACCAAGAAAAATCAAGGTTACAACCCACAAGACAGTTGGAATATCTAGGCTTTCGGTTAGATACAGAATGCCAGAGGGTATTTTTACCTCAAAAGAAGATCAGGTCGTTGATTCAAACGATTCAAATAGTCTTAGGCAAAAAGAAGCCGACTATTCGCCTATGCATGCGACTGCTGGGAAAGATGGTGGCCGCCTTCGAAGCAGCGCCCTATGCCCAGATCCATACCAGAGTTCTTCAGGCAGCTATTCTCTCTGCTTGGAACAAGTCCATACAGGCATTAGACCGTCCATTAGTTCTTTCCCCAGGAGTCAGGCACAGCCTGTACTGGTGGCTGATCCCTCAAAAATTATCAAAAGGGAAAACCTTTTGCCCCATCTCGTGGAAAATAGTAACCACAGATGCCAGCCTAACAGGCTGGGGGGCAATCTTAGGAAAACGGACCCAGCAGGGACAGTGGTCAGAGGCAGAAAGTATGCTTCCCATCAATGTCCTAGAGATCAGAGCTGCTCGGTTGGCCCTGGTCGCCTGGACTCTTCCCCTGCAGGGTCTGCCAGTAAGGATACAGTCCGACAATGCCACGGCGGTGGCATACATAAACCACCAGGGGGGCACAAGGAGCCTGGCGGCTCAAAGGGAAGTAAACCTGATTTTTTCATGGGCCGAAGCCCATGTACCCTGCATCTCAGCAGTGTTCATCCCAGGGATAGACAATTCTCAAGCAGATTTTTTGAGTCGTCAACGGTTACTCCCGGGAGAGTGGTCTCTTCACCCCCAGGTATTCCAAGAGATTTGCCAAAGATTCGGAGTTCCCGATGTGGACATCATGGCAACAAGATTCAACAAGAAATTGGACAAATTCGTATCCCGAGCCAGGGACCCCTCGGCCTACGGGACCGATGCGTTGGTTTGCCCCTGGCACCAGTTTTCTCTCCTGTATGCGTTCCCTCCACTACAGATGATTCCCCGCCTTCTACGAAGGATCAGGGTGGAGCGCAGGCCGGTGATCCTGGTGGCCCCAGCCTGGCCCAGAAGGGCTTGGTACGCACTCATCGTGAGGATGTCAGTAAGGGCACCGTGGCCACTCCCCCTGCGCCCAGATCTGCTGTCTCAGGGCCCGATCTACCACCCTGCTTCACAGCAGCTAAATTTGATGGCTTGGCGGCTGAATCTCTAATTCTTAAGGGCAGAGGCCTCTCTGCCCAAGTCATATCTACGTTAATTCAAGCTAGAAAGCCAGTCTCTAGAAATATCTATTACAGAGTCTGGAGAACCTATGTGGAGTGGTGTGAGTCTCAAGGAGGGCATCCTCGCAAGTTTTTTATTGACAGGATCTTGCGATTCCTCCAGGTTGGCGTTGACAAGGGGTTAGCTCTTAGTACTCTAAAGGGGCAGGTGTCTGCCTTATCGATATGGTTTCAAAGGCCTTTGGCCACACATTCGCTTGTGAAAACCTTTTTGCAGGGGGTCTTGCATGTAAATCCCCCTATTAGAGCTCCCCTCTGCCCCTGGAATTTAAATCTGGTCTTGTCAGCTTTACAAAAGCAGCCGTTTGAACCTCTGACAGAAATCCCTCTTGTGCTGCTAACCCGAAAGTTGGTTTTCTTGGTGGCTATGGCTTCGGCCAGAAGGGTCTCCGAGCTGGCAGCCTTGTCTTGCAGGGAACCGTACCTGATTCTGCATAAGGACAGAGTGGTTCTGCGGCCTCAGCCTTCTTTCCTTCCTAAGGTCATATCCAGTTTTCACTTGAATCAGGACCTAGTCCTACCATCCTTCTTTCCTACTCCCCAGTCCAGAGAGGAAAGATTGCTTCATACTTTGGATGTGGTCCGAGCCATGAGGGTTTATCTCAAGGCTACAGAAAAGATTCGGAAAACAGATGTGCTTTTCGTTTCTTCGGATGGCCCCAAGAAGGGTCAGCCGGCTGCCAAGTCTTCCTTGGCTAGGTGGATTAAGCAGCTGATTTTTCAGGCCTATGGTCTGAAGCGCGTTCCACCGCCCTTATCAGTTAAGGCCCATTCTACGAGGGCCATGAGTGCCTCTTGGGCGGCACACCATCAGATCTCTATGGCACAGGTTTGCAAAGCGGCAACCTGGTCTTCCGTACATACGTTTACTAAATTTTATAAGTTGGACGTCACAAAGGCTGCGGACGCAGCATTTGGGCAGGCGGTCCTACGGGCAGCAGTATAGAATCCTCTGGCCCGGTTCACGCCCCTTTTTTCTGTTGGTGGAGCTATTTTACCTCCTGATATATTTTCTGTTTGGCTATTTTTGGCCTTACGGTCTCCCTCCCTTCATGGAGCATTGCTTTGGGACATCCCATATGTAATGACTATGCGCTCTGTGTCCCGTGATGTACGATCAAGAAAAAGGGATTTTTAATAACAGCTTACCTGTAAAATCCTTTTCTTGGAGTACATCACGGGACACAGAGCTCCCACCCCTCTTTTTGGGGAACATTGTGTAACCTCAGAGAAATTGCTTGCTACAAAACTAAAGCACTCTCAGTGGGAGGGGGTTATATAGGGAGGAACTTCCTGTGAAGTTGATTACACCAGTGTCCACACCTGAAGGTACCCATATAACCCATATGTAATGACTATGCGCTCTGTGTCCCGTGATGTACTCCAAGAAAAGGATTTTACAGGTAAGCTGTTATTAAAAATCCCTTTTTTTTATATATTGATTTATTTTCACAACACTTGGCAATTCCTGGATGTTTTTAGTTATGTTTGTGTGTATGCGCACTTCTTTTTTGAGGATAGAAAAATAGAAGATGTCATTGTAACTAATATTTTTATCCTAGCATCCCTACTTACAGAGCAACCATCCTGGATTTGCATATCAGGTGTTGGAATATTCAATATAAATGTTTTTTTTTTTTGGTCTTCGTGACCTTGGAGAAGAAAAAATGTATCTTGTTAGAACATATTTGTTCTCTTAACTTATCTGGAGATTTGTTAAGAAATAATATAATAATATATATAATATATTTATATTTATATATATTTAATATATATAATAATAATAGTGCAGCAAGAAAAAAGGCAGAATTTAAAGGTTGTCCAGGTATAGTCATGGGCGTCCGCTCCATAGAGTTTTGCGGCCACGGCTGTCTGAGCGGTCCCGGGTTAGATGTCACACTGGCACAGTGAGCAAAGTGAAGCTGCCTCCCCTCCAGTGTTTATGCGTACATAGGGGGAGGGAACCTGCTGTGCCTGTGCTGCACTGATGGCTGATCTGAGGTACTGAATGGATGTGGGAGGGGGTTTGTGCTGAATGGGGGGTCCATCTGTGCTGAAGGGGGTCTGTACTGAAGGGGGTATGTCTGATGTGCTCTATTTTTGTGGTAATATTCCTCAATTCCAAAATTCGTCCTTAAACATAGGTTAATTAATTTTTTATTATATTTTATTATAATTTTTTTATCTATTAATTTAATCAGTCCCATTATCGTTCACTAGGGTGTCAGTTCACATCAACTTATCACTTTTAATGTGAGAGGTTTATTACAATAGTTTTTTTAGGTAGAAGGAACACCAGATTATGATTTTTTTAATGAATTAATTATAATATTCTCATTAGAGTTTTAAATATATACATATATTGAGCAGAATATAAGTCCTTGTAGTGAAGTACTAATAATCTTATTAATTTGCCTATATATGGCCAGTTATATAAAGTGTTTTTAATAGTAATGATTTTTCATATTGGGTGAATTTTTACTATTTTGCCCAAGATGGCGTCACAGGCACACTTCTTTAGCTGCTTAGCAATCCATTGAAACAGCTTGAAAAAGGTGCGCGCCGTGGACTGACATTTATCACACGGCAATTGCACGGAACCTGCATCTATGAGGTATTGCGTGATGACTATCCCCCCTCGCCAAGCCGCAACTATGCTTCTTAGCTTGTGCTCCAGAGTGCGTTCCAGCTCCTTTGCTGGTATACTGATGCCAGCGCCGGCACACTCCGGATTCAGCGCTGCTGGTATTACTTTTCCCCGCACACGGATGCCAGCTGGATGTTTTTTCTCTGGGACACTTCTCATCTTCGGCTGGTGTGACGATCCATGCAGACCCTCATTTCACTCTATGCCTGGAACTTCATTTACCATGGGGCTTTTGTGTTATTTATCATTAAAAGTTCAGCAGTTTTATTTATGGGCCTGTCCTTTTGTTTGCTTTTTCATGTTTATTGGAGCATTGCTTCGGCTCCCCACACAAGGTGCCTCTCATCCAAAAACTGGGACTCACCATCAAGCTTGTTACAGCTTATAGGACTTTATCTGAGGACAGTCTACTGACAGTAGGTTCTTGTTTGGCCAGCATTGGTATATGTGCTGAAGGGGGTCTGTGCTTAAAGGCGGTCCATCTGTGCTAAAGGGGGGTCTGTGCTGAATGGAGGGGTCTGTCCGGATTGGGGGGGTCTGTGCTGAAGGAGGTCCATCTGTGCAGAATGGAGGGGTCTGTGCAGAATGTGGGGTCTGTGCTGAAGGGGGGTTCATCTGTGCTGAATGGAGGGGTCTGTGCTGAAGGGGGGGTCTGTGCTGAAGGTGGGGTCTGTGCTGAAGGTGGGGTCCATCTGTCCTGAAGAGGGTTCTGTACATACTCTAGGCTATATTTATATGGGCATGGAGTGAAGCTGAATTATCTCGAGCTATTTTTACACTGCCAGCTGGCCGCGTTATCGGTAAAGTGGCGCTTTACCATTGTTTTAACTGCACTATTTGGCCGCTAGCCAGTCGCTTTTAACCCCCGCTAGTGTTTGAAGAAAGGGTTAAATGCGACGGTGTTTCGCCGCTGCCGAAGCGCCCCTCCCTGAAAAAATTTCAGTGGATGCCCATGGGTATAGTATTCGTAGGGCATCATCTCAATAGTAAATATGGAATATAATGCAAAAAATTGCAGGACTCTTATGCCATCCAGTAGACCATATAACATATAACACATAGATATAAAAAACTACAGAGTATTTATTTTACCAACTGTTTAAAAAAAGAGGTAAAAAACATCTTAAAGTGTTACTAAACCCAGAACCCTGCATTCACTATAGAACATGAAATTGCATGAGTTTTAGTAAATATAAACTGCTAAATACCTTTTTTCATCAGCAGTTAGTTTTGTGACTTCTATCAGTGTCTGGTTAAAGCTTGTAGGAAGAGTTTAAATTCTGATCTGACTGTATTAAAAGGATGCAGGACCTCTGACCCTTTGACTGGACAGTGGTGATTGGGCTTGTGCTGATCACGTGCACTCTCCCAAGAAAAAAAAAAAAAAAACACTCTAGCAATAAACACCAATCTGAGCATGTGCTGCTTGTCCCCTAGCCTCTGTTCTGCCAGCACATAGATTGGGGACTGTGGAAGAAGGGGCGGAACAGAGAAGACAGGGTTAAACAGCCGTTTTATACAATGCAGAGAATTAACCCCTTAGGTCCCACAGTGAGTATAACAAGCATGCTTTACTGCATATACAGACTGATTCAGTTGTGGGTTCAGTAATACTTTAACCATATAATATATACGACACAGACAATGCAAGTATAGTGCCCTAACACAATATTATTCTAAACACAAAAAAAGTCCACTGGCGCTAGACAAGGATAGTTTAATTCCTAATGTAACAGTCGTTACTGATTATTTTTAAGTAGGGTGTGGAGGAGTTTTAAATAGAACGTATATGAAAGAAATCCATTTATTATAGATAAACTCCAAATGTGTATTAAAAAGTCCGTATGGAGATAACAATGCTGTGTAAACAAATATTGAATCCGCAGACAACTACCATAAAGTACACAGGGTTAAAACCTCACAGGTTCAGAGAACATATGATCAAATGGGAATGACAGAAACAGTACCTTCGGGACAGATGGTAGGATGGCAGTGATAAGGAGATGGCAATAGTGACCTCAAACAGAACCTGTCACCGAGCGTTCCACGTAGCTTGAGTGTCCCTGTAGGGGAAGAGAAACGGGATCTTCCGACGAATCAACTGATCGGGGACAAGACACAGCTAGGTCTAGAGGAGCAGCTGCTCGTTCCGTCCGTCAGGGATGACGTCACACGTCTGAGACGCCGCTCTCCGATCGAATGGTGAAGCAGGGATGTAGTTGCTGCCCTCTGGTGGAAAAGCCGTAGATTCCACGCTCACAAGTAGTATGGTGGAGGTTGCCAGCGGAAAATCAATAGTAAAGTAAAGTAAATCTTGGGAAATTGAACGGTGGATTAGAATTTCATAAAATAGGGGAATTATGTGGTAGCCTTGACGACGCGTTTAGCCCTCAAAAGCGCTTTTTCAAAGTCAAGTGTATGAGGCTCCTGCAAAGTTTAAATAGTCTAAAAGGGAGGGGTAATAGGATCATGAAGGGAGGGAGGTGGGGCGGATAAAGGGAAGCAGGTGGACATGTTCTATGAAACCGAAAATGTTAACCTCTTCAAAGCAGAAATTAAATCTATACGTATATATACATAAAATTATTATAATAAAAAATACCATTATAATAATAATGAGAAACAAACATAATATAATAAGCAAAATACTAAGGAATTAAAAAATAATAAGTACAAAAAATAAAATAAAAATGCAAATAAACATAAAAATAAAAATAAAATTAAAATTAAAAATAAAAATAAAACAAATAAACAATAAAAATAATGGTACAAATAAATCAACAATAAAGATAATACCTAGTGAAGCATTTTGGTATCAAAATAGGATACATGCACTCATAGATACGTTCCAGCTCTTTTTAGACATATAAAGAGTAGTGTTGCTCACGAATATTCGCATTGCGAATATTCGCTACGAATATTGCATATTCGAGTATTCGCGAATAACTCGAATATTGCGGCGAATATTCGCTATGGCGAATATTCGTATTTTTTCTAATTTATTTTTAAAACAGATCACATGCCGAATATTCGAGTTATTCTGATTGGCTCTGATGTTGCATCAGAGCCAATCAGAATAACTCGAATATTCGGCAAAAGGAATATTGCGCGATTTTCTTCTCCGCCCTTCTTTTGCATCAGAGCCAATCAGAATAACTCGAATATTCGGCAAAAGGAATATTGCGCGATATTCCTTTTGCCGAATATTTGAGTTATTCTGATTGGCCTGTGCAAAAGAAGGGGGGAAGAAATCGCGAAATTCCTTTTGCCGAATATTCAAGTTATTCTGATTGGCTCTGATGCTCATCAGAGCCAACGAATAATCAGAATAACTGAATAATCAATGTACCGTCCATAGAAGACATGTGCTCAGCGAGGGGTTGTTCTGCCAAATATTTTCCTCCTCCCAATGGCCCATGGTAGGTGGCTAGACCGGCAAAATTTGCTCCCATGGCTGTCCCCTTTTGCTGTACATAAAATTGATCACAAAATTCAATAGCCTCGACCAAAAATTGAGATTGGAGTGAGTTGAACTCTTCACTTTTATTCAAAAAGTGTTGTACAGCCCTAATCCCCACTTCATGGGGAATAGAGGTGTACAGTGAAGCAACATCCAAGGAAGCCCACAGGTAACCCGGTTCCCACGAGTAGTGTTGCCTCTATGTAGGTCGCACTATAAGAGCACTGCGTGCCAGAATCGGCGATCACCCTTTTATGTAAAAGGGAAGTCTTCTGGATCTTTATGTTCGATTCGCTGGCCCCTAAAGGGTTAAACGAGGAGATCGAGACATGCACTCTCATTTAGTCTTCTTCTATACCCTAAACAGATGAAGTATTTATATCTCTTTATATGTCTAAAAAGAGAACATGATTGGTGCTGGAACTTATCTATGAGTGAATGTAACTTTTTTTGATACCAAAATGCTCCACTAGGTATTATCTTTATTGTTGATTTATTTGTACCATTATTTTTATTGTTTATTTGTTTTATTTTTATTTTTAATTTTATTTTTATTTTTATGTTTATTTGCATTTTTATTTTATTTTTTGTACTTATTATTTTTTATTTCCTTAGTATTTTGTTTATTATTTTATGTTTGTTTCTCATTATCATTATAATGGTAATTTTTATTATAATAATTTTATGTATATATATGTATAGATCTAATTTCTGCTTTGAAGAGGTTAACATTTTCGGTTTCATAGAACATGCCCACCTGCTTCCCTTTATTTGCCCCCCTCCCTCCCTTCATGATCTTATTACCCCTCCCTTTTAGACTATTTAAACTTTGCAAGAGCCTCATACACTTGACTTTGAAAAAGCGATTTGGAGCACGAAACGCGTCGTCAAGGCTACCACATAATTCCCCTATTTTATGAAATTTTAATCCATCATTCAATTTCTCAAGATTTACTTTACTTTACTATTGATTTTCCGCTGGCAACTTCCACCATACTACTTGTGAGCGTGGAATCTACGGCTTTTCCACCAGAGGGCAGCAAATACATCCCTGATTCACCATTCGATCGGAGAGCGGCGTCTCAGACGTGTGATGTCATCCCTGATGGACGGAACGAGCGGCTGCTCCTCTAGACCTAGCTGTGTCTTGTCCATGATCGGTTGATTCATCGAAAGATCCAATTTCTCTTCCCCTACTGGGACACTCCAGCTATGTGGAACGCTCGGTGACAGGTTCTGTTTGAGGTCACTATTGCCATCTCCTTACCACTGCCATCCTACCATCTGTCCCAAAGGTACTGTTTCTGTCATTCCCATTTGAGGATATGTTCATGGTAGTTGTCTGCGGATTCAATATTTGTTTACACAGCATTGTTATCTCCATACGGACTTTTTAATACACATTTGGAGTTTATCTTTAATAAATGGATTTCTTTCAAATACGTTCTACTTAAAACTTTTTATCCTAAACTTTTGGTTTATAATGAACTGTAGATAACCATGAGCGCAGTTTTTTGGTGTATTTTTTACAATATTATTTTGTCAACACATTTTCACTTCATTAGGGCATGGGCACAAACAATAAGTCTTCAAATTACTGAAATGCAGGTCTATAAAAATAAACAGATATCAACCAAAATGACATGTATATGCAAAAAATAAAAATAAAAAATAAAAACAACCACAAATGACCTTTCAAAAAATAAATATATAGGGCCAGATTCAGCAAGATTTGCGCTGGAGTATTTCGATATGCGCCGCGTAACTGTGAAGATGCGCCGTCGTTTCTATGTGGCCGTACCCACCAAACTAGATGCGACAGAAAACGGGCCATTTCCGATCGGCTTAACTTTCCGACGCCAGAGTCTCGTCAGCGCATAATTTCGCTTGGTGCATCAGTCGCGCCTATTGATTTCCCCTGCAAATATGCAAATGAGGGAGATTTCCTGATTCGCGAACGGATTAGCACCATACGCTGGCTACATGCGCCGCGCGTATCTCGTCCGTCCGGCGCAAAGTTATTTCTACAAATAGCTGCTTTATCTTTACTCCAGACGGCCACAGGTCAGCAGGAGAGCAGCTACAGCAGCGTTACCGACGATAAGAGCTAGCTGAGCACCCCCACTTGCTGGACAACACCTCTGTCCCTGCTTGTCTGTCAACTTTTACAGCCATGGAGGAAGACATCATAGGTCTCCATAGCCGAGATGACGGCTGACAGCTCCTGGCCTTTAGAGTTCAGCTTTCTCCTGTGTGTTTGCGGGGAACGGGAGCAGCCATCTCAGAACAAAAGTAACATCACTGCGGGGAGGGGGAGCAGGATATACTTTAGTGCCGGAATGGCGCTTCTACGGGCGCATTTAAACGTCCAACGGAACACATTGCGCTGTCGTTTCCAAGGAAGTGGTGCCGACGGAAGTTGTGAGCATGCGCACTGGGATGCATTGACAGTCGAAGCATGCGCAGTACGTTCGCCGCGGGATCGCGCCTAGTTTTAATAATACACGCCCCGTACCCGCCCAATTTGAATAACGCCGGCTCATTTTCGATACGCTGCCGCAACTTTAGGAGCAAGTGCTTCATGAATAACAGCACTTGCTCCTAAAATTTCGCCAGAGTAACGTAAATGAGAAACGTTACTCCAGATTAAAGATGCGCCCATCTACCTGAATCTGGCCCATAGAGTTATCAAATGAGGGTAAAAAAAACTGCCTAGACCACTTAAAAAACTGTTTTTTTTCCGTTCTTTCGAGTGCTATAGGCAGTGGAAATAGTGTCCGGATGGATAGGGAAAAATATCTAATAATCTGCTTGACAATCTTTCAAAATACTTGAAAAAAAATAAAAAAGTTATTGCATTCTGAAATAAGACTCCATAAAAAATATATACAAGTACTAGAAGGAATTCTCAGAAAGGTCTTGGTTATAAATGAATCTCTGAAAATGAGTTTCAGTTTTTGTTAAATAGGAATCCAACAATTGCAATATTGCTACCTAAACTGTATAAGAACCAGAAAACACCCACAGGCCACCTATCATTTTTGGGAATCAGAATTTTACTGAAAACATTAGAAGATACAGTATGTGGATGAAATTTTAAGACCTATTGTAAAAACTCTCCCAACCTATATAGAACACATGAGGGACTTTTTTTTAAAGCATTGCATGAGTGTTACCCTTTGGTGAAATAATGCTTCTAGTAAGTCTGGATGTTTTAGCTGTATATAGTAACATATATACTGTATATATATATATATATATACACACACACATATATATAATATATATATATATATATATATATATATATATATATATATATATATATATATATATATTGTAACATTGAGCATAATTTAGGCTTAAAGACGGAAACTGAACTCACCCAAACAACAATGTTTTACATTGTCCCTCCCCTCCCTCTTCCACAAATGCTAAACATTTTTTGCTTAATTTCCCTTCCCTTCTGGGGTTCTTGTCTGGGCTGGGCATGCTGCCTCCTGAGATTGCTTCATCATAGCTATCCCAGGAGGCAGTTTGTTAGTAAGCCACAATTTGTGCGCAGGTGCGGAAGATGTTTGCTCATTCACACAAATGCCACAAACCATTACAATGCTCACCTTCCAGAAGCATGTGGAAGCTGCCTGGTGGCATCTGTGCACACACATGGACATTTGCCACCATTCTCTGCCAGCTGCAAAATGCCTAGAAAAGTTTGGTGGTGCATCTGCTCACCCACTGTTATTGTTTAAAAAATGGCGATGTGGAACAGCAACAGGATGCGCTCATTTGGGGAAGTTGAGTTCTGTCTTAAAAATGCATGTACCTTATTTTTGGGGGATTTATTTACAGCAACAATCAAATTTTATTTTCACATTATTAGATTTAGCCTCTGAGCCTAACGACTTCCTTTTCTGCGCTATAAACAAAAATAGAGCGACAATTTTGAAAAAAAACACCTATATTTTTTACTTTTTGCTATAATAAATATCCCCCAAAAATATATAAAAAAATATTTTTTTCCCCTCAGTTTAGGTCGATACATATTCTTCTACATATTTTTGGTAAAAAAAAATCGCAATAAGCGTTTATCGATTGGTTTGCGCAAAATTTATAGCGTTTACAAAATAGGGGATAGTTTTATTGCATTTTTATTAATATTTTTTTTTTACTACTAATGGCGGCGATCAGCGATTTTTTTCGTGACTGCGACATTATGGTGAACACATCGGACAATTTTGACACATTTTTGGGACCATTGTCATTTTCACAGCAAAAAGTGCTATAAAAATGCACTGTTTACTGTGAAAATGACAATAGCAGTTTAGGAGTTAACCACTAGGGGGCACTGTGAGTGAGTGAAAAACTTATATAGCGCAGCACATGCGAACTAAATCGCCTCTGTGTGACCTCATGTCTGTTTCTAACTGTAGGGCTGTGGGGCTATATCAGGGAACAGACGATCAATGACACTGCCACAGTTAAGAACAGGGAAGGTGTATTTACACACACACCTCTCCCCGTTCTTCAGCTCCGGTGACGGATCGCGGGACACCGTCGGCGATCGGGTCCATGGGTCCCGCGGGCGTGGTCACGGAGCTCAGGACCGGGTCACGAGCGCTGGCGGCGCGCTTGCGACCCCATGGCTGGGCTTAAAGGAGACACGAGCCATGCCATTCTGCCAACGTATATCGGCGTGAAAGGGGTCCTTAAGTGGTTTAGCGACGCAGTAAATGTTTTTTCACCTTAATGCGTCCTATGCATTAAGGTGAAAAAACATCCGACGGTACCAGCACCCCCCGAAGCCCCACTTTACTAACCTCACCACTCCAAAGTACCGCGCGCGTCCCCATGATCCTCTTCGGTTCCCAGCCTGGCCGTTGATTGGCTAGGCTGGACGGATTGATAGCAGCGCAGCCATTGGCTGGCGCTGCTGTCAATCACATCCGATGACGCTATGCCTGCCACTGTATCATTGGAGCGCGCCCGCAAAAGCTTTCCACCATGCTCGCTCGCATGAAGGTGGAAAGCTCTTGCAAAGAGGAGCCATAACAGCCGCCGAGGGACCCCAGGAGACAGGGTTCGGGGACACTCTGTGCAAAACGAGCTGCACAGTGGAGGTAAGTATAACATGTTTGTTATTTTACAAAAAAAAAAAATGTTTTACTTTAGTGTTGCTTTAATAACCCTGTTAACTCCTTCCATTGTTTACTATATCCCAAAATAAAAGTAACAACATTGCTCATATCCATTACCTTTCTTCTGCTTCACATTACATTTTTCTCGTCTGTCCCTCTCTGCAGCTTCTTTTATTGCCTTCCTAATCACTTTTTAACTATATCTCTTCTCTTTAAATCTAATAGACAATTTTTGACCCTGCTCATTGTTTCCAATTCTGTACAGTTCCATTATAACAATAAAATTAGCCTTTAGTGACAAGGAAAAAAAAATATTTGCCTTTAGGGGTATTTTCTATCTACCTTTTAAGATGACAGCTTTACATTTAATAGACCATTACAATCTATGTTCTAGTTATAAGTTGAGCCCCTTTTAAGTTGATTCTATTGTCCAGAAAATCGACACCTTATCGGCTGTAGTTGTTGATAACCCAGAAGATAATTTAGGCTCCTTACACACGGAGCGGTCCGTTTTTCGGTCCGCTCCGTGTGTCCGTCAGCTCAGCGGGGGGTCTCCGCTGAGCTGTCGGGCGGACAGGGCGGTCCCCGCACACTGTGCAGGGACCGCCCCATCTCTCCTCCGCTCTCCCCTATGGGGAGTCGGATGGAAACGGACCGTCTGTCCGTTTGCATCCGATCCGTTTGGCCGGACGGAAGCAAAAACGGATGCGGATCGAGCGGACGTTAGCTAACGGATCCGCTCCCATAGGGGTTCATTACAAGTCCGTAAACGGACTTGTAATGAACGGATAAACGGTCCGCTAGTGTGAAAGGACCCTAAAAGAGTTTATCTAGCTGTTTCAAAAAGATTTTCAAATACAATCGTCAATGTAGTGAAGCCAAACATGTAGGTTTTCTCCTTTCCAGGATTGAATGCTGTGGTATTATGTTGTATGCTATGTATTGCTTAAAGTTTTGCTATTTTGATTGTGTTTTTTTATAAAATGTAATTGCAATTTTAAAAAAAACACTACACAAGGATGAGGGTATCTCTTTTTTATTTTTATTTTTTATTTCTAGCTTCGGTATCATTCAGTTCACTGCAAAAAGAGAGAATCTGGAGGTGAGAGGACCAATTTTCATTTCGTGTTTCAAATAGAGTATGCAAGCAGCTGTGTCTCAGATCAAACTGAAGGA
This sequence comes from Rana kukunoris, assembly GCA_029574335.1. NCBI lineage: Eukaryota > Metazoa > Chordata > Amphibia > Anura > Ranidae > Rana > Rana kukunoris. Next base: position 329,793,762 of record CM056049.1, read on the forward strand.
GTATGGATGTCATTGGGAGATTATTACACAGGACACAGAATGAGTGAAGACTGAACTTTGGAAACAGTTAATATCCACAAGACGGGAGCCATGAGTAATTCAGACTGTGACATTTTTTTTCTACAACATGGTTGGTTTTAAACTTATACAAAGGATTTGTGTGGACCATAACAATCAATATGGTGAGAACTCTTGAAGACCCTTTTTCATTTACAGAAAGTACACTTGAGACATGCAGTGATACATATGGTATAGAAGCTATGTGTTGTTCTGAGTGTTTTCTACGTATATACTGTATCTAGTAATGTAAAGGAGAAAGTGTCAGCTGTTCCCAAGGAGCGAGCATTGATTTCTGGTTGTTCCTTTTTTTGGGGCTATAAGACAGCTTGATGTGTCTGCATACAAATTTGAAGAGGGTCATTACCAATTGCAATTGTGATAAACAATGATTGCTATGTGAGTAGACTTGTGATCAATGAGGTAAAAGAGTTGCTATTTTTTATTTTCTTTGTATAATCAAGGTTGCATTTTTAGCTGAGAATTTTTTGTGTGCGTTTAGAACATAACAAAGCCCTCATTATTTGACATTCTAAGCCAGCTGACATTAGTTCAGAAGCAAGGACGTGCATTGTTAGGAGTTGGTTACTATGGTGATGAATTATTTTGCTATATGTGAAGGGTTTGGGTTTACTGCAAGCCCAACCACTTATCACACCAGAAGTTCATCTATACGTAGCCAATCTATCACCTACCCCTCTCCTCATCTCCATGACATAGGGAGGATGCTGTGGACATTTTATAAAGATGTAATTAATATGTATTGTCATAGTGTCTCCCAGTGTTAGTACTCCCGCAGCCCACTCTAAAGAGCTGACTGGGGTAGACTGATGCTAGTTGAGTCCTGTCTGGTAGTGGAAACATTTCTGAGGTTGGAGAGAGGTGTTTGCAGAGTGGGGATATGTCCGCCAGCGACGTTCGTCTGAGGGGGATGTGTTCACTCTGCAAGGACATTATTGGTTATAAGCGGATGTACGCTCATGTCAGCCCTGTGTGCCTGATCAACACATTTTGGGGCTGCCATGGCATGCCCCTGCAGATAATCTCCCATTTACAGGAACGGTAGTATAATTCGGGTATGCCTTGTTCTCTGGACAATGCAGAATAAGGATTCATACCAATGGTAAAACAGGAGCTTTTGAATTGTTATGGTCAGGGAGAGTGTCCATGTTTAAAACATACACACTGTCCCTGCCCAGACATGCCCATAAGTCTCCAATAGCCATTATTCGTTGGCTGTTGTATAAACTCATCATGCTGGAAGGATTTCCTGTATTGACATTCATATGCTGTGAGGTAATTTTCTGTGATGTCATTTTTTCATGGAAGAAGCGATTGTCTGTTGGGGCCATAACTTCCTGTTTGTCATTGCTTTTGTTGTCTATGAATAAAAAAGTGCTGTGCTGGGGGGAGGCCAAAAGAGCATGGTGCTGGGGACATAAAGCATGGTGGTCTTGTCTGTTTACTTGGGAATATGCAGGAAATAGAGTGATAGGTAAGATGCATTATATCATTAGACGAAATGGGTGCTTATTAGAACAGGAGATATGCATTACGTGTAGCGTATAGCCATATTTCGCTAACAAGGAGGTGTTCTGTAGTCTACGGAGATGAACTTGGCAGGGCTGATAAGACTGCTAGAGATAAAACTGCAGATTGCACCGAACACATAAGACAAAGAGAGGCTGCAATCCCGCTCCAGGTGATACAATAGATGTACTGAAGATATGGTGCTGTCCAGTCTGTGAACTGAACGACTGTCAAAGTATGTGCAAAAGATGTGACCGCACTCCAATCTTTAGAATTATGAATGCTTTAATCGTAAATCGGACCATAGCAGCAAGGTTAACATGTTTCACAAACCAAATCGCTTAATCATAACCCAGCACACATGACTGGATTTCCACCAGAATAAAAGGGCATTTTTTGCAATTATTAAACAGATATGACCAAACAAAATCTTTGGTATAGTTAACAGACTAAAATGGAACAAATAAGTGAAGTCTATTGTTATGGGTTACATATACTCTAAACCATGGGTCTTCAAACTACGGCCCTCCAGTTGTTCAGGAACTACAATTCCCATAATGCCTAGTCATGTCTGTGAATGTCAGTGTGTTACAATGCCTCATGGGATGTGTAGTTCTACAACATCTGGAGGGCCGTAGTTTGAGGATCCCTGCTCTAAACCATTGGTTTCAAAACTGTACCCCTGGGGCCGGGTGCGGCCCTTTGCTTGCCTTTTTCCAGCCCTTGTGCACTATTCCTCCCACTGATAGGAGACAATATTCTGCCAACTGACTTCAACAATGGAGCACCATTTCTTCTACTGACACCAACAATGGGGCAATATTCCTCCCAATGATAATAACAATAGGGCTATGTTCCTTCCCCTAATACCAAATGTAGCGATGTTTACTCCCACTAATGCCAGGAAAATGTGCTTTCCTGTTGGTCACAGTATGCCCCCCTAAATACTGAAGAATAAAAAAAGACCCCTTTGTATAGAAAGTCTGGAGACCCCTGGTCTAAACCCCGCCAAATCACAGAGTGTCATGCAGAAGCTGCACATCCCAAAATTGTCTGTTATTGATTTAGGACTGTTCTTGACCCGAACCCTAGAGCGTCAGTTTACATTTCACAGTGATTTTAACCACTTCCATACCAGGCACTTACGCACCTTCCCGCCCAAGCCAATTTTCAGCTTTCAGCGCTGTCGCACTTTGAATGACAATTGCGCGGTCATGCTACACTGTACACAAACAAAATTGCCGTCCTTTTTTCCCCACAAATAGAGCTTTCTTTTCGTGGTATTTTATCGCCTCTGCGGTTTTTATTTTTTGCGCAACAACTAATAAAAGACTGAAAATTTCGATTTTTTTTTTTTCTGTTAACTTTTTTGTAAATAAGTATGTTTTCTCTTTCAATTACGGGCACTTATATGGCGGCACTGATGGGCACTGATGAGGTGGTACTGATGGGCACCGATAAGGTGGCACTGATGGGCACTGATAGGCGGCGCTGGTATGCGGCACTAATGGGCACTCATAGGTGGCACTGATGGGCACTCATAGGTGGCACTGATGGGCACTCATAGGCGGCAATGATGGGCACTCATAGGCGGCACTGATGGGCACTCATGGGCAGCACTGGGAACTCATAGGCGGCACAGAATGGCACTCATGGGTGGCACTTATGGGTGGCACTGATGGGTACTTATGGGTGGCACAGATGGGCACTGATAGATGGGCACTGGGCATGGATTGGTATGGAGGGGTGGCACTGAAGGACACTGTGGGGTGGCACTGATGGACTTTGAGGGGTGGCACTGATGTATATGTTGCTGAAATAAACCGCGTAATTTCACTGGTTTATATTTAAAAAGCACAGCTTCTGCTGTTAAAAGGCTATACTTAGCGTTCTGGACGAATGATGGATCGTGAGACAGATTCGTGAATTATCGTGAATAAAAACCGTGTGTTTTAATATACACACTAAAAGAATTACAGGTACATTTACAGTACAGTAATAATATCTTCAAATAAGAGTTCAAAAAATAATAGAACAGTCCTTAGAATGCTTGTTAAGATGGCCGCTTGCCAATGTATGCTTGAGAGATGTCTGTGTGTGTCCTTCTTGATGGTAGATGGCTGAAGAAGGCTGAAGTGAAGAAGGCTCCCGAGCAGAAGGCTCACTTTCCTTAAATATCCTACAACTCTTTTGTTTGACTTTCGCGCTGAAAACTAACCACTCCCACAGGGAGTGATCTAGAATGAATCATGAATACAACATCTGGTTTCAATATCTATCAACTTTTACATAGGAAATTCATTCTGAACAGTAGACTAATCAATCACTGATATTCTTCAAAGGAAGTGGCTTGGCTCTTAATTAAACAGGAAATGAATGTTGAGCTAGGCTCAACGTTCAGTAGATAACATTACAACAAGACATCTGGAATAAGAGATCCATGCTTGCTTTAAACATTTCAGACAAGTACAATTCTCTTTTCAACATAACATATAATATTTACAAAATCCATCAAACCTGTCAGGTTCTGGGGTTTCAAAACTCCAGTTCAAGGGATCACATCAGGAGATTATTAGCTCAAAAGGTCTCATACTCTCATGTTAAATAAGAGAATATCTATATGATTTAAAAATTCTATCCGGATAGAATTTTTAAATTTTAGAATATAACATTCCCCTCTGAAATATGAATAATGATCATATTTTCCTAATCATTTATACAAACATTCATGTCACACGCACTCTGACTTTGATCCAATAACTCCAAATGTATTGTCACCTGTAACCGAATTTGCAACTCCAGAACCCAATCTTTTTTAAGAACCTTAACCTTTCTTAATTTCATTTCTGATTTGCTTATACAATTTTTTTCATTCTAAACATTAAACATAATTGATATACAATGCATAACATAATAATAATACAAATAATAACTATTAGATTGAAATTGTAAACATGATGACAGATCTAATTGTTCCAACTTAAACTTATCCTTGTTAAACACAAAATCTGTATACTGCAATTTATAATATAATAATTGAGTATCACTAATTGGTAATCCCAAAACAGTAATTGGAACCCAAATTTGTTCTCTCCCTGCTATTGGAATCATAGAAGAACTGTAACATATATCCTGTCTACATCCCATCCATTTATTTACCCATAAATCAGTATGATTTCTTGCATATGCATATTCTCTGGGCAAATTCTGTAAAATGCCAAAAGGGGTAACTCCACCTTGAAATGCCTGTGCAATTATTTTAAAATTGGTGGAATATTCTGTTTGAATTTCTAAACATGCCCTGGCAATATGAGAATGTCCTTGTCATTAAATTGAGAGTAATATTCTGAAGATGCAATATGGAGGGACCCATTACATTAGCTGTTTTAATAACCATGTCTTCTAATATCTGATTTAAATTTCTTTGGATCTTAAAACCTTTACTTCCCACTAAACCTGCTGACTCAAGATCAGACTTTAACGTGTTAATATCCATTCTATTAGCTATGCCACCGATTATGCCTATACCACCTAATGCACCTTCAATAATACCACGTTTATTTCTGTTATAATTCCTACTATTAATTCCAAACCATCTTTCAATACCCAATTCCATATTAACCAAATGTCTTTGACATTGTGGAAACCTTGTAGAAATTTTCCATACTGAAATATTAAAACTCCATAATAAAATGACAAACTTTGCCTCTCTCAATAGAGCTCTGGATTGTAAATGGTTAATCTGGAAGGGTTTGGCAAGAACACTGTTTTTACCAACACATGGAGTCTTCCTTGGATACATAACAATTATACTTGCATTAGCACATTTCAATGGATAACCTTCTATCAATATGCAGCACTCATATATACCAGTATCATTTAAAGATACACCTGATTGGTGATAAATAAATTTATCATCTATCCAATTCACACTACCAAAAACACCTTTATGAATCATATCAGTGGTACTGTGAAGAAAGCTACCCAAAAATACACCATTCCTTTTCCAAGTTAACAATGAATTTTGAGGTAAATATATTTGAGTACTACACATCAAATTCAATCCATCTTTATCTTCAATGACTTTTAAAGACTGTGGAGACACTTTTATTTCTGGAACAATAATATCTACCACAGCGATGCTAATTTTGACTCGTAACTGAGTACATTTTCTTATTACTGGAAAATCCCATATTCTTACAATGTCTCCTCTTTCATCTCCAATTATATTTAGATGTTCTGGATCTAATATTTTAACAAAACATTGAAAAAGGTAATAATACTGATCTACTGGATAAAATATTTTCCCAGAGCTTATCACATCATTATTGACATCTCCAGACCAAATTGTTGAATCATTACCTTTTACAACTAATGTCCAAAAAGCTCTTTTCAGTATATTACATTCAAAAGTCTTGGTTAGATTATTAAACCTATAAAATCCTTGCATTGTAACAAAATTTGTTTTCGACTCTATTTTGACTTCGATCTCCACCTCATTACTGTGAATGAAATATATTTTATACAATGATAATAATGCCCTACAGCTATATACCCAAATAAATCTTCAGCTGTATTAATATTGGTATATCTGAACCTATCCAAATTTTGATCTACTTTAATATCATTGTCCACATTTCTTTTGTTTCTTAATACTGTAATGTCTTTCTTGAGAAAATGTTCAATCCTGTTAACCTCTGCATGGCTGGAACAGTTTGTGATATATTTTACCACTGACAAATATGTCACTAGAGAGAAAATGAATAATGTGACGATGATGATCAACCTTCTCTCTTTAGAATGTTTCTCTTTTGTAATCATCTTTCCTTCTTTGATCAATTTTTTCAAAAATCATTCCTAGGAAAAAGAAAAGCAGTATCATTTATCTCAAAATATAAATTTTTATCTCATAAAATACCATTATCGCCAATTAATGTGTACCCATATTTTCATTGTCTACGTGCACTTATCACTGAATTGAGAGGTCTTTGAACTTACACCATTAATCATAATGTTCCTCTATTGCCCCTCTGTGCAAGTAGACAAAAAATAATTAATTGGGAAACACAAAATGACATTTTCCTTCCTGTCAATAAATTCACAGTGTTGCAGAAGATGCTGTACTTCTGACACTTCATCAAAACAAACAATATTTCACATTGCTTTCATGATTTTGCCTTTAAAATGAGATCCTCTGTCACTGCTGAGATGTGCTGGTATTCCCCACACTGAAAAAACCATGATTCAGTAACATTCTAGCAGTTGTCAAAGCATCATCTTTGCAAACTGGTAACATTTCAAACCACCTGTAAAAAGCATCAACTAAAACAAATCTCAAACCATTTTTCCCTGATGATAAAAGGACCTATATAATCTATTTGTATAGTAGACCAAGGTCTATCTGCTGGAGAAATTCTTTGTAAAGGAGGTTACTGACCCTTTGGTCTACACTGTCTGTCTATTCCATTTTGTCCCAATAGAACTTTCCTTTAAGAATTTCAGGCAATTTCTGCTTTACTCATGTAACGTAAACATTCATGATTGAATTGAGTGATTTTCTGAAGGCGTTGAAGTATAACAGGACACAAAAACCAATTAAAGTCATGACTCAACATCAACATTTTAATAAACCATAGAAGATGTTGAATCAACCTGTAGGAGAACAAAAATTACTTTTTCTGTTCTTCAGCAAATGATGGTATCTGTGTGTCTGTTTCCTGACAACATTAACTGGTATCAATTCAGGTTGAATCACCATTTCATCATGTGAAACTACTTTCTTTGCTAAAGTCTCTTAAATAAAAACTTCAAAATACTAATAAAGATTATATACATATATATATATATATATATATATATATATATATATATATATATATGTGTGTATGTATGTGAAGCTGAATCAGCTTCCTTCTGTGTGTGTCTGAGAAAGAGATCCCTAGGCTGTCAGAATCTCTGCGTGTCTCCCTAGCTTCTAAAAAAACACACTCCTCTAACTTACCCCCACCTTTTCTTTCAAAGGCAAGCTGAAAACACAAAACCCCGCAAAATTTAAACACAAGGCTTCAAACTATGTGAATAACTGGAATAAGTATCATATAACTTGTACTAAATCTTTGAACCAAATGACACTACATACATAAACATATTTCTTCCTTATTCTTTCCTTTTATCTTAAAATCTATTCCCTAAGTCTCTAAAAAAAACTTCAATATGATCTGTTACTTTTACTGTATAATGCACACCGAGTACAATATGTATGCTTCTGATACAGGTAAAGAAACAATAAAGGCTGTCCCTTTCCTTGATCAATCCATATTCCTTAAAATTTCACTTCACTTTTCATGAACTAAATGTTACATATATTCCACTTAAAACCCCTTCTTTCAGAATTGTCTGCAACTCTGTCAGAAGAATAAAATATTTCTTTATTACTTTAACTTTCTGATTTCCAACATGAAATCTGTAAAACTTACGTCAAAACCTTATTCAAAAAACCTTTCTCAATACCAACAATCATAGCCAAAATTCCATGCCGCTCATTAAGAAATATATCTGTTGTTTCCTCTCAGTGTGACATTAGAAGGAACAAGTGACTTGCTACACTTTAAATAATATTGTTCTTCTTGTCTTAATTGAATATTAAAACTTCTATGCCTAGACATATTATTCCATCTTACAGAGTAAACTTCATAACGCCTTGGGGACGTTTTAAAATTATGTGATTTCCTGTTACTCCAACAAAATGTTGCCATGTGACCCTTCCTGTGACAAAAAGAACATTTGAAAACTTGCTTTCTCTTAACATATGGCGATGAATAATCACATTGTTTCTTAAACTGAACAAACGTAACACATTCCTCATCTGAAGAAGTTACTGTATTGCCCCTTGATTTACATCTTGAATCGCTTTCAAAAACAGTTACTGTATCTTTACTTATGTCTGCAGCAACAATATTATCCTGTTTGTCTGCATGTGTTTTACCCTCCATCTTTCCTGAGAAATGAGCAAATTCTGTTAATTCAATATCTGACTGCGTTTGTATTTCATTCTGGACATGCTCAACATAATTACATACAGTTTCACAGTTTGAACAACTAGCTGCATTAGATACATTCTCATGTGTTTGCATATTTTCTGCATTTCCCTCGGAAATCATTGAATTAAAACCTGTAACTAGTTTCATTACATTAAATAATTTCCTCTTAGTTTTGGCTAATGAGAAACTCTCTGTGTCAATAGCCAGATTAGATTCTAAACATTGCAAATATAACGACTTCCATAAAACAGAATAACAGATCTGTTTTGATAAACCTTTACATTCATTAGCTGAACATTTAATACAATCCATGATTTACTCACCGATAAAGAAGTCCTCTGTTCTACGACAATCTCCGCACGAATCTTCAGGTCATTCACGAAGCATCGATCAAATTCTTGCTTTCTCTTGCTTCTAGCTTCTTAGTCAAACGTTTCAAAAATTACTCAGTACACTCCCTTCTCTGCCCTCCGATAGCACTTGAGAAAGTGGTATAAAATTTGAATAACGTTGATCGAGTGGATGGTTAATAATGAAATAATCTGCGTCTTCTAGGTTCGTTTTTCACTCTTTCCGAAGTTTCTCTCAGTACTGACTTGTCCCCACTTCAAAAATTGAGGCAGTTGTAGAAAAACTGACGAAAATATGAGCGACTGGCGGCTGAGCCAATGAAATAAACCGCGTAATTTCACTGGTTTATATTTAAAAAGCACAGCTTCTGCTGTTAAAAGGCTATACTTAGCGTTCTGGACGAATGATGGATCGTGAGACAGATTCGTGAATTATCGTGAATAAAAACCGTGTGTTTTAATATACACACTAAAAGAATTACAGGTACATTTACAGTACAGTAATAATATCTTCAAATAAGAGTTCAAAAAATAATAGAACAGTCCTTAGAATGCTTGTTAAGATGGCCGCTTGCCAATGTATGCTTGAGAGATGTCTGTGTGTGTCCTTCTTGATGGTAGATGGCTGAAGAAGGCTGAAGTGAAGAAGGCTCCCGAGCAGAAGGCTCACTTTCCTTAAATATCCTACAACTCTTTTGTTTGACTTTCGCGCTGAAAACTAACCACTCCCACAGGGAGTGATCTAGAATGAATCATGAATACAACATCTGGTTTCAATATCTATCAACTTTTACATAGGAAATTCATTCTGAACAGTAGACTAATCAATCACTGATATTCTTCAAAGGAAGTGGCTTGGCTCTTAATTAAACAGGAAATGAATGTTGAGCTAGGCTCAACGTTCAGTAGATAACATTACAACAAGACATCTGGAATAAGAGATCCATGCTTGCTTTAAACATTTCAGACAAGTACAATTCTCTTTTCAACATAACATATAATATTTACAAAATCCATCAAACCTGTCAGGTTCTGGGGTTTCAAAACTCCAGTTCAAGGGATCACATCAGGAGATTATTAGCTCAAAAGGTCTCATACTCTCATGTTAAATAAGAGAATATCTATATGATTTAAAAATTCTATCCGGATAGAATTTTTAAATTTTAGAATATAACAGTTGCCAGTCAGTGCCCATGTGTGGGCACTGACTGGCATCTTTCTTTTTTTTTTTACCTGTTTTATTTTATTTTTTTATCCTGTTTTTTATTTATTTTTTTGCGTTTTTTTTATTTGTTTTGCCCTGCCAGTGTGGGCATCCCTGGTGTCCAGTGTGGGCATCCCTGGTGTCCAGTGTCAGCGATCAGCGCGAACCCCCCCTGTCAGGAGAGCCGCCGATCGGCTCTCCTGTACTGGCGTCTGTCAGACGCGAGTGAGGAAGAGCCGTCGGCGGCTCTGCCTGTTTACATCGTGGTCAGCCGTGATTGGACACGGCTGATCACATGGTAGCGAGCCTCCGCCGGAGACTCGTTACCGAGATCGGTGATGCAGGGTGTCAGACTGACACCCCGCATCAGCGATCGCCGCGCTGCGCGCCCCCACGGGCGCGCGCGGCATGAAATCGTGCAGGACGTTTGAGAACGTCTAGTCACGATTTTTTAACCACTTCCCGGTTGTAAATCTGCTATTGGCCGGGCGGGAAGTGGTTAAGAAGCTCAATAAAGACAAATTTGTTGTCTACCTAATAGCAAATAGATTTTTTAAATAAATAGATAGATATAGATATAATAGATTTTAAAAGCTGGCAAAGGCTAGGATTATGACCAAGCTAGATGTTATGAAACGATTTTGGTTTGCTAGCTAATGAAATAAATATTGCCTTGTTGCAGCCTTTAAGATGGCAGGACTGGTAACTAACCCTGACAAGTGTTGCATTGATGCACTAGAGCTATGTGGTATAGGATTCAGATGATTAAACTGCAGATAAGAAATGAGCAAAACTATTCTAGGCCTTTTTGATGTTAGCAGGCATTCTATACCATGTTTTGCCATACATTGTACCCCACTATTGGGTCTCATTGGAAAAGGGGCATTTAATAACTTTAGGTAGACTAAGTAGGTGGCAGAGAAACATAATAAAAGAATGCTTAAAACAAGCGGAACATGGTGGTTGGAATACCATAGACCTTTATGGTAGTGAGGAAAAGAATACCAAGGTAAGATGCTGATTCTTCTTTTTACAACCATTTATTTCTGATGTAAATAAATTGGCAGGCTTGCTGCATTTCAGTTATGATGCTTTGTCCTACGACCATAGTAATGAGACAAAAGTCACTTCTGTGATGTTGGAAGAGAAGAATGTATGGTAGAGTTAGGGGTCCTGTGGTCATGCCCAGAGGCAGCATTTTCTTACATCAGGTTTGGCTTTAATGCTTGGAATAAACTCCGCGGACAACATGTTGGATACATATGGGGTTTTGTGTATAAATCCTCCTTGTACCTAATTTAGAATCTTAGTTAGTATCAAAAGTTACATTTATTTTCTGAATGAATATACTGTTGTCTTGATATGTGATCAAACATGCTCAAAACATAAAATGCATGACAAAGCCAACAGCAAAACTATGTTGTTCTATAACTTTCAGTGCAATTATGTACTATCTTGTAACTGAAATGCATTTAAATTGCAGCTAGCACTACATGCGTTCCCACATATGCATCAGAAGATACCATTATCTCAGTGCAGCGCTGTCTTATGATACGTGATCAAATGTGCTCAAAGCATAACATGCGTGACAAATTCCAAAAATATTTACTTAAATAACATGCATAATGTCCTTCTTTATAAACACATGTCAATCAGCACTGTCCAGACAGAGGGGCAGGGGTCTTTCAGCCTCATAGGACAGTCATAGTAGAATGAAAACTCCCCCTTCAAGCTTTAACAGACACTGATAGAAGTCACAAGACTGATATACAGTATACTGCTGATGACAAAAGGTATTTAGCAGTTTAGGTTTACTAAAATTATTGTATTTCTATGTTCTGTGTACCATGAGAGACCAGATTTAGTGGATGAAGGGTCCTGGGTTTAGTAACCCTTAAAGCTTTGGTGGGAGGAATATGATATGATGAAGGAGGATGGAGATGGATTGAATTCCTGAGATAATTGGATCTGGAGAAACACCTGAACTTATACCTACCCCCTTTATATGACCTCACATTAATTTGTTTCAAATACTGGAGGTGAGGGTATTTGTCATGTAAAGGGAAGACCACTACAGTTGGTGGAACAATCACAAAGGAAATATATGGATTTGCACTTTAATCGATCAATTTGCATGAATTAATTAGGATATGAATAACATCTTTGGCACATTTATATATAAGCACAAATTCTTTGAGCCACAGGGTGACAATACAGCACTTACTGAGTAGGGAGGCCAGGGTTCAGGAGTGAGCATAGCCACTAGAGACCCCACACAGCTACCATGGACCCTGCACAGTCACCAAAGACCCCACACAGCCACCAGAGACTCTACACAGCCACCAGGGGCCATGCGCAGCCACTTGAGAAGGAATGGGTGGGACAAATTTAGATGGGGCCCGATTTTAGTCTTGCCTAGGGCAGCACAAAAACAAAATACACCACTGGCCTTATGCTTCTTACTTGAAATACTGATGGCTACAATAGAGACAAATCATTTTCATGGTCAACTCAATATACAAATCACCTGAAACACAGGCAGGGGAGGGTGTATGTGGATGTCGCTAGAGCAGGATTTAAATATTAGAAAGGCAACACTTTTAATTATAAATTTAAAGATATCAAACATTTTTCACTCAGGGTAGAGTTTACCCAAAAAGGGATTTCAAAAATGTTTTAGTTTGAATGTATTTTCTACTGATTTAAAGGGAAATTTAGATGTACTGAGTTGATATCACAGTAAGCACCTTGTATAACTTACAAAGTAACCTGGATAATACTAAAACTGAAAACATGCACATACCGGTACCACAAGGAAGGTTATGGGAAAATAGACGGTAAAAACCAACTAAACCTTAAAATTTAAATAAATAAATCGACAGCAGACAACCATTGGATATTAAAGGCCGTGGATGTTTATTATTGGTTTCAATAATAAATAAATAATTTAAGTAAAAGAATAAATAAATAAATAAACTATTGGGTAAACAATAAATATATAAAAAACTTTAGCAAGCCTAACCACCACGGCTCAGGCTGCAAAAAATTACCCAGCCATCTTACACACAAAGTACTCAACATAAACACCAGTATTTTTTTTTTTTATTATCACCACATCTTGATTTTGAATAAAAACTTAAATTATAAAGCTTGTCACCCTTCGCAAGACGCAAAGGTGACCCAACCACATAATAACATTCCGCAACATAGTATAAAAACAGGGGGGGGGGGGTGGAGGAGAACACCACAGTTCTTCTGTCCTCTGAAGTGGCTAAGCCCTGACCTGACGGAGCCCGCTTTTATAGCCCTAAATCCCGCCCAATCTAGCTGGTTTGAACCTGTTTAGGGCGGGCTTTTTTCCTGGGCCAGCAGCTGGCCTGAATCTGACTTATTTTGAGCGGGCTTTTACAGGTCACAGAGAGGTCACCTAACCCCTCAGACCTATGAGCCCGCCCAAATTACCTGAGCAGCAGTTTTTTAAATAATTATTTAAAGCCCTTCTCCCGCCATTTTCCCATGAGGGCTGCCAATCCCCTCTTCCTTTCATTCTGTAAATCACGTAAAGGGAACTCAAAGAGCCTTGTTTATGAAAGCATTATACTGTTGCATGATCAAAATAAGTTTTTTTTTTTTTTTGTGTTATTGGATTTTATATGATAAATTTGGAAGACCGTAGGCAACATATTTCGATATTTGATCTTCCTGCATTTTACTGTTAGCTACATATGGCTTTTACAGATTTTATATAGTACATGTTGTGGAAGACACATCAATTTCCAAATGTAATATCCATCTTCCGATACCAGTGATGTGACATTACATTTTTGTAACATTTTGTGAGTGCCATCAGCAGTAGGGAATTCCCTATGGCCTAAATGTCATATTGTGATCAATGTTTTGCCAGAAGCTGGTCACTGCTGTAACTTTTCTCCAATTAACAGACAAATAGGTCTTGCTGACTATCTCTGTATCCAACATGGTGCCTTAATAGTTTCATATGCCTCAGAGGGCATAAAACTCTTGATAGAACTTCTAAATCTGTAGCCTCATAACATTGTAACATGATGGAATTATCTTAGGTTTTTCAGCTTTGAGGGGAAAAAATCAAAACAATGTCAATGCCAATGCTTTTTTTTCTAGTACATTGTAAACTTTAGCTATACATGTACTGTAAAATTAATTATAAACAAAGGATATTAAACTTTTTGTAAATATATTATATACAGAAAGCAAAATCATTCTAGTAAGAGGTTAAAATCGCTGAAACAGTTTAGTGATTGCTGCAGATTCTATCAACATTTATTTTAGCTGGAAAGCAATGTTCTTCTGTTCTGACAGTGGAACATGTTTAGATAATGTTGTACTGGATATGCTTTCACCTCCCATCACATCACTGCAAAACTTTGCCTAGAGCTGCAAACCTCAGAAGGTCAGACTAAACGAATAAACTATTGCTTTTATTCAAATGCATGTATATGAAATGGAAGGATATTTTCTTGTAGCAGAATAGTATTTCCAGTTTTCATTAAAGAAATAAAAATAAATGGGTGAGGAAAATTAAGAGGGTTGTACTATAATATGCTTTTGCTAAAGACTTTAATTTTATTCTGCTAATCTAAAATAAAACTTTTTATTTTATTTTGGATTGTGCAGAGAAGGGTTAGATCAGGGGCGTCCAACCTTTTGATGTTCCCGGGCCACACTGGAAGAAGATGAATAGTCTCGGGCCATATAAAATACCCTAACAATAAGGATAGCTGATGAGCAGAATAAGTCGGTTAACGTTAACTATCACTGATATAGATAATGTACCTATCTGAGTAATAAAACGTAATTTTTTGTAATGTTGCAACATAAAACGAGTGCGATAGTTGACACTGTTTTTTATAAACTAACACATCAATATCTGTTATAACGGATGTAATAGCAATTCTCAATTAATTCTCAAGGTGCTCATCAGATATTTTGGTTCTAATTTTTCACGTGCTTCATCCTTGAAAATAATTGCTCACAAATATAGGTGCTGCTGAAAACTAGTGACATGAATAAGGCGTGATTGTGAAGAGTGGAAGTTTTTCTTTGAAAAAATCTGAATTTATGAAAGTCCATTAACCACTTGCTTACTGGGTACATATACCCCCCCCCCCTCCTGCCCAGGTGAAATTTCAGCTTCCGACACCACGTCGCTTTAACTGACAATTGCGCGGTCGTACGACGTGGCTCCCAAACAAAATTGACATCTTTTTTTCCCCACAAGTAGAGCTTTTTTTTGGTGGTATTTGATCGCCTCTGCGGTTTTTATTTTTTGCGCTATAAACAAAAAAGTGCGACAATTTTGAAAAAAAATACAATATTTTTTACTTGTTGCTATAATAAATATCCCAATTTAAAAAATAAATACAAATTTTCTCAGTTTTGGCCGATACGTATTCTTCTACATATTTTTGGTAAAAAAAATCGCAATAAGCGACTGGTTTGCGCAAAAGTTATAGCGCCTACAAAATAGGGGACAGAATTATTATTATTATTTTTTTTATTTTTTTTTACTAGAAATGGCGTCGATCTGCGATTTTTATTGGGACTGCGATGTTATGGCGTACACATCGGACACTTTTGACACATTTTTGGCACCATTCAGATTTATACTGTGATCAGTGCTATAAATATGCACTAATTACGGTATAAATGTGACTGGCATTGAAGGGGCTAACACTAGGGGGTGAGGAAGGGGTTAAATGTATTCCCTGCATAGTGTTCTAACTTGGGGGAGGGGGACTGACTGGGGGAGGTGACCGATCTGTGTCCCTATGTACAAGGGACAGAGATCGGTCTCCTCTTCAGAGACAGGACGCTGTCTCTCTGTGAGCCTGCAATGAGAGATGATCTCATATGTTTACATATGAGATCATCTCTCATTGGCCACACAGATCGCATCGCAAGCGGCCACTCTGATTGGCCGTTCGCCGCGATCTGTGATTGGCTGTGTCCAAGGGACACGGCCAACACAGAGTTTCCCCGCCGAGCGCTCTGGAGCGTGCGCGGGGAACGCCTTAAGGGGCGGCCGTCAAAAGACGACGGCTTGGAAATTCAGGTCCGCGCTGTAGCTGTCATTCGGCTATAGCGCGGGCCTCAAGTGGTTAAAGAAACACTGGGGTAGAGTTACCAAAACTGGAGCACTCAGTTAAACTTTGGCAATAATACCTGGAAACTGATTGGTTTCTATGCAGAAATTAGCCTAATTTTGCACTCTCCAGTTTTAGTAAATAAACCACGTAGTCAAATTTTTCTTCGGGCGCATGTGTTTGCTAGGTGTAAATGCATTTTTACAAAAATGCCCCAAAAATCTATATTTTTAAATAAGTTTACGATTTTATGTGGGCCTCATTCATAGCTGTTGTGGGCCCTGCGTGTTTTTGTCTGGTTGATATCAGTCAATAAAAACCTTAACAAAAGTGGACACTACATGGTAGAACCCTAAATAGAGGGGTTTACATTCAAATTAAAAGTACTAGATTTCTGTTTTTAATGTATGTAATTGCTACACAAGCCACTTTATAACATAATGCTATTAAATATACCTCTTTGTTTCAATCTGCAGCTTCTGTAATTTTTTTACATAATACCTATAGAATGCCCCCATAAATCTCCCTTCCTGCTTGTTGAATTGGCTCATTGCTTTACTCATATTTTCACAGATTTCAGGCATCCCACTATTTGTGAAATACTCTGATAAACAGGGATCCCCAAGCATTTAACCCTTTTGCTGCTACTGATGTAAGGTATATGGGAGCACAGAACCGCTTCCAGTTGGCTATATCAGTATGCCTTACACCAGCTGCATTCCCCTTTTTTCTATAAGCTCATGGCCACTTCATTGACCATGAACTTATAAGAGAAGTGTACTCCTGATTGTCTTGATTAAATAAATAGCCATGGTCAGTGGCTGACAAGTGTCTGATCATAGAAATGTATTCAAAAATGCCTCCCCCACCCCTACCACCAAATTTAGAGAGCTACTGCTCTACCAACAGGGATCCTTGTGATGGTTGTGCGTACTAAGCACACGACAGGCTGTGTGTGTGGCAGCCATATTGTTCAAAATACAGCCATTATATTTTACTTGTCACTATCTTTCCTGTGTAGAACCAGAGGCACAGCTGTAGTGATATCCGGTTGTAAATAGCTCAGTTGAAGGCAATGGCCAATACACCTTTCTGCTAGACTGGTTAGTAGCTAAAATGCTAAAACTTCAGCATATTTCTTAACTCATGAAATTATAATAGCAAAGCCAGAATATACACATATTTACTTCCCTCAGTTTATTTTTAGCGTTTGAGCCCAAACACCACTACCCTAGGAGTACTGACCCAATTCCGCTCTTAGGCAAACTGGACATCCGTGTATATTAATTATCAAGCTAAATTCAGGCTGGACATTTATCTGCAGAGTAGAGTACCCACCAGGTATTCAGAGATATAAATACCTATAGAAAATTGTATCTGGGATATAGTCATAAACATAGTAACATCTCAGAAATCACTCCTCAGACACTTAATTGGTCAGATGGCCTCTGTCAACACCCCTTTGATACCAGAGAAAAGGGGAATGCCAGGACATTTTGACAGCTCTCGTTTTACTATCAAACTAAGAAACGCCTAACCAGACTTGTGAAAGCCACTGTACAATTTTTGTTTATTCATTGGACTCTGAAAACCAGGACATTGTTAAGTATTCTTCATTTTCCACTCCTTTTTATTTCTCTGTTGCATTTTTGCCTTTTTATTTCTTTGTAACACCCTTTTTCTGTAAATCTTTGTTTTTGCACCACTTTGACCCTTTCATTATTAAACCCTGTTTTGGAAAGTGTTAAAATTTTCTCTAAAGCATTTAATGCAAACGAAAATAATCCCTGTTTAATGAAGAGTGCTATTGTATATTAATAACCTCTGAAAATACCTGTCTGTGGTTGAAAGGCGGTTAGAATTCCCCCTTAGTGATTAATGCTTGTACGTTTACGTATCCTTTTACCCAGAGCTTCTATGAGAAGTTACATAGAAACTAACAATAACCTTGCCATTTTGTTATTATGTACTAGAAGTGGGGTAAAAACATTAGATAAGCTGCAGTAGAAAAATGATTGCTATATTCTGTGCATGGTGTATAATTGTGATGAATATTACTTGTATAACCTAATTACTTACATATGATTGGCTGGGGCAAGGGCGTTCCTTGTTGTATGATTAGATTATGTACAAGTACGCATGAGAAATAAAGTAGAGTTTTTGGACACACCATATGTGCGTGTGTTTCTGACTGGCAATGCATTGGGGACTTTCCATACATTCAGATTATCCTTAAACCCGGGTCTAGTTGAACTACTTACCTCGCAGCATCGCCTCGCAGCAGCCACAGGCATGGTTTACTTACCTTGTCCCTGGATCCTGCGATGCCGCCGCGCTGTGTGATTGAGAGGTGTCTCCTCGCTCGATTCACAGTGTCCCTTTGTGCGGCCAAACTCCGTTCCCTGCGCCATTATGACGCACAGTGGCGGAGAACGGCGCCAAATTCAAAAAAGTAAATAAACACAATACATATAGCATACTGTAATCTTACAGATTTTTGTTTATTCATTGGACTCTGAAAACCAGGACATTGTTAAGTAATCTTATAGATTACAGTACTGTATGTAAAAAAATACACACCCCCCTTTGTCCCTAGTGGTCTGCCCAGTGTTCTGCATGTACTTTTATATAATAAAAACTGTTCTTTCTGCCTGCAAACTGGAGATTGTCCATAGCAACCAAAAAGTGTCCCTTTATGTCAAAAGTGTTTTTTGAGCAGCTAGAAAACAGCGATAAAAAAATCATAATCACTTGCAGAATTGAGCGTTAGCGATTTGTGGGGAAATTCGTCATAAAAAATAAAAGTAATGACAGCTACAATTCTGCAACTGAGCAAATTTCAGTGATTTTGAGTTGATTACATTATTGAATAATTTTTTTATTATAATTACATTATTATTTGTTATAATTATTTATAATTATTTATTATATTATAATTTATGATTTTTTTTAAAAACTTTTTCATACCCGAGATGTCTACTAGACTCTTGTTCGGACAGATTTAAGTGAGTTATTCCTAAGAATTATAGGTCTACAATGTATAACGCCAAATTTCCTTGCAAAATAATGGTACCGCTTTCAGCACCTAAAATCTGAAATAATCATGCCGCCAGGGAGGTTAACTTAACCTAGTAACAATCACTCTCAGGCTGCTGGCACCTATATAGTGGGCCTGCGAGCTGGAAAATCTTTGTGTAGGGTGCAGCTGAGAGTGGCATTGTTAAGTTGTAAGTGATAGCGCAGTGTGAGATTGGCCAGTCCTTTGTCACAAGTTGGTGAGAAGGGGGGGGTCTGATACTGCATTTTGTCCCAATCCTCACCACTAGGAGCTGGCCAAAGATTTATTCTATATTCCTTGCATAGTCCTATTCTCCACCTCAATGCCCTCTGATCCCCTCCACTTCTCTCCCTCTCCTGTGCCAGTGGAGTCAGCAGGGGAGAAGGAGCCGGAGATGATCCAGTGACTTGCAGGTGTTGGCGGAGTCAAGGTTAGGTAAATATAAGTGACATATTTACCAATCCAGGGTAATCAGTGTTAATCACGTGGTGTTTATCCATACATTTTGATCTCGTAAACTTGAATGGCCATTCACATCTTCTATCTTTTGTTTTGTGAATGAACAGGGTGCACTTTAGACAGAGCACTTCCTGTTCAGTGTAGTGAGTGCATCTGTGGCTGCAATAGAGAAAGAGATTGAGGAATCTGTGTTTCCAATTATTTCTATATAAAATGAAATATCAGGGATATGTTTAGACCCTTTTAACAAATGTGGGATGTGGGTGTGCACACAAAATTGTTCATGGGTCCCCGAACGTGCCTTGCTAACACAAAAGCAAAGCATTGCATTTAAAAATAAAAATGGTAGAAAAAAGGTTTGTTTTTAAAAATAGTTCATGCTTTTTGATGTTATTCATGTGCATTGGGCAGCACATTCGACCCACTATAATGTGTGTAAAAACATGCATTAAAGAGAAAGTAAACCCTTGAAAAAAAAAAAAACCTGCAAGACAAAGCCATAATGAGCTAGTATGACTAGTATACTAGCTCGTTATGCATTACTTACCTTAGACCGAAGCCCACCAATCCGTCCTTCGGCCGCATCCATCGCTCCCCATGTTTACTTCTGGGTATCGCCGCTCCGGCACTGTGATTGGCCGGAGCGGCGATGACGCTATTGTTAGTGCGCATGCGCCGTAGACAGCGGTCCTGTCATTCGACGAATATATCCTAAACCATGTAGGTTTAGGAGATATTGCTAACACCCTTTAAAATCTCTAGCACCTCTAAGGATGAATGTGGAACTCAACATGCAATCCTTTCTAGAATAAAAAGCTACCCACACTTCATGCGTTCGCAGCGCTGCTGATCTATGCTAATGTAGCACCCCCCCCTATTTAGCGGGGCGTTACGCTAAAGTTTGTGGGGAATGGGAGAGTTAAGTTGCTCACAAATTGGTTAAGTTTAAGCTTCTGTCAGTTTAGAACTGCTTTCTAGGTCGGTCTGCATGCTAGGGGAGGTGTTTTACCTCTGGATGACATTTGGCGCTGGAAGGGGTTCTGACAGACCCACTTTCTCCCAGCAGCCAATCAGAGGAGGATTTTCCCTCTGGACATGCTGGCGGGAGAGTATAGCGTGCAACGTTCTACGCAGGGCTCGCGTTCCAGATGCGGCATCCACCTTCAGGGTGCGCGCATCCATGGGCCCCGCCACTGAGACCTGCCTGGCCGAAGCTAGGCACCAAGCGGAGCTTCACCCTGACATCAAAAGGGGCCCCAGCGGCTTGACTGTACTGAGAGCAAGCTGCTCTTTACAATATCCAAGGCCTGATAATGCAGTTTTTTTTCCGCTCATCAACCTTTCTCTATAGTGTGCCATGTTGATGTTGGCCATGTTGGGACTTGGAATAAAACTTTAAAAATGCACTCTGATGTCTGGACACTCGCTTTATTCACTTTCCACAAGTATTCACCCCTAGAAGTATAATTGGTAACTTAATACGCCAACCCCCGAAATCAACCAGCGGCTCCTTTGGGGGTAGCGCTACACATAATAAAAATAAAATATACCTCTGAAAATATCCCCTCATCTACTTTACCCCGATATACACATGATTCCATTATTTGTGTTAATCTGGGCAATCTTTCCTCGATATGAGACAAGAATTGTCTTATATGATTAGGTAACTTCCCATTGATATCCAGGGAAAACATCTGGCAATTCATTGAGCAGGTTGTTACTTATAAAAAAACCCCGTCTTAGAAGATATGATGCAAAAATCTAGTTAGCATGTACTAACGTACGACAATAATAATGGGCTGTTTTATGAATACATCCCTGACCGGGTAATGATTGCCCCATTATATTCATTATGTCTTTCTCAGTTTTTGTTATTATTATTATTTTTTGCTATTATTATGTAATGCTAGTCAGCAATTCAAGGCACATGTTGCTGTCCCTGTCCATGCCGTTCAGGTGTTAATATTATGCACCGAAACAATAGCTACGCGGAATCCTGGATCTTTTGGTGGTTAACGGGACCGGACAACTTTCACAACGGAATGAAATCCATTCAGTACAACTCCTTACAACCAATATGATTCATAGAAAATATGGAAAAAACACTGCGCTAAACCAATGGGGGTGGAAGTGCTGCTAGTACCAATAATACAGATACATATATTGAAAGAACTAGGAAAAGGGAAGTGAGGTACAGCGCAAAACCAAAATACGTGAAATTAATGATAGTAATATCAGAAAATGATGTAAATGAATAATAGACCAATCTAGACAACACGATTGGTTATATAAACACACATTGTGAAATATGTCAAAAAAAAAATGATAAATATTATATCATAAAATTGAATTAATATAACACCGGTATACAAAACCTAAAGTTATAACTAAAATAAACATAATAACGTGCACATTAAGATAAATATGAAGCAAATAAAAAAGTCCATAAATATTCCCAAAAGCATGAAAAAGGTAACCGTGTAAAAGTGAGCTTTAAGAAGTCTTCCAAAGAGATGTTCAAAAGCTTGGCACCACCTTCCACCAAAGATACACCCGAGTGTCAGAAAATATAGTCTCCTTACCAGACCACCTGACCACACCTGCGGTCAGACTGCACACGGGTTTGTTTAGAGTCACCCAAACGACTATAGGCTGGAGTTGCTTCAAATCACAATAAGCCTAAGCGGATGGATATCTCAGATATAAAAGAGAAATAGAGAGCCCATAGTGCAGCTTTGCAATACAATTTTTATTTAAAAAAACTGAATATATTGCACTTACAAGAGGTCACTGTAAAGCAGGCTCAAAGAGATGCACCATATGCGGTCTGCAAACACGGGATCTCGGCGTCCTCTTTGATTCTCTTTCCTGGGTCAGTTCAAAAAACATGATGACGTCAGAACGCAGGCCACAGGGGTTCATGGGTTAAATCAGGGGTTAAAACCTTTTTTTTTAAATGTATGGGGGTACCTAACGCTATAAAAACTTGGCGGGCGAACCTCAAAAAATAACTAGCTACCTAGCGGCACTAGCGACACTAATACAGCGATCAGAAAAACGATCGCTTAGTGACGCTGGCAATAGGGGGTGAAAGGGTTAACTCTAGGGGCAATCAGGGGTTAAAACCTTTATTAGGTACCCCCATACATTTTTTAATAAAGGTTTTAACCCCTGATTGCCCCTAGAGTTAACCCTTTCACCCCCTATTGCCAGCGTCACTAAGCGATCGTTTTTCTGATCGCTGTATTAGTGTCGCTAGTGCCGCTAGGTCTCTAGTTTTTTAGGTTTTGTATACCGGTGTTATATTAATTCAATTTTATGATATAATATTTATCATTTATTATACTCTTGTAATTTTTGACATATTTCACAATGTGTGTTCATATAACCAATCGTGTTGTCTAGATTGGTCTATTATTCATTTACATCATTTTCTATTATTACTATCATTAATTTCACGTATTTTGGTTTTGCGCTGTACCTCACTTCCTTTTTCCCAATATGATTCATAGTAATGAGGAGCAGGCGTGCATCGATGGAATATAAGGGAGCGACGCACGCCCCCTCTTCACCGTCCAGACGAAGCTACGTGATCACATTTGCCCCCTACCCCCCAATAAAGGTTTTAACCCCTTGATCACCCTCTAGTTAACCCTTTCACCCCCCTTTTGCCAGCGTCACTAAGCGATCATTTTTCTGATCGCTGTATTAGTGTCGCTGGTGCCGCTAGGTAGCTAGTTATTTTTTGAGGTTCGCTACCATGTTTTTTTAGCGTTAGAAAATTTATGGGGGTACCTAACACTATAAAAACATGGCGGCAAACCTCAAAAAATAACTAGCTAACTAGGGGCACCAGCGACACTAATACAGCGATCAGAAAAACAATCGCTTAGTGACGCTGGCAATAGGGGGTGAAAGGGTTAACTCAAGGGGCAATCAGGGGTTAAAACCTTTATTAGGTACCCCCATACATTTTTTAATAAAGGTTTTAACCCCTGATTGCCCCTTGAGTTAACCCTTTCACCCCCTATTGCCAGCGTCACTAAGCGATCGTTTTTCTGATCGCTGTATTAGTGTCGCTAGTGCCGCTAGGTAGCTAGTTATTTTTTGAGGTTCGCCCGCCAAGTTTTTATAGCGTTAGGTACCCCCATACATTTTTAAAAAAAGGTTTTAACCCCTGATTGCCCCTGGAGTTAACCCTTTCACCCCCTATTGCCAGCGTCACTAAGCGATCGTTTTTCTGATCGCTGTATTAGTGTCGCTAGTGCCGCTAGGTCGCTAGTTTTTTTTTGAGGTTCGCCCACCAGGTTTTTATAGCGTTAGGTACCCCCATACATTTTCTAATAAAGTTTTTAACCCCTGATTGCCCATAGAGTTAACCCTTTCACCCCCTATTGCCAGCGTCACTAAGCGATCGTTTTTCTGAACGCTGTATTAGTGTCGCTGGTGCCGATAGATAGCTAGTTATTTTTTGAGGTTCGCTGCCATGTTTTTATAGCGTTAGAAAATTTATGGGGGTACCTAACACTATAAAAACATGGCGGCAAACCTCAAAAAATAACTAGCTAACTAGGGGCACCAGCGACACTAATACAGCGATCAGAAAAACGATCGCTTAGTGACGCTGGCAATAGGGGGGTGAAAGGGTTAACTCTAGGGGCAATCAGGGGTTAAAACCTTTATTAGGTACCCCCATACATTTTTTAATAAAGGTTTTAACCCCTGATTGCCCCTAGAGTTAACCCTTTCACCCCCTATTGCCAGCGTCACTAAGCGATCGTTTTTCTGATCGCTGTATTAGTGTCGCTAGTGCCGCTAGGTAGCTAGTTTTTTTTTGAGGTTCGCCCGCCAGGTTTTTATAGCGTTAGGTACCCCCATACATTTTATAATAAAGTTTTTAACCCCTGATTGCCCATAGAGTTAACCCTTTCACCCCCTATTGCCAGCGTCACTAAGCGATCGTTTTTCTGATCGCTGTATTAGTGTCGCCAGTGCCGCTAGGTAGCTAGTTAGTGCCAGTAACGCTTACACCCACGCGCAAAGAATACACCCCCCATATATGGAATTGCACCCCAAAATACATTCTGCTGCTTCTCCTGAGTACGGGGATACCACATGTGTGGGACTTTTTGGGAGCTTAGCTGCGTACGGGACCCCGAAAACCAATCACCACCTTCAAGATTTCTAAGGACATACATTTTTTCAATTCCACATATAACCATGGCATTTGTGAGAAATATATCATTTAGTGACAATGTTTTGTAAAAAAAAATGTATTTAATTTTTTGGTCATTTTTCAATCACTTGGGCAAAAAAAATTAAATATTCTATGGACTCAACATGCCTCTCAGCAAATAGCTTGGGGTGTCTTCTTTCCAAAATGGGGTCATTTGGCGGGTTGTGTGCCATCTTGGCATTTTATGGCCTTCAAAACTGTGATAGGTAGTGAGGAGTGAAATCAAAAATGTATGCCCATAGAAAGCCTGAAGGCGGTGCTTGGTTTTCGGGGTTTTGGGAGCGGCTAGGCTCCCAAAAAGTCCCACACATGTGGTATCCCCATACTCAGAAGAAGCAGCAGAATGTATTTTGGGGTGCAATTTCACATATAACCATGGCATGTGTGAGAAATATATCATTTAGTAACAACTTTGTGAAAAAAAAAAACAGTTTGTCATATTCCCGCAACATGCCTCTCAGCAGTTTCCTTGGGGTGTCTACTTTATAAAATGGGGTAATTTGGGGGGAGTTTTGTACTACCCTGCCATTTTAGCACCTCAAGAAATGAGATAGGCAGTCATAAAATAAAAGCTGTGTAAATTCCAGAAAATGTACCCTAGTTTGTAGACGCTATGGCCCAGATTCACATACAATTAGATTCGCGTAGAGTATTTTACCTGGCCCGCCGTATTTTACCTGGCTCTACGTGGAATCCCGGTAGATTTTGTCCTGTAAACTACGGCGGCGTAGTGTATTTCTCCCGGCGCAAGCCATCTACGCGAGTAGGGGGCGTGAAGCATTTAAAATAGGCGCGTTCCCGCGGCGATCGAACTGCGCATGCTCCGTTCACAAATTTCCCGCCGTGCATTGCGCGAAATCACGTCGTTACGTCATTCGTTGTTTGAGTAGCGTCGTTTACGGACATTCCTATTTCCGAACGAGTTACGCAAAAAAAAAAAAAAAAAAATTTAATTTGACGCGGGAACGACGGCCATACTTAACATGGGCTACGCACCGTTAGACCAGCAAATAGCTGGTCTAACAGTACATAGCAAAAAAATGACGTAAGCGATTGCGAAGACCACTCGTATCTTCGTGGATCGCCGTAAAAAGTCATTTGCATATCCCGACGCTGAAAACGACGCGAACTCCTCCCAGTGCCCGCAAAAATATCACAGCGTAGATCCGAAGGCTTACGAAGACGTAAGCCTGTCGGATCGAAGCCTGAAGCCGCCGTATCATGGTTTGAGGATTCAAACTAGTGATACGGTGCGCAAAATTTGAAATTACTCCTGTCTAACACCAGTTAGACAGGCGTAATTGCTCTGTGAATCTGGGCCAAAGAGTCTAGAAATAGACTGACAATTGTGTTCAAGTGTTGTATTGGGGATTCCAAATTATGATCAGAGAATCTAATTCATTATCAGCAATCTGAACAGGAGAAGTATGCACAAGGTAGAACATAAATACATGCTGGGAAAATTGTCAGGGATGGTTATTTAGCGACAGCTAAAAAAATGCAGGATAGCCAAACCCACTGTAGTTGATGATTTGCAAATAATTGATAGAGAGATTACATTATGAAAACATGGTATTTTTGATACATAATAGGGTGGTGTGATTGTGGTACCCTGTTCAAATGAAAGTTACAGTTTACTGAAAATTAGTCTTTCCATCTGGTATAGGAGATAATAGAGCTAAGAGTGAAATTAAAGACCCTCACTTCCCCCGAGAGGGACTGTTATAGAACTAATTTATCCATGCGTCACTATTCATGTTCAAGTGTCGCAGAATCAGAAGAGTCAAGGAAAAACAACTCAACAAAGGATGATTTGTGTTATTTGGATTTTTAGAGAGAAAGTTAAATCACCCTCCTCGCTCACTCGCAGGCATGTGCATGGGAGATCTGTCATTAGGGCACCAAGGTTGAGCCGAGAGTGTGCAATGCATGCACTGTTCGGTGTACATTTTAAAGAAGATAGCAAATAGATAGGTCAGTTTGTTTATTGCAGAAAATACATAACTTGTATTGCCTTTACAGTTTAGTTCCACTTGGGTTGGGTTCACACTGGTACGACATATGACTGGGGATCCGACTTTGCCCTGCGACTTGAAGTCCGACTTCCATCCGACGTCAATTAATGAGGATCTGACTTTGACCCCCACAATACCAAGCCCTTGTGTCTGTTATGAATCTTGAGGGCAAACTCCACTGCGTAATTTAAAAAAATGGCATAGAGTTCCCCTCCAAGGCCAAAACAGAAGGGTCTGGTATGCATTTTAAGGGGAACCACCATGCTAAAAAAACAGCATGGAGTCCCCCCAAAATCCCTACCAGACCCTTATCCATAGTAATGGAGGTGATCTGTGATTTTTAGCGGGACAGCGACACGGCAACCTTTGACACTTTTTTTGGAACCACTGAGATTATTAAAGTGATCAGAGCTAAAAATAGCCATTGTTCACTGTATAAATGGCACTGGCAGGGAAGGGGTTAACACTAGGGGCGATCAAGGGGTTAAATGTGTTTCCTGGAGGTGTTACTAACTGTAGGGGGGGTGGAGAGAAATCACTGTTCCTGATCACTAGGAACAATCTCTCTCTACCCCCCTGTCAGAGTGGGGATCTGTTTGTTTACATTGACAGATCCCCATTCTGGCTCTCTGTGGAGTGATCGTGGGTGGCTGGCGGACATCGTGGCCATCGGTCACGCGCATCGGCTCCGATGATGTGCTGTGGGAGCCTCCTATAGCTGTTAAAGGGACCAACGTACAGCTATGGCGACACAGCCTCACCAACCTGCCACAGTATAATGATGTCGGCTGGTCGGCAAGTGGTTAACAACTACATATGAGGAGGTTGGTTAAGGATAAATAAAAAAGAGGGCTCTATATGCTGTGCCATATTGTATATCATAGTGTTTTGGTGTGATATAAATGAATGTTGTTTGTTAAAATGGGATTCCAGCTTACACCTAGCAAGCCTTAAGACTGTCCTTTCCCTCCTCCTAAAACCTATGCTAACTAACCTGTGTATAATAGATGTATATACTTATCTATGTTCAGGTCGATCTGGTTTGGTTACGTGATCCGGCTTCCCTATGTCAGCCAGAGTGGCTTTAGGGGGAGAGGAAGGCGTTCAGAAAACGGATGGGCCATTGAAGTCTACAGGTGATGTAACCGCTACAGACTTTACTAGCCGTTGTTGGAGAACTTTCTCCTCTCCCCTGCAGCCACCACTGGCTGGCATAGGGGAGATCATAGGGGGTAAGTATATACATCTTTCTTACACAGGTTGGTTAGCACAGGTGTTAGGAGGAGAGAGAGGGCAGTTAACTTTAAGCAGGGATTTTACGAAGACCTCTTTCACGCTGGGGCTGCAGCCGAGTTTGTGGTAAAGTGCATTAGCGGTGTTTTACCGCTGTTTAGGCAGTGTGTTTTAGCTGCTAGCAGGACTCTTTTAACCCCAAAGAAGGGGTTAAAAACTCCTGTGCTGCAGTGGTTCAGAAGCGCTGCCCATTGATTCAAATGAGCATGGAGTTGTGGGAGCGCTAAATACAAAGCCCCAAAGATGCTGCTTTGCAGGACTTTTTGGGGAATGTCCAGCAGGTGCACCGCCCCAGTGTGAAAAGACACACTTGAATGGGGGAGGCGGTTTTCGGGCACTTAACAGAGGCTAAAGCGCCTGAAAAGCGCCCCAGTATGAAAGGTGTCTTATATACATGTTTTGCTGGATGATATATTCTACTGTTGCATTGTGATATGCTCTTGTTGTCAGCATGTGCAGCAAATTTATCTCATGCATGTAATAATGCTTTTTGTACTTTCTACAAACACACACTTTGGTCACGCTTAGTAGTAAACTCAGTGTAATTTTTTTTTCTAATCATACCCCCTGCGGGTTAATGCCATACTAGCATATTCTGACAGACTTACCTGTCATAATGTGCCCTCCAGCCCTGCACTGTCACTGGTCCTGCGGGTCTTTAGCCCTACCATGTACACTCGCTCTACCTTCTGGGTTCTGTCTCTTTGGCCACTTGAATGGCCAGGCTACATACATGGGAGTCACATCATCACAACACAAATCGAGTGCTGTTAAGCCCCATACACACTGTTAGATTTTCTGCATATTTTTGTCTTCAGATTTACCAAAACCATATAATATGAGGTCAAACATTTAAGCCCTGTACACACGATCTGTCCATCCGATGAGAACGGTCCGACGGATCGCTTTTTATCAGTTCACCGATGAAGCTGACTGATGGACTGATGTGCCTAGACACCATCGGTTCATGAACCGATCGCGTCAGAATGCGGTGATGTAAAACACAACAACGTGATGAAAAAAACAATGTTGAATGCTTCCAACCATGCGTTGACTTGATTCTGAGCA
The DNA here is from genome assembly GCA_029574335.1 of Rana kukunoris. Classification (NCBI taxonomy): domain Eukaryota; kingdom Metazoa; phylum Chordata; class Amphibia; order Anura; family Ranidae; genus Rana; species Rana kukunoris. Next base: position 329,823,194 of record CM056049.1, read on the forward strand.
TGCGTAGATTTTTAACCGATGCTCGTGTGTACTAACGATCGGTTTTGACCTATTGGTTAGCCGTCCATTGGTTAAATTTTAAAGCAAGCCCTCTGTTTTTGGACCGAAAGATAACGGACCGATGGGGCCTACACGCTTTAATGCATGCATGGCTCAGTCTGCATTACAGCTGACAGGCAGGGGAAGCATTTATAACAGAAGAAACTGATTGGGATTTTAATACCACTTTTACAGGAAATGTGCTTTTCTCTATTTTGTTTATTCAAATGAATTTATATGTAGAGGTGTTACTCTTCTTCTCATCTGCTGAAACTCGTGTCAATTAGTTCCATATAGGGCATGTTAATAACATGGCTGAACTGAGATATGTTATGCATTTTCATCTTGTCATTTCAGAAAGTCACGCGTACGAGTTCCAGTCTCCAAAAAATAACTTGTGTGTATTGCAGTAGCACTGGTGTTATTTATTGTAATGCCATAGACAGGGTGATGATGTGAGGAGGCAGTCAATCTATTTTACTTCATTTTGTTCAGATGATATGCTCTATGAGGAGTCTGAAATGTGAGAACATACTGAAAAACAAGACTGCCATACAGTCAGCAGTGGAAGACCTTAGAGAAACAATCTGAGAAAGAAACCCAGTAGGATGTGATTCACTTATAACCAACGATCTGTCCATTAATCGTATTTTAACCAAAATACTAATACCAAAAAATAACCAGGGTGCTGAAACAGAATAACAATAAATGCTATGCGCTGCTTTGGCACATTCGGTAAATGGCCTTTTGTATTTTTCCCTATTCCTGCCTACTGACAAAAATAACTGTGTAGTTGTTTATTTTTCCAAGAATTTTAAAAAGAAGCACACCTTTCCAATTTAAGCATAAAAGGAGAACAGATCACACAGAGAAAAATCCTGGTTAGTTGACGTCTCTTTAGTTCCAGTCCAGCACCCAGGCGTGTAAATGTCCTGCTTTTACTCAATATTTGTTAGCAGCTGAGCACAAAACACAAGTTAAAAAAAGATATGCGGAAAACAAATAAAACGTCAATCTCGGTGAAATCATGCCAAAACCTCATTCTAAGAGCACAAAATTGATCTGCTACTTTTTTTTTTCTATTACGCAAATGTTTTGCACAGCATCACTAGAAGCAGAGATTATAAGAATGATGATGTATTTGAATAAATTCGCACTCAAATAGACATGTCTGTCTCTATCACAGATGGACCGTTTGCTGCGTTATATACACCTGAGAAAAGCACAGGGGAGGCATTTCATGAAGGGACCTTTATGTTCTGTTTGACAGAGCGCCAATAAGCTTCTTCATTTCTTGTATCTATGTTTACATGGGCCGAAGGAATTCAGTGTAGTATCAGCAGATGTGTTGCATGAAGTGCAAAATTATCCTGTCAGACTGGGTTAGGTCAACATCTATGGCTAGATGATTTTAAAAAGCACTCCTGGGATAACATTTTAAGTGGACCTGTCATTATGAATTACCCTTTTTATGTTCCAATAAGGAAGCATCCCTTCAAGCCCATTTAGTTTTTTTTTTTTTTAGCAATGCTGATTGTGTTTAGCAGATATGTGTGTATATAGTTATCATTTAAGCCCCATACACACTATTAGATTTTCTGCAGATTTTTCTCTTCAGATTTACCAAAACGATGTAGTGCAAGGGCCTGCCTGATTGACATGATGCGATTGTTGGCCAACCGAGCGTCTGATTTTTGTCAAAAGGGTGTGTTTCTAGGTTCTTGTCTTGCATACTAATGTTACACAATTGTCGTGCCACAAACACGAACATAGTGATGTACTATAAGGAATTTCAGCTCTTGAGCTCCACCATTTGGGCCCCTTCTGCTAATTTCGTGTTTGGTGAGCATTGATTCTGAGAATGCGTGTTTGTACTTTCGACTTTTGTGTGACGGATTTGTGTACTGACCATATGAAAATCTTACTAGACTGTCATCCAACATTTGTTGACCGAAAGTTGGACAGCAATTGTCAAAAGGAGCGTACTTAAGCCTCATACACAGGATAATTTTTTTTGCAGACAAATCGTAGGACTTTTGTCTGAAGGGCGTTGGCCAGGAACTTGTCTTGCATACAAACGGCAAAGAATTGTCTGCCAACAAACATGAGACTACGTGCTTTTTCAGTTTTTTAGCGCCACCCTTTGGGCAACTTCTGCTAATGTTGTGTTATGGTGAGCATTGCTTCTGAGCATGCGCATTTGTACTTTGGAGTTTTGTACGACGGATATGTGTACACACAACAGAAAATCCGACAACACACAATTGTTGGCAGACAATTTTAAAGCATGCTATCCCACATTTGTCCGTGGAAAACCCGACAGCAATTGTCCGATGGAGCATACAAATGGTCGGATTTTCTACCAACAGCCTGTCATCACACAATTCCCGTTGGATAATCTGATTATGTGTATGAGGCTTAATGGTCAGATTTTAGGACAACAGTCTGTCAACAGACAACCCCCTGCCAACAATTGGATTGTGTGTACCAGGCTTTAGGCTCAGTGAGCATCCCCAATGACAGACTAAATCCTCGTACACATGATCGGATTTTCTTCACAAAGTGTAAGAACTGTCCGAAGGGCGTTGGCTGTGAACTTGTCTTGCATAAAAACGGCAAAAAATTGTCAGCCAACAAACACGAACGTAGTGATGTATTAGCTGTACTACGAGACTACAAAAGCGGATGTTCAATTGTCAGGCGTCACCATTTGAGCTCCTTCTGCTAATCTCAAGTTAGTAGAAGTTAGGTCAGTGTTGAGTCACGCTTTTCAGTTCGTGCTTTTCAGTTAGTTTCTGAACGGTCGTTTGAGGAGAGAACGTGCTATTATTGTGCTTGGAGTTATTGCTTTGACCCAAGTCCGGTCCAGGAACAGGAGAAGGAAGAGTTCTTGGACCAAAAATTGGTTGCTTAATCATGACCAATTTTGTCATATGCCTTTGCTGCGGGAGCTCCAGGCGAATAATCCTGACGGTTTTAGGAATTATCTTCACATGACAGATCCCTACTTTCACAGTCTCTTTGCATTGTTGTTTCCCTATATTAGGAAGCAGGACACATGCATGAGGCTTGCCATCACTCCAGAGCAAAGGCTCATAGCCACCTTGCAGTACTTAGCGACAGGGAGAGGTCTCCAGGACCTCAAGATTACCACTGGGATCTCCCCCTACGTTCTGGGACTCATTATTCCAGAGACCTGTTCTGCCATTATTCAAGTCCTACAGAAGGACTATATTCTGGTAAGTTTAAGCCTTTAAGGCCCTGTACACATGGGCAAGAATCTCGTCAGGAAAAAAAAACGTTGTTTTCCCTGACGAGATTCTTGGCAAGAAACTCTTGCTGCCCGAGTGTACAGACTCTCGTTTCAAAACAACTGCGCTTCTCTTGAAAGGAAAGAATGCAGTGAGATTCTGGCCGAGAACCTCGCTGGAAGCTGCATTCCAGCGAGGACCTCGGCCGTGTGTACACAGAGCGCTCACCCCGCCCGTCGGGAATCCCGTCGAGCGAAAAGAGAGCACGCTCTCTTTTTGCTCGACGGCCCGCCTGGATGAATGGCTGGTTGCCATTCCCGATGGGCGGGTCGCCGATTTCGACGGCCGGCAGAGAACCTCGACGGGCGGAACGATGTGTTCTGCCCGTCGAGGTTCTCTGCCGTGTGTACGCGGCTTCATACACACGAACGGTAATCTCGGCAAGAAGCAGTTTTCTTGCTGTTTTTTGCCAAGAAAACCGGTCGTGTGTACGAGGCTTCACATCACATCAGCATGCTACCCTGGACCCATACTAATCTAGCCTGTATGCCACAGTTGTCCTTAAAACACCCCCTAAAATGTGTCCCAATATTATTGTTGTTCTCAAATTCATACAGAGTGTAAAAGTCATTTTTTTTTGGTGCACAAACTCGTTTGGAACCACCCCCCCCCCACTCCCCAAATGCTAAGTAAACTGATACAACTACTCTATCTGCTGTCTTTGCAAACCCCATACACAGTATACCTATTTTGTGGTCATATTTCTGGATGAATTCACCAAAGCATGTAGTGCAAGGGCCTTCCTGATTACTTTCAAATTGTATTTTTGTCTCCTATTATCTTGATAGGTAATTTATGAATGTCAAAATGTGCTTCAATTTGGACAGTGTGTATTCATATTTTTGGATTATGACACTTCTTACCTGTCCATTGGCCTGCCAATAGTGTAAGTAAGGAAGGGCTGGCCAAAGTATCACACATTTTTTATACATTCTGCTCTCATGGAAGTGGAGAGTGTTACCTGTCTAAAACATCTACCCATCCCCCCACCAGAACATTTTTAGAATGTACCACCAGAGGGGGTGAGGAATCTGATAAGTTGACCTTACATTTTTCTCTTTAAATACTTATTTAAATGTTATGCTTATGTTGGCCAAGAATGTTTGTGTCAAATCTGCTTGCAATGTTATGAGCCAAAGTATTTTTTATTCTTTCTTGTTTGACTCTACAATTTCCTTCCAACCCCCAGCAATAGCAGTATGTTGCAGTCCAGTTCGAGGAGCAGTGGGATTTTCCCAACTATGGCGGTGCTATTGATGGCACGTATGTCAGGATTGTCCCACCATCCAACTCGGGGTCCTATTATTTTAATTATAAGGGCTTTTGCAGCATAGTCATGCTAGCTGTTGTGTTTGCCAGCTACGAGTTCCTGTACCTGGATGTTGGGGAAAACGGCTGCAACTCTGACGGAGTAGTGATTATGCCGACCGAGTTCTATAACCGGCTCCAGAATGGCACCTTAAATTTGCCACCTGCTGAGGACAATGTTGAGGGTCTCAATTTTGTGTTTATGGCAGATGAGGCCTTTTCTCTGGGGGAACATCTTATAAAGCCCTTTCTTATAAGGAACCTCACCCCAGAGCAGAGACTATTTAATTATAGGCTCTCTCATGCCAGAAGGGTTGTTGAAAACATCTTTGGCATCCTTTCCAATTGCTTTAGGCTGTTTTTAACCTCAATCAACCTGCCCGAATATAAAATCAATCATATGGTATTGTGCTGCTGCATCCTCCACAATTTTTATGGAGGAATGCTAGCAACTACCTTGCCTCAGGGCCAATTGATGTGGACTCTGCAGTGTCAGGCACAGCTGGAGAAGCTGTAATGACGGCTCTTGAAAGTGGCCATGCTGGGTTGCCCTCACAAAATGCCTGAGTGGTCCGGCAACAATACATGGACTTTTTTTGTGGATAGAGGGGCAGTGGCATGGCAGCAAACTGTAGCTGATCCTGAATAAACCTTTTATTTGACCCTAAACTCCATTTGAACTACTGTTGTCTGTGTTTTTTATCTGTCTCCTAGGTTCTCAAATGGCCTTATTTTGGCACAATTTCTACAAAAGTACAAACAACCTTATTTGCTACATGGGGTGACAATCTCTTCTTCAGCTAACTATTATGTTGTGCTGTGGCTCTGCTACACACACACAATGTTTGTGTTCTTAATGTATTAAATGCATTAATGTCCAAAAAATTAGGCCTTTTTAACTCTCTGAGTTTGCCATATTTTAGAGCACATTATCCCTTTAACCACTTAAGACCCGGACCAATATGCAGGTAAAGGACCAAGCCCCTTTTTGCGATTCGGCACTGTGTCGCTTTAACTGATTATTGCGCAGTTGTGCGACGTGGCTCCCAAACAAAATTGGCGTCCTTTTTTCCCACAAAGACAGCTTTCTTTTGGTGGTATTAGATCACCTCTGCGGTTTTCATTTTTTGCGCTATAAACAAAAATAGAGCGACAATTTTGAAAAAAAATTCAATATTTTTTACTTTTTGCTATAATAAATATCCCCCAAAAATATGTATAACAATTTTTTTTCCTTAGTTTAGGCCGATACGTATTCTTTTACATATTTTTGGTTAAAAAAATCGCAATAAGCGTTTATCGATTGGTTTGTGCAAAATTTATAGCGTTTACAAAATAGGGGATAGTTTTATTGCATTTTTATTAATATTTTTTTTTACTACTAATGGTGGCGATCAGCGATTTTTTTTGTGACTGCGACATTAAGGCGGACACATCGGACAATTTTGACATATTTTTGGACCATTGTCATTTTCACAGCAAAAAATGCAATAAAAATGCATTGTTTACTGTGAAAATGACAATTGCAGTTTGGGAGTTAACCACTAGGGGGTGGTGAAGGGGTTAAGTGTGACCTCATATGTGTTTCTAACTGTATGGGGGGCGGGGCTGGATGTGTGACGTCACTGATCGCCTTTCCCTATATCAGGGAACAGACTATCAATGACAGCGCCACTGTGAAGAACGGGGAAGGTGTGTTTACACACACCTCTCCCCGTTCTTCAGCTCCAGGGACCGATCGCGGGACTCCGGCGGCAATCGGGTCCACGGGTCCCGCGACCGCGGTCACGGAGCTTCAGACCGCGACCCACGGCTGGGCATTAAACAAACATATACAGGTACGTGATTGGGCCCAGCCGTGCCATTCTGCCGACGCATATAGGCGTTAGGCGGTCCTTAAGTGGTTAACTACACAAACTTAACAAATACACTGGTATTGAGCATTGAAATAAGAAGCCACCGATTGTGTAGTAAAAAACATTTTACTCCAAGCACATTCACACGTGCGCTTTAAGGTTTTAGAACAAACCAACATCTTTCTTTGTGCATAACATGTATGTTTGCCATTATTTTGCCTTTTTTGGGGGTTAAACAGGCATGTTTGAAACCAGAAGATACACATCCCCAATTCAGGAACTTACAAAGTTTGACTTTGGTAAAGTGAAGGCCATATGAGACATTAGTATCCCAAGACTGTGTAGATGTTATCTTCCACAGATGGGATGATCTTACCGCTCTAAAAGCCAAAATTTGAAGAGGCATAACTGTTAAACAGGACCTGGGAATGCATCTGGAGAAGGAGAGTTGTGAAACACTGCACTAAGTAATGTTATTTGGAATCTTCATGTGTTTTTTAGAATCACAAAGCCAAAAATTGAATATGCACACAAATTTGGACAAAAAAATTGTATTTCCCTCATGATCCCATGCCTAAAATGTGTGTCTTTCCCTACATCGAGTTTGCGAAAGCCACAAAGCACACAGTGGGGTTATTTACGAATAGTGTTGCTCACGAATATTCGTATTGCGAATATTCGGCTCGAATATGGCATATTCGAGTATTCGCGATATATTCCGAATTTCGCGGTGAATATTCGCTATTTCGAATATTCGTATTTTTTCAATTTTTTTTTTAGAACAGATCACATCCTAGAGATCCCCATCGACGTCTAAAAGCATTGCTGGTATGATTAGAGACCTTGGGCCGAGTAGCTGCAGCGATCAATTTATATTGCCAATAAATCGCTAATGCGATTATTCGGCAATAGCGATATCGCGCGATTATTTTCGAGAAATTCGCAATATTGTTTTTAGCTAAAATAACACATATATTCGATTTCAGAGTGTTACTGTCGAAATTCCGCAATAAATTTCTCATTCGCATTTTTGCGAAATTACGATAAAATATCAAGAATATTCTGAGCCAATCAGAGTGCTCCATTCCGCATTTCTCGAATATTTGCAATTATTTTGTATTGTAATATATCAAGAATATTCTGAGCCAATCAGAGTGCTTCTTCCGCATTTGCCGAATATTCGCAATTATTTTGTATTGTAATATATCACGAATATTCTGAGCCAATCAGAGTGCTCCATTCCGCATTTCTCGAATATTCGCAATTATTTTATATTGTAATATATCACGAATATTCTGAGCCAATCAGAGTGCTCCATTCCGCATTTCTCGAATATTCGCAATTATTTTGTATTGTAATATATCACGAATATTCTGAGCCAATCAGAGTGCTCCATTCCGCATTTCTCGAATATTCGCAATTATTTTGTATTGTAAAATATCACGAATATTCTGAGCCAATCAGAGTGCTCCATTCCGCATTTCTCGAAATTTCGCATTCGCATTCGCAATTCGCATTCGCATTCGCAATAGCGAAAATTCGCAATCATTTCATTTCCAAAAAATATCACGAATATTCGTATTTAGCGAATATATCTTGAATATTTGACTATATATTTGAGATATATCGCGAAATCGAATATGGCATATTCTGCTCAACACTATTTACGAAAGGCCAATCAACTTTGCATTACAAGACCTGGTGGTGCACCTAGAAAAGTGGAGTGGAGAAACACTGACCTCAGACACTAAAAAAGACTAGGTTCACATTGAAGTGATTTGTCATGTGATTTGAGAGATAAAATTGCATGACAAGTCGTAGCCTATTGGAGGCAATGGCACTGTTCTAATCTGTGCGACACAGATTTAGCGGCACCGCACCAGTTTGCAAAATAATCCTGCACTACTTTTTACAATTTCAGGTGCAACTTCAATAGACATCTGGGCATGAAGGTCTGGTTCACATTGGGTACGATTTGGTACGATTTGAGATGCGATTTGACATGTCAAATCACATCTCAAATCGGCGGCATTTGCCGGCAATTGTGGGCAATGGCACCGTCCTAATTGGTGCGACGCCACATCTGCGGCGCTGCACCGATTTCAAGAAAGTAGTTACTGTACTACTTTTTGCAATTTCGGGCCGCGATTTACATTGACAGGTTTCTGCACAGATGTCTCTGAAATCGCGGCCGAGATCGGGACTGCCAGTGGGTGTGACTCCCGCAGCCCAGTGTGAACCTGGGTGAAGCCACACAAATTTCTATCAAGTAGGACCTGAAATTGTGCTGACATTGCTACTTCGAAAAGTCCTACGCTTTGTCCATTGAAAATCCAATTGTGTGTACATGGCTTAAGGCTGGAGAGTGCAAATCCGGGCTAGCTCTGCACAGCAACCAATCAGCTTATAATTTCAGCTTATAATTTCAGCTTGTTTATTTAAGCTTTGACAATAAACCCTGGAAGCTGATTGGCTACCATGCACAGCTGCACCAGATTTTGTGCTCGCCAGTTTTAGTAAATCAACCCACCTGTTCATATCGCAGCACGGAACGGCTCACAGCAGGTGTCCAGGGAGTCCCTGTTCACTGTTTCAGGCCTGATTTCAGCCCAAAGTTTTTGTGCTGAATTCAGACTGAAACAGACCAGAAAACGCACAGGGCTCCTGTGCAATTCGCACCAGAGCCGCTCCGGAGATGTGTGAACTGGCTCCATAGAGAGCCGATCTCAATTTCCTGACATGCAAATAGTGTGAACCCAGCCTAAAACATTGGCGCATGTGGCATGCGATGGCAAGTAAATAATTTTTGTATATTACCTTATCTGTATGCTGGCTATTTTTTTTTTCGGGGGGTTTATCATGACACCACCCTAAGCTGTGCAGTCAGATTTCCATGGTGTGGAGATATATGTGTGAGGCAAATAAGTACATTTTGGGAAAAACAGATTCACTGACAAGAGTAATAAGAACACTGTGCTCGAGCAATGTTTGCAGTGTACTGAAGAAATATGAATTTGGTGCTGGGTGATGTCTTAGGCACCCTGTAAGGTGTCTGCAGGATGGAAATGGAAGCTGGGACTTTCTTACACTGTTAACCCCCCTGGCGGTATCCCCGAGTGTTAATCAGGGTGGATTTTCAATGTAAAAATCGGTATCCCGAGTCACGCTCGGGGTGGATGTGCAGAGCCTGCAGCGTGCTGGCTTACCTTTTATCCAGGCAGGGTACTGTACTTACCTTGTTCCCTGGATCCAGCGATACATCCACGATGTGTGAGCGAGCGGCGTCCTCGCTCGACTCACACAGTGCCCGCGCGCCGCCGATCTCCGTTCCCTGCGACCTAATGGCGCACAGGGGCGGAGACCGGCGACAAATTCAAAAAAGTAAACAAACACAATACATACAGTATACTGTAATCTTATAGATTACAGTACTGTATGTAAAAAATACACCCCCCCCTGTCCCTAGTGGTCTGCCCTGTGCCCTACATGTACTTTTATATAATAAAAACATATTTTTTGTGCCTGCAAACTGTAGATTGTCCATAGCAACCAAAAGTGTCCCTTTATGTCAAAAATGGTTTTAAAGGTAAATTATAATCACTTGTAGAATTGAGCGATAGCGATTTGTGGGGAAATTCGTCATAAAAAAATAAAAGTAATGCCAGCGACAATTCTGCAACTGAGCAAATTTCAGTGATTTTGATTTGATTACATTAGTGAATATTTTTTATTATAATTACATTATTATTTGTTATAATTATTTATAGTTATTTATTATATTATAATTTTATGATTTTGTGTTTTAAACTTTATAATACCCGGGATGTCTACTAGACTCTGGTTTGGACAAATTTAAGTGAGTTATTCCTAAGAATTGCAGGCCTACAGTATAAAACGCATAATTTCCATGCAAAATAATTGTACCGCTTTTGGTACGTAATTCCAGACAGAATCATACCACCAGGGAGGTTAAACACATATTACAATAACAACGTTTCCTCAGTATATTTTCAGTAGTAAAAGTATCCAATACATGAGTGCTCCCCTATTCAAAAAATATTATTTTATGAGAAGGGTATTCTTTTGGTGTGGCTTAAAATGGACCTTGTAGATATATAGACAGTGGATATTTGAGTAGAAATCTCATCAAAATGTTCTCATTTATCATTGAAATATGGTGACAGCTATCTGCAGCAATTCATCATTATTGAGTGAGTGGCAGGCACTGTTCCAAACAAAACTCTTGAAAACACTTACATCACAGAAATGTTTTATTTATCATGTTTAATGGGACCAGTAAAGGCTTGAAGCTGATTTTAACTTTTTAGAGGAATATCAGATTGGTCAATACAAAAGAATAGCATTGTATTCAAGATAACATGCCATCACCTTGGCCACCTTAGTTAGACAGTACTTGTGCTGATAGCCTCAGCAATAGTCTGGAAACATACTGAATGTTATACATCCAAAAATGCAATGACTCTTTGCACTGAACAGAATATCCAGCAATATCCTTCACCTCTTCTGAACTTAGAAACGTGCCTGAAAAAAGCGAAGGATAAAGATGATGTAGACAGTGGAAGAAAGAGCCAGTTTACCCTAATAAGACATCGTATACAGAACAATGGTGGTGCGTCTATAGAGGGCGCTGGAGCATTGCATGAATCTATGTTATTGTTGCCGGCCGCTGGTCTATTCAGATGGCCGGACCTTGAGCGCCGGCCACCTGAATAACGGCGGCTGGTTGGCTGTGCGGAAGTGCCTATCAGAGCCAGCGTCTCTATATAAGAAAATGTCATTATATTAAAATTATAAAGAGTAGCAACACGCAAACTGTGATATCACCCTCACAAGATTTTTCTTTCCAAATCAATACAAACAGCACATCAGTGCACATTCAGGCACCTGTCATCTGGCCTGCTTTACAGAGATAGTTACACCCCTGTATAATATACACTCACAGGCAGTGGCAGTTGTTTGTAGGAAAATGCCTTGTTGATGTCAGAGGTCAGAAGAGAATAGGCAGACTGGTTGGGGATGATAGAAACCCACTCGTTACAACTAAGGCCGCGTACACACGGCAGAGAACCTCGACGGGCAGAACACATCGTTCCGCCCGTCGAGGTTCTCTCCCGGCCGTCAAATTCGGCGACCCGCCCGTCGGGAATGGCAACCAGCCATTCTTCCAGGCGGGCCGTCGAGGAAATAGAGAGCGTGCTCTCTATTTCGGCTCGACGGGCTTCCCGACGGGAAGCTCGCTGAGACCGTACACACGGCCGAGGTCCTCGCTGGAATGTGCATTCCAGCGAGGTTCTCGCTGATTTTCAGCGAGAACCTCGGCCGTGTGTACGGCGCCTTAGGTATGCAGAATACCATCTCTGAAAGCACAACACATTGAACCTTGAAGCAGATGAGCTACAGCAGCAGAAGAAGACACCGGGTGCTACTCCAGTCAGCTAAGAACAGGAAATCGAGGCTACAATTTGTACAGGCTCACCAAAATTGGACAAAAGAAGGTTGGATTTTTTGCCTGGTCTGATGAGTCTGCAACATTCAGATGGTAGGGTCGGAACTTGAACATGGGAGCATGGATCCATTCTGCCGCGTATATACGGTTCAGGCTGGTGGTGATGGTTTAATGGTGTGGGGAATATTTTTTTTGGCACATTTTGGGCCCCTTAGTAACAATTGAGCATTGTTTAAACACCATGGCCTACCTAAGTATTGTTGCTGACCATGTCCATCCCTTTATGACTACAGTGCACCCATCTTCTGATGGCTACTTCCAGCAGGATAATGGACCATGTCACAAATTTTCAAATCATCTCAAACTGGTTTCTTGAACATGACAATAAGTTCACTGTACTCCAATGGCCTCCACAGTCGCCAGATTCAGGGCCGTCTTAATAGCATCATGGATCCCTGATCAAGATAATGCTCTGGGGCCCCTACAATGATGATAGTGCAGGTAAACAGACATCAAGTAGGTAGGAGGCACACTGCCTCCCCTGTTTATTTATCACTCGAAGTGCCATCACGGGGCTCCCAATTTTGGGGCAGTGTGGGCTCAAGGACCAGCTGCTTTGGGGAAAGTGCAGGGGCCCCCCATGCAATGGGGGCCCCTGGGCAGTGCCCAGGTGTGCCCTCTCATTAAGACAGCCCTGACCAGATCTCAATCCAATAGACCAACTTTGGGATTTGCTGGGACGGGAGATTCACATTATGGATGTGCAGCCAAAAAATCTGCAGCAACTGTGTGAAGCTATCATGTCAATAAGGACCAAAAACTCTGAGGAATGTTTCCAACACCTTGTTGAATCTATGCCATGAATGAAGAATTAAGGCAGTTCTGAAGGCAAAAGGGGGTCCAACCCGGTACTAGCAAGGTGTACCTAATAAAGTGGCCGGTGAGTGTATATCACAATTTGCGTGTTTAATTATATTAGCTCTTGTGTTTCAATGAAATGTGCCTTTATTTCAGAATTATACATGACATAAATGACCTGTACAAAGAGCAGACTTCATTTTCAGGAACACAGAAATATCAGAGTTAACTAAAGAAGGTTCATATGAAAGATCAAGAAAGTGAGAATCTATTTTTTAAATCCTGATATCAGAGTTAACTATATAAGGTTCATGTGGAAGACCAAGAAAGTGAGAACTAAGTGCTAAAAGCAAATGGTTAAAGGTGTGATATTGTTTTTATATGTCAAGAAAAAAAAAATGTTCTGCTCATCCATTTCCTTTGCAGCTAAACTTTAGGGATAACACTCAGATATCTAAAATAGAAGGCCAATAATAGAATTTTGTCCTTAAAGATAACTAGGTAAACACACATTTCAGGAATTAATATGCTGTGTGAATAGCAGAATGCATGTTTATGTGCTTTGTCTTGCATGCATTGCTTCACAGGTAAAAAATAAATAAAATTGACAGCATCTTTTCAACCATCAATTAGATATACGTATACCGTCTTTTTCGTTCCATAGGACAAACCTGACCATAAGACACACCTAGGTTTTAGAGAAAGAGGACTAGAAAAAAAATATTCTGAACCAAATGGAGTACTAACATATTTAGTAAAATATAACAAAATAACATTTCAACCATGTGAAATGAATAACAATCAACAATGACATTAAGAACCATCATCACTGTCATCCATTTGTTTCACTCTTCTCGCATGAAGACTTTAACCACTAGCTGACGGCCGTACGACTATGTATGGCCACAGAGCAGCTCTACTTCTCTAACAGGCCGTGTTTTTACGCAGCGAGGAACTGCTGTGATGGCCATGTCCCTTGGACACAGCCAAACACAGATCGCGGTAAATAGCCAATCACAGCGGCTATTTACAGCGCGATCTGTGCGGCCAATGAGAGATGATCTCATATGTAAACATATGAGATCATTTCTCATTGCCGGCTCTCCCCTCTTCACACAGACACGGCGTGTGAGGAGGGAGAGCAAACTATGAGTAACCAGTGAGACCAATCAGTGCCCCCAGTACCACAGTGCCCACCAGTACCACCTTGCCCACCAGTATCACTGTGCCCACCAGTGCCCACCAGTACCCACCAGTACCACGTGTGCCCACCAGTACCCACCGTGTGCCCACCAGTACCACCGTGCGCTCACCAGTACCACTGTGCCCACCTGTGCCCACCAGTACCACCGTGCCCACCAGTACCACTGTGCGGAACTGTGCCCACCAGTACCACTGTGCCCACCAGTACCACCGTGCCCACCAGTACCACCGTGCACCCACCAGTACCACCGTGGCCACCGTGCGCCCACCAGTACCACCGTGCCCACCAGTAACACCGTGCCCACCTGTGCCCACCAGTACCACCTTGCCCACCAGTACCACGTGTGCCCACCAGTACCACCATGCGCTCACCAGTACCACCGTGCCCACCTGTGCCCACCAGTACCACCGTGTCCACCAGTACCACTGTGCCGAACTGTGCCCACCAGTACCACTGTGCCCACCAGTACCACCGTGCCCACCAGTACCACCGTGCACCCACCAGTACCACCGTGGCCACCGTGCGCCCACCAGTACCACCGTGCCCACCAGTAACACCGTGCCCACCTGTGCCCACCAGTATCACCGTGCCCACCAGTACCCACCGTGTGCCCACCAGTACCACCGTGTGCTCACCAGTACCACCGTGCCCACCTGTGACCACCAGTACCACCGTGCCCACCAGTACCACTGTGCCGAACTGTGCCCACCAGTACCACTGTGCCCACCAGTACCACCGTGCCCACCAGTACCACCGTGCACCCACCAGTACCACCGTGGCCACCGTGCGCCCACCAGTACCACCGCACCCACCAGTAACACCATGCCCACCTGTGCCCACCAGTACCACCGTGCCCACCAGTACCCACCGTGTGCCCACCAGTACCACAGTGCGCTCACCAGTACCACCGTGCCCACCTGTGCCCACCAGTACCACCGTGCCCACCAGTACCACTGTGACGAACTGTGCCCACCAGTACCACTGTGCCCACCAGTACCACCATGCCCACCAGTACCACCGTGCACCCACCAGTACCACCGTGCTCATCAGTACCACTGTGCCCATCTGTGCTCACCTCTGCCACCAGTACCACCTGTGCCAAGTGCCCATTGCACATCTGCAATCAGTGCCCACCTGTGCCACCTCATCAGTGCCCACCTGTGCCACCTCATCAGTGCCCACCAGTGCCACCTCATTAGTGCCCACCTGTGCCACAGTCAATCAATGCACATCAGTACCCATCTCATCAGTACCCATCTCAGTGCCATCTGTGCCGCCTCATTAGTGCCATCTGTGCCACCTCATTAGTGCCATCTGTGCCGCCTTATTAGTGCCATCTGTGCCGCCTCATCAGTGCCCACCTGTGTCCACCAGTATACAGGCCTCATCGGTGCATATCAGTACCCATCTCATCAGTACCCATCTCAGTGCCATCTGTGCCGCCTCAGTGCCATCTGTGCCGCCTCATCAGTGCCATCTGTGGGCATTTGTACTTTCCTGGCTTGTTAAGGTCTCAATAAATGAGATAGGCCTTCAGTACATCAGGTGTGATCAGATGTGATCATTTTTATGATTTGCACTATAGCTTGTAGACTCTAATGCCGCGTACACACGGTCGTTTTTTGCGATGAAAAAAAACGACGTTTTTTGTGAAGTAAAAAACGACGTTTTTGAAACGTCACTTTCAAAGACGATGTTGCATACACACCATCGTTTTTTTCACAAAAAGCGAGGTTACGTTCACCACACTTTTCCATTGAAGCTCGCTTCATAACTAGCTTCTGGGCATGCGCGGGTTGAAAAACGTCGTTTTAAACGACGTTTTTGCTACACACGGTGACTTTTTGTGAAACAAAAAACGACGTTTTGAAAAACGTCACAAAAAATTCAAGCATGTTGGAATTTTTTTTTGGTCGTTTTTTTTAAGACAAAAAACGACGTTTTGCCCACACACGATCAATTTAAATGACGTTTTAAAAAACAACGTTTTTTTTCATCGCAAAAAACGACCGTGTGTACGCGGCATAAGACCCCGTACACACGACAGAGCTTCTCGGCAGAATCCAGCGAGAAGCTCGCTGGGATCCATATCCTGCCGAGAAGCTCGATCGTGTGTACACTTTCGTCGAGCGTCCCGTCGGGAAGCTCGTCGAGCCAAAATAGAGAGCAGGTTCTCTATTTGCTCGACGGGCCATCGGGACTAATGGCTCGACGCCTTTTTTCGACAGCCTGGTCGACGAACTCGACGGCCGGCCGAGAACCTCGTCGGGCGGAACGATGGGTTTAGCCTGACGAGGTTCTCGGACGTGTGTACGAGTCCTAAAACTTTCACACAGACCAAATCATTTCCAAAAACGTTGGGTTATTTTTATCAAAGACATGTAGCAGTATAAATTGTGGCCAAAATGTATGAATAAAAATTAATAATTTGCACAATTTTATCACAGAAACTAAGAAAAAATATATTTTTTCCAAATTTTCGGTCTTTTTTCATTAATAGCGCAAAAAATTAAAACCGCAGAGGTGATCAAATACCACCAAAAAAAAGCTCTATTTGTATGAAAAAAGGACAAAATAATCATTTGGGTACAGTGTTGCATGACTGAGTAATTGTCATTCAAAGTGTAAGAGCACAGAAAGCTGAAAATTGGTCTGGTCAGGAGGGGTGTTTAAGTGCCCAGTATGGAAGTGGTTAAATGATTTGTGGATGGAAATGTCGAGAGGTTGCAATTGGCTGTTAAGACCACCAGGAATTACAGCTAGATGAGTCTTCACTTCTTTAACCGCTTGCCACCCGCCGCCCGTCAAATGACTGCTGCTTGTTCTGGGCGAGTGTCATATGACGTCCTCACCTTCCCGGGCTGCTCCTGCCGCGTCACTGGGAACCCAATGCAGCGATTGCTTAGAAAAAGAGCAGAACCGTGGATCTATGGGTGTAAACCCACAGATCCACGTCCTGTCAGGTGAGAGGAGACTGATGGTGTGTTCCTTGTACAGAGGAGCACTGATCGGTCTCCTTCCCTTGTGAGTCCACTCCCCCTACAGTTAGAATCACTCCCTAGGACACACATTTAACCCCTTGATCACCCCCTAGTGTTTACCCCTTCCCTACCAGTCACATTTATACAATAATAAATGCATTTATACGGATCGCTGTATAAATGTGAATGGTCCTAAAATAGTGTCAAAAGTGTCCAATATGTCTGCCGCAATATCACAGTCAGGAAAAAAAGTGCTTTAACCATCTCAATTCAGGGCACTTTCACCCCCTTCCAGGCCATTTTCTAGCTTTCAGCACTGTTACACTTTGAATGACAATTGCACAGTCATGCAACAATGTACCCAATTTGAATTTTTATCATTTTTCCTCCACAAACAGAGCTTTCTTTTGGCGATATTTGATCACCTCTGCGGTTTTTATCTCTTGTGCGATAAACAAAAGAAGAGTGACAAGTTTGAAAAAAAACATAATTTTTTTATTTTTTGCTATAATAAATATATATATATATTTTTAAACACCTTTTTTCCTCAGTTTAGGTCGATATGTATTCTTCTATATAGGGGATAGATTTATAGCATTATTAATATTATTATTTTTTTTACTAGTAATGGCAGCTATCTGCTATTTTTTGCAGTTTCGCTAATATGTGCTCTAAACTGATCAAGCACTAATAAGGCAGGTTTTTTCAGAAGCCCTCCAGGACTTTTGGACCACACTTTTTCAACCCATACTCTCAGGCCCCCGTACACACGACCGAGCTTCTCGCAGAATCCAGCGAGAAGCTCTCTGGGAGACATATTCTGCCGAGGTTCTCGGTCGTGTGTACACTTCCGACGAGCGTTCCGTCGGGAAGCTCGTCGAGCCAAAAAAGAGAGCACGCTCTCTTTTTCCTCGTTGTTCAATGAGGACTTTGGCTCGACAAGCTTTTCCGACCGCTCATCGGGAACCTCGTCGGGCGGAACGATGGGTTTAGCCCGACGAGGTTCTCGGACGTGTGTACGCGGCCTCATTCTATTTTCGTCCATCCATTTTTCTCATGAACATGTACAACAACTCCTTGTGCAATCACTTCTTTTGGAAATGTTTTCCTTTTGAAAATCAACATGGGCGGCAATTTGGTGTCGTCTGCACAGCAGGACAACACAACCGTGTAATGGGTTTTCTCATGTCCTGAGGTTTTCACGGTTATGGTTTTGGCACCTTTCAGATCAACAGTCCTATTCAATGGCACATAAAAGGTTAGTGGGACTTCATCCATCCCAATCTGATCAATTTCAAAACCACTTTCTTCCTAGCATCAATTACAAATTTATGAAAAGACAGAATATTAGATTCATCTTTTGGCATTTTTTGCGCAATTCTAGTTTTGGTGCGCATAACAAAGTCACATTGCCTCATAAATCTGGAGCACCACGATGGTGCTCCAGTAAAATCCTGAATACCTTTTTGTACAGCAAGGAGTTTGGCTTCATATATTATCATTTTTGTAGAGACTGAGAAGTCATTATTTAGGTGAGGTGTGATCCATTCTTTCATGTCCGCGTCTAACTGTGACCACTTTGCAGAATGCCCACGAAAAGTGTGCTTACTTTTATTTGCTTCATCCTCCTGTTTTCTCCATTCTCTTATAATTTTTTTCAGTTGGAGGTGGCCCAAAATGTCTCTCTGCTGCTCTATTTCCATGTTCCTTAGTATATTTTACTACCTCCAGTTGAAAAGGAATTGTATATGCTAGTCTTTTCTGCTTTATCATCTTTTCTCCTTTAGCACCTGGTCCCTGACCCTGCTGTGGGTGGCTGGCACCTGGCCCCTGCAGTGGGTGACTGAGCTGGCACCTGGTCCCTGCAGTGGGTGGCTGAGCTGGCACCTGGTCCCTGCAGTGGGTGGCTGAGCTGGCACCTGGTCCCTGCAGTGGATAGCTGGGATGGGTGGTTGAGCTGGCACCCAGTCCCTGTAGTGGGTGGCTGAGCTGGCAATAGGCCCTACAGTGGGTGGCTGAGCTGGCACCATGTCCCTAAAGTGTGTGACTCCTCTTCTCTTCTGCCCATTGTGGGCGGGCACTGATTGCAGAGGCGAGGGACTGGAAGGGACTCTAAATGAGGGGCGACCAATGCGGCTAGACTGTCAATTTGCTGCTAGCAGCAGGTGAGTAAGCCCAGTGTGCGGAGCAACACATAATGAAGTTGTGTGGGCGTGCGGTGCGCCTTTGCGTACTGTGCCTGCTCACCTGCTGCAAAGCTTCCTGGGCTGGCTTCTTCTACCGATGCCGGTCACCCTTCCCTTGCTATATGATCACTATGCATGTTGATGTGGCCGGCCGGGCTCGAAATAGATGGTCGCTGCCACCGCAGACCAGTCTGACCCCACCAGTGAGTTCCAGCAGATGAGCCGGCTGCCTCCGTTCTGCCCAGTATGCAACACGTTGGCGGCGGTGATGGGGCGGCTGGTCGGTATTCGCTCCATAAGACACACAGACATTTCCCCCCATTTTTTGGGGGGGAAAAGTGCGTCTTATGGAGTGAAAAATATGGTATATCAAATTTGTCCATACCATATTTTTCTTTCCAACAGCTGCCCAATTTTTTTTTAGAGACGCTAGCATAAAAAATGTCCTGTCTATAATAAATATTTCATCTAATTTGCAACACTGATAAATTCAAAGTACACAGTAAAGCACTAGATTTCTAACAGGTATTTTTTTGCACCTATCTCTTAGATACAGGCCTCATGCACACTGGAGTTTTTTTTTTAGTCTCCTGGGCGTCTTGCTCCAAGGAAAGAAAAAGGAACGTTAAAAACACACCTAGTCACGTTTTGTAGAAGCGTTTAGATGCGTTTGAGTGTTTGAGTGTTCATTCATTCCATTGGCCAGATTCTGGCCATTGGAATAAATAAACATTCAAGCGCTAAACTCGACTAAGGCTTGCAGTGGATTTCCACCCAGAAATGGATTTTCCGCTGATCGGATTCCTCCCCCACTCCGGTGCCACATTTGGCATGTATCTTCTCCCACTTTTGGGCATAGAACTACGCAAATTCATGCCCCTCCTCCTTCCCCCTGCTGTCTCCTCGGAGATACACAGAAGACAGCAGGGACCATTCATATCACGCAGAGCGACTTGCACAAGCGGCAGTAGGAATCACGCTGTAAAACTGCAATTTTGCACACTAGGCAAGACCAGCCCCCCCCCCCCCCAAAAAAAAGCTCCTAACAGTGGGACTATTGTGAAGGGCTGGAGGGTGGATGTTATCTATGTAGCTGGTACATGCTTGCAGTATGCCTTGGGTTTGCCAATCTTTCCCCACAATCCAGTGTCCAATATTTGTCCATATACTATCTACGAGAGAGAGAGAGAGAAAGAGAGAGAGAGAGAGAGAGAGAGAGAGAGGAGATTAGGGATGAGAAAGAGGCAGGATGAGAGAGAGAGAGAGGGGGATGAGAAAGAGAGGGGGGATGAGAGAGAGGGGTGAGATAGAATGGGGTTGGGGATGAGGGAGGGGGACAAGAGAGATATAGAGAAAGAGAGAGGGGGGATTGGGGACAAGAGAAAGAGAGGGGATGAGAGAGACAGGGAGAAAGGGAGAGAGAGGGGATTGAGGTGAGAAAGAGAAGATTGGGAGTGAGAGAGAGAAGGGTGAGCGAGGGATAAGAGAGAAGGGGAATTGGGGATGAAAGGGGGTTAGAGAGTGAGGGGGGATAAGAGAGAGAAGGGGTGAGAGAGAGGGGTATAAGAGAGAGAGGAAGGGGGTTGATTGGGGATAAGAGAGAGAGAGGGGATTAGGGATGAGATTGGTATGAGGGGAGGATGAGATAGAGAGAGACAGGTGAAAGGGGGTGAGAGGGGGATTAGAAAGAGGTTAGAGGGGAGGATAAGAGAGAGGTGAGATCAGAGGGAGGGGGAGAGAGAGGGAGGATGAGAGAGAGGGGTGAGAGAGAGGGGGATGAGAGAGAGGGGGGATGAGATAGAGGGAGTGAGAGAGGGTGAGGAGAGAGGGCAGATGAGAAAGATCGAGGGGGATGTGAGAAGGATGAGAGAGGAGATTGAGAAAAGGGATTGAAAATGAGAGAGAGAAGGGGGGGGGTGAGAGAGGGGGCCCGAGCCCTGTCTGCAGTCCCTTCTGTGCACCCCCTCTCCCAGTCAGTGAGTAAGTGTGTTATGCCGGGTACCTCCTTCTATGGGACGTTTACGCTGGCCAGCAGCAGGCAGGGTCCTTCTCCCTCTGGCTGGTGAATATGGGGGTGCTCTGCTGTCATAGACCAAGCACCATCACGGGTAACAGTCCCTGGCTGCATGCGCCTCCTGTCTGTCCTCGTGGATCCTCAATCTACTTGTCCTTTGGCTGCTGTTGGAGCTGGGAGTGGAGAGGAGGTTAGATTAATTCAGCCTCTAGGTGGCCCCACCTTATTGCGGTTGCTGCGCCTGCTGCTCCTCACCTCTCTGGTGGTCAGGGAGCTCTTCCTACCGGGCACTCGCATCTCCCTGCTCCAGCCACGGCGCCATGTATGTGGGACCTGCACAACAATGCACAGCTGCACAGTCAGCACTATTCCGGCAGAGCTGCACTGGCTGAGGCTACCGCCTGGCCCAGAGACCAGCAGAAGTGATCCATCCATCTGGGCCAGCCTGCATCCTCCCTAGGCTAGGTTAGGCAGCAGTGCGCCCCTAGGCGGCAGTGCATATTAGGCGGCTGCCTAGTTTGCCTAGCGGGAGTGCCGACCCTGACAGCCTGTGTACCGAATAGAGATAGAAAGTGGTCTCAGCCTAGAATCCTCCCTAGGAGGTTATATATATATAGCAGTATAGGAGGCTTGGGTGGGCTCCATAGACACCAGCGCCCCAGGTGTAATGACCAGAGCAGACCGAAAGGCCACTAGGAGTGGTGCTCCAAGTACACAGATGGGGGTCACATTGAGTACATATCACAGCAAGTTCCATCACTACAACAAATCAGTGACAGTAATTTTGCCCTCCCCTTGATGCTACTAAAATTTAAATACTGAAGTCTTTTGCAAGGTAAATATGTTGTTTTTAACAGCTTATACTCAAATACAGTAAAACCTTGGTTTGAGAGTAACTTGGTTTGAGAGCGTTTTAATACATTTTGCCTTTGCCTTTCAAATTCTGAGGTCGCAGCATAAACTGTGTGGTACTTGCCTCCTTCATCTGCATATCTGAGCCATCCACAAAAAGTGTGTAGTCAGGGTTTTCCAGAAGAGTTTCACTCATGTTAGGTAAATGTGTGGTTTCCATGCGCATCATTTCAAGGCAGTCATGTGGAACAGTACAGGGGTCTTTTTCTTCACCTTCTCCGTTTCCTTCTTCATCTTCTCCATCTTGTCCCCCCTTGAAAAATGGCAGAAGGGTGGCCGGGTTGAGAGTGAGACATCTTTGGAGGGTCACGTTGTCTGGAGGAGGACAGGTGGAGGAGGGAGATTTGCAACCGAAGATGTCTGGCGGTGGACAGGTGTCAGGGTTGCACCTGATTCAGGATGGCAGCAATGTCATGCGGTGCCAGAAGAAGCAGGGGGTGTGCTAAAACGAGTTCTGAAGTTTTGTCCAGCAGTGTTTGGGCAGCAATGAATGGGCAGCATGTCTAAGCGGCATGAATAGTTCCCAATGGGTCTAGTCCGGTCTCCATGTGGTTGAGCTAGGACCCCTGTGGCGTGGCCATTTCTTTCCCACATAAAGAGTTTAAAGGGTATTCCATAACCTGGGAGGCCCAAAGCAGGAGCTGAAGATATTGCTTGCTTCAGCAGAAAAAAATTGTCCAAGGCCTTGCTTGAGAGGCTAAACAGATGAGTCTTCTAAGGGTAGGGGAGTATGTAGCTCCACTTCTCCTTCAGGCATGAAAATGATTGAGGCCTGTAGTCTGGACAGCACATCAGCTCCCAGCAAATTCATGGGACAGGTAGAGGAGACGCTATAAGGGGTGACACGGGTTTGCCCATTTCCTAGCGAGAGTTGGGGCGTGGTGGTGGTTGCTGATGTCCGCGTTGTCCTTCACGGGGGTCCCTGTCTTGTCTGGGATGTCTTGGGGCTCTACATTCTCTTCATCATGGGCCACCATGAGGGGCGTTGATTTTCTATACCTCTGGCCACCAACAGTAGATTGGACATCTACATAGAGCGGTATTCGGGGCGTGTCACCATCAGGCCTTTTCTGGTATCCTCTCTGAGCCCTGAGACAAAAACAGGTGATAACGTGTGTGCCTTTTCATGGCGAGAGAAGCTCAGATCATCAAAAGCTTGTATGAGTCTGGCATGATACTTTGCCACAGTCTTCCCTTCATCTTGGGTAATATCTTGGATGGTGGTGGTCTGATCCGCCAATTTCTCCTTTGCCCATTCGTGGAGTTGGGCACAGAACTCCACACCTGAGGAATAGAAAGTGGCACTTGTCATTGAAGGCCGCCTGCATGACCGGCCAAAAAACATGTCCTGCTTTAATTTGGCATAAGCTGATCAAATCTCTCCAAGCACCTGAGTAAGTTTCTTGTATCTGCACCATCTGGCAGTAGAAGGGCATTGGCTGTTTCTCCGGATCAGGCAGACTTGTCACTAAGGCCGCTGCTTGTGATGGGATTAAAGCGACATACATCAACGCTGCCCCTTCTGGCAACCAAGACTGGTGTTGGGGCGGGGGCTGACAAGGGGCACTGTTCTTTATGGTTGCCAGCATACGTTCCATATTCTCTCTGAACTGTGAGTCTGGAGCCGGATTGGTTGGGCCTTCATTGGTGTACCAAGATGGCCACCTGTAAGAAGTGTACTGGGCTGGGCAGGAAGTGAGAGCATGGGTGCACTAAAATGGGTGCTGGGAGGAAGTGCACTGGGCTGGGCAGCAAATGAGGATGTGGGTGCACTAAGATGGCTTCCGGGAGGAAGTGCACTGGGCTGAACAGGAAATGAGGATATGGGTACACTAAGATGGCTGCCAAGAGGAAGTGCACTGGGCGGGACAGGACATAAGGATAAGGATGTGGGTGCACTAAGATGGCTGCCACAGGAAGTTGTCACAGTGGGTACCTGAGCCGGGGTAGGGCAGTGTTGTCCCTCTCCTCCTCTGTTCCAAATTCCGTAGGTGGGGGGGGGGGGTTTGGAAACATCCTCAGGTTTGTGGTAAACATATGCAACATTATCTCCATCCTGCCCCCCTTCCTCTGGTGTACCAAGCTAGTATCCAAGCTGGCTTACCCTCTCCTGCTCCTCCCCAGCTGTGTCAGCGGGAAAGGTTTCAGGGGGAGTGCGGGCAGGCTAGAAGTTGATATCCCTTATCCACTGCTTCCTGTTCTATTTCTTCAAGCGACTGCCCAAACCCCCCTTTCACTGGATAATGAACGTTTAATCTGAAAACTAGCACGTCAGGTATGAAGGGAAGCAGCGGCTTGTGGCCCAATTGTTCCTTCAGGTAGCCACCTTCTTTTACTTTTACCAGTCCCCAACCCCTTTGATTTATTCCAAACAGTAATCCGCAAACACACTGAGAACAAGACATAACACCTGCTGCCTGTCAAGTCGCAAAAGCATCAACAGCTGTGATACACCCTCATGGGTTAACCATTAACCCTGAGAAACTTGTCTTAAAAGACATTTGTTGCAAAGTTCCCCTTCCTGTAAGGCAAACCTTCTGGACACCTACCCGTCTTCCCAGAGGCAAATTAGCTTTGGCCTCCTGGGTCAGGGTAATCATCAATTGCAACAACTTTCAGCTTGCTGAATTCGCAAATTTAAAAGACAGCAGACACTGAACAATACAAACACTAAACAAATACAGTCAGTAGAAATCCAATAGCAGGTTTGTTTTTTTGCAGAATACATATTGACCTTAATTGATGAAGACATTTGATTTTTTACATTTATTTATCGGTATGTTTTATAGCAGAAAGTAAAATATATATATATATTTTTTTTTCAAAATTGTCAGTCTTTTTTTGTTTATAGCGAATAAAATAAAAAACACAGAATTTACCACCAAAAGAATGCTCTATTTGTGGGAAAAAAAGGACATACATTTTATTCGGGTACAGTGTCGCACGACCACGCAATTGTCAGTTTAATCAATGCAGTGTAGTGTTGCAAAAATAGCCTGGTCAGGTAGGGGGTAAAACCTTCCAGAGCTAAAGTGGTTAAAGTGTATGGACACAAAAAAACAAAACAAAGATGTATAAAATTGCAGCTTACCAGTCCTAGGGTAACAACGTCTTCTAATACCCATACATAGATGGGCACATTGCTTTGTAGATCACAGAAGACTGCTTAACCTCCCTGGCGGTCTCCCCGTGTGTGGCACGGGGTGAGATTTTAAAGCTACGATCGGTAACCCCGTGCCACACACGGACTTGCCTCGCTGGATGCAGAAAAAAGTTTACTTACCTTTTCTCTGCGATCCAGCGATGAATCCCCGCAGTACACGGCGGCCGGATGTCCGCCTGATGCTGTGTGTTCCGCCGATTCCCTTCCCTGCGAGCGTCGCGACGTAGGGGGGGGAACGGCGCCAAATTTAAAAAAGTAAACAAACACTATACATACAGTACACTGTAATCTTATAGATTACAGTACTGTATGTAAAAAATACACACCCCCCATGTCCCTAGTGGTCTGCCCTGTACACTACATGTCCTTTTATATAATAAAAACTGTTCTTTCTCCCTGCAAATTGTAGATTGCCCATAGCAACCAAAAGTGTCCCTTTATGGCAAAAATTGTTTTAGAGCAGCTAAAAAACAGCGATAATAAATCAGAATCACTTGCAGAATTTAGCGATAGCGATTTGTGGGGAAATTCGTCATAAAAAAAAAAAAAAATAATGACAGCAAAAATTCTGCAACTGAGCAAATTTCAGTGATTTTGATTTGATTACATTATTGAATAATTTTTACTATAATTATATTATTATTTGTTATAATTTTTTATAATTATTTATTATATTATAATTTTTAATAAGAAAAAAAAAAAATCATACCCAGGATGCCTATTAGACTCTTGTTTGGATAGATTTCAGTGAGTTATTCCTAAGAATTACAAGCCTACAGTATAAAACGCCAAATTCCCTTGCAAATAATGGTACCGCTTTTAGCACCTAAAATCTGAAAGAATCATACCGCCAGGGAGGTTAAAAAACTCATAACATAATTTTAGCCTTCAGATCAGCAGACATGAGTTACTCAAGATTTCAGTCAGGATCAAGGGGAATTTTTCAGTATGTGCAGATAATGTACATAGCCTGAAAACAAAAAACAAATGCAGCTGCCACGTCTAAGGATTGGTAAGCTAAAATATATGCTCTACATACATGCTGGGTCAGTGACTCAAAGTACTGAAACTAGATGGTCGGCATGAGAAGAGGGGTAGAAAAAATGGAAGAAGAAACTGCGCTAAGAAATTTTTACATGCCTGCAAAGCTATGGTGTAGTCTACGGGTGTAACTAGTAAGCAGCGACTCTTCTGTAAAACATCAGAACAGTGAATAGAGTAAGAAAAATAAATAGAATTGCGCCATCTAAGAGCACACATACATTAGAAGGCTCTAATAGACACCAAGTGAGATGTGAAAAATGACCAATACAATAATAAATAGTTCAATTAGATTACTGAACATTGAATGATCAATAACATAAAAACATCTAATAATTAATCCCATATGGTTGGTGATTAAATGTAAGCATTAAATCAATTGTTCAAGTAGTTAATCAATAATAAAGTCCAATTCTGAAACAAAATTGATGACCATCCACCTGTGCAAGCCACTTAAAGTCCATCCACAAATGTAGACACTTCAAACTGGTGAAAAGATGCCTGTGAAATCCACCACCAAAGGAAAGATTCACTGCTTACCGGAACTCTGTGATCCCCATGACAGAAGATCAGGGAAAACATATCACTTGTACAGCCCATATTCAAAAGTATCCCATGCCTGCTTCTCCGCTAGTCAGATCCCACAGCAGATGTTCAGCCCCATGAGCAGATAGCGTGGTGTAGGAAAAGATAGTATAAAAACCTTTTGATTTATTGTTCTGATTTTTTCCAATTCACGTGAATTATTAGCAATATGGGGTGCTCAGCACAAATACCCGACGCGTTTCGGCTACATAGGCCTTCAACAGGGGCCCCACCTAATTTCAGTTCACGTTTTATGTGCACTGTGAGTGGTGCTAGTTACATGGTACCACATATTGTAGATTTAGCGCTACATTGTTTATATCCACTATTTGTTGACTTTGTTTGTTTGTGTGTAGCAGCTTTATTGTTTTTTTTGTGGTTAGCTCCGTTTTTTCCTTACATTGATATGGCCTACCAGGCCGGGGCGCACGTGCTACGTGGAGTTCCTGACTCTGGGCCCTCATGGCCCGGAGCAACTAAAGCTGCAGAGGGGCCCCAGTGACTTACTGGGTCCCCCACTTCTATGAGAAGATCCCAAGCGAGTTGTGCTGTTCGGTGGGGAGTCAGTCTGAGGAGAGCCCAGAGGCAGGCGATCCAATAGGGCCTAGACGAGCCATCGGGGATCAAGGTGACCGGACACTGCGAGTTTGTTTAATGGCAACCTGTCAGTCGATCACCTAAAAATCAAGGACTACCTGAAGACAATTCAGGCATGTACTGTACTGAGAAGGAATCACTCCATCAAGTTGTATTCCAGAGCAAGGGCCTGTGGCAGAGGTACCACTCCTATTTCCATTGAGCCAAGTCTGTGGCAGAGGCTTGTTTCCTTCTCAGGCCTCGTACACACGATCAAATCTGTCCGCTGGAAACGGTCCGCTGGACCGTTTCAGCAGACAGATTCGATCGTGTGTACGGCCGAGCCGACGGATTTGGCCACCCGACAGATTTCAAAGCATGCTTTGAAATCTATCGGGTGGGAATCCGTCCGCCCGACATGTCTGCTGGTTAGTACACTTACCAGCAGACATGTCGTCCCACACCGCCGCCGCCGAATGGATTCAACGCATGCGCGGAAGTGTTTTACTTCCTGGTGCGGTGACGTGGCGGCGTCAACGTCACCGCCACGTCACCGACACGTCAGCGCGCTCTCTGCTGGCGGGGATTTTGGTTTGCTCGTGTGTACACGCGAGCAAACCAAAATCCCAGCAGACAGATTTGTTCAAATCTGTTGGACGGACAGATTTGAACAAATCTGTCTGCTCGTGTGTATGGGGCCTTAGAGTTCCGAGTGATACTCCGGCTGCCAGTTCTGTGAGAGAGACTGTCCGGGTACACTACACCCCCTCCGGCTGGAGTGGCGACAAAGCAAACGTATCTTAGAAGCAGGACTGCTTCTGTACATAGTTAAGGCCTGAACCTGCAACTTCTTCTTTCACCATCTTTCCTCTATTCACCTGAAGTTACCTGTTGCAGTGTTGGCACAAGAATAAAGCACAGAAAACGACACTTTGCTGTTCTGGACATTCTATTAATACTCACACCATCTACTTTCATCATACCCCTAGACAAGCTACAAAGGTAACACGCTCATCCCAAATCTAACCAGCGGCTCCTGCAGGGGTAGCGCTACAGTTCAAAACAATAAAAAAACATACTTACAATTAGAACTCGATATGAAAGCCTTAAGTCCGATGCGCTGGCCGGTGCGCGATCGGACAAACCCATCCGTCTGGGTAAGCGAGCAGTGAACAGGAGGTGATGTCAGCACATCGCACTGCTCCGCCCATAACTAGAAGAGGGGTAACTATAATATTTTTAGAAAAGGACTGCCAATATAGGCAATATCTTTTGACAGGGTACCTTGAAAACACTGTAGTTACGGTACCTTTTAAGAGTAGAAAACTATCAGAGACACACTTTACCAAAAATAGTTTTCCAACGTTCTTCATTAACTTAAAATAGCCATGTGTAGCCATGTTGTTGTCCATGTTGAATATCCGATTAAATATTTTAAATATTCACTTTAATAACAAAGGGAAACCACATTGCTCAGCATGGTGGTACTTTCCACCTTCCATTCCCCTGTGTTTGTAATGAGAGGAGCTTTGTGTAAATTGTGACCTCCCACAGGTTTTTTCATTCTGTTACAAACCATTAAAACCATATTTGCTTACTAAGTAAAGAATGGACTGTAGAAATAATGAAAGGCAATGCTCATTTTCTGCTCTTGCTTAATAAAATCAATTATTATTATTATTATTATTTTTTATTTATTTTTTGCATTTTGCTTTTTGTTAAGTGAAAGTTTTAAACGGTCGTGTTATTGTGAAATATATTATTATATTAGCACTGCTTGTGACCTAAATAGTTAATTTTTTTTTTTAGGCAAGCTCTATGCCAAAAGGCTGTGCACATTGAAATATCCGGAAGTTTTTCTTCCTAAGGGACAGTGGAAAACAGCCTGCCTTTCATGAGTTTCCAACGCAGTGCGTACTTGGAAATGTAATAATACAGAATTCCTTGGGTAGAACTACTGCTGGGATTTCATTCTAGCTCAGGTTTAGAGACATCAAGCGACTATTCTACAGTCTAGGAAATGATCTTGTGTTCTTTTAAGGCAATGCAACCACATTCAAAGCCACTAAATACATGTGCATATTCTGTTATATCGATTTTCTAAAACCATTGCCTTAGTATGGCTCGATCTGTCTTATGTGGCTGTTAATCATGATGAAAGCATATTTAGGTTTCAGTTAAGGGATACATTACGTATAATTATCACTATAGCTCATGATATATGATGCAAATTAGAAAACTATATTGTTATTTAACAGCTGTTAAGTGCTGGTGATTAAAGGCGATGAAGTGGCAGAGCTCAGCAGATATTCAGCACAGAGCCTATCTAGACTTCATTATGCAAGAGAGTGCATATTGAAGCAAGTGGTATTATGTAGAAAAAGCAAAAAATGTTACATGATGAAATAGTGTGTGATCTAAGGACTAAAATTCCTTTAAGTTAAAAACTGTGCATTTTCTCTGCTTTTATTACCCTAAAGAATATGACAGAAATAGATACTGAAAAAACTGTTAGTAAAACAGGCATTGTTGCATTGGAATGATCTTTCTATTTTATTCTTAACCAAAATGTCCTGTCTAAATATTGCAAACAGGGTGGATGTGTGAAGGTATGAGCCACTCCTCTGGCTCATTCAGTTTTGTGGGTAAACCTAAGCTCTTGAGTAGCTTTTTTTTTTTTTTAGTAAAACAAAAAAATGATAGCCTTAAAACATATGAAGATGTGTGTGGAGCTCCACCTGCTGATGGAAGATGTACTTATGAATAAATCATATTCTGAATGGTCTATGGTTATTAGAAGCGTACTTCAAGGTTTAGTATTTGGACACTAATAAAAGTATGTAAAAAAATAAATAAAAAAATGTGCATACTGTGACCATAGCAAGTGCACTGTCACTATGCTGACATCGTACTGCTGTGGCGGTGATCATGTACAATGGCTGGCTGCTCTGATATCACCGTGTGTCAGTGCGACCAGCCATTGTCTCTGGTCACCGCCACAGCAGTACAATGTTCCTGATAATGGCTGCCTACTCACAGTGTCACTGCCACATCAGTCATATAATCCCTAATCAGCGCCACACTAGTCAGTGTCCCTTATCACCACCACACCAGTTACACTGCTGCCAGTCAGTGTTCCTAATTACCACCGCACCAGTCAGTGTTCCTAGTCACCGCTGCCCACTCACAGGGGGGGGGGGGATTTACTAAAAAAATGAAATGTGCAAAATCTGGTGCAGCTCTGCATAGTAACCAATCAGCTTCCAGGTTTTATTGTCAAAGCTTAATTGAACAAGCTGAAGTTAAAAGATGATTGGCTACTATGCACAGCTGTATCAGATTCTGAGTGCTGCAGTTTTAGTAAATTAAACCCACAACACTAAAGAAATTACACCTTGCTACAATGTGATGTAGTGAGTGTACAGCTAGTATAACAGTGTCAATTTGCTTTCCCTTTAAAATAACTTTAAGGAACACTAAAGTACACTACACTGACCAATATACTATACTGTCCACTACACTGACCACTTCACTGTCCAATACACTACACTAACGACTATACGGTCCACTACACTACACTGACCACTATACTACACTGTCCACTACACTGTACACTATACTACACTGTCCACTACACTACACTACACCAACCACTACACTGACCGCTACACTGTCCACTATACTGTCCACTATACTACACTGACCACTATACTACACCAACCACTACACTGACCAGTACACTGTCCACTACACTGTCCACTATACTACACTGACCACTACACTGACCACTACACTGACCACTATACTGTACACTATACTGTACACTACACTGACCACTACACAACACTGACCACTATACAGTCCTGCCTACAGTATTCCTATACTGACACTACATACACAATGCTGCTCTTCTACTCTCTCTCTCTCTCTCTGACTGCTCCCTCTCCGTGTCCACCCCCCATGGGAACAGCAACATGATTCTAGTGAGGGAGTCTCACTTTCTTGTCCTACATTGGTCTGGAGGATAGGAGGAGGAGAAGACAGCGGCTGCAGCAGCTCACATTTTTCATTTCTTGTCTCCAGGGGCGGACTGACAACTCATGGGGCCCCCGGGCAATATAAGATTATGGGGCCCCCCGGGCTTACAAATGGCCACAACGCCAGGAGGCAGTGCACAGGCAGGGCAGCTAAAATCGAATGATTTTCACATCAAAAGCATGTCAGTTTCGGACATATCCCGGGACAGATGTTAAAAAAAACACAGATTTTTACATACTGTCCCTGGTTTTATTGAGCCTGGCAACCTGTGATGGGGCCCCCTAGTGGCATGGGGCCCTCGGGCAGTGCCCGAGAGCCTCAATGGTCAGTCCGCCCCTGCTTGTCTCCTGTGTAGGCGGGACTACAGGAGCAACTGTGATTGCGGACAGGCCAGCCCCACGCTGCACATAACCCCCATAACCCAATCACAGGGTGCTCGACACTGAACATGGCGGCGTGAGCAGGGGGACACAGGAATTTTAAAATTAGGAGGAGGCAGCCAGTAGTGACACACAGTGGGTCACATGACACCGGGGAGGTAAAATAGCTAATTGGGCCCAATTTGGACATTTTCACTTATGGGTGTACTCACGTTTGTTGCCAGCGGTTTAGACATTAAAGGCTGTGTGTTGAGTTATTTTGAGGGGACAACACTGTCACTCTATTTTTATTTATAGCGCAAAATATAAAAACCACGGAAGTGATCAAATACCACCAAAAGAAAGCTCTATTTGTGGGAAAAAAAGGACGCCAATTTTGTTTGGGAGCCACGTCGCACGACCGCGCAATTGTCAGTTAAAGCGACGCAGTGCCGATTTCGCAAAAACTGGGCAGGTCCTTTACCTGCATAAAGGTCTGGGTCTTAAGTGGTTAAAATGGAGTTCCATCGAAAAATGGAACTTACGCTGATAGGATCCTCCCTCCGGTGTCACATTTGGCACCTTTCAGAGGGGAGGGGGAGCAGATACCTGTCTAATACAGGTATTTGCTCCCACTTCCGGAGATAGATCCCTGTAGACATAAACTTTGCACTTTTAAAAGTATAAATCCTTAGATCTTGCAGGTTTGAAAAACAAAAGTTTGGATGAATAATTTAAATGTCAAGTGTAGAATTTATAAACCAAAAGGCAGCCAATAAAGGAAGGCATTAATGTGAACTTATTTATATTTTGTTACTGAAATATAATGGCCATTTCTTACAAGATTCGATGTATAAATTGTGTTCTTTCTAACCGATCATTTTAACCCTACATTTGTAACAATGCACTTGCATAACAGTAGTAAGATCTTATATTGTGTGGTATAAATGCAATCGTTTGGCAACAGTCCCAGAAAATTGGAGTATATACTAAGTCTATTCTTTTCTCTGCTAGGGTATTTCAGCAATGAGGCAAAATGGAAAGTGCTAATGACCATTTTATATTTTATTTATTTATTTACCCATTAAAAGTGTGAAGTAAAGTCACATTCCTACAAGGAAACAATTCATGTATAATTCATCCTTTGTAGCATTTTGTAAAGCTGTACAATGTTGACAGCTAAACAAAGAACAATGTGACCTGGAAAGTGCAACATGGTAAAATTAAATAACAGCAGGCGCTTCTGTTCACACTTTTAATTACCAGCAGTCACTTCTGTAAAAAGGTGAGTTAACAAATAACTGCCAGAAAATGAACCTTAACTGGCTTCTAATTGTTTAATCCAGGATGTCTATTGTTAAATTTGTTCATTTAAAATGGCTTACTGATGCATTTAGCACTAGCTGAACAAATTACTCAGTAGGTGATAGAGACAGGCATAGCCATTTTGTGTCCTATTTATTTCTATGTTGTTTACCTCTTTTTGTATAATGAGGACTTGCTCTGCATTGGAAAGCAATGTTTGTTTTATAGGAACTTTTAATAAAAAATTAATTATCGATGCTGGAATAAGATAAGAATATAAAAATCATTGTGCTGGGAATTGTAATGTTCACAACATGTATATGTAATATCTGAATCTACATGCAAGGGAAAAGGAAAATACCTCACCCACGCCTGATTGAATGAGAGCATTCCCTTTTACAAGGCACCTGTCATAAGGTACAAATATTGACATGAATGTAGAGCAAAAACAAAAGAGTATCTTGGATTATATTGTGTTTATTTGCCAAGTAGCAAAGATTCGGGTCCCTTATAGACGTTTCTCAAGCTCACAGTCATCACAATATCCATCTTTACATGTGCCAACCTTTCAAATCATGTCATTACTCCCTATTTACCCTATAATTTCATAACAGCACCTACAGAACTGCAAAGATATTCTGAATTCTGAGTTTAAAACAGAATTATTGTCTTTAAAAGTGGTTGTAAAGGCAGAAGTTTTTTTTTTTATCTTAAAGTGGAGGTCCACACAAAAAGTGAACCTCCGCTTTTCAGAACCCCCCCCCCCCTCCAGTGTCATATTTGGACATTTCAGGGGGGTGCAGATACCTGTATAATACAGGTATTTCCACCTACTTCCGGGAATAGACTCCTGCGGGAGTCATGCCCCTTCCCCTCAGCTGTCTTCTGGGAAACACACTGGTTCCAGGAGACAGCGGGGACCAGAAAGGACGGGCCGCGCCGCTCACGAAAGCGCAGTAGGGAACTGGGCAGTAAAGCCGCAACACTTCACTTCCTGATTCCCTCACCGAGGATGGCGGCGGGGCAGCCGAGAGACGAGTGATTGCGGGCGTGCTGGACAGGTAAGTGTCAATTTATTAAAAGTCAGCAGCTGCATTATTTAAAAAAAATATTTTGTGTGGACCCCCGCTTTAATACATTCTATGAATAAGGAGAAAAAAGCCTTCTGTGTGCAGCAGTCCCCCTAAAATATATCTGAGGGCCATCTGGATCCAGCAATGTTGCACACGAGTCTCGATTTTCCGGTATTCTCCCACCTCATTGGCTGAGACAGCAGTGCAACGCAATTGGCTCCTGCTACTGTCAATCAAAGTCAGTGAGCAAATGAGGAGAGAAAGGGGGTGGAGCCAGGCGGGTCACAGCTCCGTGTCTGAATGGACACAGGGAGTTGCGGCTCGGCTTGGGTGCCCTATAGAAAACGTTTTGCTATGGGTGCACTCAACAGGAGGGAGAGGCCAGCAGCACCGAAGAAGGACCATGGAAGAGGAGGATCTGGGTTGCTCTGTGCAAATGAACTGCACAGAGCAGGTAAGTATAACATGTTTGTTATTTTTAACAACAAAATTTGACTTTAGTATCACTTTGATAACAAGAAGGAGGAGGTTTGGGACTTTGAGTGAGGCACATAAGTGGAACAATGGATCAGTTTGAAAAAGCGAGTTTAATAAAATGAACACAGGTTATATAAATATCTTGGCCAGCAGGCTCCATATAAAGATATAAGTTAACATCAAATATAGGTTAATCGCATCATATATGATAACGTAATGCATCTAGGATGGCCTGTAGAATAGAATGGCCAGTTGTCTCGGCGCGTTTTGGCGACTATATCGCTTCATCAGGAGCAATGCATTTTATCTGAAAAAAATATTGTACATGTGTATGAGGGCCAGTAAAATATATTAAAAACTCTCCAAATGGGGTGAAATAATATATAAGGCAAAAGAAAACAAATAAGGATATGGAGGAAGGAAATAATCCTGCCTCCTACTTACACATTAAAGCACTCAATGTGTTGGTGGCGCCATACCGGCAGAAATCGCCATGCATCTGAGCTGAGGGGACAAGGAGCCCCAAGGAAACTGGACCTCAACATTGAACTTCCAACGTGATGGTAAAGCCCACACTGGCACTGTAGATGATGCCGGGAGGTGACCTTGGAAGTGTCTAAGGAAATATGAGGGGAGAAAGTGTAGGGAACGTAAAAAGTATGCAGTTGTACTGTATAAGCTCAGAGTGATGAGCATTATATTGTTAAGTAACTAAACGTGGGATAACGCTGTGTTGGACAGATCTGGGAATATAAATGAGGGTGTAAGGAAAATATTAAAATATGGGATGAAGGCATGTGTTATGTGAAGAGCACATTGATGTGGTGTATGTGTAGAGTAGTGAGTGGTTAAAATAATTATAAAGAAGGAGTCACTATATCCAACTAAGGTCCAAAGAAATTACCTGATATGTGCCAAAACCATACTTAAAATGGTGAGGTATTGTGGGGAACCCGGCATCAGCAACCAGCGAACAGTGAGGATTCTCAGACCACGTGGGGAGCTATGAGGGATCCCAAGTCACCCCAGGGACACACCCCAGCGGCAGCCGACACCCATGATAACGAGAGGTCATCTTCTCCATGAGCACGCCATCCGATGGAGAAGAACGCTGGCGCGACTGCGTCAAAGGCGACGTCACACGCACAACGTCCAGCGTGGCACTCCAAAACTGCAAATTAAAATTCATGCACTCTCACCTTCAAAAATGTGTACTGTTTATTATAGCTCTCACAATATGTTTAGCATCCGCTGTGCAGACCTAATAGAAGGACCTAGAATTCTTTACGCCCATCACTGTACAGAACTGTTCTGTCTTGTATTCTATTTTATTCTTTGATTGAGAGTTGTATTTATTATTACAAGGAACAATTAGATGATAAGGGAACAGGAGAGAGGCGGATTAGGGTGGGAATTAAATGTAGCAAGGTGTCACTTTGTGAATGTAGTTTATAGACTACAGTTTGAGCCTAACAGGAACTCAGCTTCCTCTGGTGTCCATTTATTATATTGTTGCAGTTTGTTTGGTTTAGCTATATGGGTCCAATGCATGATGGACATTGTAGTACAGAGAGACATAGACTCTATTACTGTGGATTAGAAATAGACTACAATGCCCAGATTGCCACTGTGCTACCAAAGTGCATTGCACCATGCACAGACTGCTGGAGGGAGATTATTTAAGGTGAAGGAAGGCATTGTTCTGGCCTCTTGGGACGCCATCTCTCAACGAACAAGAGGCCTTCATTGAGTGAGTTTAGGCCGGAGAAGCCTGGGCGTAAAGTTGCGGAGACCAGATCATCTGACGGAAGAATCCTTACCACGGCTTTGCTGATCGGACCTGGAGAGGAACCGACCCACGCTCCACAGCATCTCCTATTCACAGCACCTTGTGAGCGGCTGAGCGGAGGACCAGGGACCAGAAGCTGAGGAGAGACTGAGTGCCAGGAGAGTCCAGATGGAGCATACCGGTGAGGCAAGGCCTCCTTTGGTGAGAGGGCACCTGCCCACCAACATAAATAGCTGTGTTGCAGGAAGGTGATCCCATAGCCTCACCTACACCTTCTGCAAGTTTCCGTGCCACAAATAGGGACACATTGCACCCCGGAATGACTTTGCGCTTTGGGAGGATCAGCGCCTTTATTGCCCTCACACTATATACTTTAGGTGTTTGTTCTTTTATTCATATCTCTTGTTGGATTACAAATTACTAAAGTGCACCAACTAAAGCTAGCAGAAGATTACCCTGAACTTGAAGGAACATTTGTTAATTCAGTTTGTTGTTTAAGCTGACACAGCAGGACACATGACGGTGCAACTGTCTGTTGGAGGGAGCTAAAGATTATACAAACTCATACATTTGATATAACTGTTTGAATATTCATTTATATAGTTGTTTGCTATTTCGGGGAGTTGGATGAGACCTGGTGGAGAGGTATCCCATTGCTGACATTGTTGCATTGGGGGACTGCTCCACTGTGTACTTACTCAGGTCCGGCCTCAGCTTGTCTTACTAGAACCTTTTTGTATAGCCTAATTCTGAGCCTGTTATAAAACTCTAACCGTTGATTCTTACAGGGCCCTTTTAGAAGTCAAATGTTACATGTATAATCGTTGTTTATTTTCTTCACCAAGTAAACTACTAATCCTTGGTTAAGCTATCTCTTGTGTGAGACTTTGTCTGTTGCATGTGTGGAGCAGGAAACCAGCAACAAGGTAGCGTTTTTTCTTTACACATATATTGGTATAGTACTGTATGGTATTATTGTGGTTTTCTACTGCTAGTGTGTCACACAACCACGTTTTTATCCAGGTGTGCCAGGGGAGGGTTTGAGACAAATTTCTGGGGTTGATAGGCAGAATGCAGACCCAAAACTATCCAACAGCTCCTACAGATGTAGTGCTACATAAACTACCCCTTTACAAACCTGGCTCCTGACAAAGGAGAACATTAGTTCCTACAGAGAAATTCATTTAAAAAAATATTTAAAAATGGGAACTTACCTTTGTTTAGATGCTCTATTCTGGGCCATACAGCAAGGAAAAATCATAAAATAGATTTCTTTGCTTATGAAGGAGCTGAGCAACTGTGTTTGTCAAATGAATCCTGTCTATACTGTGCAGGCAGATCATCATTATCAATTTTAACTAGATTCAAACTTATTTGATTTATTAAAACTGGAGCGCTCAGAGTCTGGTGCAGCTGAGCATGGTATTGGTAATTGAGAATCTGTGGCAAGACTTGAAAATTCCTGTTCACAGATGCTCTCCATCCAATCTGACAGAGCTTGAGAAAAGAACTATGGGCAAAAATGTCACTCTCTAGATGTGCAAATCTGGTAGAGACATCCCCAAAAAGACTTGCAGCTGTAATTGCAGCAAAAGGTGGTTTTTCTTCAAAGTATTGACTCTGAATAGAAATGCATGGCACACTTTTCACATATATATGTGTAAAACATTTTGAAAACCGTTTATCATTTTCTTTTCACTTCACAAATACTGTATTTATTGGCGTATAACACTCACTTTTTTACCCTGAAAATAGAGGGTAAACTGTGCCTGCGTGTTATACGCAGGGGGCTGTGGAAAGTTTTTTTCCTGAAACTTCCCTCTTAAAGTTAGGGTGCGTGTTATATGCCTGTGCGTGTTACATGCCGATAAATACGGTATGTGCCACTTTGTGGTGGTCTATTACATAAAATCCCAATAAAATACATTTAAGTTCCTGG
This sequence comes from Rana kukunoris, assembly GCA_029574335.1. Lineage (NCBI taxonomy): Eukaryota > Metazoa > Chordata > Amphibia > Anura > Ranidae > Rana > Rana kukunoris. Next base: position 329,861,675 of record CM056049.1, read on the forward strand.
TTGTAACACAACAAAATGTGGAAAATGTCAAGGGGTATGAATACTTCTTCAAGGCACTGTATATCACTTTCTTCAGACTGCAGCACTGCTTACATCACCTCTCACTAAAGCTGAGGACATGGAATAAATCAGACACTGCAAGCTGGCATTTAGATAATAAAATATTGATAAGGCAAAGGGAAACACAGATTTGCAAGTGTGAATGCAGGTTCTATTTTGAACTTGCAAACTGTTCTTTCTGTGGTAAAGCCAGACTCCATATATTTATACAAACATAACAAATCAGTGCTGGCTGCAATACTCATGTTCCCAGAAATCTCATGCCTTGTACACGCATGACCGGTTTTCATGTCGGATAAAAAACTGATGGTTTTCCTGATGGAATTCCTCTCAAGCCTGCTTTGCATACACACGGTCACACAAAAGTTTGGTGGACTTTTGACTGCCAGGAACGCTGTGTCGTAAAAGACTACAACGTTTTTTTTCCCCTCGGAAAAGCATACAGATGAACATTTTTTTCCGCTAGGATTTTTTCCTGACGGAAAAAAAGAGATCCTGCTCTTTTTTTTTTTCCCTGCAGTTTTCCCGTCGGAAAAACTGCAATTGAGCATATACACGGCCGGGATTCCAGACGAAAAGCTCTCATCACAGTTTTTCTGACGGAACGTTTCAGCAGACAAATCCGATCGTGTGTACGGGCGAGCAGACAGGTTTGTCCATCGGACAAATTTCAAAGCATGCTTTGAAATTTGTCCGCTACAAACCTGTCCGTCGGATCTGTCCGCTGGTTAGTACACTAACCAGTGGACAGAACTGTCCGCACATGCGTCGAATGGATTCGACGCATGTGCGGAAGCATTTTATTTCCGGGTTTGGTGACGTGGCGGCGTCAACGTCACCACCACGTCACCGCGTTCCCTGGCCGAGGGGATTTTCCTCCGATGGTGTGTACACACCGTCGGACGAAAATCCGGAAGGAGACATGTCCGCTGGAAACGGTCCGTCGGACATGTTTCAGCGGACATGTGCCTCCGTGTGTACGCGGCCTTACAGTATCTTCTGGATTGAATAATGCCTTGTTAATCCACTCCAAGGGTTGCCATCACTTCAGTGTGGGCCCACAGTACACTGTGATAGCACTTTTCTCTCATCCCATTACATCCACACTGTGCTGTTCAGGTTCCCTGATGTAAGTAACTCGGTCAGAAGACTTCAGAAAAAAATTTATGCTTAATATGAATTTTTGAAAATGCTATTTTTTTTCAAGGGTAGTGGGGTTCAGGGAAGGGGGAGGGAGTGGAATGGCTAATTTTGGTTTACTGTATATTTTCTGTTTTGTCTATTTTCAACTACCAAATAAATTAACATATTTATGTTTGTAATCCTGCACTGTAGCTGATAACTGCTGTGGACCATTGTTGCTGCTGTATTGTCCTTCTGCAGTATGGACAGAGTTAAACATAATATTCATTAATGCAGACGTGCAGCAGCCATCTTTAACCACTTAAGGACCGCCTACTGCACATTTACGTCGGCAGAATGGCACGGTTGGGCACATCAACGTATATATACGTTGATTTTAGTACCCAGCCGTGGGTCGCGAAGCTCCAGGACCGGGACCGCGGTATTCGCGGACCCGATCGCCGCTGCAGTGCGGCGATCCGTCCCTGGAGCGGAAGAACGGGGAGAGCCGTGTGTAAACACGGCTTCCCCGTGCTTCTCTGTGGCCGTAGCATCAATCGCGCCATCCCTGTAATAGGGTGACGCGATCGATGACTTTACACCTACAGCCACACCCCCCTACAGTTGTAAACACAACACATAGGTCACACATCCCCTACAGCGCCACCTGTGGTTAACTCCCAAACTGCAACTGTCATTTCCACAGTAAACAATGCAATTGAAATGCATTTTTTGCTGTGAAAATGACAATTGTCCCAAAAATGTGTCAAAATTGTCCGAAGTGTCTGCCATAATGTCGCAGTCACGAAAAAAATCGCTGATCGCCACTATTAGTAGTAAAAAAAAAAAATTAATAAAAATGCAATAAAACTATCCCTTATTTTGTAAACGCTATAAATTTTGCGAAAACCAACCGATAAACGCTTATTGCGATTTTTTTTACCAAAAATAGGTAGAAGAATACGTATCGGCCTAAACTGAAGAAAAAAATGTATTTTTATATATTTTTGGGGATATTTATTATAGCAAAAAGTAAAAAATATTGCATTTTTTTTAAAATTGTCGCTTTATTTTTGTTTATAGCGCAAAAAATAAAAACCGCAGAGGTAATCAAATACCACCAAAAGAAAGCTCTATTTGTGGGGAAAAAAGGACGCCAATTTTGTTTGGGAGCCACGTCGCACGACCGACCAATTGTCAGTTAAAACGACGCAGTGCCGAATCGGGGCAAGGTTCTTTACCTGCATTTTGGTCCGGGTCTTAAGTGGTTAAGGATACCACTTTGCAATGCTCATTTATGAAGTGTCTTCAGTGCAGGGGAGGTAACCATTTTGGCGGGTTCCGGAGGAAAAAAAGAATGGCTGCATACCGCATCAAGATGCTATCTAAAAAGCAATCACTTTATTCCAATATTGTCAGCTTACATACATCACCAAAGACAAGAGTTGACATGTTTCACACAGTAGCATGCCTAATCATAACAAGGCTGCTGTGAGCTCTACCACTCAAATGCTCAGGTGCATACCTGTTTAGCAACCATACTAAGCCCATGGCATTAACCCCTGCTTGATAAGTTCCTTTAGTAAATATATAAAATCAGTACACATATCCACATTAGATGTATGAAAAGGAAAAAAAAAAAACTAAAATGAACTGGAGGGTGGTGACTGGCTGATGCAGCAGAGAAAATAGAAGTGTGGAGTGGAGGCTGCTAGGTGGAAAGGAGGGATAGCGCCACAAGGTTGCAGTGAAGTGGAAACAATGGTATGTTTCCAGAGTCTGGAGCTATCTGATACTGTGCTGTCCAGGAGATGAGTGCTGCTCAGAGACTGCTACTGCGATTATACTCTGTGCAATGCTCCATGTTATGGGACCTGGAACCTGAGAGCCCACACTGTGGATCAGTGTGTCTCTTGCTGGAAGTGGTGAGTGACTGTGATATCAGCAGATCCCTGACCATTAGGGGAGGACAACAGACTAATACTGCTGTGCACTAACTTTCGAGGGAGGATCCTTTTCACAAACCTATGTGGAAACACCTGGAGTTATCATAGCACCTACTGTGGTGAGAGGCCTCTTGGTCACTGACTTTTCTTGTTCCCTGGTTTCATTAAATAGTTCTGCCATAGTAGGGTTGCCTTAACTCCCCTTTATTTGGGAACAATTCAGTGTCCCATTGGATTTCAAAGACTGCACTCCCACTGCTTGTAGGGAAGGAAAAGATAGACTGTCTCAGCAAGATTGAAAGAGAGAGATTGGATTGGATTGGATTGGATTAAATACTTATAGAGCGCCAAATGCAAGTTGTGATACTCGCGTCTAAGCGCTTACCAACAAGCTAAAAAAAACAAAAAAAACAGAAATATAAAAAGAAGGGGGGGGGGGGGTGTCGGGGCACAGCAAGCCTATCCCTACTCCCTGACAATGGACCGCAGCCTAGGATTAAGATGACAGCAAGTCCTATACCTGGTTGACTTAAACGTGACATTTACTAAATCGGAGCACGTCCAGGGACTCAGAAGAGGGTGCCCTGGGCCTGGTAATATATTAACATCATACAAGTTAAGCTCTTGTCTGCTGGGAACTGTTGTGCTTTCTTCAAGATTTCCAAATTTGGCAGCCAATTTTTTTCATCATTCACAGGCTAATGTGACAAAATGTGAATTGTTATAGCAAGTTAACACTCTCTTTATATATGGTTGCTAGATAAATGCAGTTCAGTTATGTTAATTACTGTTAGTTAGAATACTACAGGTGTTAAACCATACCTCTCTGTGGAATGTTCTTGTCTTATTGATTGTTTGTATAATTACAAGCTCCGCTTGTTTGTTCCCTCCCTCCTCCACATTTGCAACTTCTTGGGGGGGAGCAGGTACCTGTTTTTTGACAGGTACCGCTCTCACTTTCAGCTCAGATCTCTGCTGCAAACTGTGCTGAAAGTTCAGCAGCACTCCTTCCCCTGCAGTCTTCTGGGACACATACCATGTCCCAGAAGACTATGGGACCATTAACAAGACACAGCACGTCTCATGCATGCGCAGTAGGAATTCCTGTTTCCCTTACTAGAGATGCAGGTGCCTGTACCTGATGATGAGGACATTGCGGTATCCCTGGACAGGTAAATGTCCCAATATTAAAATTCAACAGCTACAGTATTTGTAGCTGCTGACTTTTAAAAAAACTAAAGGCGCCTGAAGCTCCTCTTTAAATCAATGGTAGTGGGGGTTTTGCACACAATTCTTGTAAACCTCACAAGCCAGTTGTACAGCTGCTGGATCATATCCACGAACCCCAGGCCTCTTCATGTTTCCTGGGCTACGTTGTCCCACCTACAGAACAGGGAATGGCATGGCAGGTGTCGCTGGGTAGAGGGGAGGAGACCAGTGAACATCAGTTCAAAGGTCTCCCCTAGCTACTAAAACCTGCAAGTGATGAAGATTAGGTCAGTTTTGGTTTAGGTGTCACTTTCTCTGACTGCTGTGGGCAGGGAAGAACTGAATAGAGCATGTAATAGGAGGGCCGTGGAACCCAGAATCTCTTGGAAAGTATATGATACCCTTGCTTCAGCTCCCCACGCACCTCTTATGTCTAAATCACCCTGTATCTATTAGGGCCTGGTTTCAGACCATGAAACCAGGATGTCTTGAAGCCCCCAATTCGGACTCACAAGAATTTTGCAATGAATTGTCGGATTACTTCATTAATAAAATCGAGGGAATCCGTGAAAGCATTCAGCAAAACAATTCCCCCCTTAGCCCCCCCCCCCCGCAATCTTTCACACAACACCCACAGTAATTCACCTCTATCAGGTATGTTCACCCTGGAACCCGTCTCCATCGATGCCACAAAAAATATCATTGGGGCTTTGCGTAATGGCACAGCACCAAATGATATCATCCCCACAAAACTGCTGAAGGAATGCGCCGACATTTTGGCGCCCCCCATCATGCAGCTTATCAACCAGTCCTTCAAGGAGGGCATAGTGCCCTCACAGTTGAAAGAGGGTGTAATCCAACCCATCCTGAAGAAACCCACCCTAGACCCCAAAGACCCACTACACCGCCGTCCCATAACAGCCTTAAATGTACTCTCAAAGGTAATGGAAAAAGTAGTGGTACAACAGCTGCAACAGCATCTAGATACCCACAAGCTACTTGATCCATTTCAATCGGGTTTCTGTCCAGGACACGGGACAGAAACTGCATTGCTCAAAATATGGGACGACGCTCTCGAGGCCGCAGACGAAGGAGAATCTTGTCTTCTGGTTCTGTTGGACCTAATCGCAGCTTTCGTCACTGTAGACCACAAACTTTTATTGACACGGCTAGCTGAAGTAGCCAGAGTCGCAGAAGGCGATTTATCTTGGTTCTCCTCTTTTCTGGAAAACCGATCGCAAACAGTGAAGTTAGGACCCTTCACATCTGAGAAACGCACAGTATCATGCGGAGTCCCTCAAGGATCGCCTCTGTCACCGGTGCTGTTTAACATCTATCTTCGTCCTCTTTTTAAAATTATCAGCAGCCAAAAACTGCTTTATCACTCATATGCAGACGACACGCAACTGTATTTCCGCATTAGCAACAAAAAGGATCTCCATCTCAATCTAGAGACATGCCTCTCTTTGATAGAGGACTGGATGACAAAGAGTTATCTCAAACTCAACGGAACGAAAACAGAACTTCTCTTGTTTCACGCCAAGCAAAGGAATCAACCTGCAACAACCTGGACACCCCCGCCCATTCTGGGCAAAATCATCACCCCTAGCGCCAAAGTCAAAAGTCTCGGGGTCATCTTTGACTCCTATATGACAATGGACGCACAAATAGGGGCAGTAGTCAGCGGATCCCACCATCTGCTGCGCCTACTACGCAGACTTACCCCTTTCATCCCCAAAGAAGATTTAGCAGTCGTGGTGGGAGTAATTGTTAACTCCAGACTGGATTATGCAAATGCCCTTTACCTCGGACTCCCCAAATACCAAATCGCTCGTCTGCAAGTCGTTCAGAACACGGCTGCCAGACTTGTGACAGGGAAAAAACCCTGGGAATCCATCTCACCTTCACTGAGAGCCCTTCAATGGCTACCAGTTAAAGACAGGATTTCTTTTAAAGCACTCTGTCTAACGCATAGATGTGTCCATGGGAATGCCCCCCAATATCTATGCGGAAAAATAAAAGCTCACAACCCCAATCGCATTCTGCGATCCACCAATCAAAACCTGCTACAGATCCCGAAAGCCAACTACAAGTCCAAAGGAGAAAGAAGATTTGCGGTCCAAGGCCCCAGACTATGGAACGCTTTACCAACCAGCATTCGGTTGGAGGAAAATCACTTAGGCCTCGTACACACGAGGCAATCCATTTGTTCAAGTCGGTCGGACCGACCGATTTGAACAAATCTGTCTGCTTGGATTTTGGTTTGCTTGCGTGTACACACGAGCAAACCAAAATCCCCGCCAGCAGACAGCGCGCTGACGTGTCTGGGATGTGGCGGTGACGTTGACGCCGCCACGTCACCGCACCAGGAAGTAAAACACTTCCGTGCATGCGTCAAAACCATTTGGCGCGTGTGCAAGAAGACATGTCTGCTGGTTAGCATACTAACCAGCAGACATGTCGGGCGGACGGGTTCCCAGCCGACAGATTGGTAAGCATGCTTTCCAATCTGTCGGGTGGCCAAATCCGTCGGCTCGCCCGTACACACGATCGAATCTGTCTGCTGAAACGGTCTAGCAGACCGTTTCCAGCAGACAGATTTGATCGTGTGTACGAGGCCTTAGCCTTCAGGAGAAAGATCAAGACTCATCTCTTTTGATATCAAAGGAGACAGGAACAACAAGCGCCCAGAGGCGATTTAGTTCGCATGTATAAGTTTTTCATTCATTCATTCATTCATTCAGGGGCACAGGGTGAGCAAGAAAATAATGGACATTAAGAATATGTCTTGGATTACTTAAAATAGGACAGTAATATTTATCCACAATATCTCCCAGGATATATGCCATATTAGAAAGAGTCACTCATTCATACTGTTGGGACATATACTGTAAGGAGATGCTAATGTGTTGAACTCCAGAAACCTATCTGTTTGTTATAATGTAAATGAGTCTAGGATAACTTCAAAGGGTCTTTCATTGTGGCTTGTGCTAATTGACCCTGTAATTGTGTGAAGGAGTTCTGCGTTGATTGGTGACAATGTTGATTGTGTCTTCTGAGCTACAAGATGGCAAGCCTAGCCTAAAGGTCATGTCTCCGAGTCACCTTGGCTGCTTAAAGGGATTAGTTAATTAGCTCATGTTTTTTTATAATCACTTATTTCCTTTATTGTAACAAATTTCATTTTGCAAACAATAAAATAAAAAACAAAACAGAAAAAGACAATAAACAGAGACAAACAAACCCTGTGCATTAGCTCATGTTAATTAGGTCTGGTGACAGGTGTATTTTCAGAGTAATATGAGCAGGATATGTATGCACCTCCTCTTTTACTGTATATAAGCCTGTAGTCTTTCAATAAAGATTGTGGGCCAGATTCTTAAAGGAGATACGATGGTGTATCTCTGCTTGCGCGGCTTTGTATCTATGCGACTGATTCTCAGAATCAGTTACGCATAGACTTTGCTTAGATCCGACCGGTGTAAGTCACTTACACCGTCGGATCTAAGTTGAAATGTTACGCTGGCCGCTAGGTGGCGTTCCTGTCGATTTCTGCGTCGAATATGCAAATGAGCCTGATACACCGATTCCCGAACGTATTTGCGCGCCATCGTCATAGTTTACGTAGTTTGCGTAAGCGTAAGGTTACCCCTGCTATATGAGGGGTGACCTTGCGTAGGTCCGGCGTAAGCCATGTTAAGTATGGACATCGGGACAGCGTTGTGTCTCTCCGTCGTTTACGTAACTCGTCGCGAATATGGCTGTGTGTTAATTACGTTGCCGTCGAAATCCATGTATTTGCGGCGTACTATGGAGCATGCACAGTGGGCTACGTTTACGGCCGGCGCATGCGCAGTTCGTTCGGCGCGGGGGCGCGCTTAATTTAAATACAGCACACCCACCTCCTTCCTACTTTGAATTACGCGGCCTTACGTCGCCCATTTAAGCTACGCCGCCGCAAATTACGGAGCAAGTGCTTTGAGAATACAGCACTTGCCCATAAAAAGTGCAGAGGCATAGCGTAAATGGGATACGCGGCAAATACGCAAAACTACGAGAATCTGGCCCTGTGATTCCTGCTTAAACCTCAACATGGAGCTTCGTCTCGGAGTTGTATTTGGGGGAGAATTATTCCTATGGGTTTCTTGTTTGGCTGATTAGAGTGTCTAGTAGCTGCCTTGTGTTTGGGAATAGAATGTCCTAAATGACTTCAACCCCTTTCATACTCTGTGTGTCGTTACAGAGCACAACTTCATTGGAGGGCAGGGGGGACTTTGGGGGTCTAAGAGAGCCCTGTTGTTTCAGTGGACGTGTTACAGCAAAATGCTATCACATAGGTGGCTTTTCAGCAATATAGTTAAGTAAAGAAAAATGTTAAACAAAGTACCATATTTATAGACGTATAAAACGCACAGGCTTATAACGTGCACCCTAAGTTTAAGGCCTCGTACACCCGATCAAATCTGTCTGCTGGAAACGGTCCCAGCATGCTAGACCGTCCCAGCAGACAGTTTCGATCGTGTGTACGGCCGAGCCGACGGATTTGGCCACCCGACAGATTTCAAAGCATGCTTTGAAATCTATCGGGTGGCAATCCGTCCGCCCGACATGTCTGCTGGTTAGTACACTTACCAGCAGACATGTCGTCTCGCACCGCCGCCGAATGGATTCGGCGCATGCGCGGAAGTGTTTTACTTCCTGGTGCGGTGACGTGGCGGCGTCAATGTCACCGCCACGTCATCGACACGTCAGCGCGCCGTCTGCTGGCGGGGATTTTGGTTTGCTCATGTGTACACGCGAGCAAACCAAAATCCTAACAAACAGATTTGTTCAAATCGGTCGGTCCGACCGATTTGAACAAATAGATTGCCTTGTGTGTACGAGGCCTAAGAGGGAAGTTTCAGGAAAAATAAATTTCACAGCCCCCTGCATATAACACGCAGGCACAGCTCCCCCTATGTCTGGTAAAAAGACATCTGAGGTGATGACATAACAAATCGCGAGAAAGGTGTCATTAGGTTAACAGGGTTAATAAAGCAAAGATTTACATACCCGGAAGGAAAGACAGTTAAAAAAAAAGCTTACATTTTTTTTTTCTTTCTCTTACATTTTAAATGTTTTATTTTTTTGTGTTTCTAACTTTTAATAAAAATTTTAACTAAATTAGATGTTCTTTTTTATGCTCGATAGGTGGATTCATTTAAACGGTTTATGCAAAATTCTTGTAAAACTCTATTGCTTTTATGCAAAATATCTCAGCAAAGTACAGTAACACCAGCAACTGTTTAGCTTTAAAAGGAACAATTGCATCTCTAGGTTCACAGTGTTATTTTATAGGATGTGAGTCACGTGCACATTATAATCTTTCTTTTATGCTGGCTTCCACAAAATATGTGAATGTTTTATAGTTCACTATAATAGAGCCATATAGATATCTTGCCAAGTTTCGTGAAATAAAATTAAAGCAATAAACTAGAAGATGCACTCATCTAGCTTTAATTATATGCCTGTGTATGGAATCTCACCAGAATCCACAAATTTCAGCAGCCCAAATCAGCAATTTTAAAATAGGTACTAATCCCAAGGTGAGGGATGTGTATTTGGAACATGCTAAATTAAAGCAGTTTCTCATGTAAGTGTTTTTTGTTTTTCCAGAGTTTCAATTATTTATATGAGAAAGAGACAATACACTCCACCCTTTAGTGGAAAATATAGGTGATATATGTAGTTTGAATCATAAATACGTAAGGCTTTATTGCTATTGTTGTTCTGTAGTTCTATTAGAAAATTGTTTCTTTTGTCTTCTTCCTTTTAGAAATGTTTGCTAAATTAGCAGAATATAGGAATAATAACAATAAAAAAAAAATACAAATACAACATATACAACATTTGAATTAGAAACAATACTTTTTATAACACTTCTTTCTTTTGATAAATCAAGTATTATTAAAACTATAGTTGTGTGCAAATTCAAAGTAACATACTGAGAGAAACTGAAATTGATTTGCAAATTTTGTACCCAGTGTGGGCAAAACAGCAACAATAAGATAATGAACATGATCATTTTAATAATAAATGTCTCTGGCAACCATTCAACCAATCATTCAACAGTCTGTTGACCTGAACATATGCTAGGTGCAACATGTTTTATTTTATTTAAAAAAATAATCTTATTGTTTATATTACCTGTTAATACAACAATGGCTTGTATAAAGAGGTAATAAATATAGCTGCATTTTCAGTATCTGTGGCCATTCTCTTGGCAGAGAATGTATATTTTAAAGTCTGAGCAGGTAGTCCCTATGGCTTCTTTTTTACTGACAAAACATGAAAATTGTATTGACAAGGCACATGTTATTCTGACATCCTAAAATATGAAACTCCTTTTAGAAATTAGCACAATCGACATTTAAACAATATGCAAATACTAACAATAAACATAGCAAGAAATCTTTCTGGCTTTACAATTAAAAAATCAAACCATTGTGGCAAAATTTGTGCATGACTAGGACTGTGAAATGAGAACCTTAAGATGGAGGAGAAAAACAAGTTCTGCAGTGCATGTAGTGCGCTGTGGCACACGGTAGTCATGGTCAGGTTAAATTTACAGTGGCAATTACTTAACAGAAACGTATTGGATAAAGGAACGCATACACATACTCACCTAGGCGATGCTGCATTTGCCCCCTGCTGCCTCTAAGACAGAGAACCTTTGATTGCTCAGGTCTCAGTCTTTATTTAGCAGAGATCCAGAGCTGTCAGTCACCAACTCCTTCCTCTGCCCCCGGAGAGCCAGGCTGTGGAGGGGGCAGGAGCAGCTGGCTCAGGCTCTCAGTGGCATGCTGAAAGAATCTAGTCAGATCCTGACTTAAAGTTAGGATTGCTCCAGAGTCTGCAGTGTCTGAGTGATGTTTTTAACCCATTGTCAGGTGAAAACAGGACACAGGAGTGCAGAATTACTTGCACTCCTGTGACTCACAGGAAGAGTAGGGCCAAAAGAGCTTTGGCCCTACTTCTCCTTTAACAACTGGCTTACTGTGCACTTATACCCGCTTCCTGCTTATGCCAATTTTCAGCTTTCAGTGCTCTGTGAATGACACTTGTGCAGTCATGCAACACTGTACCCATATGACATTTTTATATATTTTTTTCACACAAACAGAGCTTTCTTTTGGTAGTATTTAATTACAACTGTGTTTTTTATTGTTTGCTAAACAAACAATAAAATACCTAACATTTTGAAAACAAAACACAAAATGCTTTTCATATTTTGTCATAAAAAAATTCAGGTAATTTTTCTCCTTCACTGATGGGCATTGACGAGCACTGATAGGTGGCACTGATGTGCAATGATGAGGTGGCACTTGTGGAACTGATAAAGAGGCACTTATGAGGCTTCACTGATGGGTGGCACTAATAGGCACTGATAGGTGACAATGATAGGTAGTATGGAGAGATGGCACTGATAGGTGGCTCTGATGGGCACTGATAGGTGGCACTGATGCACACTGGTAGACAGAACTGATAAGTGACACTGATGATGAGGCACTGATGGGTACTGACTGGCAGCACTGATGGGCACTGATAGGTGGACACTGATTGACAGCACTGATGGACACTGATTGACAGCACTGATGGACACTGATAGGTGGCACTGGTGGGCACAGATTAGCAGCACTGGAGGGCACTAATTAGCAGCACTGATGGGCACTAAGGGGACCGATGTCCCTGTATTAGAATGCCGGTTAACAACTTTCTTCTTTTCCTCATGCTGACAGCATGTGAAAATCTTTTTTTTTTTTACCAGCTTCTGTTTTCTTTTGCGATCAGCTTATCACGTGCCACCCAGGGGGCGTGCTGTCAAGCATGAGAACATCCATGGACGCCCTCCCGGCAAAGGAAGCCTGCACTGTAGCCATCTTTCGGCTATAGCACGGGCACCAAGTGGTTAAAGATGGATGATGAAACAGAATACTAAGTTTAGTCACTATACAATGTACACAATGTCAATACTCTTAACTATTGTGCCACAAGTGACTCTCTCACACACACACACACACACACTCAAACTCAGGACAAATAATAATAATAAAAAATAGAGTTTAATTTAAATATGCTTTCTGCAAAATATGTAATTTTGATTGCCTTGGCCTACTTAAAGAAGAACTGTTGAGACAATGAACAATCTGGTCAGAACTATCTAATGTACAATAAAGTGTATAGAGTGCAGAGTCAGGAGTAAGTGACATACAACACAGAGTAGAGTACAAAATTCAGGATGAGAGGGGGGTTGGAAAGAATAAGGGTAGAATATGGGGAAGGAGGGGAAGTGAGAGAGTGGGGGGATAGAAAGAAGAAAGGGCAGGGAAGAGAGGAGGAGAGGGGTGAGAGGGAGAAGGGAGAGGGATGGAAAAAGGAAGAGGGGAAGAGAGTAGAAGAGTGAAAAGGGGGGGAGTGCTCAGAGTACAGAAGGCTCGCTCACTCACTAATTTTGGACCCCCATGCTGGTTTTCCCAGGACTTAGGACACATTTTCTGCCCAGCACCCACTGCACAGAACTCTTTTTATGGGCACAGTGCTATTCCATTGCGCACCAGGAGGCAGAGTGTGGGGTGGGGTGGACAAAGGGGGTAGCATAAAAGGTGGAGTATGGGCCTGGGTAGACAAAGGGGATAGGATGGAGGGTAGGTCAGGTACAACCTCTGTCCTCTTCATGCAAGGGGACAATTTTTTTACATTATGCTAAAATGCACTGGTAATTGCTCTAATAGTACATTGGTTCCTCTGACAGTCCGGTAGTTGTCTGCTCTTACAGCAGGTATGACCGGATAGGTGACTGAGAGCTTGCAGGAGCCCTGAACAGCATCTATGATCTGCTGATTAACCACTTAGCAACCACCTGCCGAAAAATAACGGCGGCAAGGTGGTTGCTTAACTCTGGGATCACGTTATATAACGTGATTCCAGAGTCGCGCTCCCGAATGTCCGTGGTCCAGAGGACCCGGCGGGTCACGGATCACGGTAAATCGCCGCTGATATCGGCGGTTTACCACGTGATCGCGCCGTCCAATGACGGCGCGATCAGATGTAAACAGACCGGCGTCATTTGATGACGCCGGTTCCTCCCTCCTCTCTCTGTACCGATCGGTACAGTGTGAGAGGAGAGGGGAGGGAGCGGATGGCAGCGCCAGTGCTGCGGGCTGGATCTGTGACAAATGTAGTCACAGATCCATCCATCCATCCCTCCCTGCTCAGCTATCCCTGCTGCACATACTCTGCAATGCTGGGCAACACTCTGGGGGGGCAATACTGGGCATACTCTGGGCATACTCTGGGGGGCAATACTGGGCATACTCTGGGCATACTCTGGGGGGCAATACTGGGCATACTCTGGGCATACTCTGGGGGGCAATACTGGGCATACTCTGGGCATACTCTGGGGGGCAATACTGGGCATACTCTGGGGGGCATACTCTGGGCATACTCTGGGCATACTCCGCAATACTCTGGGCATACTCCGCACTCCGCAATACTCTGGGCATACTCCGCACTTCGGCAATACTCTGGGCATACTCCGCAATACTCTGGGCATACTCTGCAATACTCTGGGCATACTCCGCAATACTCTGGGCATACTCCGCAATGCTGGGCAACACTCTGGGGGGGCAACACTCTGGGGGGGCAACACTCTGGGGGGGCAACACTCTGCAATACTCTGGGCATACTCTGGGCATACTCTGGGGGGCAATACTGGGCATACTCTGGGCATACTCTGGGGGGCAATACTGGGCATACTCTGGGCATACTCTGGGGGGCAATACTGGGCATACTCTGGGGGGCATACTCTGGGCATACTCTGGGGGGCATACTCTGGGCATACTCTGGGCATACTCCGCACTCCGCAATACTCTGGGCATACTCCGCACTCCGCAATACTCTGGGCATACTCCGCACTCCGCAATACTCTGGGCATACTCCGCACTCCGCAATACTCTGGGCATACTCCGCAATACTCTGGGCATACTCCGCAATACTCTGGGCATACTCCGCAATACTCTGGGCATACTCCGCAATACTCTGGGCATACAGCGCCCCTGTCCCCGTGAGCTCGCATGCAGAAGCGAACGCATACGCAAGTCCCGCCCACATATGAAAACGGTGTTCAAACCACACATGTGAGGTATCGCTGTGAACGTTAGAGCGAGAGCAATAATTTTGGCCCTAGACTTCTTCTCCAACTAAAATGATGTAACCAGTAAAAATATTTAAAGCGTCACCTATGGGGATTTTTAAGTCGCAAAGTTTGGCGCCATTCCATGTGGCCACGCTGTGTCAAAAAGTCCCACACATGGGGTATCGCCATACTCGGGAGGAATAGCAGAATGTGTTTTGGGGTGTAATTTGTGGTATGCATATGCTGTGTGTGAGAAATAACCCGCTAATATGAAAATTTTGTGGAAAGAAAATAAAAATGAAAAAAATCTTGATTTTGCAAAGAATTGTGGGAAAAATTACAACTTCAAAAAACTCACAATGCCTCTTTCTAAATACCTTGGAATGTCTTCTTTCCAAAAAGGGGTCATTTGGGGGGTATTTGTACTTTTCTGGCATGTTAGGGTCTCAAGAAATGAGAGAGGATGTCAGTACATCAGATGTGATCAAATTGATCAATTTTCAGTAATTGGTACCATAGCTTTTAGACCCTCTGGGCCAGATTCAGGTAGATGAGAGTATCTTTCCTCTGGAGTAACGCTTCTCATTTACGTTACTCTGAAGACCCTTTCAGCGCAAGTCCTGTAATTCACATAGCAGTTGCGCGTAAACTTGCGCCAGAGTAACGATAATGCGCTGGCGTAACCCGACGCAAGTGGAAGTGGGTGTGATCATATGTAAATGATGGGTGGAGCCCAGCGCAGAGGCTTACGTTCAGCGCATCAACCACGGAGCATGCGCAGTGAGTGAGGCTCCACTCGCCCCCTTTGTGCGCATGCTCACAACTTCCGTCGGCACCACTGCACGGGAAACGTCAGCGCAATGCCTTCCGTTGGGCGTGTAAATGCGCCCGTAGAAGCGCCATTCCGGCACTAAAGTATATCCTGCTCCCCCTCCCCGCAGTGATGTTACTTTTGTTCTGAGATGGCTGTTCCCGTTCCCCGCAAACACACAGGAGAAAGCTGAACTTTAATGGCCAGGAGCTGTCAGCCATCATCTCGGCTATGGAGACCTATGATGTCTTCCTCCATGGCTGTAAAATTTGACAGACAAGCATGGACAGAGGTGTTGTCCTGCAAGTTGGGGTGCTCAGCTAGCTCTTATCGTCGGTAACGCTGCTGTAGCTGCTCTCCTGCTGACCTGTGGCCATCTGGAGTAAAGATAAAGCAGCCTTTTGTAGAAATAACTTTGCGCCGGACGGACGAGATACGCGCGGCGCATGTAGCCAGCGTATGGTGCTAATCCGTTCGTGAATTGGGAAAAATCCCTCATTTGCATATTTGCAGGGGAAATCAATGGGCGCGACTGATGCGCCCAGCGAAAATAAGCGCTGACGATACTCTGGCGTCGGAACGTTCCGCCGGTCGCAAATGACCCGTTATTGGGCGCATCTAGTTTGGTGGGTACGGGCACATAGAATCGACGGCGCATCATCACAGTTACGCGGCGCATATCCAAATACTCCAGCGCAAGTGTTCGTGAATCTGGCCCTATAACTTTCACCCAGACTAAATAATATCTAAATTTTTTTTGTTTTGTTACCAAAGATATGTAGCAGTATACATTTTAGGCCAAGTTTATGAAGAAAAATTACTTTTTTGCAAAATGTTATAATAGAAATGAAGAAAAATTCATTTTTTTACAAAATTTTCGTTCTTTTTTCATTTATAGTGAAAAAAATAAAAACCGCAGAGGTGATAAAATACCACCAAAAGAAAGCTCTATTTGTGGGAAAAAAAGGACAAAAATTATATTTGGTTATAGTGTTGTATGACTGAGTTATTGTCATTCAAAATGTGAGAGCACCGAAAGCTGAAAATTGGTCTGGTTATTAAGTGGGTTTAAGTGCCCAGTAGTCAAGTGGTTAAGAGTGCAATGCTTTACAGGCTGTTGTGCGAAAAAAATATTAAATGCACTACAAAAAAGATGTGCATTTATTATTTTTTTTTTAAATGTTAACTCATCCTGTAAAGACACTGTACCTTCTGCTAATGGGTTACAGTGACAAACATGTTTCAAAGTTGTGAGTGTCAAAGGTGAGTTTGTATGTTTCAATGTTGATTTTACATAGTTACAAATTTGAAGATATCGTAAAAGTTGCATAGAAGGACGTATGGGTGGAGCCAGCTGTGACGTCACCGCCTTCTGACCCGAAGCCATTTTTATGTATCTGTCAATTGATTTTATGAAAGTGCTTTCTTATTCTACAAAATGTGAGTTTAATGTTTCACCAATAAAGCCAAATTTATTTTTAAATGGAGTTGACTATAAGGCCACGTACACACGATCAGACTGGTCCGATGAAACTGGTCCGACGGACCATTTTCATCGGACCAGGCTGAAGTGGTCTGATGGTCTGATGTGCGTACATACAAATTCGATCAGACCAGAATGCGGTGACATAGAACACAACGACGTGCTGAAAAAACAAAGTTCAATGCTTCCAAGCATGCGTCGGCTTGATTCTGAGCATGCGCGGGTTTTTGGTCCGATGCTTTTGTGTACTAACCATCTAATCTGTCCGACGGACACCTGTACGTCGGACAGATTTTAAAGCAATTTTTAAAACTTTGGTCCAACGGACAACGGTCCGATAGGCCGTACACACCATCGAATTGGTCTGATGAAACTGGCCTTAAGACCAGTTTTATCGGACCAGTCTGACCGTGTGTATCCCAGATATCCCAGATATCCCAGATATACAGAGCATCCCAATAAAGGCGTGCTACAGAGGCCAGGGAGGACTTGCCATATTAAAGGAAGCTTTTGAACCCATCTTCCCATGCTGTTTTAGACCTAGCTGTAACTGGTGGTCAATTTTGTCTGTTAAGCCTTGCATTCTGCCACACGATGGTGTCCTTTCACAAGGCACGGAGTGGGGATTTGTCTCTTCACTTTCTAGAGACACTTAGTGACCACCAGTGGAAGTGGATCTGTGGGATTATTGTGGGACTCTTTTTCTTGAAGTCTCTCCCCTTTTTGGACTTTATTGGTTTTATTTAGATGTTAATGTTTATTTGTTTTTATTTTATGTTACAATAGCATGGCACTGTTCTTATATGTTTGTATACTGTGGAAATATCACATGGTGTGCTGCTGCTGTGTTACTCGTGTCAACATGTCATAGGCTTGATGGAAGCCTAAATTACTCAACTATTGAAAGTTCCCAGGATCCTCACAACTGGGAAGAAAAGAAGAGTTCTACCTTATGGTTGTCAAAGGTATACGTGGCGATTATAGCCTACCTAAATATTTTACCTAACCCTATTTTATCATAGAATGTTCAATTATGGGGTTATCAATATGCTTTCAGTTATCTGGAAAAAAATCTATTGCTATAGTGGCAACCAGGTAAGCCTCTAAATGTACCCACATATTAAAGTTTTGCATGATTTGAGGCAAGGGGGGCTATTTGTGTCACTTGTGGTATTGTCAGACTTCC
Organism: Rana kukunoris; assembly: GCA_029574335.1. Taxonomy (NCBI): domain Eukaryota; kingdom Metazoa; phylum Chordata; class Amphibia; order Anura; family Ranidae; genus Rana; species Rana kukunoris. Next base: position 329,879,666 of record CM056049.1, read on the forward strand.
GCTGGACGAAATAGATTGTTTTTAGATACTCTCAGTCTTATGTCATGCAAGAAAAAAATTAAGCAGATCCTTTGGAAAGATCTAAGAATGTGTAGGGAGGAGGTTCTGAAAAGAATATAATAATTTACCAAGTAACATCTTTTTTAGGGCTGCTATTCTACCTAGCCATGAAACCTGGCACTTTTTCCAGGATTCTAAGGTGGTAGTGGTTTGACACAAAAGACATTCCATGTTCACTGCATAGTGATACCATAATGTGCTATATATACCCAATTATTGAAGACACAATGAGACGCATTAAAAGGGAAAGTTTGCCTTAAGGTAGTTGGGCAGTTGGTCAGTAGCAGCTTTTATAAATAGGGCCAAGGGGTCCATTACAATAACAAATGACAACGGTGAGAGAGGACACCCCTGTCTTGTACCCCTATGGATGGGGAACTATGGTGATTGAAACCCAGCAAATTGCACAAATTTTTTATCAAAAATGGCTGAAATTCTGGATAGAAAATAGAGGCCAAACCCCTGTGTTAACAAAAGGGAGTGTGTAAAGGTGATCCGCTAATCTCTACTCAGCACCTTTGACAGGGGGGGAGGAGCACCAACATGGCGCCGTAGGAGTGAGGGCGGCAGGAAGCTCCCGACCTCTATGATCCCCGCCAGGTGAAATTTGACGTAGCTTATACATCCCATGTAAAGTATCTGAAGGATTTGACCCGCTCTCCCTTCCGGAGCCCTAAGCCCTGAGTCCTGACCCTCTGCAAAGCCCCTTACCTCTGGTACGGTGTCAGTTGCTGCGGCTCTGCAGGCACTGGAATGTGTTGGCGTGACACCGAATCGCTTGGTGTGCGTGAGGAGTGGAGGACTGGGCTTCGGTACATCCTCTCTGGAGCCCAGGCTCGGGCCTCTGTTAGGCGAGCCCGTCTCGTCCTGTCCGGGATCCCTGACGGCCAACAGACGGAGGTGTGTGGTCTGGGGGGAGCGGTTCTGTGCTGGGACAGCCCTCTGAAGCCTCTGCCTCATTGCACTGGAGTTGGTGCACCCGAGGACTGTGGGGTGATGCCGTGGATGCTGAGGACATCGAGGATCTGGAGACGGTCGGAAGGCGCCGAGGATTGCCGAGGTTGCCCACGGGCGAGCGAGGGGGGCGCTGAAAGTGCCAGGGAAACGCCGGGTGTCGTTGGGACCCTACAATCCTAAAATCCTTGGAGTCAAGGCGGACACAGGACGGACTGGTGATCTGCTGACAATACACGTCTGGTGCCTATGGAAGGCTGGTAAGCCAGATCGGAGGAAAGAATCTAAACAGCAGTGATAAGGTAAAGCAAGATTGTCAATATCTGATGTAATACCTGAGGAGGAGGAACCGCTAAGTAACTGCTAAGTAAGACTCCAGCAATAGAATCTTTTGGTGTCATAGAGGCATAAAAGACTGTCACTATGAGACAAGACTAAGACTAAGTATAAGAATATAACTATATGATCTCTCCCTCTTCTGCTGAATATCTGTGAACATCTGCGCTGTCCAACTAGTTAGTTGTAAAATCTAAGAAAAATGCCTTGAGGATTGTGTAAAAAGAAATAACTGTGTAAAAGGAATTGGCAATTTTTTTTACTCTTAAGGACAACTAACTTTTGGAGATTGTCAGGATCTACAGAACCTATTGATTGACTTTTTGTACCTGCTCTCCCTCATAAGGACAAACCAGTCAGCTGTTTTGGTCTCTCCCTCTAAGAGGGTTTAGAGACACACAACATAACATATTTATTGCATATTTATTGCATATTTATTGCATATTGCATCTATGGTTCTGCTATTTTTTTTTGTATGTTTACCTCTATATCTTCTCTGTCTGTGATATTTAAGGCCGTGTACAACATCTAGTTGACTGCCTAGAAGCGGGCGTAGGATGGTAAAGGTATACCTGACATCTGAGATAGCCCCTGGTAAAATCTACTAAGGAAGCAGGATATCCTGGAGAGATATTTAAAAGGGTATAGCCCAGTGAGGAAATTATCTGATGACATAGACTGTAGTTTTGCTATTCACTAGTACGGCCCTTCCTGTCCTTTTTATTTATTTTTTGTGGCAATTTGTTCCATCTGTGCTTAGTGTAAACGGAGAAGATGGTGAGAAAAACTCCCAAGGTCAATGAGGGGGAGGGATCCGGGCGCAGTACAATAAAATCATACCTATTAACGGAAGGCCCAGAACAAATAGCTGAGACTCCTTTAAAGAAAAGTGGAGCCCTCAGTTCCCCAGTAAAAAATAAGGGAGGACAGGAACTAAGGGAGGACGGGCCCCCTGGAAAAAGTAAAGGTAAAACTAAAAAGGCTCAATCCCCAGAGATAAATAGTCAAAATAAGAACCAAAAAACCCCTGAGAGAGAACAACAAAGTAGCCCATCCCAAGAGGCTTTACATGCCCCCCCAACAAAACAAGATATGTTAGATATGATGGGAATGATATCTAGACTAGAGCAAACTATAAAGGGGGAAATGGGAGCAACAAGAAGAGAGATCCAGGGGGTCCTACAGAGAGTAGAGGGAATAGAAGAGCAACTAGCAGAACATAGAAATGCAATAGAAGAGTTAAGAGAGAGGGCAGATATGGATTGGATTGAGATCAGAAACACTCGGTATAAGCTAGAGGATCAGGAAAACCGAAGAAGGAGGAAGAACCTTAGGGAAGGGGTCTCCCGGAAGAAGTGAAAGATACTGAATTAACCCAGATGCTGCAAGAAATATTTAATACTGCCCTGAAACGAGAGACAACGTTACCGATGCACTTTGAAAGGGTACACAGAATTCAGAGATCATACACTAAGGATACCCCAAGGGACATTATAGTAAGGTTTCAAGATTATGAACAGAAGGAGCAAGTCTCTCAAAGCACAAGGAACTCGGGCCACATGGAGTATAAAGAGGTTAAGTTGCTTATTTTCTCTGATCTGTCCCCAGAAACATTAGCGCGTAAAAGGGCTCTGAAACCATTAACTAACCATCTTCGGGTTAATAATATAACTTATAGATGGAGTTTTCCGGCCTGTTTATCCGTAAGCAATCAAGGGGTCTCAGCATATGTCTGGTTTCTGGAAGATATAAAGGAATTTTGTAAAAAATTAAATATTCAACATATACAAATAGATAATTGGGAAAGGAAAGGAGACCACCAGGTTGGAGAAGGTGGAAGGAACAGGACTGGCAGAGAGTTTAGGATGAAGACGAGTGGCGGGAAGGGGGGGGGGGTCGTGCCAATTGTATGCAGGGCTCTCTCCCTTTTTTCTCTGGTCGTTGCAGCTGCCTTCTTTGCCCTTTCTTTCCTGGTCCTCTCTTTTTGCTTTTTCACATGAAGGTATGGAGATGACGGGGGGGGTGGAAGTGGGGTCATAGGTTCAGTTAAGGACCACAAAGGGAACGGAGAAAAAAAAAAAGAGGAAAAAAAAGGGAGAAGAAGTGGGAAATGTATTTTAATCACCTGGGGAGGGAGGGAGGAGGGGAGTTGATATGCCTGCCCTTACTTCCAGAGCAATCTCTCACCTAGAGCCGGAGGATAGGGGGGACATATAGACCCCCCCCAAGAAAGGCCCGCTCGGCAGGATGCCTGGCTGGGCACAGATCCAGACAGTCTTAACATTGGTGTACAATGTGATGGGGGTGGTGGGGAGGGGGAGGGGGGTTTGTGTGATGTTTGTGGTCTCAAAATGCTCATAATAAAGTCTGAAAATATTTATATTTCCATGCCTCCTCTGCCTACACAAGGGATCATCGGCTTCTGAAGATGATTAGAATTGCTATAAGTTTAAAAATCAGGGGAAAAGGGGGGATGATAAGATGGGGGTAAGGAAGAGGAAAAAGGGAAAAGATGGAGGTATTTAAAATAATGACCTATAATGTTCGGGGCTTGAATAGTCCAAATAAGCGATTCCAGATTCTGCAAGAACTGAAGAAACTGTCAGCTAACATAGTGTTTATACAGGAGACACATTTTAAAATGACATCTAAGACTAGTTTAAACACTAAAAATTACCCCATATGGTATTACAGCTACTCTCCAAATAAGAGATCGAAAGGAGTCGCAATTGGGTTTGATGGGAAAACAAGGTTTATATTAAATGCTTTGGAGATGGACCCAGAGGGCAGATACCTGTTTATCAGAGGATCCCTTTGTAATGTGAAATATACATTTGTAAATGTCTATTGTCCTAACCTCCGTCCAGCAGCATACCTGAAAAGAGTTATGTCAAAATTAGAGAATTTTAGAGAGGGTAAGGTTGTAATGGCGGGTGACTTTAATTTTGTCTTGGATCCTAAGATAGATACGCAACCGGTATCACTGAGGTCCGGAGGTAAACATTTAAGAGGATTAAAAAATAAGCTGCATCAAATGCATCTTGTAGAAGTGTGGAGAATTCTCCATCCCACAGACAGGGACTTTACATATTATTCCTCAGTCCATAAATCATATTCAAGAATAGATTTTTTTTTATTAGATCATGAGTTGCTGGAAGGATTAAAAGGAATAGATATAAAAACAATAACACTCTCCGACCATTCTCCAGTGGAAATGCTGCTGGAAGTGGGAGGGAGACTAGAGAGTCGAAGACCATGGAGAATGGACGAATCACTTTTGTATGATACCAGAATAGCTGATGACCTAGAAAAGGACATGAAAATGTTGCCCCATTGACGCTGTGGGAAACACATAAGGTGTTCATGAGAGGCAGGATGATAGCGGAAAAATCTAAGAGGAGGAAAATTAGAGAAGCCCAGAGGCATTCATTACTTAAAGAAATCCAAGGTCTAGAGCAGAAACATAAAGGAACCCAGGAGGAGGAAATATGGACATTATTAATAAATTAAAGAGGTAAACTTTATGACTTAATGGAATTAGAGACCAAATGGGTATTTGACAATATGAATAAAAAATGTTATGCCCTGGGGAATAAGCCAGGGAAATTCCTAGCAAGAACCATAAAACCAAGAAACTTTATCTCTAAAATGAAGGACAGCAAAGGGGGCATGGGTCACTCCACCAAGGATATAATTAATATCTTTCAAGAGTATTATCAAAAACTATATAAGGTCAATGAAGAACAAGACCCAATAGAGATACAGAATAAAAGCAGAAAAATCAGACAGTACTTAGAAAGAGCGAAACTCCCTGTATTACCCAAGGAAATAATTAAAAATCTGGAAAAGGAAATATCAATAGAAGAAATAAAACAAGTAATCAGAAGTATTAAAATGGGGAAAAGTCCGGGGCCTTATGGGTACACCTCTTTTTATTATAAAAGATTTGGGGAATCTCTTACGCCTTTCTTTCAGGGATATATAAATTCCATAGGGGAGGTATGAAAATACGCAAAGAAGCACTAGGAGCACATATCACTCTAATAGCAAAAGAAGATAAGGACCCGTCACTATGTGCTAGCTACAGACCCATTTCTCTGATCAACGTTGACATGAAAATCTATTCAAAGATCCTAGCAGAAAGATTAAAACCGCTTATGCCTGTTCTGATTGATAATGATCAGGCAGGATTTGTCCCAGAAAGAGAGACAAGAGACAATGGGCCAGATTCAGGTAGATTGGAGCATCTTTACTTTGGAGTAACGTTTCTCATTTACGTTACTCCCCCGACACTTTCGGCGCAAGTACTGTTATTCACATAGCACTTGCTCCTAAACTTGCGCCGGAGTAACGAAAATGCGCTGGCGTAACCCGACGCAAGTGGAAGTGGGTGTGATCATATGTAAATGATGGGCGGAGCCCAGCGCAGAGGCTTACGTTCAGCGCATCAACCACGGAGCATGCGCAGTGAGTGAGGCTCCACTCGCCCCCTTGTGCGCATGCTCACAACTTACGTCGGCACCACTTCACGGGAAACGTCAGCGCAATGTGTTCCGTTGCGCGTATAAAAGCGCCAGCGGAAGCGTCACTCCGGCGCAAAAGTATTTCCGTTTCCCCCCACCCCAGGGAAGTTACTTTTGCTCTGTTATGGCTGCTCCCGCTATCCCCAAAGAGAGGAGGAACCTCAATTTCAATCCTCAAGAGGTCTCTATTGTTATTTCGGCTATGGAGACCCACAACGATGTCCTCCATGGCAGGAAAAGCCGAAAGACCACCCGGGAGAGGAAGCAGGCCATCCTGGCAAGCATTGCTGCCAGGGTTAATATTTTGGGGTACTCCACCCGGACTGCTGGCGATATTGCCAAGAATATCAACGATCTACGGCACAAGGTTCGGGGCAAGGTGGCCACCATTAGGAGGCATGAGAGTGGCACGGGTGGTGGACCCCCATGTGCGGTCAGCCTGACCACAGAGGAGGAGGTGGTCGCCCGCTGCCTGGAGAGGGAGCAGTTGGAGGGGGTCCCTGGATATGACTCCATGGAGGAAGGCTCCAGGACAGGTAAGTGTTTTTTAACCCCTATTTGGTGTGTGGCATGTGGGGGGGGGGGGAGGGTACATGTGCCAAGTGTGTGGGACCACCAACATGTGTCTGCTTAGTGTAATCTACAGATGACGGAGCTGGGACATCATCTGTCGGCGGCCAGTCCACCCCATCCCCCCAACGGCATCCAGTGCCCGTGCCCCTGTGTGGTCAAGACACCGAGGTGGAGGAGGAGAGTGCCCACACCTCACCTGCAGAGGTCGTTGAGGAGGAGCCTGTTGGGGCAGAGCAGGACATAATTTTATATTTGGATGAGTCCTCCTCTTCTGCAGGGCCCTCTCAGATCCCCTCCCCCATCATAGGAAGCCCCTCAAGGGCGACTCCATCCCCCCGGGGACAACCATCTACTGGCCCCAGGAAGGCCACGCGTAAGACCAGGGGGGTGTCTGATCTGGTCCAGGACCAGGTGGCGAGGGATCATGCCAGGCAGACCCAGCAAATGGGGGACATAGTTGGGCACCTGGACAGAGTGGCTGACAGCCTGTGCTCCGTGGCCCAGATATCTTCTGCAGTGCAGGATGTGAGCTGCAACTGCGCTGCAGTGGTGACCAGTCTGGGGGAGGTGCAGGGTGACATAAGGCACCTCACTGCAGCCGTCCAGGCAAACACAGCTGCCATCCGGGACCAGGGGAGGCTGAGTCGGCGGGCCCATCATTACCAGGTCACCCGGCAGCTCAGGATGCAGGCCCAGCAGCTCAGGGTGCAGGCCCAGACCAATTCGTACCTCGGCCGGATTGCCGTGGCCTTGGAGGGCATGCAGGCCACACCTGCCAGGAGTGGCCCACCCGGGGATCAGCCACCTCCAGATGCCCCCCCACCCCCACCCACTCCATCCAGGCAGCTGAGGAGCCAGAGAGAGGCCACCAGAAGGAGCCCCCGGCATCCTCTGTGATGTTTTTTTTTTTTAATGCTCAGGTTATGAGATTTTTTTATTATTTTTTTGGAATGCTCAGGATATGAGATTTTTATTTTGTGATTATACTCTGGATATGAGATTTTTATTTTGTGATTATACTCTGGATATGAGATTTTTAATTTGTGATTATACTCTGGATATGAGATTTTTAATTTTTGATACTGCACACGTTGCAGTGTGAATGGTGTGTGAATGTGAGGGGGTGGCACTCCTGCCAGTAAGGGGTGTCACCCTCGGCCGTGGTGGTGAAGTTAACCCCATGGCTGTATGAATGACGTGTGAAAGGTGTATGAATGGACAGCGACATCATTGGGGCCTTGACGCCGGCGTTGCTGCTCCCAAGTCCTACATGCTGGACTTGGGCTAATCCAATGTGATGTGGATGTGGTGTGTGTGATCTAGGGACATCAGTGGTGTGCATGCGTGCATTGTCTGTGTGATTAATGTTTTGGTTTAGTGTCCAAAGATGCCTACGGCGAGGACCCTCCTGACTGTTTTCCATCAGCAGACTGGTTCTCCTCTGGCAGGTGGGGACTGTGTGGGTCGGGGGTCAGGTCATCACGCAAGTCAATCTGCAGGCCTTTTCTCATGGCAAAGTTGTGCAGAATGCAACATGCACTGATGATCTGACACACAAAGGTAGGGGAATACAATAAGGCCCCCCGGACTTATCCAGGCAGCGGAAACGGGACTTCAGGAGCCCAAATGTTTGCTCCACCACTGCACGGGTTTTGATGTGTGCTTCATTGTATTTTCTCTCTCCTCTCGTTTGTGGGTTCCGGAAAGGAGTCATGAGATGGGGTCCCAGTGCATATGCAGAGTCACCTGTAAGGGAAAAGACAGGAGGATGTTAGTCATGCATGTGCCCCTTGTGATGTGTGCATCATGGGAGGGGATAGTCATGCCTGCCACCCATGTCACTCACCAACCAGCCAGCTGTCCCCATACATGTTCTGCTCTAATTCTGCTGGGATGGGGCTCTGACGGTATATGAAGCTGTCATGGCTGGACCCGGGGTGTTTGGCACGGACGTGCCATATGAGGCGTTGGGCATCAGCTATCACCTGTACGTTGATGGAGTGCCAATGCTTCCGATTGCGGTATATGTGCTCTGTGGCACTGGGGGGCTGAAGGGCCACATGTGTGCAATCAATGGCCCCCACAGTGCGTGGGAATCTGGCAATGCTGTAGAAATCTGTCATTGCCTTCAGCCGCAGCTCCTCAGTGGTGGGTCTGATGAAGTGGTGGGACATGCGTCTGAGGATTGCAGGGACAACCTGGTGCACACATCTGCTCATGGAGGACTGTGACATCCCAGCCACCACTCCACTTGTACGCTGGAATGATCCACTGGCAAGGAAATGAAGTGTTGCCAGTACCTTCACCAGTGGCTGCACTGCTTGTGAGCGGTGTGTCTTGCTGGTGATGTCACCCTGCAGGGTTGTGGTTAGTTCAAGTATTGCATCAGGGCTGAATCTGAAGAGGCGATACACCTCCTCATCCCCCATGCCAAAGAGGCTCATGCGCGTGCGGTATATCCTCTCACGTGCCCGCCTCCTCCGTACCGGGGGACCCAGTACTATTGCTAGGACCGCGACTGCCCCTGGCATGTTGGCACACAGAGGTGTTGTCCTTGCACGTGTGGTTGTTCAGCTTGCTAGTTTCGTCGGTAACGCTGCTGCTGTAGCTGCTCTCCTGCTGACCTGAGGCCGTCTAGAGTAAAGATAAAGCAGCTATTTGTAGGAATAACTTTGCGCCGGACGGACGAGATACGTGCGGCGCATGTAGCCAGCGTATGGTGCTAATCCGTTCGCGAATCGGGAAATCTCCCTCATTTGCATATTTGCAGGGGAAATCAATAGGCGCGACTGATGCGCCAAGCGAAATTATGCGCTGACGAGACTCTGGCGTCGGAAAGTTAAGCCGATCGGAAATGGCCCGTTTTCTGTCGCATCTAGTTTGGTGGGTACGGCCACATAGAAACGACGGCGCATATTCACAGTTACGCGGCGCATATTGAAATACTCCAGCGCAACTCTACCTGAATCTAGCCCAAAGTCTCTCTGACCTCTAGTTTTGGCTAGCTATATAAGTTGGATGACTTGCTAATGTTAACTTTGGCGTGATGTTTGGGCATAAACAGGTTTGGTCCACCCCACCAGACCCATAACCTGTTTATTTACCCTGGTTGCCAGTATTCTAGCTATAAGTTTTATGTCTAGGTTTAAAAGAGAAATAGGCCTAAAATTTGCCCACGATGTGTAATCTAAGTTTGGTTTTGGTATCATACATTTAATAGTGGTTAAAGTGCTTGGGCACAAGTTACACCCATCTAACAAGAAGTTAAATAGATTGGTCAGGTGTGGAATGAGAATGTCACAAAATTTATTGTAATCTGATGTGGTAAAAACATGTGGATCCAGGCGTTTATTTGTGTTAATTTGTTTTTTATGGCTGTTTTTTCTTCTCTGCCCTGAATCAGGGCCTCCGGAGCATCTGCTAAAGATTGGGAGAGTAATTGTGATTGATTAAAAATGTAGCCATTCCCATAAATTGCTCATAAGCATGAATGAAATGAATCTGCGATCTTGGCTGGGTTATTGGTTGACCCCTGTTGCCAATGTTAAGGTGTATAGGTTGCAGTACAGTTTGGGGTTTTCTCAGATGATTTATTTATTTGTTATGGGTACTTATGTAGCACAAACAATATATGCAGCACTTTTACATTACAGTATATTGTACAGTCACTACTCTTACGCTTGCAATCTATGAACCCACAGGTGCAGGAGAATATATAAACACCAGGCAGGTTGTGCTGTGGTTGGGATTTGAACACACAACTCTAGTGCTACCGTGCAGAAGTGCTAACCACTGCCCACAATTGGCCAGCATTGAGTCGGGTTTGTTACCCTTAAGATAAAGTTTATTCTTGGACCAATGGATCTGTAGTTCAGCTTTGTCTGTCAAAAATACATTAAGTTGGCTGTTAAAAAGAGATTAGTTCCATCTGATGTTTAAGCATGGAAGTAGGATTTATTTACTGTATATTGGGTTGTAAGTTTTGGTAATTAGGATTCTGAGCCTTCATTCCCAGTCGATTCCTCTTATGGGGAAACGTGTCAAGTTGAGCCGATCTTTGTGACATCACTACGCACCAGTCTGCAGGCGAGGTCCGCAGCTGTTTGCTTTGCTTCTGATCATTTTAATACATGTAAATGCAATGATACTTTTTAATAAATTATGGTTTAACGTATAGTTTGATCTCTATAACTTGAGATACAGTCCTTCTGGTAAGAGGCGTGTGTTTATGTGGGGAAGGCACCTTGCTTAAGCACCTCTTTTGTGAATCACTCTTCATTTAAAGAGCAGGAATAATTGGATTTTTTTTCACTGTGGACTGGATGTGGTTATATTGATTAGTTCACTTTTGAAATTTTCACCTTTATTGTGTAATATTTTTAACGTTTGATATTAGGAGTATTTATTGAGTGTATGACAAAAAGGTTGCTCACTTATATTTTTTAAGTATATGGTCTATCTTAGACCATGTTTTATGGGGGTGAGAGAAATATGTATAGTTTTAGGTATTCTGATGAATTTCACGCCAAGAGTCCGCCGGAGCGGAGAATTTGAGGAATTCTGGGAAGGTGCCTGGAATTGGGTTCGAAAGCATTGAGGAGTGTTTCCAGTGGAGGAGTTTTCTATCCAGATTTGGTTGAAAAATTAGGTTTGAGTCACCACAAAAAAGTATGGAGCCCTTCTGATATAATTGCGCTTGATTTAATGATTTCTGAAAAAAGTGTAGTTTGTTATTTGGGGCGTAATAAGATACTATCGCTACATTAGTATCACTTAGTTGGCCTTCCAGGATAAGGTATCATCCAAGCAGTTAAATCTATTTAATATACACCATTGGTTGGGGTGTGTCAAGGTGGCAAAATGTGAGAGCTGAGCTCTGCTGCCTAGCTATGCTCGTATCCGTGATCTTGGAGCAGAAACTAGTGCTAGAGGCAGACAGAGAGCCGAAAAAGGGCAGCAGACACAGTGTGTGAATCTCAGGAGACAGATCCAAAGACTGGCCATGCAATACAAATTCTAAGCCCTAATGAAAGCTATTACAGGCTCCTTACTAAGATTGATGCCCTTCAGCTGGATCTTGGTCTAATAAGGCAAGATATGGCCGAGTGCCACCTAGGGGACTCTGAGGACATGCTCTGGGATCACACTCCGCACAAAAGTCTCTGGAGTTCAAAGCAGAAGATGTGGAAAATCGTAATCGCAGGAACAACTTGGAACGGTGGGCCAGGACCCGGTGGCCTTTTCTGGCATCCCTCAAGCACCATTTTCCCCTTCACAGTGGAGAGGGCGCATAAAATGGCATCTACTAGAGGCCCCGCACTTTTATCCTGCTCCTGCTGCATTTTCACAATTGCAATTTAGTCCTCCGAGAGGCAAGGAAGCAGGAGGAACTAAGATATAAAGTGGCAAAACGGATGATATTCCCAGACTACTCGGTGGATACGCAGAGCCTCTGGTGGCTCTTCAACCAGGGGAAGCTCAAGCTATGCCATAAAGGCCTAAAATACAGCATGCTTTTTCCTGCACACCTTTGGATTGAGACATTGCCTAGATCGTGAGTTCTGGTTTCTTGTAACCTGAGTGACCCCTTTGCTTTTTATAGGATGGGCCCTTAATCTACCTCCTCTTTGCCTTTCTGTGTTGGCCCCTATCTTTCTATGCTTGCCAGCTTCTACGAAAACATTTTACCCGAGGCATCTATTGGTCCTGGTAAACCTGCGACCATGGGATGATGTACAGTGCAACACTGGATCCCAGGACAGTCTCCCTTCAGCCAGTGCACCTACATTACAGATCTACATGGCTGCTGATCGAATCTGCTGGTCTTTAGCACTGTGTTTAGTACCTGTAAATATCAAGTTTTGTGCACTCGCTTAATACAAGAGACTTTCTCTGCTTATTTTACCTATATGGGAATAGATTCATTTTGGCTCTTTTCCACACTGTTTGGATGTTCATAACTAAGAATGATGCCCTTGAGGACCTCCTCAAGAGACTCTGGTCCTGTTTGGACAGTTGGTGGCGCAAATGTGCAGGAATGACATCTTTGCAACACGGCCAATGAGACTAGAACATAGTACTTTTACTTTGCAGGGTTTTAAAAAAGAAAATAAACATTGGTGTGGTTTACTACCGCTTTAAAAGCTAGTACATTTATTAATAACATTTTATGCTATTTGTATAAGTGCAGCTTTACAAAAGGCCATGCCTTTGCATTAATCCAAGGGACCCAGCCCACTTTAAAATAAAATAGTTAGCATAGAAAGAATTTTATTGGCGAAAAAGATGTGGCGCTTAATTAAAAAATATGTAAAAACATCATGCTAAATAAATAAAAAATAAAAAATATAAATAGTCCAAAAGTGAATGCATGCTAGGTGTAACTGATACAAGTGTGCAATATAACAAGGTGTGCAATGAATATAAAATTATTTTTCTCCAATCATTTTACTTCACCTATGGTGATAGTAACAAGTAGAGGCTGCAGTTCTATTTAATTTAAAATTAATTTCACACTTATATATTTCCTGAAATCCTTAACGCAGATTCACACCTACACAGAAAGAATTCTATGAAATGAAAAGGTGAAATTCTACCTTTAAATCGTCAAAAGTCCATTCCGACAAAAATTATTACCAGTAGTGATACCAAATCTTGCCCACACTATAGGATCGACTGGAGGTGTGGAAGGGAGAGATTACCCCATAATGGTGTAAATAGTAAGATAACATTAGGCTCATTCAGAAATCTCTTCACCTGCTGCCAAACCCTAATTGCATCAGAATTGTAATCCTGGTGTTCTACATGGGCCCACAAAAAAACACATTACTCAACTCAGCATAGGAGCCCAAAAGTGTGGGTTCAGAGTTGACCATGGGTTGCTACGCAGTTGGGAAAATCACCACAGAACAGTGACAAGGACCACTGCCTAATAATAGGGCCAGTCCCCCCCGTGACATTGAAAGCTGCAAAGTATTTTTCGCTATGCAGGGAATTTTCCCTACCCAGATAAATGGGTAGGAAGTTGATCACTTTTTTCGAAAAAGACCTTGGAAACCAAAACCGGGGTATTGTGACATACATACAGAAATTTGGGAAAAAAATTAATTTTTATCAAGTTGACCCAGGCCTACTGGAATTAGGGGCAGAGTTTCCCATATCCCAGATTTAATCGTAAGTTGATTCACAACTGGTTGAAGGTTGTTAGCCGGTGGAAATCAATTATTTTGAGGTTTTCAACAACCTCACTTTTACATGTGCCTTGTTTAAAAAATGTATATTGTATTGCAGTAGACCTTATTTTTGTATACATTAATATCTATACCTATGAAGAGTTCATATCTGTTTGTACTTGGGAATTGTACCTTATAATGTTTTTGTACAAAAATGGCATTCACACTATATTACAAATTTTACGGTTATGGTCTATTGATGATACAATATTTAATTCTATTAAAGTTTATATACTGCAGCAGAGCTCAGTGACTCTGATTGTTATTTGAGCATTTGAATATTTAAACCAGCCAGAGCAGTAAAGCTGCGCATCTGTGACTGTCTCTAATAGTTTTAATGTTTTGCAACCAATTTGAATTGAGTATAATTTCAATGCCATCCTCTACCATCTTTGTCCTTTCTAAAACTAAAAGAAACATTAAAAAAATGTTTAGTGATTGCATAGGCTTTTGGTAAACAGTTGCCTATTGAGATAATATCTAAGTGCTTTATTTAAGACTGTATTTATCATTTTTCATGTAGTTATCAACTGTTATTTCAATGCAAATAAACTATGTTTATTCATTATTACAACCCCCCCCCCCCCCTCCACACACACACGCACACGACCACACACACACACACACACTTACTAATAATAGTAAAATAAAATTAAAAATAATAATTATACAAATAAATAACTACTGACACCATCCACTTCCCTACTGACAATAATCTCTGCCCTACTGACAAAGTCCACTGCCCTACTGACACTGGCTACTGCTCTATAGACTGTGCTCTGTGCTTATGAACTGCCTAGGATTTTCTACAGACAACTACATCTAATAGGCAAAGTGGACAGACTTAAGGGTACTTCCAATCAGTAGTGACACTGAATAGCTTTCAGCATTCAATATACCAATTAAGCCATGTCATTCACTCCAGCATAGGCACATTGCTGACTTCTCAGTGATCTACAGATACATAGAGGCAATACATTGGAGTAGTTGGAGCCATAAATGAATACAGAGAGACATTCTATCATTGAAAAGCCTATATATAGGACTGTCCAATCACTGCAACTATCTGTATCATTACAGATCAAGGATAGCCATAGGATCTTCTGCACCTTCAAAATGTGCTGAGTAACACACCGATTAGCAATTGGGCATAAGTATTTTAGTCCCATTATCACACAACCGTTATTCCTTATTATCCCCCGCGGGGACGCACATGCTGGATGTTCCCTTTACTACCATCATGATTATTTAATCAAGTTATACGGTGCATTTCCGTGTTGGAAACCCAGCAAGTGCGTAAATTTTGGCGTCCGGACTGCATTTGTTTATTTGTGTATGTGTTAGTCCATATTTTTGTGTGTTCTCTGTCTGGACGTATACAATAAACTTTGTTTATTGGTGCAGCACTTGCCAGCAATAAGCAGCTATTATTTTGTAATTAGCTATTTAATTACCCAAGCATCTGCATTAAATCAATTTAAATAAATATATTTTTTATATACAATACCCTGATCATTGTCCGTTACTGCCTATAGTAGCCCCTTTTATCCCCGGGAACTCTCTGGTCTTGGAGTTTCCCTGAGTGATACAATCCAATTTTTTGAAACATGGAATACCTCAGAAGAACTGGAATAACTTAAGACACTTCTCTTTTTTACTATTCTAGCAGGGAACTCCCACTAACTTCTCTACTTGCTAGGAGAATACCTGTGTTTTTTTTTTTTTTGTAGAGCTGAGAAATGCACACAGTCTCTAGGGCACAAGATTTAGGTTAGTACTCACAATGCCACATGATCATCAGTTGCCTCCTTCTGATATCCACCAGGCACCTTCTCAGTGAAGGTGACCTAGACTCATGATACCACAGAACCACTGGACACCCTTCCCTCCAGCCTGGTATCCCACAGTGAGCTTCTCCAGACCATAAAGGGGAAATCCCAGACTTTAGAGAATAGGCCCCCCAGCTAAAACTGTAGCTGGGACCTTGATGACCTGCAGGTTGTGTCTCCAGCAGACTGCTCTAAAGGCTTCAGTCTATTTATGAACTTCCCAGCCACCCACTGGGCACAGCTCTCCAGGGATTCGCTGTGTCCCCATATATATTCAAGCTGCTTTCCCAATATTCCCCCCACTATAATTCTAGAATCCTCTAGAATGCAGGAGAACCCAATAAGACTAGCAGCCTTATAGACTAGCAGCACTGAGCAGGCTAGAACAATCGACCTCTGCTCCACTGATAACAGAGTAGGTTAACTAAATCGACCTAGAAACCTACATTAATTGGGAGGGCATTAATTACCAATGCTCTAATTTGAACACATTTCTATATGAGTGCTCATAGATGGGGAAAAAAATTATGACGTGTGTATGAAAGCAATGTAGTTTTTTTTTCTATGATTTTACCATAAAAAATGATTTTCAATTTGCTTGGGGTGGTATGGGCAGATCACCAAGGAAGGAACGGTTAAGATATTCACAGAACTCTAGTTCTAAATTACTGTGTATCTAAAGATATAAAGAACAAATATCGGTATGCATGCTTTTGATTTCTACAAATTCTTATCCTGGGTACAGAACTGAGCTCTGAGAAAATCATTTCAGAGAGGTAGATGAACACCCTTTGAAACAGAGTACATTGAATTTCAGGGTGTACTCCTGCAATATCTTTTCAGTTTCCTGTGGAAGCTATGACATTATGATCTCCAAAGCAATGTTAGAATCACATTTCTATTCTTTGAGATGTATTCAAATACATCTTTGAAGCGAGTTTATGGTGATTGTGAAGCATAACATTGATTACACTTCAAGGGGCAGACAGAGCTGAGCGAATCTTTTCAAAGATTTTTTTCAAAGAACACATTTAATGCGTCTCCAAACTTTAACTGTCCTCATTTTCATATTGCCCTTCACTCAACCGTGCAGTACACTTTCTTGTCTATCAAATATTATTTTAGGTTATGGGGAACATTTTATGGGCTGGCAAGTAAAAATGCTTTTCATTAATCTTGGGTGTTTTATATTTTTTTTGTGAAATTTCATATTTCTAAGCCTTGCAGTCTGGAAACTGATATACAGGTCTCAAAGAAAAAAGTATATAGTTTGAGAATATTTCTAAATATAATCAAAATAATTCTAAAACAACTACTACTACTGCTATTACTAAATACAATAAAATTAACAGCATTTGATAAATCAATTAGAAACCAGGGATAATCTATAATGACTATCAAATAAGTTATGTTAGTTGTTAAATTAATACATTGTAAATCAATGAGAGTTTACATAGTTCACATTTAGTTACGTACATTGTTAAAATAGTGTGCATATATACCATGTTGCAAAAAATAAGGAAAATTCCCTCCTGAGAGAGCCACAGGGTGAAAGATATGTGAATGGCCGGGATCTATATTAAGATAGTAATGCCTTGTCTTGAGACCCTATGAAATTCAAAGAAAGGTTTAATTCATACTTAGAATATTTAACATCATATAAAGTGTGGTGGTGGGACCCTGTGCTATCTTAAAGATTGCTGGTTTACGCCAGATTTTGGAGAGAAAGACACACTGATTGCACAGCTGTGTGTTTGGCTATTTAGTTCTGACCTGACTATGGCTCAGGGCCCCACCCACAGACAGGAAGTCTGTTCCTGGGAGTCAGGTTGACTCCCATCCCTCTGAGAGGAGTCAGAGGCAGCATGTCTGCAGGAGGTAGATGTCATTGGTGATAGAGCAGCAAGGCGATGATCAAGAGTAAGCTGGATGGCAAGAATGGAAGCCAGGAGGCTAAAGTGTTGAGTATGCAAGATACAGTAATGGTGGAATCCCCTGTGAGGGCTACTGATGTATTTGTGAACTTTTTGTGCTTTTAAATAAAAGTGGGCTACCAGGCCCTTAAAAATTTTGGGCCTGGCGTACTCACTAAAAACGCACCTACCGCTGGAGTCTGATCACCCCAATCTTACATATGGTGGAGGTATTGCTTTGGGCAGTTTTGAAAGAGTTCCAGATCCTTGCATACCAAAAAAAACAGTGAGTAGAAAGAAACTGTGTGTTTTGCAGCAATGCTGTAATGAGTAGCCAATGTGAATGAAAAGTCAAAGTTTTCTGCCGGGAACTGCTGTTAGCGGTGTGTGGCAGCCAGGCGAACTGCATTGCACAGGAGTTCAATTGATGGACTGAGTTGCATACAGGTGGTGTACCTGTGAAAGTGAGCTCAGCGTGGCCTGAGAAGATGTATCCACTTAGGAAGGCCCAGTAAATGGATGGTTCATGCAGAATCACAAAGAGTTAAGTCTGCATGTGAAAGTGTGCTGTTTGCAAGTCTTGAAGACCAGGGCGGATCCAGAGTCTAGTCTCGGGAGGGGCACTGCCAGAAAATAAGGTGTTGCTTACAGAACTCAATTAGGTGTCCGATGTGTCCGCTGCAATGTTGCAGTACCGCTAAAAAATCAATGAATGCCGCCATTACTAGTAAAAAATATTTAAATATAAACGACATAAATCTATCCCATAATTTCTAGACGATTGTCAGGGACTGCAGACATGGTACAAGAGATGGTCAGAGACTGCAGACATAGTACAAGAGAAGGTCAGAGAATGCAGACATGGTACAAGAGATGGCCAGAGACTGCAGACATAGTACAAGAGAAGGTCAGAGAATGCAGACATGGTACAAGAGATGGTCAGAGACTGCAGATATAGTACAAGAGATGGTCAGAGAATGCAGACATGGTACAATAGATGGTCAGAGAATGCAGACATGGTGCAAGAGATTGTCAGAGACTGCAGACATGGTACAAGAGATGGTCAGAAACTGTGACATGGTACAAGAGATGGTCAGAGACTGCAGACATGGTACAAGAGATGGTCAGAGACTGCAGACATGGTACAACGGATGGTCAGAGACTGTAGACGTGGTACAGGAGATGGTCAGAGACTGCAGACGTGGTACAAGGGATGGTCAGAGACTGCAGGCATGGTACAAGGGATGGTCAGAGACTGCAGGCATGGTACAAGGGATGTTTAGAGACTGAAGACATGGTACAATAGATCAATGCAGCCTCATCAGTGCCCATCATTGCAGCCTCACTGTGCATATGAACACAGCCCCACCTTTGTATAAAAATTCAGTCCCACTATTGTATATTAATGCAGTCCCACTTTTGTTTATTAATGCACTACCACTTTTGTATATTAATGCAGTCCCACTTTTGTATATCAATGCAGTCCCACCTTTGTATATGAATGCAGTCCCACATTTGTATATGAATGCAGTCCCACCTTTGTATATGAATCCAGTCCCACTTTTGTCTATGAATCCAGTCCCACTTTTGTCTATGAATCCAGTCCCACTTTTGTCTATGAATCCATTCCCACTTTTGTCTATGAATCCAGCCCCATGTTTGTCTATTAATGCAGCCCCACTTTTGTCTATTAATGCAACCCCACTTTTGTCTATTAATGCGGCCACACTGTGCATGGCACTCACCATGGCATTACCTCGATCACACACAGCAGGTATCTCCTCTCCCGACGTGTGTCATGGAACAAACAGGAACTGTAGGTCTGTGTTCAGCAGGGCAGTGTGCTCTAGCAAGGTCCCCCCTAGACGGGCTTGTGTGATAGACAAAACACTGATTCAATCAGTGTACTATCACACAAGCAGGTCTAGCACAGGCAGCACAGCCGAACACAGATCCAGCTCTCACACACAGCCAGAGATGCCCAATGTCATACACGCAGGAGAGAGGGGGAGCGCTGCAGTCAGCTACAGCTCAAAGCAGCCTCAGGACAGGCAGCCTACCGGCCCTGGCCATGAGAGAGAGAGAGAGAGAGTGAGAGACTCGGCAGTGGCAGCTGCAGGCAGGCCCAGACTGGGACAAAAAATAGGCCTGGGCATTTTAGACTGAGCAGCCCGGGGGGGGGGGAGAAAGATAGATAAAGATAAAAAGAAAGAAGGGAAGGAAGGAAGATAGATTGATAGATAGATAGATAGAAAGCAATAAGGATAGATAGATAGATATATAGATAGACAGGCAGACAGATAAACAAGAAAGATAGATAGATAAGCAAGAAAGATAGATAGATAAACAAGAAAGATAGATAAAGATAGAAAGCAAGAAGGGAAGGAAGGAAGATAGATAAAGAAAGAAATATAGATAAAGAAAGAAGGGAAGATAGATAGATAGATAGGTAGATAGATAGATAAAGAAGGGAAGGAAGGAAGATAGATAAAGAAAGAAAGATAGATAGATAAAGATAGAAAGAAAGAAGAGAAGGAAGTAAGATAGATAAAGAAAAAAAGATAGATAGATAAAGATAGAAAGAAAGAAGAGAAGGAAGGAAGATAGATAAAGATAAATAGATAGATATAGATAGACAGTGGCGGTGCATCTATAGAGGGCGCCAGAGCGCCGCCCCCTCTGGCTCAGCCACGACAATGGGCACAGTGGCGACGATGGGCACAGTGGCGACGATGGGCACAGTGGCGACAATTAAAGGGCACAGGGGCATCAATTGGCACAGTGGCGACAATTGAAGGGAACCGTGGCTGCGTTTGATGGCATGGCACATTGGTGACACTTGATGGCACAGTGGCTGTGTTTGATGCCATGGCACAGTGGTGACAATTGATGGAACAGTGGCTGCGCTTGATAGCATGGCACAGTGGTGACAATTGATGGCACAGTGGCTGTGTTTGATGGCATGGCACAGAGGTGACAATTGATGGCACAGTGGTTGTGTTTGATGGCATGGCACAGTGGCTGTGTTTGATGGCATGGCACAGTGGTGACAATTGATGGCACAGTGGCGGTGTTTGATGGCATGGCACAGAGGTGACAATTGATGGCACAGTGGCTGTGTTTGATGGCATGGCACAGTGGTGACAATTGATGGCACAGTGGCTGCGTTTGATGGCACAGTGGCTGTGTTTGATGGCACAGTGGCTGCGTTTGATGGCATTGCACAGTGGTGACAATTGATGGGCCCAGTGGCTGCGTTTGATGGGAACAGTGAGGCTGCAATTGTTTTTTTTTTTTTTCATTTGCGCCCACCAAAAATTTTGAGCACCAGCCGCCACTGTAGATAGATAGCTAGATAGATTATTATCTATCTATCTACAGTGGCAGCTGGTGGGGGGGTGCAAACGAAAAAAAAAAAAAAAGAGAGAGAGAGAGAAAGAAAGAAAGAAAGGTGAAGAGAGAGCGAGAGAGAAGGGAATGAAGGGCACCCCATACATCAGTGTACAGTACTCTCAGTACTCACTCAGAGGCAGGAGGGACTGACTGGATGGATGGATATCAGACTCCATCTTTCCTTTCTGATTGCTGGGCTTGAATCTTCCTGCCCACATCCCTTAGGCAGCAGAACAGTGTCCGTCGGGAGAGTGGGCGGGGCAGACACAGGAGGAGAAGAAGAGAGGAGGGGGAGGAGTAGAAGCAGCTCCTCTCCTCTAACTGGCCGTGGGGGCAGCAAGGGGAGGGGAGAAGTGTCAGAGCTGGCTATGATACCCCAGCTGATCTCTCTCTATCTGGCACTGTGTTGGTGGTGTACACCCCTGGGGAGACGTGACATACGACCCGCTGGCCGCCGAGGGCCATTCGCGGGCCGCAATCGGCCCGCGGGCATTTGCTAGGTTTGCCCTATGGCCAGTCCGGGCCTGGCTGCAGGCACCGCAAAGCAGTTTAAATTTTTTTTTTTTAAAGCCAACGTGACATGATTGCCTCGGGGGGGGGGCAATTGCCCTGTTGCCCCCCCCTGGATCCGCCGTTGCTTGGAGACAGTACGCCAAATTTTCCTGTGTTAAAAGGAACTGTGTTAAAAACCATTGTTGGCCTGATTGCAGCGATAGGTCAAAATGCAAAAAGGAAGCAATGTTTGCTGAAATGAGAGACAGAACCTTGTGGCTGGAGGGGTTGTTACCGACAGAACAAGCCCCAGACTGGTGCAAGAAGCACTTGGCCGGACTGAACCAAGTTAAAGAGGAAGTGCATGCTGTTGTTGCTGGCAACGCTGGTGCAAGCTGGCCAGCTATCAATGTGCAAAGTGTCAAGAACCAAGTTCACTGTTTGCGGTGCAGTGAGTGGGGGCATGACGTTTTCGAAGTGCCCTTTGTCGCAGGCTTCAGCAAAACAAAGGTATGAGAAGCCTGTAAAGAGTGAGCAGATGGGTGCAGTTGCCCATAGCAATGCCTATGATGTCAGGTCGATGGACCGCAAGACAAAGATATTGCCTACAGAGGGTCGTGGCAAGTTTAAAGCAACACCGCTTCATAGAGAGAGAAGTCTACTTGTGTGGGAGAGCCAGCAAAGTGCAGTTGAGATAGCACCGTTTCCGTTAGCAACAGGAGAAAATGTGCCAATGGGAAGGAGGAGCTACAGGGAAGAGGTATACCACCATCCCCATAGAGATACCAGTAATATTCTGCGTAATATTCTGCGTGTTGGGAGAGTGCCATCTTCATTAGCAACAGGAGAAAGTCGCTAAGTACCATGCCTGGAATGTGGTGTGCTGAGTGGCATGCAGGGTGCCATGCGTTATGACAAAAGACAACCTGATAAAGCTTATAAAACTTCTATGTTTATGAATGCTGATGATGAAGATATTGCTGATGATACATGGTGATTATTGTGATGTGTTCACTAGTAATGAGGTAGGGGTGATCGCTAAGCAGGATATGCGATTCCCCTTAGCGAAAGTATATAAGGCTGCAGAGGTGTCTAACCTCAAGGGGTCACTATACACCCCCATATTAATATTATTGTACATAATAGCATTTAGTGTTAGAAAAGTTAGAGGTTAGTTACCTGAGATAAACAGAGACATATAAGTCTTAATTTTACCGATTGTATTTATGTCATATGATATGATTTTATTTTTTATTGTTTTACAAAAGTTTTATTTGTTTTTCAAGTTTTACAATAAAGAAGAAGGAACAGACAGCAGGCAAAGTGGTGCAAGTGGTATGAAGAAGAAGGCACACTACATTAGAGATTTTAGCGTCCCAATAACCATGCCAGTGAGGCTTAATGTAAAAGTCGCTACCCAACAGTTGGCTAGAAGATCACAGCTGAAAGGTTCACTGTGGTGCATTTGTCAAAGAGGGTCTCTTTTAAAACAAATCAGACCAACACATATGTATATAAAATAAATAAATAAAAACAAAAAATAAATAAAAAAATAAAAATAAAATAAAAAAATGAATACATAACAGACCATTATTACAAAACAACACAACAGTCACGGTCCATCTTATTTTTAAACATCCCCTTTTACCTTGTTGTCAAAATCAAACATATATCTCCTTCTTACGTATCTCTCCCTTTTCCAAACATCACTGAGAGAGAAAGAAGAAGAAAGGAAAAAAAAAAAGGAAAGGTTAAAAAAAAAAAAAACCCACCCTACTTCCCTCTTCTCCGACCCTTCTCCATATTCCTATGGTTTCTCATTAAATCCCACATATACCCAATCCAAGTTCCCGGGCTCCTTCTATACTATTCAGCCTTATCCTCCATAGCCTTCACCCCTGTATTCCATATAGGACTTCCAGGGAGTCCAAGTTCTTAAATATTTTCCCCTTTTATATTGTGTTGTCAGAACTAACTCTTCTAATTTGCTTATTTCCTTAACTTTACATATCCACATCTCCACTGTTGGTGGAACTGGTGACTTCCACCTCTTCGTTATACAAGCCTTAGCGGCATCTAATAAATGGCATATAATCATTTCCCTATAGGCTTTTTCTGGTATTTGGTTTAAATGCAGAAGATAGAATTCCGGATCTTCCGGAATCTCATAATCTGAGCAAAATTGTAGAGCTCTTTTAATCTCTGCCCAAAAACTCCTTAACATTGGGCACTCCCAGAATATGTGTAGCATCGTTCCTTTGCTTCCCTGGCACCTCCAGCATTTATCTGAATCTTCTGCAAAAATTTTGCTTAGCCTTTCTGGTGTCCTATACCATCTCGTGAAGATCTTATAGTTTGTCTCTTGTATTCTCACACATATTGATGTTTCGTGTGTTCGCCTGTATATGCATTGTCGCTGTTCCGGGCTGAAGGACTTCTCCAATTCCCTTTCCCATTCTTGAACGCACATCAGAGGGCAACCTCCCGATCACACTAATAACTCATAGCTTATTGAAAGACTATGTAGTAATGTTCCTTGTTCATTACATATTTTCTCGAATTTCATGAGTGGTCTTTCAAAGCCCTCTAGATTTGGCAAAGTGTTCAGGAAGTGAACTATCTGAAGTGCATTCAAGAGTTTCAAACGGAATACATTTCCTATTTCCATCAGTTCCGCTATGGTTACCCACCTTCCCATGTGGATATACCTTGCTACTTGTATACACTCTCTTTTTCTCAACTGCCAGAATACTCCGTCTTCGGATCCCGATGGGAAGAGGGGGTTACCTATCACTGGATATAGTGTGGAGGTCCTGGGCTCGATGCCCATCATAGGTAGTGCTGCTGCACAGATCCTCACCGTGTTACCCACTATTGGATATTTATTAATTTCTTTAGGGAGTGAGGCAAACCACCATGGTGCTCTTTCTAGAGGTGTTTTAAATTGCGCCTGTTCGATTTGTACCCATAGCTTCGTATCTGAATGTCTATTCCGGTCTATTAGCCTGTTCAGATGTGTCGCGTAGTAATATTTCCTTATATCTGGGACTCCCAGTCCTCCCTGCAGCTTAGTGCTCATTAGTTGTTTCCTATGTATCCGGGGGTTCTTATGTGCCCATATGAACTCAAAAATCATTCTCTGACACTGTTTAAAATACTTTGATGGAATATGTATTGGTAATGTTTGTAATAAATACAACATTTTCGGGAGTATGTTCATCTTGATAATATTGCAGCGTTCTAGCCAGCTATGAAAACCCTGGTTCCACTTATCCAATAAGATCTTTACTTTCTGTAAGTGGGGTGGGACGTTCAGCTCAAAGATCTTCTCCACCTTCCCTGCTAGTTGTATACCAAGGTATGTCAGAGCATTATCAGTCCATTTAAACTGAATTTTTGTTTTAGATAATTTATCGCTGTATGGGGGACATTTACCCCCATCGCTTCCGATTTATTAAAATTGAAACGTAGGTTCGATAAAGATCCGTATCTCTCAAGTTCCTTTATTAATTCTGGAATTGTGATCAACAGATTTGTAAGAGTGAACAACATATCGTCTGCATAAGCTGTGATTTTACAGTGGTTCTTTCCTATTTGTATGCCTGAAATATTAGAATTTACATGTAGCGTGCACAGAAAGGGCTCTAGTGACAGGGCAAATAGAAGTGGAGACAGAGGACAGCCCTGTCTTGTCCCATTTGAGATCGAGAGGGGCTCAGACAGAATTCCGTTGGCCCGTACCTGGGCTGTTAGGCCTGAATACATGGAGAATATCCACTGTATTATTTTGTTCCCAAAGCCGCCGTATTTTAGGACTGCCCTCATGTAACTCCACCTCACCCTGTCAAAGGCCTTCTCTGTGTCCGTATTGAGAAATACGCATTGCGTCTGTGTTGTGTTCACCAACTGCACCAGGTTAATAGCCTTGATTGTGTTGTCTCGTGCTTCCCTGGTAGGGACAAATCCCACCTGGTCCAGGTTTATTAAGTCTGGGATATGTTGTTGTATCCTATTTGCTAAGACCTTAGCAAAAATCTTCACATCTGAATTTAATAACGAAATTGGTCGGTAACTTCCACAGAGAGCTGGGTCGTTCCCCTCTTTTGGTATCACCAAGATATACGCTAGCAGGGTATCTTTGGCTAAACAGGCCGATGTCCCTAAGGCATTAAATAGTTTAACCATATATCCTGATATCGAGGGAAACAGAATTTTATAATATTGACCTGTAAAACCATCGGGTCCTGGGGCTTTCCCACTTTTCATTGTGCTTACTGCTACTTTAATTTCCTCCTTGGTTATAACGTCATCTAGTTTCTGTCTATCCTCTTCTGATAGTCTTGGTATTGCAGATTCTGTTAGATACAAATCAATTTGTTCTCTAGTCGGGGGCTTGCTCTGTATATTATAAAGAGAGTGATAGTAGTCCTGGAACTCCTTCGCTATATCATTTGGTTTTGTAACCCTCTGTTTCTTGGGTGAGTTAATATGTGGAATATAGTTACTCAGCTTCTGTTCTCTAATTATTCCCGCCAGTCTTTTCCCACACTTATTCCCTGACTCGTATTCAGCCTTTTTACATCTCTGCATTGCCGCTTTTACTTTATAGTACAGGAGGTCTGTGATTTCGGTTCTTTTACTAGCTAGTTCTTTCTCTACATTTGTTGACTATGTTTTTTTTTTTTAATTCAAGTATTCTTTATTTATTTTCTACTTTCCAAAGGCATAATACAGTTTACATGACATACATTCTTGTGTACAAAACCTGTGATTTGCGGCCTTTATTGTTCACCTTTTTACCCTTGTCCCCCCCCCCTTCTTATATATACTCATATATGCACACTTTACTGTAATTACCGCTTTTCCTTTTTGTTTTTTTTGTTCTTTTTCTCTCCTTTTACCTTTTACCTTTCCCTTTAATACCTTTTTACCCAATTATCACCATTTTGTCTCTTAGGTATTTCTATCTCTCTCACTGTTAGCTTGCTCTTGCACACATACCTCTCCCCATCCGCCCATCTATGTTCCTCACCTCTACTTCTATTCAGCCATGGCTCCCACAGCATTTAAAATTTATTAAAGTTGCCTTGTCTGGTTAGAGTTAGGCCTCGTACACACGAGGGGATATGTCCGCTGAAAACGGTCCGATGGACCGTTTCAGCAGACATCTCCGCTCGTGTGTATGGGCTAGCGGACAGATTTCTCCACCCGACAGATTTCAAAGCATGCTTTGAAATCTATCCGGTGGAATCTGTCCGCCCGACACGTCTGCTGGTTAGTACACTTACCAGCAGACATGTCGTCCCCCACCGCCGCCGCGCCGCCGCCGAATGGATTCGGCGCATGCACGGAAGTGTTTAACTTCCTGGTGCGGTGACGTGGCGGCGTCAACGTCACCGCCGCGTCACCGCCATCGCCATCGGTGTACACGCCATCGGATCAAACTCCCGATCGGACATATCCGATGGAAATGGTCCGCGGACCGTTTTCATCGGATATGTCCGATCATGTGTACGAGGCCTTACTTTCTCCTTCCATACTGTGGCGTTTATCACGTTTACCCATTCTGTTACTGTGGGGGGTTTCTCTGCCTGCCACTTTTTTTTTTTTTCTCATTAAAGTTTTTTTTATTGGAAAAAAAAAGAAAAAATCAAAGTACAGAATACAGCCAGGGTACCAAAAACACAAATCAAAACATATCAATACATATTCTGAAAAGTAAGCTACTTTTATATCTTATGACACAAGATAGCAAAGGGAAACATCACAACCTAGAATATCACCCTCTACTAACTACTACTAAGAAAAAGAAAAAGGAAAGAAAGGAAAATAAATAAATAAATAAATAAAAAAGGGGAGGGGTGAAAGACACCGTGCACAAATGGCTCATCTAGAATCTCTATATACCAATGGGAGTGAACAGGAAAAGATCAAAACTACAACCACAATCTCATCTCATATCTGATTGTGAGTATTGATCTGAATATCTGAACGCCACCCAAGGTGACCATGTCTGATTAAATTTCTTTGACGATTCCCTGGCAATGGCTACAGTTTCCTCCATTCGGTGGATATTCTCTATGGAGCTAAACCATTCTGGAATATAAGGAATATCCTTTGATTTCCAGTGCCTGGGAATGAAGACTTTTGCTGCATTCAGCAGGTGTCTAACCAGTGATTTTTTATAATGCTGCATAGAACAATCCGCAATATGGAGTAGACAGCATGCGGGAGAGAGAGAGATTGTGGTATCCGTAATGACCTTGATCATCTCACACACCCTGTCCCAGAAGGGTCTCAAACAAGGACATTCCCACCAGATGTGGAAAATAGACCCCTGGTCTTGCTCACATCTCCAACAAGAATCTGATGTCTGTGGGTACCATTTTTTAATTTTATCCGGAGTGGCATACCATTGTGTTAAAAGCTTATAAGACGTTTCCTGAAATCTTGTACCAATAGAACACTTATGGGCAAAAATACAGGCACGTTTCCATTGCTTGTCAGTGAAGCTTGTTTTAATCGCCTTTTCCCATTGTACTCGTATTCCGGAGGGTATCCCCCCTCTATCTAGTTGGAGCCATGAGTACGTGAGGGAGGTGGCTCTAGGTACCGGAGCTCCAGTCAAGCAAATTTGTTCAAGGGGAGTTATTGGTCTAAACAACTGTTTTTTGATCTGGGAAACCTGTGTATAATTATGCAGCTGGCGGTAGGTCCAAAATGAGAGAGGGCTCTGAGGGTTCAATTCTCGTTTTAATAACTCAAAATGTTTTAGGGTGTTTGCCTCTACACAGTGTATCAATAAAAGGGGCATCGATTTGTCAGTAGGAGCAGAAATGTGCAGGTTCATCCCAGGCAGAAAATCCGGGTTGTTAGTAATTGGAGTAAGCGGTCCAGGAGATGAAGAGAGTTTATGGTGATTCGTCATCGTATGAAACACTTTAAGTGTGGTCCCCACCAAGGGATGCTGCTGCACATTTTACCCAAGGAATCCAAGGTAGGAATTTAAGATGAAGTGTGGTGGATGCTTCCTCCAATGTGACCCAATCCTTTTGCTCCCTATGGCAATTCCAATCCATAATTCTGGCTAAGTGTATCCCTGAATGGTAAAGTTTAAAATCGGGTAAACCTATACCTCCCTCTTCCTTAGGTTTTGTAAGCATATCAAACTTTATCCTAGGTTTTTGCCCCTTCCAAATAAAAGTGCGTATAATGGCCT
The DNA here is from genome assembly GCA_029574335.1 of Rana kukunoris. Lineage (NCBI taxonomy): Eukaryota > Metazoa > Chordata > Amphibia > Anura > Ranidae > Rana > Rana kukunoris. The sequence goes on from CM056049.1 coordinate 329,908,190, forward strand.
GAAGTTGTTTGAAAAAGGAACCTGGGAGTGGAATAGGTAAGGTGTGGAAGTGTTATAGGATTCTGGGTAAAATTACCATCTTCAATATAGCGGCTCTGCCAAACCAGGAAAAGGGCCTTGAGGTCCAGCCTTTAAGATCTACTTGAATTTTTTTTAGCAAAGGGGGGAAGTTAATATTATATATATCTCCAAATTGAGGCGCAAGTTTGATTCCAAGATAGGTAATAGATGAAGTTACCCACTTAAACGAGCCAGAAGAGCGTGCACTTTCTAAGGGTTCAGCTAATAGTGTGAGATTGAGAGCTTCTGACTTAGAATAGTTAATTTTCATATTGGAAATATAACTGAATATTTTGAAAGCTTTAGAGAGCTTCGAAATTGAGACCTGAGGCTGTGTTAAAAAAAATAGAAGATCGTCCGGGGAGAGAGGGCAACCCTGCCTTGTACCATTATTTATGTCCACTGCTTCTGAGAGGGTACCATTAATTTTAAGCTGTGCCCGAGGTTTATGATATAAGGCCGATATCCACGCCATCATGTTCGATCCCAACCCAATATGTCTGCAGATAGCAAACATACAGTCCCAGGCAACACGATCGAAGGCCTTCTCCGCGTCAGTTGACAGGAGAAGGCCCTCAATTCCCCGGGTATGTGCGTAATGAATCAGATTAAGGGCTTTTATAACATTATCCCGGGCTTCCCTCCCTGGCATAAAACCCGCCTGATCTGTGCCTATAAGTTTGGGGAGAAAAGATGTCAATCTAGATGCCAATATTTTCGCCAGTATTTTTAGGTCCAAATTCAACAGTGAAATCGGCCTATAGCTTGTGCAATCAGTAGGGTCCTTTGCTGGTTTAGGGATCAATGTTACATATGCCGTCGTAAAGGAGCTTGACATTGATGAAGAGGTTCGGATATGTTCCAGGGCACGGAGTAGGGGAGCTTTCAAAATGTCTATAAAAGTTTTGTAATAATGGGCCGTGAACCCATCCGGGCCTGGGCTCTTACCCGGTTTTTGAGTCTTAATTGCCAAAATAAGTTCTTCTTCTGAAATCCGTGATTCCAAAGAATCACTCTCAACCGGCGATAGAGTAGGCATGCCACTCTTCATAATATATTCTCGTAGAACGGATTCTCTATTTCCTTGAAGCTCTTCGGGTTTATGTGTCGGGGGGAGATTATAAAGCTTAGTATAAAACGCATGAAATTGTGACGCAATCTGCTCCGTTTTTTGTATAAGTTGGCCCTTGCAAGTCTTAATAGAAAGAATAGAATGTGCATGAGAAATTGTTTTATGGGTTTTTGCAAGGAATTTGCCACACTTATCCCCATGTTCATAATGAAAGCCTTTCTTGAAATAAAGAATTTGTTTTGCTTTAAGATTAAGTATTAAGAGTTAAGTTTTTCCCGCATCTTTGTCAGTTCCAACAGGTGCGCCTCCACATGTGACTGTTTATGTTGGCTTTCCAACGTGGCAATATTTTCCGCTAATGTCAAAGTAACTTTTTCAGCTTCTCTTTTCTTAAGAGAGCCAAGGCGCATAAGTTCGCCACGTAGGACGCACTTGTGAGCCTACCAGATCGTCAAGGGTGACATATCCTCTGTAGTATTAAGCTGAAAGTATATTTTAAGCGCCTCGTGGATTTGTTGGCACGTAGATGGATCCGTCAATAAGGTGGGGTTCAACCGCCAGCTGCATGGTCTAGGGGGCCTATCTGATTGTGAAAGAGAAATTGATACCGGACAATGATCCGACAGGGATTGTATGCCTATGTTTGCTGCCTGGAGCAAAGGCAAATCACGTTGCAAAATAAATACATAGTCAATACGGGAATGTTTTTTATGTAGCGGAGAATAATATGTATAATCTCTGCCCGTTGGGTATACCAGGCGCCAAGCATCCACCAAGGCCAAAGAGTTCAGCTGTGATTTAATTTTCTGTATAATAGAATATGAGATGCTGGATTTGCCATTAGAGGTATCCTGTAGGGGTAGCAATGGTATATTAAAATCCCCACCTAAGATAATACAGCCAGTGGCAAAACCCTTTAACTCGTCTAATAGGTGACGGCAAAATGCAAGATGGCCTGAATTAGGGAAATATGCATTTGCCAGGGTGATCTCTCTATTATGCCACATTCCCTTAAGGAACAGAAATCGCCCCATGGGGTCCGTGTATTGTTGAGACACTTTAAAATGTGCATGTTTATGTAGCAGAATAGACACACCTTTGGATTTAGAGTTAGGGTTTGGCGCATGGTATGCCTCAGGAAAATGTCTATCAAATAATCTAGGTATTGAAGAGGATTGGAAATGGGTCTCCTGGATAAACACAAAAGCCGGTTGGGCTTTTTTCAGTTCTCTTAGAAGTGATACTCTCTTTTCCGGAATATTAAGGCCCCTTAAATTATGAGAGATCAGAGTGGAGTGTTTGCCTAGTGAATGATAAGCCATTTCAGCACGGCGTAAAAAAAAAAGAGGAGAGAAAAAAAAAAAAAAAGGTCTCCTGAAAAAACAGGCTAGATATATACAAATAACCGATCGAGCACTCCTCTACCGCTGCAGAGGGACTCCTCCTATTGTGTCTAGCCAGGGGTGCACTGGCAGAAGAAAAATAGCCCGGTGAAACACCCGGGATAGACACAGTGTGGGGTACGTGGGAAAAACCCGTGAAATGGTCAGAGAACAAAATTTATTTATTATGTTAAATAACAGAAAAGCAACTACTCACACCCGCAGCCTAGTTGAAAAAAAAAATACATTATTTATAAAACATTGACCCGTAAGTGTATCAAGACTTGCATGAATCAGAAAAAAAAATATATAGAAACTAGAATTTCATCATCCCAAAAGTGTAGGGAACATTCAAACAACACTGTCCAGTATACACATAATTACAGGCCGTCACTTCATACATAATTGGCGGGGGCCGTGGTCCCCTATGATGAACTATATTTTATCAAAAAAAAAAAAAAAATTAATTATACATACATATATATATATATATATATATATATATATATATATATATATAAAGGAAAGAAGGACAGGAAATTCAGCGACTCAAAATTGTAGAGAACAGTCAGAGAATCAGGTAGCACTGTCCAGTATATGAATAGTATAGGCCGTCAATTAATGCACAATTGAAGGGGCCATGGTCCCAACAGAGAACTATACTTATTCTGTTAGCCCAGAAAGAAAAAAAAAAAACACAAAAATTCAGGACTCATTAAAGCAATAAAGCGACTTCTGTTCTCTTGCTCTTGTGCTTCTGGTCACCTGGACCTGTCTTTCGGGGTCTACTCCCTGAGACTTTTGATATTTACCCTTCTTCGGTACATGTGTACTAGGGATTGATTGTTGTGAGACAGGTGGTCTAGGAGTGTCTAATGGAAACCTAAATTCCCTATACCAGTCTGGTAAGTCCACTGGCGGTAGATGCAGAGCTTCACAGAATTGCGGTAAATCATCCGGGGACTTAAGAGTGTGGAAGACCCCCTCTACATTGACCGAGATAGCAAAAGGAAGCTTCCATCTGTATATGAGATTATGCTCTCTAAGTATTTCAAGTAAAGGTCGCAGGGCTCTACGATTGCTCAGAGTAATGGGTGAGAGGTCCTGAAATAAGGAGATCTTCTGCTCATTAAGGATAATTGGTTCATTTTGACGTGCATGTGCCATAATGACCTCCTTAAGCTTGAAATTCTGAATACAGCAGATAATGTCCCTAGGAGGCGCCGATTCACTCGGACGCACACAAAGTGCTCGGTGGGCTCTATCAAAAACAATTAGATTATCTGCTGGTTTCTCTAATAATTTGTTAAAGATGGAGGACAAAGTGGGGACAACTTGCTCATGTGTGACTGATTCGGGTACCCCCTGACCCTTATATTATGCCTCCTGCTCCTGTTTTCCAAATCTTCCAGATGTCGGTTTACAGTAATTAATTGTGCGGTATGAGCATTTGAAACCGACTCCAACCGTGAGATTGCAATGTCTCTTTTTTGACCTAGGCATTCGGCCGTCCGAGCCATCTCATTTAACACTAGCATATCAGTTTTAAGATCGGCAATAGCGGACGCAAAAGTATGCTTAATGTCATCCACAAACACAGTCATATCAGCATAAGTCAATAAATGATCAGGGGAAGGGCAATGCCTCACCGTTTCCTCCACCGTGACTTGCGAATCCTCGCTATCCTCACGATCACGATCGTTATCTTCTGGCGTCATCTTAGAGATATTTGTGCTGTTCGGAGTGCTTGAGCTTCCTGGGGTGCCTCTGGTGTCTGAACTGCCGGAGCTACCTGCAGTGCCTGGAGCGTTTGAATCACGGGCAGTTGAGCGGGACCTAAACAGGTCTGGAATACTTTGTGATCTCGGTACTGATGAAGAGCGGGTGGCAGGTAACCGAGGAAGTGGTGGGTTCATTTTTACCATGTTCTAGATATGAAAATATGTAAAAATATAGGTGAATATAGGTCTGAATCGCAACAAGTATATATAACAGTAGATACTTGTTTTATAGCTATATTTGACTGTACAGCTATATATATATAGCTGTGCGAACTATATGGCTGTGCTGTACGATTTGTAGCATGTAGGTATGTCCTAGTCTCAGCAGGGGTCAGCAGATATCAACAATTGTCAGTAGATATCCCCACCGAAAGCTTGAACAAGAGCTTGAACAAGAGCGTGAGCAAGAGCCTGAGAGCCTGAGTGGAGTCGGGGCATTAATCTGAGCTGACTCTATGCAGAGTTTGTATGTTATCAGGATAACATCAGAGCAGTGAGCAGGATTCAGCAGGGTTCAGCACGGATGACTGCACAGAAGTCTGATTACCATCTGGCGTCTGGTGTCTGGCCGAGGAGTGTGTACCCGCGTGTAGCAGACGCTGTGCAGGACAGCGTGCATGTATGTATCAGTAGAAGTCTCAGCGGCGAGTGTCAGTAGCTGTGAATAGATAGGTATCAGAGCCGGTATCAGAGCTGATGTAGTTTGTATGGGCAGCGTGCAGGCAGCATGCAGGGGGAACCCTAATGATCCGAGTGGGTGTCTCAGGCTGTCTCAAGTTAGATCAAAGCGGCATCAGAAGCATCAGAAGCGGCATCAGAACAGGGATCTCAGCGGTAATGATGTCTGTACGGGTCAATATGCGTTCATGCTGCGGGGAGAGCAGAGCTCACTCACTATGCGGCCATTCGCAACGAGCGTCAAGCCACGCCCCTACATCCCAAGGCCTCCTCCTCCCTGCCTGCACCTTTTGTGCGATCAATTTCCTGGCTTGGAACAGGCACCTTATAGCTGCTTCCTTTCTGCTTCTTTGCTCAAACCTCTCCTCTATACACCCCAATAGACAGACCCTGGCCTCCAGTGCCAACTTGATCCCTAAGGTGGTCTTTATGATCTCTAATACTTTAACCCAGTATCTATGTAACTTCGGGCATTTCCACACCATGTGTATGAGATCTCCTGTAATTTGACATCTGGGGCATTTGTCGTCTGCCTTCCTTCCAAACTTATATAACCTCTTTGGTGTGTAGTAAACTCTATGAAGTAGAAACAGGTGTGAGACTCTCTGTGATGGGGCAAGTGACACTAGTTTCCCTGCCGCGAGTATCTGTTCCCATTGCTCATTTGTTATTTGACCTATATCTTCCTCCCACCTTTGTTTATTTATTTTTTAGTCTTTCTCCCCCTATAGACCCTGTATACCCATCGCTCAACTTTGCATACAAGTCCGAGATGGTTCCCTTAGGCCTTGTACACACGATCGGACCTATCCGATGAAAACGGTCCGCGGACCATTTCCATCGGATATGTCCGATCGGGAGTTTGATCCGATGGCGTGTACACACCATCGGATCAAATTCCCCGCCGCCGGACGGCGCGGTGACGCGGCGGTGACGTTGACGCCGCCACGTCACCGCCACGTCACCGCACCAGGAAGTTAAACACTTCCGCGCATGCGCCGAATCCATTCGGCGGCGGCGCGGCGGCGGTGGGGGACGACATGTCTGCTGGTAAGTGTACTAACCAGCAGACATGTCGGGCGGACAGATTCCACCGGATGGATTTCAAAGCATGCTTTGAAATCTGTCGGGTGGAGAAATCTGTCCGCTAGCCCATACACACGAGCGGAGATGTCTGCTGAAACGGTCCATCGGACCGTTTTCAGCGGACATATCCCCTCGTGTGTACGAGGCCTTAGATATGTCAGACTCAATTAACCATTGGAGATGGAAAACTTTTTGCCTTCTTACCGGGTCTGTCCTAAATTGAGCCTGTAGGGCATGCCTGATCTGTAGGTAGGTGTAAAACAGGGAGTTTGATATGGTATATTCTTGCCTTAGTACTGAAAAGGGCTTCAATGTGTCATCTGTGAATAATTGTTCCAATCTAGTTATACCTAGCTTTTCCCATTCTTTCAGCTTCCCCATGTTTACAATCTCCTGCAGGTTTTTGTTGTCCCATAGTGGGGAGTATTCTGTTAACCCCTTGTAACCCATGGCTGACTTGCCTACCTGCCAAGTCCTCTTGACCAAGTTCAGCGTTGAGTTCTTTACTGGGAAGGAGTCGGCCTCCAAGGTTTCTATCATGGACCCGTGTGGGGACCCAATCAACATTATTTTCCCACTGGCATTCCCTCCTCCTATGGTGCCACACCCTACCAGGTGCTGTAGTTGAGCTGCTATAAAGTAGCTGTGGGGGTGTGGAACTGCCAGGCCTCCCTTATTTGTTGGCAATTGTAATGTCTGGAGACTAATTCTGGCTTTCCCCCTCTTCCAGATCAGTTCCCTAAAGAGGGACTCTATTTTTTGAAACCATGCCTTTCCTATCCATACCGGTGAATTGTGAAATACATACAGCAATTGTGGCATCCAGATCATTTTTATGAGGTTACTGCGCCCAGCTACCGATAATGGAAGCCTGCCCCAGATATCTGCTTTCCTTTTAAGTTTGACCAGGAGTGTTACTTATGTACTGTTCTGGGTCACAAGTTACAACTATACCCAGATATTCCATCTTTTCCACTATTTTCAATTGGGGTATTTCTGCACATACCATGTTTCCCGCTGGGTCCACCGGTAAAAGTACAGATTTTTCCCAGTTGATCACTAGGCCCGAAAGTCGACCAAAAGCCTCCACTGTCTCTAGTGCCTTATTTAAGGACTTTGTGGAGTCCCCCAGGAAGAGAAGGATGTCATCTACATAAAGTGCTGTTTTTTCCTCTCCTGTGCTTCTCTGGAAGCCCTGTATATCCTGGTTTCTTCTAATCGCAATCGCCAGTGGCTCTATTGCTAAAGCGAAGAGAAGAGGCGACAGGGGACATCCCTGTCTTGTCCCCCTTTCTAGCTTAAATGACCGCGAATATACATTGTTAATTCTTATTTTTGCTCTTGGAGAGCTATAAAGCGTTTTTATCCAAGTAATGAAGGTGGGGCCAAATCCAAATTTTTCCAGGACATGCCAAAGATAGTCCCACTCAAGGCTATCAAACGCCTTGGTGGCGTCCAGGGACAAGATGGCTTTGTCTCCCACGTTCACTGTTGGCGTTTGTAGATTAAGATTCAATCTTCTAATATTAATGCTGGTTGATCTGTTGGGTATAAAACCAGACTGATCAGTGTGTATAAGTTTCTGGATACATTTATTTATCCTGGCAGCCAACACCCTTGCCAGTAATATCACGTCGGAGCATAAGAGGGATATTGGTCTGTAAGATGCTGTGTCCAGTGGGTCTTTCCCTTCCTTTTGTAGTACTATAATGATGGCTTCTGACATTGAAGCGGGTAGCCTCCCCCCTTCTAGTGCCCAATTTAACGCCTTAAGCAGTTCTGGGAGCAGCACCTCGCTATACTGTTTGTAAATTTCTGCTGGTAGACCGTCTGGTCCTGGGGATTTCTGATTGGTCATCCCCCCCAATGCCTGTTGTAATTCCTCTAAGGTTATAGGGGTTTCTTTGGACCTTCTATCCTCCTCTGATAGAGCTGGTGTTTCTAGTTTCCTTAGGAATTCGTTCATTTGTGGCGTTTCACCCCTACTTTTTGACTTGTATAACTCCTGGTAATATGCCTCAAATGTGTCCAAGATTACAGATGTTTGCGAGGATGTCTCCCCCGTTGCTGTCCGAATTGCAAGTATGTTGGAGGGGGTCGAGTTAGTTTTGGCTAAAAGTGCCAATGTGTGGCCTACACTCTCCCCCTCCGCAAATAAACTTTGGCTCTGAAATAGACGTTTATTATCCACTTTTCTATTAATTACGGTCTTATACTCTTGTTGTTTCTCGAGCCATCTTTTTTGTTTGATCGAAGAGGGGTCCTCTACAAATAGTTTTTCTGCCTCCAGAACTTCTTTCCTAATTTTATCTTCCCAGTCCCTAGAGTTTTTCTTGATCCTGGCAACCTGTTGAATCAATAACCCCCTAAGGAAAGCCTTCAAGGTGTCCCAGACCACTCCCACCGGTGCTGTCCCTGAATTAAAGTCCAAGAACTCTCTTAATTTTATGTCTATCTCCTCTGGCTTTCCCATAAGTTCCAGCCAGAATGGACTTATTTTCCAGTTGTTCATGGGACATTTCCTCCCTATATTCAATGTCAATACCAGTGGAGAGTGGCCTGACACACCTCTTGGATAATAGGCAATTTCGCCCACTAACTGTACGCTTGCCCCATTTCCCAGGGCCATGTCTATTCTGGACAAGGTGGAATGTGTGCTCATCTCTGGGTATCTTGTTCTCCACATGTCACACCATCCAACTTCTTCCAGAAAATGGTTTAAGTGTCCCTCTCCTCTGCTATCTCCCTGCAGCCCTGGTGGAAATCTATCCTTTGTTCTGTTCAATGTCTCATTGAAGTCCCCTATTGCTATTACAGGGATGTTTTCCTGATGTATTACAAATTCCATTAATTTGTACAAGATCTCCATTTTGAAAGGTGGCGGGATGTAAATATTGGCCAATACGAATGGTACATTCTCTATTAAACAGTGCAGGAATATGTAGCGGCCCAATTCATCTATTTTGAGCTCCTTGCATGCAAAAGACACCCCTTTTTTCACCATTATGCTCACCCCCCTAGAGTAGGAGGAGTGGACCGAATGATACTGATATGGATATTTTCTATTTTTTAACTTTAACTTTGTTTCCCTTGTTAGGTGCGTCTCTTGCAGGCAAATTAGCTCCGCTCTATGCCACTCCAGCATAGAGAAAATTGTGGCTCTTTTAACCGGGTCACCCATCCCCCGAACATTCCAGGATCCTATTTTAAGTGTTTTTGGCCTCATATCACCTAAGGAAGCTTGTAAATGTAAGAGATATAGCCCGAGCTGCAGTTAAAAAGAGGGGGTATATATGCAAGAGAGGAACCCTTAAAGATTTAAACGAAGAGGAGACCACCTCCAGTCCCGCCTAACAAAATTATCAAGAGTGTTTCTAATTTGAATATCTATTTAGAATGTATTTTACAACAATTTTGTGAAACACCCTTTTTTTTTTTATTCTTCCAGCTTCCCTTATCCAAGTTTTCCATGTTTTTTAGGTGTAACGTTATGTGTATTAATCATGTTTTTGTGCTTTTATAACATTTTGTTTTTCCCTCCCTCAACCCACCCCCCCATCTCCCTCCCCCTCACCCTCCCTCTTCTTCCTGTGCCTATCTAGGCCCTCCCCTGGGGCTGTGCTTGTGACCACTAACTGCCATCCTTCCCTTTCATACCATGCAACATCCATTCCCATTTGTGGTCCTGTGCCACCCCCCCAACCCCTAACTCTGTTTAGTATACATTTTTTTTAAAAGGTTGTGCCCCCCTGTTTTTTATCAGTACCTATATTTTAAAAACAGTTACTTCATCTTTCCATCCCTTCGTGTACTTAAATGTTTAAACTTGCGCCCCCCCCAAAAAAAAAAAAAAAAAGAAAAGGGGGGGGGGGAGAGGGGAAACCAAAACTTTTAAGGTCTGAGCCACTTTTGGTTTACTCCTCTCCTACAAAAGTTCAGTCCTATCAGTCCTCATGGTCTATTTGCGGTTTATTTTCTTCCAGCCACTGTGCTGCTTTTCCTGGCGCGTCAAATAACTGGGGCCCCTTTGATGTCATTATACGTAAACGTGCTGGGTACAGCAATGCATAGGTAATTTTATTTTTTAACAGGTTGCGTTTGACTGGTGTAAACTCTGCTCTGCGTCTGGATACAGAGAGATACGTGACCCTTTATAAAAAATTTCCCCCTTCTCTCTTGCCTTCTGCAGTGCAGTCACCTTATCATTGTAATTTAGGAATTTCAGAAGTAGAGGCCGGGGATGACCATCCTTCAAGCTCTAAATGGGACTCTATGAGCCCTTTCTATCCCAAAAAGTGGTGAGAACACATTTTCCCTGAAAGTCTCTCTAAACCAATTCTCAAGGAAGCTTACTGGATGGGTACCCTCACTCTGTTCTGGGAGACCTACTATCCGTATATTGTTTCTGAGCAGACTGTTCTCAATTTCGTCAAGTTTAGACGCCTGCCATCCAATTTGCTCCTTCATTGCTTGCATCTGTTGTTTCAAGGGGTGCACTTCGTCTTCTATTTGACTTACTCTCTCCTCTGCTGCCTTTACTCTTTGTACTGTTCTCTGCAGCTCTTGGCTCATTATCCTTAGCTCATCCTTTATTTCTTTAACCTGTACAGATAGGTCACATAGTGACCCCTTGCAGGCATTTATAGCCAGGAATATTTCCTTCAGAGAGGGCTCCCCCTCACCTGCTAAGCCATCTGCTGTTTGCGCTTCTGTAGTAGTTACTGTGGTTGCAGACTCGCCCCCTGGAGGTTCACCCATAGGGTCTTTTTTAGTTGTTGCCTTTAGGCCCGATGGTCCATGACCCTGGCTTTTCCTGGATTTCAGCTTTGCATATCTCGCACATGCTCAGTGCTGCACAAGCAATGTAATAGGCTTCAGTCAGGTTTGCAAGGACTACTGGGAAACATGATGCCTATCCCAGAAACTCTTGCAAATAGCCTTGTGACTTAATAGCCTAGGCTAATATGGAGGAGGAAGTAATGAAGGACTACAAAATAAAGGTATTTACAAGCAACAAAATAAATAAAAATTGTCCATTCTGAACACTATGAGATTAGGGCATGCAGCACAGACAAACATAAAAAAATGGGTGGAACTCCACTTTAATAATTTTGCTGAGTATACACTTTCAGATAAGACACCGGGAAGGCAACTGGCTTGTTGGCAGGTGTTAGTGCCCCTTGAAGAGTCATTAAATGCAGACTTTGAAAAACTCTCATTTGTTTTGTGAAGAGTGAAATACACCTGGTTAATCCTGCTTCAGCTGTCCCCATCATCTTTTCTGTGTCCCTATTACAAGCTGAGATTGTGTAGACTAGCTGTTGTCATCCACTGAGCATGCTCCAGTTTCAGTTCCCTTCTAAGCTCTTCATTTCCTCCTTTTTCTTATCTGTGCAACCCTTGTGACTATAGTGTCACATATTTTGGCATATACACCGTAAATGACACTCCCCTCCCTTCCTACCTCCCTCCCTCCATCCTCTCCCATTCCCCCCTATTGCTAAACATATAGTATGATATAGTGTCATATATAAAGTATGTTGATTGATTAAATTTACTAAAAAAACTCACAAAAAAAGCTTTGTTTTAATATAAATCAGTATTAAATATATCAAATGTAATTGCTAATAAGATGTATGTTCTTGTCAATGGTGTTCTGCACCAAAGTTTCTGCCAGTACGTTGGGTGTAATGATTTATTGGAAGGAGTAAAGTGCTGAAAATGCATCTGTCAGTGAACATTCCTTTCTTTCAACATGTGCCTCTGGCAGGTGATGTTGGTGAGCGAGCCTATGGCCTGAAGCAATGTGTAAAAAATGGCAGAGAAGTTCAGGGCCAAAGGCTGTACAGTCCAGGTCCCCAACAAGCTGGAAGCAAAAACACATGCCACACAACCCCTTCTCAAAGCCTTTTAACATGTGGTTACATTTTCTTTAAAGTGGAAAATTTCCTCTAAATCCCTAAATTTTATCAGCACATTCTCTGCCAAAACAACAGAAAATTGTACTGTTCACAAATTCTGGTTTACAGGTTATTGAAATTCATAATCATCTGCATATCCTACAAATCTGGAGATGCATACACCTAAAAATCTGATAATCACCTACAGTAGTTCACAACTTATGCCATGTACACACGATCGGTTTATCTGATGAAAACGGACTGATGGATTTTTTCATCAGATATCCGATGAAGCTGACTTTCATCAGTCTTGCCTACACACCATCGGTTAAAAATCCGATCGTGTCCAACGCAGTGACGTAAAACACAACGACGTGTAGAGAAAAATGAAGTTCAATGCTTCCGAGCATGAGTCGTCTTGATTCTGAGCATGCATGGATTTTTAACCAATGGACTTGCCCACAAACGATTGTTTTTTTCTATTGTTTTTTTAACCATCAAATTATTTTAAAACAGGTTCTACGTTTTTTTCACCGATAGGAAAAGAAAACGATGGGGCTCACACACGATTGGTTCATCCGATGAAAACGGTCTTGTTTTCATCAGACAAACCGATCGTGTGTACAGGGCATCAGTGTCTGCCCTTTTTTGCTCCCCTCTAATAAAATTCATATGACACAAACAATGCTAATATTACTATATGGATTTGGATATAAGTACATTATGTTCTGACAAAGAACCATGTATGAACAAAAAATGTATATTTTTATTTTATATTGCAAACCTTGCCATTAATACATTAACATACAGAATATTGCAATAGTAACACATCTATATCTATCTATCTAATAAATGGCCAAAAATCAGAGTAGTACATTTTTATGTGGTCTCTACAAGAAGCAGCAGGCAATAAAGTCAGGTTTGAATAGAGACAAAGGAGGCTGTGGAATGAATGCTGAAATTGTCGTGTGGCACATTACAGAATAATACTTGACATAGTTTGTAAAACAGTATTAGGGGAAAATGCTTAAAATGTAGAAAGAAATGTATCTATTCAAAGGTAGAAGGGGGAATTCTATAATATGAGATCCAATTATGTGTCTGTGCACTAAAAATTGGTGATAACTCTTTCTTACGATCAATATCAAATGCCTTTTTTCCTTCACTGTTGCTTGCGAAAACTAACTAGACCTTAATCAGCTGTTCTCTCAAACACTTGGGCATGAGGGAGTCGTGCTATGTGAGTGACAGAAGGCCTATTTGCAGTTTGCATAGATTTTATAATGTGAGATGAGGAAGATCTATGTTCTGCAGTGCTTTATAAAACTATTGATCTGCTTTGGTGACCACTTCAATGCCATTATGCTTTCAGTACTCTGAAATATAGTGCAAACACATAACAGCAAAATAACATTTTTATAATAGCATCAATATAACAATGAAACCATGTGTGTGGAAGGCATTATATACTGTATACTCTACAATTTCAATACAAAGTGTCACAATAATACTTCTAATTTTCATGTTCTTCCTCTGCCTTCCCTTTGATCATTTATCAATATTATGATATAGATTTGTATACCAATATGCCAAATGGTGTGGCTGTTAATTTATTTTTCACTGTAAAGCCGCGTACACACGAGCAGACAGATTTGTTCAAATCGGTCGGGCCGACCGAATTGAACAAATCTGTCTGCTGGGGACATATTGGTTTGATCGTGTACACACGATCAAACCAAAATCCCCGCCGCCAGACGGCGCGGTGACGTTGACGCATGCGTCGAAACCATTCGGCGTGTGTGCGAGAAGACATGTCTGCTGGTTAGCGAACTAACCAGAGCAGACATGTCGGGCGGACGGGTTCCCAGCCGACAGATTTCAAAGGTTCATCGATGAAGCTGACTGATGGACTGATGTGCCTACACACCATCGGTTCATGAACCGATCGTGTCAGAACGCGGTGACGTAAAACACAGCGACGTGATGAAAAAAACGAAGTTGAATGCTTCCAAGCATGAGTCGACTTGATTCTGAGCATGCGCGGATTTTTAACCGATGCTCGTGCGTACTAACAATCGTTTTTGACCTGTCGGTTAGCCGTCCATCGGTTGAATTTTAAAGCAAGCCATCTGTTTTTTGACCGAAAGATAACAGACTGATGGGGCCTACACACGATCGGTTTGGAACGATGAAAACAAACCTCCGTTTTCATCGGTTTGAACCGATCGTGTGTACGAGCCTTTACATATGATCCCTAAGCAAACTGCTAGCTTTGCACACCTCTAAAGTGCATTGAAATTATAATGACTGCCTATGTTGGGTTTGCAATTTCTGTTCACCTTAGTAGTACTTAACCACTTCAGCCCCGGACCATATTGCTTGTCAAAGAACAGGCCACTTTTTTGCAATTCGGCACTGCGTCGATTTAACTGACAATTGCGCGGTCGTGCGACTTGGCTCCCAAACAAAATTGGTGTCCTTTTATTCCCACAAATAGAGCTTTATTTTGGTGGTATTTGATCACCTCTGCTGTTTTTAGTTTTTGCTCTAAAAACAAAAATAGAGCGACACTTTTGAAAAAAATTAATATTTTTCACTTTTTGCTGTAATAAATATCCCCCCAAAAAACATTTTTTTTCCTCAGTTTAGGCCAATACGTATTCTTCTACATATTTTTCGTAAAAAAATCGCAATAAGCGTTTATTGATTGGTTTGCACAAAAGTTATAGGGCCAGATTCAGGATGGCGAGCGGTTCTTTTTACCGGCGTAACGTTTCTCATTTACGTTACGCCGCCGCAACTTTACGAGCAAGTTCTGTATTCACAAAGCACTTGCTCCTAAAGTTGCGGCGGCGTAGCGTAAAAGGGCCGGCGTAATTCAAATTTGGCGGGTAGGGGGCAGGCGTGTAGTATTTAAAATAGGCACGATGACACGCAGAACGTACTGCGCATGCGCCGGCCGTCAATGTATCCCAGTGCGCATGCTCCAAATTATGACGGTGTTATCGACGTGAACGTCAATGACGTCAATCCCCATTCACGGACGAGTTACGCAAACGACGTAAACATTTTCAAATTTGGCGCGGTCACGACGTCCATACTTAACATAGGATGCGCCTGCTTTTTGGTGCTTTATCTTTACGCCGGGAGACCTCTTACGGAAACGGCGTAAAGTCACTGCGTCCGGAGGGCGTAGGTTCGGGAATTGGCGTATCTCGCTGATTTACATATTCTCGGCGTAGATCAGCGGGAACGCCCCTAGCGGCCATTTTAAAATTGCAGTTAAGATACGACGGCGTAATACAATTATGCCGCTCGTATCTTAGCTGCAACCTGACGTACCTGAATACAGAAAACAAGATACGCCGGCGCAGATTCTGAGTTATGCCGGCGTATGACTGATACGTCGGCATAACTGTTACTGAATCTGGCCCGTAGCGTTTACAAAATAGGGGATAGTTTTATGCCATTTTTATTATTATTTTTTATTTTTTACTAGTAATGGCGGCGATCAGCGATTTATATCGGTATTGCAACATTATGGCGGACACTTCGGACACTTTTGACACATTTTTGGTTTTTGATTACTATAAAAATGCCACTGGCAGGGAAGGGGTTAACACTAGGGGGCGAGGAAGGGGTTAATTATGTTCCCTGGGTGTGTTCTAACTGAAGAGGGGGGTGGACTGACTTGGGGAAATGACTGATAGCTGTTCTTACATTGTATGAACAGACAGTTAGGCATTTCTCCCCCTGACAGGACCGGGAGATGTGTGTTTACACAGTCAGGGGCGAGTGGGGGCGTGCACATGCACCTCCGGCGGCACGCGTGCGAGATGACGTAATATTACTGATCTCGCAAAGCAGAGCCAAACCTGCCGCCGTAAAACTGACGGCGGCTGGTCGGCAAGCGGTTAAAGAGCATTTGAGGGTCATCCTGACTTTGCTTCTTGTAGATAAGTTTTTCCTAACTGCTCTTCTCGTGCATAAGGCTGGTTGGATGGGGAGGTGTGATGAACAGATAAACAACCCAATGCCTAGGTTAGAAACTATAGCTGGTGAGTGTTTTTTTATTTTTTTTATTTAGCATACCCTATTGCCTTAGGGTAAGCAGGTGTAGCACTACCCCTGAAGGAGTTGCTGGTTTGTTTTGGTATCTGTACTCTGGCTATCAACCCTTTAAACTGTCTCAAACCCTCCCCTGGCACAACTGGTATTGGTAAGGATTGTGGATCCCACTGGCTGCTAGGGAAACACAATTCTATTCACCACAGTCAAATTTGTAAATAAACTGTTACCTTGTGTTATACTGGTCCCACAGGATAATAGATAGACAGCAAACAGGTTTAAAATTAACCAAGGAAACTTTACTTGGTAAGCAATTAAAGTAAAAGAACAAGGTAAAACAGGTAATGGACTGCTTACAGGGCCATTTAAGAGTCAATAGTTATCATAATTAAATACAAGTTTTATTATAGTACTTAAGATAGACCTGGGTAAGCAAAGGGATTCCTTCAGCAAGATATGTCTAATACTGAAGCACCTCTTTACCAGGCCTCACCCAACTCTCACTAACAGCAACACAATGAAATTCAATTTAAACCAACTGTACACATAAGTCTTTATACTTTAAAGCCACGTACACACGATCAGTCCATCCGATGAGAACGGTCTGATGGACCATTTTCATCGGTTAACCGATGAAGCTGACTGATGGCCAGTCATACCTACACACCATCATTTAAAAAAACGATCGTGTCAGAATGCGGTGGCGTAAAACACAACGACGTGCTGAAAAAAATTAAATTCAATGCTTCCAAGCATGCGTCGACTTGATTCTGAGCATGCGTGGATTTTTAACCGATGGTCGTTCCTACAAATGATAGTTTTTTTGCTATCGGTTAGGTATCCATCGGTTAAATTTAAAACAAGTTGGCTTTTTTTTAACCGATGGTTAAATAACTGATGGCACCCACACACGATCGGTTTGGACCGATGAAAACGGTCCATCAGACCATTCTCATCGGTTTAACCGATCGTGTGTACAAGGCATTAGACCCCCCCCTAGTGGGCAGTTTCTGGACATGTGTCCTACTTTAATAACTCAGTTCGCAATTGTCCTCTCCTGTTAACTGGAGTTTTCGATAGCCTTTCGTTGGTGCACGTTAATAATTTGTAATCCAAAAAAGTACAGAAAGAAACATCCAAGTCACAAGTAAAATACGCTGGCAGCGCAGGCGCCAACTCAGTCAATGCGCAGTCAATATTATTGGGCAGGTGCCTGTCTCACCCAACCAGGCCTCTCCGGATTGCTCCGTCAGCAAAACTCTGATACTCGGTCCTCTCCATCACCGACAGTTCCCAGTCGTCCACGTGGCCATCACACACTGCTGATCGAACAGGTCACCAGATGCTCTTGGACACGGTCCTACTCCTTAAATTCCTTCCCCCAGCAGGCCGTGTGGGGCGCAAAGTATATTAGGATTGCACAGTTGTAGTCTGACAACTGACCAGAGCAATGGAGTCTTTATCTCCCTGTACTCCAATTCCCAGCATTCATTGCTGTACCATGGTAAACAAACAGGAGGTAGCTATGACAACAATTGGCGACCAGAGGGAGCTAAGTTCCTTCTTTATCCACAGATGGCAGTATTCCATCCATAACAAAGTGGCCCCCAGCTACACAGGTATCAGCAGTACTTGTTTGCCACAAGGTCTTAGAACATAATAGTTCTTGGCCAGATATATGAAATGAATGAGACAAGGCTACCTGTAGTCCCAGGGCTGGTAAGGCAGAAAACAGTGGCTGGTAGCATAATCCTGGGATAGTCCAAGAACAGCACAGGTAGCAGGCAAGCATAATCCAGTAGATAGTACGAAGGACAGGAAGGAACTTGTAAGTTTAATTTAGTAACAGGTCCAAAGTAAAGTTCAGGTGGAAATCCAAAATAGTCTTCCAGGTACAAAGCATGGATTAGTATGAATGAAAACCAATTGACAGGTAGCACAGCAGATAGGGAATGACAGGAAGGGAGCACTGAGCTTACAATGCCTAAATCTGACACTAGAAGAGCAGTCAATCAAAGCAGAGTAGCCAGGGGCAGGTATGTATGGCCACTAGCAAATCCACAATGACGGAAGGCTAGGCTAGGCAATGATGATACCCAGCACAGCCTGCTGTTGCAAGTGCCATCGTGAGTGGCCAAGTAGTGGTAGCGGAGGTAGCCGCATGAGACTCACTCATGTTCTTACCAAGAGGCAGACATGGCTCCCATAGTAAGGTGCACAACCTAGTCAGAATTCTAATGCCGTGTACACACGATCACCTTTTGTGATGAAAAAAAAACGTGTGTGGGCAAAATGTTGTTTTATGACTCCTGAAAAACGACAAAAAAAAAATTCGAACATGCTTGAATTTTTTGTGTCGTTTTTCAAAATGTCATTTTTTGTGTCATAAAAAGTGATCGTGTGTGTGCAAAACGACGTTGAAAACAAAGTTTTTAAACCCACGCATGCTCAGAAGCAATTTATGAGACGGAGCTTCAATGGAACAGAGTGCCGTCGAACGTGGTGTACGTCACCGCGCTTTGCTAGAGCTTTTTGGAAAAACGATGGTGTGTATGCAACGTCGTTTTTTAAAATGTTTGAAAAACGTTGTTTTGTTTCGTGAGATAAAATTTATTTATTTTTCATCACAAAAAGTGATCGTGTGTACGCGGCATAAGTCTATGTGCACTTGTTATACAGGACCCTTCCTTTAATTAGCAAGACAAACTGCTTCCTTGGTTTTCGGGGTCCCCGTACGCGGCTAAGCTCCCAAAAAGTCCCACACATGTGGTATCCCCGTACTCAGGAGAAGCAGCAGAATGTATTATGGGGTGCAATTCCACATATAACCATGGCATGTGTGAGAAATATATCATTTAGTGACAATGTATTGTAATATTCCACCGACTCAACATGCCTCTCAGCAAATAGCTTGGGGTGTCTTCTTTCCAAAATTGGGTCATTTGGGGGGGTTGTGTGCCATCTTGGCATTTTATGGCCTTCAAAACTGTGAAGCCCCATACACACGGCCAAGGTTCTCGGCAGAAACCAGCGAGAACCTCGCTGGCATCCTGATTCTGCCGAGAACCTCGGCCGCGTGTACGGATTCGGCGAGCATCCCGTCGGGAATGCCGTCGAACCAAAATAGTGAGCAGGTTCTCTATTTGCTCGACGGCCCGTCGGGATGAATGGCTCGTCGCCCTTCCCGACGGGCTGGTCGCCGAATCTGACGGCCGGAAGAGAACCTCGACGGGCGGAACAAAGTGTTCCGCCCGTCGAGGTTCTTGGCCGTGTTTACGGGGCCTGATATGTAGTGAGGAGCAAAATAAAAAATGTATGCCCTTAGAAATCTTGAAGGCGGTGCTTGGGTTTCGGGGCCCCGTATGTGGCTAGGCTCCCAAAAAGTCCCACACATGTGGTATCCCCGTACTCAGGAGAAGCAGCAGAATGTATTTTGGGGTGCAATTCTACATATAACCATGGCATGTGTGAGAAATATATCATTTAGTGACAACTTTGTGCAAAAAAATAATCAGTTTGTCATATTCCCGCAACTTGTGTCAAAATATAAAATATTCCATGGACTCGACATGCCTCTCAGCAAATAGCTTGGGGTGTCTACTTTCCAAAATGGGGTCATTTGGGTTTTTTTTGTGCTATTTTGACATTTTATGGCCTTCGAAACTGTGATAGGTAGTGAGGAGTGAAATCAAAAATGTACACCCTTAGAAAGCCTGAAGGCGGTGATTGGTTTTTTGGGTCCCGTACAAGGCTAGGCTCCCAAAAAGTCTCACACATGTGGTATCCCCGTTACCCAGGAGAAGCAGCAGAATGTATTTGGGGTGTAATTCCACATATGGGGGGTGTATGCTTTGCACGTGGGTGTAAGTGTTACTGGCACTAACTAGCTACCTAGCGGCACCAGCGACACTAATACAGCATTCAGAAAAATTATCGCTTAGTGACGCTGGCAATAGGGGGTGAAAGGGTTAACTCTAGGGGCAATCAGGGGTTAAAACCTTTATTATAAAATGTATGGGGGTACCTAAAAAAAGGTTTTAACCCCTGATTGCCCCTAGAGTTAATCCTTTCACCCCCTATTGCCAGCGTCACTAAGGGATCGTTTTTCTGATCGCTGTATTAGTGTTGCTGGTGCCGCTAGGTAGCTAGTTATTTTTTGAGGTTCGCCGCCATATTTTTATAGCATTGGGTACCCCCATAAATTTTCTAACGCTATAAAAACATGGCGGCGAACCTCAAAAAATAACTAGCTACCTAGCGGCACCAGCGACAATAATACAGCAATCAGAAAAATGATCGCTTAGTGACGCTGGCAAAAGGGGGTGAAAGGGTTAACTAAGGGGTGATCAAGGCTTTAAAATCTTTATTGGGGGGTAGGGGGCTACCCTGGACCTAACACTAACTGCCTGACACTAACTGCCTGTTACACTGACACTAAATGCAGTGATCAGTAAATAAATGATCACTGCTATTTAGTGACACTGTGACAGGGGGCTGGGAGGGGTGATCGGGGGGTGACTGGGGGGATTTGTGTGCCTATGTGTACTGGTGTCAGTGTGGTGCTTGGTGCTACTCATTGTGTGATGTCTCCTCTCCTCCGCCGGACGAAAATACCGGCGGGAGGAGAGGTGACATCCGGAGGGGGCGGACAAAAACGAACAGCTGCCCCCTCACCGCGGATCGTTCCCAGACACTTAGCGACCGCCGCACGCAGCGGAGGGGGTACCGATCAGACCCCCGACCCGCAGAAAGGCAGGGACGTACAAGTACGCCCATCTGCCTGTACGTGCCATGTTGTGGACGTACATAGTCGTGCGGTGGTCCTTAAGTGGTTAAAGTAACGCAGTGCTGTATCACAAAAAATGGGCTGGTCAGGAAGGGGGTAAATTCTTTCGGGGCTGAAGTGGTTAAAAAATTCTATTCAGAGGAGAGGTGGTGCCTTGCCTAATGATGATGTTAGGTCATGCTTCACCACCACTGTAGTATGCCTTTGAAAGGGACCGTTAAGGCACTCCTTTGTAATGTTGCTTCATCTGTGCAGCCATTAGCTTCACCTTGCTACAGAGGGACAGTATTTCTTTCAAAAGCCAGTACAGGGTAACATGGATGCAAGAGGAGGGGATGAGGTTGTTGTAGGTGAGGACAGGGGCAATGTATGTGGTGTTAGAAAATAGTTTTTTTTTTTAACCATTGTAAACACCCTTATCAATGCTAAATACAGGCTAGGGCAGCACTTTGCAGGGGGGGCAGCACAAAAAGAGTTCCCGCCGGCTTGCGCTACACTTTTAGGAAAATTAGTCTAGCGCCCCATAAGTCGGCCGCACTGCTTTCGGTATGCGTGTGGCCGGCATTCCATAACTGTGGGGGGGGGGGGGGGGGCACTTCTTATTTTGACTGTCCTATCATCCTGGACCACAAATCTTCCTCACTGTGCTATATGTTTCTGCTGCACCATTGGTAAGGTTATATCTTCTTAGTCCTCTCCATAAAATTATCAAAAATGTGTGCTTAAAAAAGAAAAAAACACTTATGTTTTTCATTTTGGATAGAGTGGGTCAGTGAGTGAATAACTTGTATAGCGCTACACATGTGAACTAAATCGCCTCCAGACGCTTATTCCATCTGTTGTCTTCCTTTTCCTTCAGAAGAGGTGGGTCTTTTTTCCTGAAGGCCCGATGGTTAGAGTAAGGGCGAGTTATAGCCCCTGTAAGTTTATTCTTTACTATCCCTGTACCATTGCAGAGATTTCCCTTCACTTTCCACCCTATAGCCAAACAGGAAGTGAGAGGAAATCTATGCAAATTAAGGGAATACATTGCCCCATACATCGCTGAGGATCCGATGCGTGTACCTGGCAGTCGCGATGTCCGCCGGGTGCACGCAATCGGCGGTGACACAGCAGGGACGTAGAGCTCTGTGTGTAAACACAGAGCTCCACGTCCTGTTAGAGGAGAGGAGACCGATCTGTGTCCCTTGTACATAGGGACATGGCATCAGTCACCTCCCCCAGTCACCCCCCTCCCCCCACACAGTTAGAACACTCACAAGGAATACATTTAACCCCTTCCTTATCCCCTAGTGTTAACCCCTTCCCTGCCAGTCACATTTATACAGTAATTAGTGCATTTTTATAGCACTGATCGCTGTATAAATGTGAATGGTCCCAAATTTGTGTCAAAAGTGTCCAATATGTCCGCCGCAATATCGCAGGGCTGACAAAAAAAAATTGCAGATCGCCGCCATTACTAGTAAAAAATAAAAAAATAAATCATAAATCTATCCCCTATTTTGTAGGCGCTATAACTTTTGTGCAAACCAATCAATATACGCTTGCGATTTTTTTACCAAAAATATGTAGAAGAATACGTATCGGTCTAAACTGAGGAAAAAAATATGTTTTTTTTTTTCAATTGGGATATTATTATAACAAAAAGTAAAAAATATTGTCTTTTTTTTCCCCCAAATCTCTGTCTTTTTTTTGTTTATAGCACAAAAAATAAAAATCGTAGAGGTGATCAAATACCACCAAAAGAAAGCTCTATTTGTGGGAAAAAAATGATAAAAATATAATTTGGGTACAGTGTTGTATGTTGTATGTATGCGCAATTGTCATTCAAAATGTGTCAGCGCTGAAAGCTGAAAATTGGTCTGGGCAAGAAGGGGGTATAAGTGCCCAGTAATGATGTGGTTGAAATGGCTCGCAGCTGTAATGTATTGCCGGACCCCAGCACTATAGATAAAAATCAATGAAAAAATTTGCGTAGGTCCCCTCCCCCAGTCCATATCAGGCCCTTTGGATACTAAGGGGAATTCCACACCAAATTTTAAAAAAAAAACTGCGTGGGGACCCCCCAAAATCCATACCAGGCCCTTTGGGTCTGGTATGGATTTTAAGGGGAACTCCATGGCAAAATTTAAAAAAAATGGCGTGGGGTACCCCCAAAATACATACCAGACCCCTATCCGAGCAGGCAGCCATGGCAGGCCAGGAAGAGGGAGGACGAGCGAGAGCCCCCCTCCTAAACCATACCAGGCCACTTTCTCTCAGCATGGGGAGGGTGCTTTGGGGTCCCCCAAAGCACCTTGTATACCTACCCATTCACCAAAAAAAGTGTAAAAAAGTAAAAACAGGAGACAGTTTTTGACAATTACTTTATGTAAAAAAAAAAGTGTCCCGCGATGGACCTGAAAAACAAAACAAAAGGGGGCAGGGGCACTCGTTTACATTACCGGGTGGCCCCGCCCTTTCCTACATAACAGCTGTCAAAGCCAAGAGACAGCAGGCGGCAGGACACCTCCCATCGCGGCAAAGCTTTTTAAAGAAAATAATTCAGGTCTGGGTGTCGTGATTGAAGATGGATGACATCGCAGGACACTTTTTTTAAATAAAGGAATTTTCAAAAACTGTCTCCTGTCATTTTAACTTTTCTGACACTTTTTTTTTGGTGAATGGGTAGGGGTTCCCCTAACCATTAACATAGGGATGAGGGGCGGTATCTAGGGGCCCCCTAAAAATGGAGCAGGCAGATCTGACCATTTAGTTGGCCCGCTTGGTGAACTCTGAGCAAACAGGGTTTGGGTCAAACTCATCATTGACCCAAAGCCCATCCATAGCTATAATGAGGATTTCCCTGGTCCCTTCCTTTCTTGTGGAGTGGACCAGGGGATGCATTCCATATTGTCATTTGAAAAGCTGACATATAATGAAAGTTGTTGTGCAAAGTTGTTGTCCATTGAAATTCTAGAAATTGTGGTCTTGATCTGTTGAGTAAATTGATAGCTCCCAAGCCCTCCTACTATGGATGTTCCTGCTCAGTTAATTTGCAAGTAATAGGAGTGTAGCCTTACCCCCGCAGGAGCTGCTGATCCTTAATAGATCATTTCTAATCCTGATGACGCATTAAGTTGCGAAATACATAAAGACTGCGGGACCATTGTCAGCTCGTCATGTCCAGTCTGAGTATAACGAGGCTAGGAACGCAAGCGACAAAGTGAGGCATCATACATGCGGACCAGGACATACTCGTACATTTGTATACTCCTATTTACGGCTGGATTAGCTCAGTGCCAGCTCCCAGACACTTTTACATGTGAGTGGAATAACTATATAGGTTTTATTCATAATAAATTATTTGATATACTACACCATGATAGTCTTTTATATGTTACATGAGTGGATATAGAACGAGACTACAGCCAAAGCATTGGGAGTGATTGCTGATAAACCTATTTGCGGTGAAGGTGGAAACATAGCTGGGCATCACTGCAAGAAATTATCTATTAAGGACTAGTGTTGAGCAGAATATGCCATATTCGATTTTGCGATATATCTCGAATATATAGTCGAATATTCGAGATATATTCGCTAAATACGAATATTCGTGATATTTTTTGGAAATGAAATTATTGCGAATTTTCGCTATTGCGAATGCGAATTGCGATTGCGAAATTTCGAGAAATGCGGAATTGAGCACTCTTATTGGCTCAGAATATTCGTGATATTTTACAATACAAAATAATTGCGAATATTCGAGAAATGCGGAAGGAGCACTCTGATTGGCTCAGAATATTCGTGATATATTACAATACACAATAATTGCGAATATTCGGCAAATGCGGAAGGAGCACTCTGATTGGCTCAGAATATTCGTGATATATTACAATACACAATAATTGCGAATATTCGAGAAATGCGGAAGGAGCACTCTGATTGGCTCAGAATATTCGTGATATATTACAATATAAAATAATTGCGAATATTCGAGAAATGCGGAATGGAGCACTCTGATTGGCTCAGAATATTCGTGATATATTACAATATAAAATAATTGCGAATATTCGAGAAATGCGGAATGGAGCACTCTGATTGGCTCAGAATATTCGTGATATATTACAATATAAAATAATTGCGAATATTCGAGAAATGCGGAATGGAGCACTCTGATTGGCTCAGAATATTCGTGATATATTACAATACAAAATAATTGCGAAATTTCGAGAAATGCGGAATGGAGCACTCTGATTGGCTCAGAATATTCGTGATATATTACAATATAAAATAATCGCGCGATATCGCTATTGCCGAATAATCGCATTGCGATTTTTCGGCAATATAAAATGAGCGCTGCAGCTACTCGGCCCAAGGTCTCTAATCATACCAGCAATGCTTTTAGACGTCGATGGGGATCTCTAGGATGTGATCTGTTCTAAAAAAAAAATTGAAAACATTCGAATATTCGAAATAGCGAATATTCGCCGCGATATTCGTGTTATTCGCGAATACTCGAATATGCAATATTCGTAGCGAATATTCGCAATGCGAATATTCGTGAGCAACACTATTAAGGACTTTCTTAGCACATATACATATATATTTTTTATTTTTTTATATTTTATTATTTTTTTTTTCATATACAATACATTTTTCTCGCATTCTTGAGGCACATTCAATCTGTAGATTGTAATAGTAGGATATTTGAAATCTTTTTTAATTTATTTCACATTTTTTGATGGATTGAGAAATTCATATGTTATAGTTTGGCACATGACACTGTATTGGTATTTATTGCACACTATTTGTTAATTAGTTGCGCATTAATTAATAACCATAGACACATGTTCATACTTTTTTTTTTTTTTTTGAGTAACAAGTTCACAGGATCAGTCGTGGTAAAATGTTTATATAAATATGAGTTAGCGCAATTTACTTCACAATAAACAAATCTAAGGCCCCATACACACGGCAGAGAACCTCGACGGGCAGAACACATCGTTCCGCCCGTCGAGGTTCTCTGCCGGCCGTCAGAATCTGCGACCCGCCCGTCGGGAATGGCAACCAGCCATTCATCCCGACGGGCCGTCGAGCAAATAGAGAACCTGTTCTCTATTTGCTCGATGGGTTTCCCGACGGGCGGGTCGAGCAGAGAGCGTACACACGGCTGAGGTTCTCGCTGGAATGCAGCTCCCAGCGAGGTTCTCGCTGGTTTCTGCCGAGAACCTCGGCCGTGTGTACGGGGCCTAAATCCAACCTTTCAGGTTGCACTTTTATTGCAGCTAGACTTAATAAGAATATTGATATTATCTTGGCGCCGGTAACACACAAAACATTTTCTAAATAGCCAATCAAAACTGCAAAGCACAGCCAACAAAAAATTTTCAATTTAAAGTGGTTGTAAACCTACTCTGACACTCTGACAACTTGCACCGACAGGTAAGCCTAGATTAAGGCTTACCTGTAGGTGCAAGAAATATCTCCTTAACCTACATGGTTAAGGAGATATTTGCAGAAAATACTGCACCGATGCCTACGACGCGTGCGCATCGTAGACAACGGCGCAGGAGCACTGAGAGTCCCGGCATTATGATTGGGATCATGCCGGTTCCACGCACATGCGTCCCGGCATTATGATTGGGATCGTGCCGGTCCCAATGAGCGGGAGTGACGTCATCGCCGCTCCGGCCAATCACAGTGCTGGAGCGGTGATACCTGTAAGAAGCGCAGATGGGACACTTAGCGTCGGCAGAGGAGGGGAACGAGAAGCGCTTTGAGGGCAACAATCTCAGGTAAGTCATTCATAATGAGCTAGTATGCTAGCATACTAGCTCATTATGCCTTTCTCTTGCAGGTTTTTTTGTAGGAAAAAAATCGGCTTTACTTCCTCTTTAAGTTAATGTTTTGTAAAAATACTCAAAACCAAAAACGAAAAAAAAGTTTGTTTACATTATGTGCAAATATATTTTAAAAATTTAGGATGAAGACATATGCAAGAAAAATGTATGGCTTTCAATGAGTCTAGTTTACAGTACTGTGTAGCGATGTGCACAAAACAAAAAAGGGAATTTTTTTTCTTCATTTTAGATTCAGTCGTTAATCATTTTGTTTCTTCATATTCATTTTGTTAGAATGATTTGCTTTCTTTCTGTAGCACCCTGATGTCCAGGCAGGGTTGCTCCTAAATTTACCTTCCAGGTATCATTGCCTTGGCCAATTGTGAGGGATCAATTGATTTCACCTAAGTCTAGAATTGCTGCACTTATCTCTTCTGTCTCTAGATGGCCGGGTATCTGGTGACATTAGATAAGCATTGCAAGGATAGATTAGGAATGGATATCTCAGCCAATGGGCAGGGATTTTCTTGGGTCCTTTGGCCTGCTGAGAGAGCCTATTTATTTGGGTGAGGTTAGGTAATTGCGGCTATCTGGATGGACGTGTGTTGTGCTACCTGGGCTGCTAGGCCAGAGTTTGGGCCTATTCCAGGCACATCTGGCTAAGGGCCTGTCCAGAAGCAGGATATCAGCATAGGGTGTGGCTTGCAGTCCAAACAGAAGTGCCAGTTCTGCCGGCAGGAGAGCCTGTCATAGTCGGAGCTAGAAGCAAAGCTGTTGCCACTAAGGGACCAACTACCTTGTTACTAGGGACCACAGTGAGTAGCTGAAGCAAGTAACGGAGCAGTATTCTCACCAACTGGGGATGGTGAAGAATCAGGAAACTTCAACAGTGAGGTGATGCTTGAGGAGTATCTGTAGTGCCAAGCCAAGGACCCAGCAGGGAAGGAGTGGGTGACACATGAGGAAAATGCTAAAGTAAGAAGATTAGAAGAGCTCACAGCATTCAGTGGCAGTGAATCAGCAAGTCTAGTAAGAGACTGGGAGCTCAGTGGGCTGAGAGTCTGCAAGAAGTGACTGTATAAAAGTAAAGGTGTTCATTACAATTTGTGTTAGGAACTGTTCTAAGACTGTCGCCATAGGAAACAGAGCTCCTACGCATGCAGATGTGTCATCTTGCTGGATGCCTTTCCCTGCATGGCTGTCTACCTGTAGAAGTTTTGGAGTCGGCTAATTGACATTGCAACTTCCTTAAGGGTGTTCTGGCCTTAAACCCTCTCTCTCACTATTCTGTCCAAGAGAAAATAAATCTCTTTGAATTCAAGAAGTGTCTGGCGCCCATGAATCTACCTTACATTACACCCACTATGCCTTGCAACCCACTCTATACAGAAGGATGTCAGCTGTCCTTGGCTCTGGAGGTTCTCATTTAACTAAAGGAGGCCCAGGACTTTGTTACATTTCCGTATATTCGTATTCGTTTTGTATATTCGGATTTGTTTTGTGTATTTGTTGTTCCGAATCTATTTGTATTTTCAGAAGTTATTTTTTGAAGATTAGCTATATTCATGTTAATTTGTTATTTATGGAGATTACCTGTGCACTCTGAGTCATCCATGCTAGTCCAACCCACAAAGAGAAATTGTACGAGCCGATAGGGCGATATCTTCTGAAGTCAAGTGCATCCAAAAGAATGAATGGAACACATTTAATTTCAGATTCATTTGTTATGTTATGATTTGGAGATTCTGATGAATCCACTTGCATCCAACCCAACACAATAAGTAGGAATTATCATCTTATTTTAGTTTTATACCTTTTTTTTTACTATTTTTATATTAACCACTAGGGGCCCGCGCTATAGCCAAATGACGGCTACAGCGCGGACCTTAATTGCCGTCAGGACGTCAATAGATGTCCTCCCACTGCGCACGCCGTGAATACAGACTCACTGAGACTCGGGTGATCATGGATCCAAGTAAGGGATAAACTCAGTCAGAATATTCTCCATATGATATATGAGGCAGTAAGTATAACTTATTTGTTTGATTACCCCTTTTGGATATATAAAAATATTTTTTATGTAGGCTTACTTTTTGGTTTTCTATCTCTTTTATTATATTGAATGCTATAGCTGGTTCCTCTGACCTTCCATTTGTTACACTATTGGATATGACCCTTTGGAATCTTGTGGATAAGACTACTATGCTCCCATAAGGTATCTCTGCTGTTCCTGTCTTTCTGTGCCATGCTCTTTACCTCGACATGACGATGTTTTTTAGGATGTGTGTCATTATATTACAAAGTTACACATATGTTAGACATATGTTTTATCCTAGATAGTGAGACCCATTTTTTTCCTTTCCCAATGATGCCTAAATGTGTCCTGACAAAGCTTAGCAGCGAAATGTGTTGACACACAGGGGCTTACTATTTATCATGTATCTTATATATATGCTTTTTAAATTCTTCCTAATATTCTATATGTACCATGTGCTATTTTCAATAAATAGTGTAATATTTTTGAATATTCTCCATTGTTCATTGTGCCTTTAAAGTCCGACCTACGGGTTACCATTTTGGTACCCCGTTTTCTTGCAACTGAATTGAACAGGTTTCTGCAGAGCTGGTCAATTGCAGATTTAATTTTTATAGCCTCTCACTATACGTCTTTCTTTCTTTATCTCTGTGTCTGTCTGTGTGTCTCTCTTTGTACATGTGGTTATTGTAAATCCTTTTTAGAAATTGACAAATTGCAGACATAAAAAGCTCAATTTTCATTCTACCATCTTTCTACTACCCTTTTCCTTTCATTCTGTTCTATATGCTGCTTAAAAATGTATTAACAAATATTAAAGAGAGGTATGAATTTTAGCTGCGGAGACAACAGTTCAGTGTGTGCCCCAGTTATTTTTCAGTCTTTAAATCTTAAGCCACAAGACAGGATCAGACTTCTTTTGATTTTGCAAACTTTAACTACAATTGTTCCCTTTTTAAACCTGGTATCATTAATCCAGCCTTATTCTGCAGCCTTCATATCAATTTCTAAATAATATTTTTCAGTTAAGATTTAATTTTTTTAAGTCTTGCTTATTTTCTAGTTGAGAACCTACCACCATGATTTACACATACAAAAAAATCTAATCTTTGCAATATGTAAGTTACTACTTATGTGATGTCTTAATTATTCATAGGGAGTTTGGAGGAAAGTGCTTGTTCATGGGTGAAATTAGGAAATTGTACTCATTTAAAGGAATTATATGTTGAGTATATGTTCTGATGTCACAAAGTAAAGCAGATTTTTAATTTAACACAGCTGACCTTTTATGTTATTATTTTATAAGTTTGAAGTATTTATTTGCTGTTAAGCATAATATACACATAAATTATAATTATTGCCTTACAAAAATTAACCACCCAACACAGCACGTTGGAAACCTAAAAATAAAAATAGAATATTACTTTAAACATAGCTTGATATGAGAAAATCAGTCTACAAAGTACATAGATCTGGTAAAATTTGCAATTGTGGATGATCTTTCTTTTTGCGAAATCTCTTCTATTAAATAAATGTGTATTGTAACTAAACAGTGGCTTTTACGGCCTGGTTCCTGGTTCCTGTGCTCTTATAACTAGGTCATTCACATAGAATATCATTCAGCTGTTTTAGGACTGCTAAAATGTGCCTTATGATCATGGGCATCAGCTCCATAGGGCAAGGGAGGGCGTTCTCCCCCCCTAGAGCCACGGCCGCCTCTCGCACACGATCGGTGGTCCAGGGCCGCCTGCGCCGCCGATTGACACTGTCTATCATGTCTGTGAGTGGCATGTCATGTCTGTGTTGCTGCTGCTGCATTTGTTTACACGTTCCGCTCCGCTCCCGCCCCTGTTTGCCGCCAGCGAATAGATGATTGCTCACTTTACAGCCCCGCCCGGTGCTCGTCCTGTTGGCGTGACGTCACTCACGCCGGGAGGGGATCATCGTGGGACTGATGGGTGGAGCTGCTCTGCTGCACCAAGAGGAGCCATCGCCGCTGTTTGGGCAAGTTTAACAACACCCACTTGTAAAATGGCTCATGGCTGGAAATGGAATAATAGCCCTTAAGACAACCCTCTTATAGCTAATACATTTGCCCCCAGAGCAATCAAGGGAAACCTAGGCTGACATGATGAGCCACCAGGAAAGGAAAAATATGGTCAACAGTTTTCTATATTCCTGTTACTTATCATGCCGGCCTATTGTGGGATTTAGCTTGCAGAAGAAATAAAGAATAAATGAAGGAGAGTACACAATATAGAATGTCAGGAAAACATTTTATAATATAATTTGGTCAAGCTGAAAAATCCCCAAATGACTTAAACAGACCATATGCCATAGTGGTTGATGAAGGCATTAGGAGAACTTTGGGTAGCAGCATTATAGACCACATGTACTGAAACATTAGCATAACATGCCCTCAAAGACACCATTTCCCTTGTAAAATTTGCAGATCTTCCATACAAGCCAATGCCTGTTGGATAGTCTGATTTATCCATGTGGGCCCCATTCAGACTTTTCTAGTTCAGTGCAGAAATGCAAACATCTTAACATGCACAGATCATGCATTTGATTTTGATGGCAATGCCCCTGCACTATGTTTTCTGAAGCAGTGCACCACAACACCCTGTAGTGTATTACAATGCATTGTGGTGTGCTACAATGCAGGTGTGTTCCTTAAGTGCACTGGGGAGCCATTAAAAACATGTCAGTGCAAACATTAATATGTGCAAAGTGCACCAATGTGTGTTGCATTACTGCACTGCAAAGTCAGCCTGCTTTTACTAACTTCCCTTCTGAAAATAATAGTTTCTTGGCTGCAAAGCCACCAGAGACAGCAATCTTCAATTTTTTTTTGTATACATTACCCTTAAAATGCCAGGAGGGTGGTCAGTGGTCATAGTAACTCATGTATTAATTTCAGTGCAGGACATTAATACATGAGTTACTATGACAAGTGCAGGACATTTACCCCCCCGCCGCCATGCTGCATATTAAAAAAATCTTCAGACTGCATTCCGTATGGCATCATACCATACGGACAGATGCAGTCTGAAAATTATTAACTGTGATGACTGTCTGACTTTTTTAATATGCAGCATGGCGGGGGTGGGGGGGGGAGTAAATGTCCTGCACTGGTTATGGTAACTCATGTATTAATGTCCTGCACAGTGCAGGGTGCTGTGTAATGTAAGGGGTCCAGTGGTGCAGGGTGCTGTGTAATGTAAAGGGGTGCAGGATGCTGTGTAATGTTAAGGGGTCCAGAGGTGCAGGGTGCTGTGTATTGTAAAGGGGTGCTGTGTAATGTAAAGGGTCCAGTGATGCAGGGTGCTGTGCAATGTAAAGGGGTCCAGAGGTGCAGGGTGCTGTGTAATGTAAAGGGTCCAGTGATGCAGGGTGCTGTGTAATGTAAAGGGTCCAGTGATGCAGGGTGCTGTGTAATGTAAGGGGTTCAGTGGTGCAGGGTGCTGTGTAATGTAAAGGAATCCAGAGGTGCAGGGTACTGTGTAATGTAAAGGGTCCAGTGATGCAGGGTGCTGTGTAATGTAAAGGGTCCAGTGATGCAGGGTGCTGTGTAATGTAAAGGGTCCAGTGATGCAGGGTGCTGTGTAATGTAAGGGGTCTAGTGATGCAGGGTGCTGTGTAATGTAAAGGGGTGCAGGGTGCTGTGTAATGTAAAGGGTTCCAGTGATACAGGGTGCTGTGTATTGTAAAGGGGTCCAGTAGTGCAGGGTGCTGTGTAATGTTAAGTGGTGCAGGGTGCTGTGTAATGTAAAGGGGTGCAGGGTGCTGTGTATGTGATTGTGATTGATTGATTTTGAATTTATTTACAGCGCCACATGCACCCAGGAGGGTGCGCCTAAGCGCTGGAAGCGGATCCGATGATCTATTCAGAACCAAAATCATCTAGAAAAAGAAAAGCCTACATAGACTAACCAATGGCTCGTGTTGGTAGGGGAAGGAAAACATACAAACAGTACGAGACCAGGCAGGAACAAAAGGAGGGTGACAGGAGCTTAGGGATGGGGAGAACAAAAAATAAATAAAAAATCAACTCGCTTCAAAAGAGGAAAGTTTTAAGTGCCTTTCTGAAAGTGATAAGGGCGGCATTCTGTCTCAGAGGCAACGGAAGAGAGTTCCAAAGTGTGGTGGCTCTAGCTCTAAAAGAGCAGCCACCAGTTGAAGTCAGCCTTACTGAAGGGATGACAACAAGGTCCAATTCGGCCAATCTCAAGGCCCTGGAGGGGTGGTAATGTACAGCCATGTTATTGATGACCAGTGGGCCTTGTTGTTTGTAGGCCCTGAACATAATACACAAAGCCTTAAATTCGATCCTCTTTGCACATGGGAGCCAGTGGAGTAGTCTAAGAATGGGGGATATATGGTCCCGTCTAAAGGGGTCCAGAGGTGCAGTTGTGGAGACACAGTAGTGATAAAGAGATATTGAAAGATGCAGGGCGCACAGTGGGGTGTTTTTACATTTTAACGTGGGGGGGGGGCACTTTTAACCCCCGCTAGTGGTCAAAGAAAGGGTTAAATGCGACTGTGTATCGCCTCTGCCGAAGCAACCCCCCGAAAAAAATTCAGCGGACGCCCATGCTTATGATCCATTGCTACATACCAGGTCAACCTCAGATATCTGAACATAACTCACCATTCTTAATTATAATAAACTGTTCTATTACAACAAAAAAAATATTGCCTTTAAATATGTGAATTTGACCAGTTACTATTCTCCCAGAGTAGCACTCAGATGCTAATATAGGCAGCTGTGTCCTTAGTTTAAGTTTAGTTTTGCTGGATTGTAGTCAGCCTAAGCTCTAATCTATGGTTTTGTATTCCTCAAGCTTTCCCCTAAGTCCTGCATTATTGTTCTTCACTTCTCTTGTTAATGCACATCATTACCACTCACTAAGCAGTGGAGCAATCCCAAATAATTGAGCAAGTAAAGCGGCACATTAAAATACATACTACAGGAGAGGATCAAAGAGTGCAGACATACTGCAGGAGATTACCAGAGACTGCGGACATACTGCAGGAGATTACCAGAGAATCGGACATACTGCGGGAGATTACCAGAGACTGCAGACATACTGCAGGAGATTACCAGACTGCGGACATACTTCAGAAGATTACTAGACTGCAGAAATACTGCACAAGATTACCAGAGACTGCGGACATACTGCAGGAGATTACCAGACTGCGAACATACTGAAGTAGATTAAAAGACTGCAGACATACTGCAGGAGATTACCAGAGACTGCGGACATACTGCAGGAGTTTACCAGACTGCGGACATACTGCAGGAGATTACCAAAGAGACTGCGGACATACTGCAGGAGATTACCAGAGAGACTGCGGACATATTGCAGGAGATTACCAGACTATGGACATACTGCAGGAGATTACCAGACTATGGACATACTGCAGGAGATTACCAGATTGCGGACATAGAGAGGGTGGGGCTGGGAGCTCCACTGATGCTCAAACATCCAATCACTGCTCTAACTACACCTGCTCTGTTCCGAGCATACAGGCTGCATGGGGCGGGGTCAGAGCATCAGTGGAGCTCCCGATACCTCCCCCTCTCTGCTGGCTAGTGTGGGAATACAGCATCCCTTGTCCTCTGCAAAGCCGACATCGGGGCCCCAATTCACGGCCCCCCTAAAAAGATTAGGCCCAGGGCAGGTGCCCCGTTTTCCATGCGCTAAAGATGGCCCGGCATATTGTATATAGTTTGTTTGCTAGGTTTCTATTACTTACTTTGTGGTTGTGGGTCACTTGTTTATTGTATTCTGCTGGTATGTGCATGTCTTTCTGTTTACTGTTAATACATTTTATTTCATTATACATTGTTTGGTCCCAGCTTCTTTGTGTAGCATGTACATATATCTGGTCATCTCCCAGCTACAGACAGAAGTGCTTAACCTGTTAGCATTACGAGGTTTCTGCCACCTATTTTAGATAATAAGGATGGTGGTAAGGTGCAAATTGGTACTTTTTTATTTTCTTTAGTTTATCAACCTAATTAACACTATTAAACTTCTTTGAAGTTATTGTCGGCCAAATTTTGACCCCACTACAAGGCAAGGATCCTGCCCTGAGGTTTGGAATGATAGCCCTCTGGGTACCTCGGGGGTTCAAATATACTGTAAGGGGGCACTACACTAATGACACATTCAAACATTTTTGAAAAGAGGGGAGGGAGCTTCATGATACTACCTCTCAAGCATGCTGATGAAATATCAATGACACTTACACTATAAAAATACCAGCACCTTTTTTTTTATGTTTTCTGAATAGCCAGTCATGGGTGTCTATTGTACTCTGCTAGTGACCACAGATATGAAGATTGTTCCACTGATGGCCAAAAATTTCCATGGCTACAGTAAAACTGCATTGATATTTTAGAGAGACTCTAACAAGCCCATCAGAGATAACCTATGGTATATCTAAATCCAGAAGAACAGCACAGTGATTAAATCAAGGGATGATAAAAGATAGGAACTACAACTACATAGTCATAAAATCCTCTAAAAATATTTCAGTGGCTGCTTTTGAAATCTGTTGCCATTGTCCACATTTCCCAATTGCATATGTACCACTGGGCTAGGCTCTTTAAAAAATTTTTTTCCAGTAGTGCTGAAGAAATAAATACAGAAAGGAATTGTTTTTCTTTTCTCCTGTGTTGGATAGCAGCAGGGAGAGATGGGGCTGGATTGTGCCCTGACTGGCTGTTTCTACAGCTGAAGAAGACCTGTTCCTAGCAACCCTAGGAAAGGAGGACCACTGATTAGCTGCCTAATCCAGGCTGGTTCGCAATTGGCTGTGGGATGATTTTAGCCCCACCACCACTGAGAGAATATATAATAAAGACCCGCTGATCCAGGTGAGGTGTTGGCGTCTGATATGCTCTACACATGGGTTTCCTGCCCCAGCTCGCCTCCATATAATGCACAATGAATGAAGAAATGGCTGCACACCACAAGTAATCCCAGCATGACACACACAGGATACTGACAGGCTGCACAGGTTGACGCGTCAACCACTGAGAGATGCAGGAGATCCATGTGGGATCTGATTAGAGGGCTTTAAGATCCATTTAGAGAGCCCGGGAACCACTTGGGGAAAAGCAGTGCCTGGCCAGTACAATATATCCTTGAAAAGTGTTCTGTGAGTAGAGAAAAATTATTGAGAGCTTTCTGTGACTGCTATTACAGAAGCCTGGGAGCTGATGTGCTTTATGTACACAAAGAGTGTTAGCCTGGAAGCTTGTGTTACAGGGTACAGGGCTGCAAGAAGCCACAGGACTGTTGTTGTGAACTGCTGACCACGTGCTGTTGGCTGCTGCTATGCTGAACACTGCTTTCTGCAGTAAGGGAGGAGGGTGCCTTCATTCCACTGCATTCCAGTTGCTTACAGTGACCACATGTTCCAGCTACTTGCTAAAGCTGCAGAGAGCTGACTCAAGGGGAAGGACCCTTTTACCAGCCACGGAGGAACCCCTCAGAACTCAGTATGTGATGCATGCTTTTTTTTCGGCTGGCCGTAACCTACCTGACCTACATACACTGACGGTAGTGACCTACATACACTGACCTACATACACTGACCTACCTGACCTACCTACATACACTGACGGTAGTGACCTACATACACTGACCTACCTGACCTATGTACATTGATGGTAGTGACCTACATACACATTGCCACCAAGAACCACACACGTAGCATGCTAGCACAATAGTTACAGTACATATAATACATTGTAGGCATAATAATAACATAGTTGACATGGCTTAGTGACATAAGGTTCATATTGTATATAAAAGTAAAAACCATACTCACTGACGTGTCACTCCATCTTAAAGGGAAAATGTAGAATTGGGATTCATTGGTAATAATGGTACAATAGTAGTCTGGATGGTAATAGGGGAGCACAAAGGTCAGATCAAGGAGAAAAAAACACGACAGCACTAAGTCTGATGGGTATTGCATAATTGTTGTGAACCACATATGTTACATAACAATCCAATGCATAGCCAGTAATCAAATATATGATAGGTTTCAAACAATTTGATACCATAATGATAGCATAGCATGGAAACATGCAAGTTCATATTATGAAATAACATTGGAACCAGACCAATAGGCGCGTATCTTCAAATAGAATTAAAATTTGTAGACTTGTGGTTCATTGGTATACTCCAGTATGCCTAGTGTAGGTAGAAATGGTAATCTGTGTAGGACAAACATCTAGTATCTCTACGCGTTTCATGGCTAGCACCACTCTTTAGGAACAGAGAGGGGTAACAAAAGTCTAAAAAGAATATCGTACGATCTTAAAAAATAATTCAAAAATATTTATAATATGTCCATCTAGGTAAACAAAGATGGAATATAGGTATAGATACATAGACATATGCATCCGATCGTACCTGAAGAACCACAAGAGAACTGGATGCAGACATGGAGGACCGGAGGTCGGTTGGGGTCATTAACCCCGGGAGCTGAGGCGGTACACCCCAAGGCAGAAGATGGAAATCGGAACAGCCAAAACAAGTACTCCCCAACAGTAGATTCCTATGTGAGAGCTGTGTCATTGTGGACATCTGTAAAATAATTAGATGAATGAACAAAAAATGGTGTATGGAGTGATATTATAAAATAAAGTGAGATGACTTAGATGACGAAGTTGGTAAGTAAGTGTAATAAAATCCTTATATCAGGGGTAGACTGAGTGATAAGGTGGTAAAGGGATAATGTAGTATGTTGATACCCAGGATGTGGGCATAGTGTGAATCTGGCTAAACTGTTTGCCAAAAGCATAATGTTAAAAAAATATTGATGGTAATAGATGAACAAAAAGTGAAAAAATAGTTACCACTGTGGTATTTGTTGATCAGAGGATTCCATGAAGTGCATCGTGTCCGTAAAGAGGAAGAGAGAGGAGTAACATGTATGGTTGTAAGGAGTAATGCTCCAGTAGCCAGGGGTAAACCACCAATGCCACACTGGCGTCTAGTGGGGGAGAGAGAGCGCCAACGGCCGAACAGACAGAGACCGTTCACCAGCCGGCGTCACACCTCCTCATATAGAATGCCAAGAATGGAAACACAGCCACGTCGCGCTCACGCCACCATAGGGTGGCGCAGCGCGTATGCCACTGGATGTGTGACGTCGATGCGCCGAGAGACATCCGTCCAACTCCCCGCACAGCTAAGGGGAGGGCCACCAGAGCGCATCGCAGGTCCCGGGATTAACAACATGGACAACTGAACCAACCGGCACAGCGCAGCCAGAGCAAGGGAACTGCAATGAAAGGGTGCATATATGATGATAAATATAAAATTATATTGTATTATAGTAAATTGTTAGTTCTTAATTTTAGACAATTGAATTAAAACTGGCAGTGGATAATACCAAAGAATGAAAGTATCAATATAGGTGCATGATTTCATCCCTTAATACTTTGATAGTTGCTGGAGCCTAGGCTACATACACTGACCTCTTCCTGACCTACATATACTGACCTACCTGACCTACATACATTGATGTTAGTGACCTACATACACTGACCTACCTGCAATGACCATACCGACCTACCTACACTGACCTACATATACTGACGGTAGTGACCTATATACACTGACCTACTTACACTGACCTACCTGACATACACTGGCCTACCTACACTGACCTACCTACACTGACCCACATACACTGATATTTACATACACATTACACTGTCCGTCCTACCTCAGCTCAGTGGTGTCACAGCAGGCAGTCAGTCATTCTGTCAGAGGATGAGCCGAGGAGGAGAGGAGAGCCAAGGAGCCTGGAGGGTAGGAGAGCCAAGGAGCCTGGAGGATAGGAGAGCTAAGGAGCCTGAGGAGAGCCAGGGAGGGGAGGAGAGGTGAGCCGCCCACCCGAGCGCCTATGATGGATGTCACACGTATGGACATTGGCATTAGACCAGTGGGACATTCATCATAGGCGGTGCGCAGGCTCCAGGAGGCGGGACCTGCTATGGCACTCGGCGAGTCGGCAGGACTCGGCCACACTCGGCCGCATTCGGCGACACTCAGGATCAGTTCGGTCCCAGTGCTCGCCGCTTGCTCGGGGCTAACAATGGAGACCAGCCATTATGAGACTCTGGGCTTTTCGGGGTCACATTCAGGGTTTCAGCCCACCTAGCCACCCCCTACCGACGCCCCTGGTCATCATATGTGCAGGGCATTAGGGACCCAATAAAAATACCAGTGGCTCCTGTGGGGGTAGCACTAAACATAGTTTAGTGAATGGAAAGCTTTGATAATTTTATGAAGTCTCCATGAAACATAAATGTATTAGTACTAAAAAAACATAAGAAACAGAAAACTGTAAACAATTATACCCAATAACAACTGAATTCTATTTTACTTAATAATTTAAAGGAGTTGTAAAGGAAATTTTTTTTTGCTGAAATTACTGTTTACAGGGTATGGAGACATAAAAGTTAACTGATTCATTTTAAAATTGATTAAAAATAAATAAACATCAATCATATAATGTGCCTGCAGTTTCAGTTTCGTTTTTCATCTAGTTTAATGCTTCTGTGAAGTACAGAGACACAGATTCAATACAGGGTAGTGTTTGATTTTAAAATGAAACTGATTGGTTCTGAGGGGTTTTAGACACACAGTAATCACACCTCCTTGATTTAGAGACCACAGAGAGAAGCTCCAATGACTTTTTTCATCAGGAAACAGACAACCAGTAAGTGTCCAGAACAGAGAAGGATTACAGCAACAACGAACAAGGAGAACATGAAACCAGGACTGCAGTAAGGTACATTTTTTCCTTTAGTGACCCTTCAAGAAGCTTATTATTTGAACACATGCATTTGTGTTGTGGCTTTAAGCTTAAATTGATTTAAAGATGTTGCGTTAAAACTTACTTTGGAAACAGAGAGTAGTTTAGTGTATTCATCAGGGTGTTCATTGGCATTGATGTACTAAAAGTGTACATTTTCACTTACCCTAGCATTTTAAAGCTATGCTTAGTTCAATCATTTGATTGTGGAAATTTACATTTGTTTAAGTAATTAATGACTGGGTATTTAAAATGACTATAAGGCCGCGTACACACGAGGAGACATATCCGATGAAAACGATCCGACAGACAGATTTGACAGATTTGATCGTGTGAAAACGGTCCGACAGACCGTTTTCATCGGACATGTCTCCTGGGATGTTTTGGTTTGATCTGTGTACACAGACAGCACGGTGACGTGGCGGTGACGTTGACGCGGCCACGTCACCGAACCAGGAAGTAAAATACTTCCACGCATGCGTCAAATCCATTCGACGCATGCGGGAGATTTAAGTCCGCTGGTTAGGCGTACTAACCTCCCTTACTTCTTACCAGCTTGCTATGATCCCTGTGACAGCTTTCCAGCAGACAAGTTTTAAAGCATGCTTTAAAACTTTTGTCTGCTGGAAACCTGTCTGCTAGCCCGTACACACGATCGAATCTGTCCGCTGAAACTGGTCTGCGGACCAGTTTCAGCAGATATATTCGATCGTGTGTACGCAGCCTAAAAGAAAAATAAATCGCACCAACCCCGTGACCATTCGGTAGTGAATGGAAATGAATAGCAAAGTAAATCGCCAATAAATGAGTGACCCCTTCATAAATCAATAATGTGATAGGATTCAAAAAATACACTAAATTATAAATGTGGCACAAAAACTTAAATGTAAAATATAATAATGGAAAATTATTATAAAAACTGTCAGAAATATGGGTAAAATGTTCTTCAAACCGTTAATATAAAAAGCAAAAAATTGTGTCCATAAATTACTAGTGCATATGAACTCCAATAATTTACTAAATACCAGTGCTCTGTGAAAAAAGTCCATATAATGGTGAAATGTCATGTCCAAAGAAACAACCATGTTGAATCCACCACCAATCAGCAGAAATTACTTCTTACCAGCTTGCTATGATCCCTGTGACAGCGGTTCAATCTATGCCTTGTAATCAATCATCACCTTCCAAAGACCAGCAGACACAAATGCAATTCTTTAAGCATAGACTCCCGCCCCATGAACCACGAGCAGATGCACAAATATTGCAGATTGTATAGGCCTTTAAGTCTAGTGTGGCGGCCGGTACACAATCAAAAGACACCCGTCCTACTGGGAAACCGTATGGAGCTCGAGGTGACGCCAGCGTGTCGCTCCGCCCTACGCCCGTTTCGTAACAACTTACTTCATCCAGCTTTCCAGCTATTCAAAATGACTGCAGGTTCACTTGACCAAGTTAAAGGAGAATTGAAAATATAGGGGACAGATTTGTATTTCTTTTTAGCAGAACAGTTTGAATGTCTCTTCCACAAAAAACGTCCCTGTCTCCTAGCAATATTTTTTTAATCGTGTACACTGCCTGAGGCACATGTGTAGTGCAGTGTATACTCCCAGCCCTGGGCGTCCGCTTCATAGGGCAAGGGGGGTAATTTCCCCCCCTGAAATTGCCAGGGAGAGCCAGGAGCAGGGCCGAACTGGCCCTGGGGACGATTTAAGAGGTGACTGCAGCTCTCCCCTCCCCTCTAGTTGTCCCTTATTAAGAGTGCCTGTCTCTCTTCTGGAATCAAATCTATTTGTCCCTCATTCCAAAAGGTTCCTCTTTTAGACCTGAAATAAATATACTGTCAATATAGTGTAGTGTTTCAGTCAAGGGAAAGAGGTGCTGTGTAATGTAAAGGGGTCCAGTGATGCAGGGTGCTGTGTAATGTAAAGGGGTCCAGAGGTGCAGTTGTGGAGAGGGGTACACAGTAGTGACAAAAAGATATTGAAAGATGCAGGGGACACAGTGGGGTGTTTTTACATTTTAACGTGGGGGGGGCGCTTTTAACCCCCGCTAGCGGTCGAAGAAATGGTAAAATGCGACTGTGTATCGCCGCTGCCGAAGCGCCCCCCTCTGAAAAAAATTCAGCGGATGCCCATGCTCCCAGCCCTATACTGGCATCTGTAAGATGCAGAGAACGTAGCTGGGTGTCGGCACTATGTAAGTCTTATGCACTGGAGAAGTTACATTATCAGTGGACACCCAATTTTAAAAGAGTAGATTCAGGAACCCCAAAAAAAACGGGAGAATATGACTACAATGGTTGACAGAGCGATGCAGGACATCTCTGATCTATCAGCACTGGAGGAGGGCAAACAGCCAGGTAACCCGGCCGCCTAAATGTGCAAGTATGCGTTGCATTATGGCAAGAGAAGCATAACTACAGTTCCACTTTTAAAATATACTGCTAAGTCAAATCCCCTTCATGATGTATAGATGGGTTTCCTGAATGACTTCACTTTTCCCCTACATATCATTGTGTTCCTTTGTAAACTGCCTTCCTTAGTTCTCAGATAAGGAGGTTGCACAATAAAGGTACTTTGTGGAAAAGTTTGCTGGTCCACTCAGAATAACTGTGAAAACTTGGTGAATCTGACTGCAGTGGAGTCAACAAAATGTAAGGTGAACTGACTCAACTAAATGTAGTAAAAATGCAATATTTTCTGTATAGCATTGGAGTTGTTTTTTTAAAGGAGTTGTAAAATCAGAAGTTTTTTTTATTTATAAAAAGCCTTCTGTGTCCAGCAGCCGGCCCAGCTCCCTAAAACTTACCTGAGCCTCAGCGATGTCCACGAGTTCCTCAGCTGTCCGAGACACTTCCTCCTGATTGGCACCATTGGCTCCCACTGCTGTATATCAAAGTCAATCAGCCAGTCAGGATAGAGGAGGCAGGGCCGGGCCACAGCTCCATGTCTGAATGGACACACAGAGCTGTGACTCGGCTCAAGTGCCCCCATAGCAAACTGCTTGCTGTGAGGGCACTCAACAGGAGGGAGGGGCCAGAAGAGCCAAAGAGGGACCCGAGAAGAAGAGGATCTGGGCTGCTCTGTGAAAATCCACTGCACACAGCAGGTAATAATAACATGTTTGTTATTTTTATTGAAAAAAGAAACAAGACTTTACAATCACTTTAACCACTTGCCTACTGTGCACCTACACCCCCTTCCTGCCCAGACAAAATGTAAGCTTCCGGCACTGCGTCGCTTTAACTGACAATTGCGCGGTCAATTTTTAAAAAAATGCAATATTTTTTCCTTTTTGCTATAATAAATAACCCAAAAAATATATAAAAAAAATATTTTTTCCCTCAGTTTAGGCCGATAGGTATTCTTCTACATATTTTTGGTAAAAAAAAAATGCAATAAGCGTTTATCGATTGGTTTGCGCAAAATTTATAGCGTTTACAAAATAGGGGATAGTTTATGGCATTTTTTTTTTTTTTACTATTAATGGCGGCGATCTGCGATTTTTTTATTGGGACTGCGACGTTATGGCGGACATTTCGGACACTTTTCTGACATTTTTGGGACCATTTACATTTATACAGTGAAAAATGCTATAAATATGCATTGATTACTGTATAAATGTGACTGGCAGTGAAGGGGTTAACCACTAGGGGGCGGGGAAGGGGTTAAATGTGTGTCCTATGAGTGTTCTAACTGTAGGGGGAGGGGGGGTGACTGGGGGAGGTGACCGATTATGTCCCTATGTACAAGGGACACAACCGCTCTCCTCTCTCCCTGACAGGGACGTTCAGCTCTGTGTTTACACACAGAGCTGCACGTCCCAGCTCAGTTACTGAGCAATCGCGTGTGCCCGGCGGCGATCGTTGCCGCCGGGCACTCGCACGCGGCTTTAAAGGGACATCAAGTCATATGACGTGATGTCAGAACAATGGAGTCGTCTGCCCGCCGTCATTTGACGGTGGGCAGATGACAAGTGGTTAAGTGAATTTAACCACTTAAGGCCCGGACCATTATGCAGGTAAAGGATCTGGCCCCTTTTTGAGATTCGGCACTGCATCGCTTTAACTGACAATTGCAAGGTCGTGCGACAAGGCTGCCAAACAAAATTGGCGTTCTTTTTTTGCCACAAATAGAGTTTTCTTTTGGTGGTATTTGATCACCTCTGCGGTTTAAAATTTTTGTGCTATAAACAAAAATAGATCGACAATTTTGAAAAAAATTCAATATTTTTAACTTTTTGCTATAATAAATACCCCCAAAAAATTATATAAAATGTTTTTTCCCTAAGTTTAGGCCAATACATATTCTTCTACATATTTTTGGTAAAAAAAATAAAAAATTGCAATAAGCATTTATTGATTGGTTTGCGCACAAGTTATAGCGTTTACAATATAGGGGATAGGTTATGGCATGTTTATTACTATTTTTTTTTACTAGTAATGGCAGTGATCAGTGTTTTTTTTTCATTACTGCGACATATGGTGGACGCATCGGACACTTTTGACACATTTTTGGGACCATTGTCATTTTTACAGCAAAAAGTGCTATAAAAATACACTGATTACTATGAAAATGGCAATGGCAGTGAAGGGGTTAACCACTAGGGGGGCGCTAAGGGGTTAAGTGTGCCCTAAGGGAGTGATTCTTACTGTAGGGGGGCGTGGCTGGACGTGTGAGATCACTGTTCATCGTTCCCTATAACAGGGAACAGACGATCGGTGACAAGCCACAGAGAAGAACGGGGAAGGTTTGTTTACACTCACCTCTCCCCGTTCCTCAGCTCCTGTGAACCGATTCCGTGGTACACCGGCGGTGATCAGGCCCGCGGGTCCCGCGGTGCGGTCATGGAGCTTCGGACTGGGTCGCGAGCACGCCGACGGCAGGGCGCTCATGACCCACGGCTGGACACTTAAAGGGCAATGTACATGCATGTGCCTGTGCCCAGTCGTGCCATTCTGCCAATGTATATTGGCGTTAGGAGGTCCACAAGTGGTTAAGATCCACTTTAAAACCTTCCTGTGCAGGCATATGGTTTTGATCATTTTGTGGCAAAAACTCAGTGAAACTACCATTAAATATTTCTTTTATTCTCTTTTCTGATGTTATTTGTTGACCCCATTTTTAGTAGTATTCCATCATATTCTCTGTAAATGTGCTGTGATTGAACTCTCAGCAGGATATGGAGGAATACAATGTACATGACTTGTTTTGTTCAATGAAGATGTTTTCATTGAAATTGTGTAAGTGAAAGCTATTTTTAGGAAGACAGCAAATACATTATATGTTCTAAAAAATGATGGTTCATTAAAAACAATCGTGTGTGTGTTCCAGAGCTTTTTTTACGATGTAAAAAATAAGCA
Organism: Rana kukunoris; assembly: GCA_029574335.1. NCBI lineage: Eukaryota > Metazoa > Chordata > Amphibia > Anura > Ranidae > Rana > Rana kukunoris. The sequence continues at coordinate 329,953,076 of CM056049.1, forward strand.
TTAAAAATTTCAAACATGCTCTAATTTTTCACGTAGTTTTTAACGTTGTCGTTTTTTACGTCATGTGTGGGCTTTAACGACGTGAAAAAAACGCGCAAGCTCAGAAGCAAGTTATGAGACGGGAGTGCTCGTTCTGGTAAAACTAGCTTTCGTAATGGATATAGCACATTCATCATGCTGTAACAGACTGAAAATTGTCTTTTACTAACACAAAATTAGCATAAGCAGCCCAAAGGGTGGCACCATCCGAATGGAACTTCCCCTTTATAGCGCTGTCGTACGTCATCCTGCTTTGCTAGAGCATTTTTTTTCACGATCGTCTGTAGGCAAGGCCGTTTTAATGATCGGGTTGAAAAAAAACTTTGTTTTTTCTAGACTATTAAAAAAGTAATTTTTTAGAACCCAAAAAATGGTCGTGTGTACGCGGCATTAATACCCACCATGTCTCTTTCTAAATACTTTGAGGTGAATACTTTCTAAAGAGGGGTTATTATGGGAGTGTTTTGCTGTCTTTGCATTTTAAGGCCTCACAAAATGCGAAATTCAAAATATGTGATAACATTAGGTTTGAGAAATTTTAAATATACAATGGGTATAGGAAATAATCACCCTTACTGGGCACATAAACCCCCTCCTGCCCAGTTGAAATTTCAGCTTGCGGCACTGCGTCGCTTTAACTGACAATTGCGTGGTCGTGCGACATGGCTCCCAAACAAAATTGACGTCCTTTTTCCCCCACAAGTAGAGCTTTCTTTTGGTGGTATTTGATCGCCTGTGCGGTTTTTATTTTTTGCGCTATAAAACAAAAAAGAGCAACAATTTTGAAAAAATATATAATATTTTTTTCTTTTTGCTATAATAAATATCCCAATTTAAAAAAAAAAAACACTTTTTTTTTCTCCGTTTAGGGCGATGCGTATTCTTCTACATATTTTTGGTAAAAAAAATAAAAAAAAAACGCAATAAGCGACTGGTTTGCGCAAAAGTTATAGCGCCTACAAAATAGGGGACAGAATTATTATTTTTTATTATTTATTTTTTTACTAGAAATGGCGGCGATCTGCGATTTTTATTGGCAAAAATATATTGTCTGATGGCGCAAGGGGAGGTGGATAATAGAACTACCTTGGGAAGTGGTCTAGATATCAGAATGAGTATTCATGAAAAACAAAATATATGATAAGTTCATAAGTCCACAGAAAATCCAAGTTAGCACTTTAGCGGCAGCAATCCCTGAAGAGCAGAAGCATACTCTGTACATAGGTAGACAAAAAGAAACAAGGATGCGCCCAATCTAAGTGCAGTAACGTATTTAATCGATAAAATAAGGTACAAAAGGAGAACGGCCAAATGGCTACTCACACATTAAAAGTGGATAATAGGCATATATGAGACCGTGGATGTAGTCATCGTCCGGTGTATGAGGGGTGTCCGCACATGGTGGTGAGGTGCTGTAGATGGAAGACAGCAAGTGGGACAGCCTGGAGGAGCTTGTTGGGAGCGCCGTGTACGGCGGCGTGCGTCTCACGATGGAACGCAAGCACAGGTCGGTCTCACCGGAAGTGACGTGACGTGACGTGGCGTGGCTAAAACGAGGGAACCAATAGGATGACGCGTTTCACAGCCCAGCTGCTTCTTCAGATCCATCCTTGGATCTGTATGTGACTGGCATTGAAGGGGTTAACACTAGGGGGTGAGGAAGGGGTTAAATGTATTCCCTGCATTGTGTTCTAACTGTGGGGGGAGGGGGGGTGACTGGGGGAGTTGACCCATTGCTGTGTCCCTATGTACAAGGGACACAGATCGGTCTCCTCTCCAGAGACAGGACGCTGTCTCTGTGTAAAACGGCAATGAGAGATGATCTCATATGTTTACATATGAGATCATCTCTCATTGGCCGCACAGATCGCATCGCAAACGGCCACTCTGATTGGCCGTTCGCGGCGATCTGTGATTGGCTGTGTCCGAGGCCAACACAGGGCTTCCCCGCTGCGCGCGCTGGGAACGCCCAAAGGGGCGGCCGTCAAAAGACGGTATGTTGGATATTTAGATCCGCGCTGTAGCCGTCATTCGACTATAGCGCGGATCTCAAGTAGTTAAAAGAATTACATTTTGTTGCTTTGCAGCCTGAAATGAAGACAGACACAGTTTTTGTTTTATCCAGCAGTATTTACTCAGTGCAGCTTATAACATCTATGTGAAAGATAGAACACCAACATGTCAAAGAAAATAAAAACAATTCAAAAAAAGAATTGGACAGAGTTGGAAAAAGGATCGCTCCCTTGTGTCAGGAATTTGTTGAACCACCTTTTGCTTTAATTACAGCCTTTTGTCTGTTGGGATATGTCTCTACTGACTTTACACATCTACCGTGTTTCCCAGAAAATAAGCCGGGTCTTATATTAATTTTGACAACAAAAGACACAGTAGGGCTTATTTTCGGGGTAGGTCTTATAATGCCATGTGCTCTCCCTACCTGCCTGTCATGAATCACCTGGGTAAAAGTGCTTGTAGAATGTTGGTATCACACAATGCAAAACTGCTGCATGCTGAGATGTAGTGCCACATACCTTCTTATATTGCCTGTGACACGCCGGAGGTCTGCAGAGGAAGGGGGGCCCAAGATCCCCCGCTGACATCTTGGAGAGGGAGAGATTTGCTTAGTGCAGCTCGTCACTTGCTTTGCCCACCGGAGCTCAGCACATCTCTCCAAGATGTCCCCCGCTGACATCTTGGAGAGGAAGAGATCAGCTGAGTGCAGTTAGCCACTTCCTTAGCCTGACAAACCTCTCCCCCTGCTCCGAGCACTGTGGGGGGGGGGGCAAAATCCCCCACTAACAGCGGGGAGGAGAGGAGGAAAGAAGCAGGAGATCAGCTGATTGCAGAGCGGCTGTATTGTGAATGTACTTGGCACAATTGACACACATAGGGCCAGATTCTCTAAGAATTCCGGTGGCGTAGCGTAAGCCAGTTACACTACGCTGCCACATCGTACTAGAGCAAGTGCTTTAATCTCAAAGCACTTGCTCCGTAGGTTTCGCCTGCGTCGCGTAAATCGCGCAGCGTAAACCCGCGCAATTCAAATGGGGCGGCTTGTATTTAAATTAAGCGCGCCCCCGCGTTGAATGAACTGCGCATGCGCCGGCCGGGGAAAAAGCCCAGTGCGCATGCTCCAGCTCACGTCGGAAAGCGTCGTTGAAACCGACGTCAAAACGACGTGAGCGTCATTTACGCAACTCCCTATTCGCGAACGAGTTAGTAAAACGACGTAAGCGACGGAAAAAGCCGACGCTGACCCGACGCCATACTTAACATGGCATCCGACGGGACCCGACGGCATCCGACGGTACTTCGTAAGGTTACTCCACATAGAAGCTGGGGTAACCTTACGCGAACGAAAACGACGTACGCGACGACGGGGCGGCGTAAAAGCGATCGGGAATCGGCGTACTACCTCATTTGCATATGCAAATGCGAAAACAACGTAAAGGCCACCTAGTGGCCGGAGTTGTCATTACAACTACGATCGGCAAGTGTAATGGTTTTACACTTGTCGGATGTAGAAGCGTATCTATGCAAAAGTGATGCTAAGCATCACGCGCATAGATACGAGACAAAAAAAACGGCGATACGACGGGGTATCTGAGATACTCCGCCGTAACTCCGCTGAGAATCTGGCCCACAGTCTACACTATACACTACTGCAACAGAGTAGTGTATACACTATACACACAAGCACTCCACGGTAGGGCTTATTTTTGGGGAAGGGCTTATATTGCAGCCCTTCCCAAAAATCGGGGTAGGTATTACTTTCAGGGAAACATGGTAGACTTTGCAATATTTTCTTCTTTCTAGAACTGCTCAAGTTCAGTTAAATTTGATGGTGACCGTTTTCAGACTGCAATCATTAAGTCATTCCACAGATTTTCAATGGGATTTAAGTCTGGGCTCTGACTAAGCCATGCAAGGACATTCACCCTTTTCTCCTTTAACCAATGTGTGGTCATTTTTGCTGTATATAGTATATATGATACTTTGTAGAATCTATAACTTATACAGTCTTAATAATTATATGGGTTATTTCTTACCAAAAATTTGGCAGATCACATTTTGCACTAAATTTATGAAGAAAGATTATTTATTTGCAAAGTTTTATAACAAAAGTAGGGTAAACATTTTTTATTTTAGTTTTTTCTTTCCTTTAACCACTTCAATACAGGACACTTTTACCTCCTTTCTGCTCAGGTTAATTTTCACCTTCCAACGCTGTCACACTTTGAATGACAATTGCGCAGTCATTCAACACTGTACCCAAACTAAATTTCTATAATTTTGTTCACAAAACTAAAGCTTTTTTTGGTGGTAATTAATCACCACTGGGTTTTGAATTTTTTGCAAAAAAATGAAAAAAGAGCGAAAAAAACCCCAAAAAAAGGTGATTGCAGAAAAGAAATTTGCTCCGTGTATGGCCTACACTAAATACATCTCTTCTCCTAACTCACAGCACACACTAATTCCGCGTACACACATTCCGAAACAAAACCGTGGATTTTTTTCTGATTGAATGTCGGCTCAAACTTGTGTTGCATACACACGGTCACACAAATGTTGTCGGAAATTCCGAACATGAAGAACACGGTCACATACAACACTACGACAAGCCGAGAAAAATCAAGTTCAATGATTCCAAGCATGCGTCAAATTGATTCCGAGCATGCGTATGATTCTTGTGCGTCGGAACTGCATACAGACGATCGGAATTTCCCACAAGATCTTTTGTTGTCGGAAAAATTGAGAACCAGCTCTCAAACATTTGTTGTCGGAAATTTCGACAGTAAATGTCCGATGGAGCATACAGTACACACGGTCAGAATATCCAACCAAAAGCTCACATCGAACATTTGTTGTCGGAAATTCAGATTGTGTGTAGGCTTCATCTACTTGAAATCAGATAAGTACAATATGAGGAGCTGTGGTGGCTCAACGTGATTGGCACTGCGCTGACAAGCCGTTCACCTCTGCAGCCAAGGGTTCGGATCCCGGTCTCGGCTACATGTGAATTGAGTTTGGTGGTCTCAGCCCAGCTCCCGGTGGGTGTGCTATGCAAGGTACGCCTGTGCTAGGTACGCCCACCCCCCCCCCCCCCACCACACCTGCACGCACACAAAAAAATTGGTTTAACACACACGCACTTTGGCCATGCGGTCTCCTAAAATAAAGAGAGGCAAAGGACCTACGGGACTGGCTGGGTGGGCTAGGCCCCCTCACTCCCTCATAGGGGGAGTCCCTCTGCCCCATTGGGGTCCCATTGGGCCCCAGTTGGGCTCCCAAGAGGAGCAGGTAGGGCGGGGTAAAGGGAAGGCCCCCCCCTCACACCCGCCATTGCCACCAGGGGCATGGAGAAGGATGGCGATTGCCTCCGGGGGGAGGGTCTGCCTACTCCCAACTCCTGCAGTCCGGCTCCTCTCTCTCGAGTTCACGCACAAAAATACACTTAAAAGAAAAAAAAAAAAGATAAGTACAATATGGCTTTTGGTTGCTGTGAGTAATGCTCTTAAGAATTTAACAATATAGTTGGACAACAAAAAGAAAATACTGCTTCCAAAATCCTTGATTCTATTACTGCCCCAAACACTGATTTCAAATTAAGTTGTTTATTGTATTGTTCTTTGCTGGCTACTGCTGTCTGTCTATATCTCTGAAGACTTCAATATATTTCTGCCACAAGCATTTCAATAAAGAGAGAACCAACCATCCTGAATAAGCAAGACCTATCTTTTTCTTAAATCATACTAGGAAAAAAATTGTTTGATGGAGATACCGAATTCTACCATGACATTAAAACCACAGGAACATCTTGGTAGGCTGATTTCCTGATGCTGGCAGATAAGTTCAATGTAGGGTTTGATTGCATTAGCATAATTTCAAAAAAAGCGTAGTTTAGATGATTATATTATCATATTGTCTTTTTTTTCTGTCTTACATAATAATACCAAGTAGACTATCTCAATTTAAAAAACAAGATCCATATTAAAAACCACCTCTTATGGCTACTCTTTGTACATTTGTACATTTGTACAATTGTACATTTCACACAAATTGGATAATAATGTATTATTTTCACCCTCCATAGTAATTTTAGTAATGTTTCCAAAGAACTGTGTTGATATAGAAGCAAGAGGAACAAAAAAAATCAGTATATAACATAAAGATATATTTCATACAGTGTTGATGTGTTATAGCTATAATAAATATTTTCAATAGCTTTCAGCTAATAGAAGGATATTTATGTTATACTGGTATTAAACACAAAAGCAGAAATGTAATATATTGCAGGTCACCAATCCTTAGATGTAGCAGCTGCATTATTTTTCCTTTTTTAGTCATTTTCCCCTCTGTTTTTACTTGGTCATCTAGGACAGTAACACACCTTATGTGTTGGAGTGCCCTCCACTCTGGGTGAAGGAGCACATTTGGACACCAGAATTGTCAGTCTAGGGGGAGGGGAGTGTTAAATGTATTAGCAGATTTAAATACATTAACAAATGCAAGCCAAATTTCAGCTAATACTTTCTAAGCCGTTACCTCAAATGTTTTCTTTCCTTGGGGATAAGGGTTTTTCATGAATAAATAAAAGCTGTTGTAATCTTTCCTCTACGTGGTAAATGGCTTGTCTAAACACTCTTAACTGATACATTTACAGGAGAAAAACAACAGACTTACTGGCAGGATCACATTATTAAAATAAAGGAAATAAAGCCTAAAAAGAAAAACAAATGCAGCCATAACATCTAAGAATTAGTAAGCTGCAATATAATACATGTTTGCTTTTGGGTTTAAATCTACTTTAACGGAGTCAAAAACCAAAATGGCCTTTCAATACTAATATAGGCATAGTTACAGTGATTTTTAAATGCCCATCATGTTTTGGTTTTAAATGTCAAAATCTATCAAATTTCTCTATGTCCAAGGTGGTCAAATTCTCACACAACAATGAATATACAGTATGTACAGTATATATCAGATTTTTAGACTATAACACTTGAGACATAATTATTACGAAGAACCCCATTTAAAATAGAGATTAGGGAACCTGATATGTGAAATTATACTTGCTGGCCATACCCATAGGCAATACATTAATATTACAAGTAATAAATTGATGGGCTTAAAATACATTATCATAGCTCTACTGACTAAATGGAAGTTATGGATTGGCCACTAGAGAGTGTTGGTAATATTTTGGAAGGATGCATAATTCCATGTTTTTATAGGACATTTTTTCTTTATAGGGAAGCTGCTGCTTGCTTCATGTAATCAGTATGTTTAGCATTTTTTTTTACGTGTGATTTGTTGCTTGGGAATAACTATAAAGTCCAATTTGTATGCTTTTCTATTTTTTCTTTGTACTATTTACCAGGACGTGGTGTTATCTCTGGTCAACTGACCTACCTTAATATTTCTATCTTTCTAGGCAGTATGCCATAAATATCAGATAGAAAAATAAATTAAAAAACTATATGACAATTTTCCTAATGATATAATAAATGTATTACATACAGAATTCCATTTAGACATGAATGAATATGGCATCTGCTAAACACGTTTTCTAACCTCTCAAACTGAAATCACAATCTGAATCTCAGAATGGCTGATATATAATTAACACAAATACCATTTATAAAGATTGTGAGTGAATATAAACTCAATCATTTCCCTGGATCTGCTCCCATTTGAGACCATTTTCTGGTTATGATAGAGCTGGCTTGTAAATGTTGCAGAGGACAAATGCCAGTAAATTCTAAAAGGGGCTTCTGAGAAATGTTCAGACTATGTGCAGTAAATATGCAATAAATGATAGGAATATCTACAAAATTGATATATGTTTGGAACAAATCGAAAAAAAAAAAAAAAAAACATTTGGGGATGTTACGGAAACTAGCACATAAAGTCATACTTTAAAGTAAGGTTCCGGGCATAATTTTTGTTTTTGCAAGCTAAAATGAATTACATTAAATAGTCCCTAAAACATATTTATAGCTCCCCAATCATTCCAGAAATCATTGCAAACACTTGCCTTCTATCCTCCAGCTTATGTTGTGGCTGTATCCATCATATGTGTGGGCATGTGAAGCCCAGTTCTTTTTTCTTCCTGATTTAGCACTACCCCCGGAGGAGCTGGTGGTTTTGTTTGGCCCTGTGGTGTAGTGCTGGTGTGAAGCTCAATAATAAAAGACAGGTGAATAGACACAGATTATATTCACTTTACCTGTGTTGTCACCCGGGCACACACTGTTACACCTGCTTGGAAAATTAACACGCGAGACAAGAGGTTGTAAGTGGCATTTGCCTGAGAGCTACCTGAACTGCTCAAGCAGGGGTGTCTCCAAGTGGGACTAATGCTCAGGCAACAATCTCAGCACTGAGCACCTTCCCACTTCCAGCACACCGTGTAGACACTATGAAATCCACTATGCGGCACACAGTATTAGGCAAGAATGATATATCACAGTATAATTAACTCAATATTCCCCTTACAGTCTCTAGTAGGTAGTAACAACACTGCAAGGCCTTACAGTAAAAAATATAGTCTCCGGTGTTCCTTCTTATGTCTTCTGCTAGCTATTGTGAAACAAAGATTGTAATCCAAAGGGTTCTCTGATCAATAAAGCAATGTAGAACAACATAGAACAGTTGCTTCAATTGTGCTGAGTATCTGTGTATTCTTTCTCAGAAATGTACCTCCAGCGGCAGCCACTAAATAATTAAATCACGCTTGAGGCCTATGCACAGGTAACTCTATCAAACTGAACTGTTCCAGCAACACTATGCAATCAGTCTAGGTGTCTGAAATGCAGTACAAAGTTCTGGACATCAGCCCTCTCACCACACAAGGTCCAGACAGATGGATGCCTCCGCTCCACAGTCTGTTTGCTGCGACCACACTGTCACGCTGTTCCGTTTCACAGATGACCGGGAGTCCTCAGTTACCTCCTTCAAGTGTCTCTGGTTCGACCACACTGCTGCCCCAGCACGCTGTGGTGTAAAGAATAATTTAAGTGTAACATCCCTGCTGTTACTGTGTGCAGAACGAGTGCAGCTGTACCCTATTCAAGCAGCTGCGCTCCGTTCTGTAAGACGTCCGCGTCACTTCCGGTGCGCATACGTCTGTGCTCCACGCTGGAACGCGGAAGCGCGACGCAGCGTTCTCCTCCTTTTTCCCCACGAATTCGCGGCTATTTAAATCCCTTAGAGATGACGGCAGGGTGTTCCCTTATTTTGTCGGACGCCTGCCGTCACCTGGGAACCCAACAGCGCAAGTTCGAATCCACCAGCCACAGGAGAACTCGTCCCCCAGATCTTCCATGCTGAAATCTCCCAGCTTGCTACACCATGTCAGACTTCAGGAAGGACCTATAGACACGCTTACTACTGAGCCATTCAACGGATCTCTAGCTTTTAGCACACTGGGACCCCCCTACATCTTCTCTGCTTGATACAGACAGTACACCACTGCACCCAGCGAAACCGCAAGTATCATATTAAGATATACTACAAGCATTGATTATCTATAGCCTGTCTTGTGTGCTAAAGGGGGAAATACCAAGTCATTATCACCACTGCTATAAGTGCCACATAGTGTGAAGTAACATCATAATAACTGCCATATACTAGTATTCAGCCTCATACTATTGTACCACCTAAATACCCCCTAAACAGATTACATACTTCCGTTCTCCCATGTGTTAGGCCGCGTACACACGAGGGGATATGTCCGCTGAAAACGGTCCGATGGACCGTTTCAGCAGACATCTCCGCTCGTGTGTATGGGCTAGCGGACAGATTTCTCCACCCGACAGATTTCAAAGCATGCTTTGAAATCTATCCGGTGGGAATCTGTCCGCCCGACATGTCTGCTGGTTAGTACACTTACCAGCAGACATGTCGGCCCCCACCGCCGCCGCGCCGCTGCCGAATGGATTCGGCGCATGCGCGGAAGTGTTTTACTTCCTGGTGCGGTGACGTGGCGGTGACCCGGCGGCGTCAACGTCAACGCCGCGTCACCGCGCCGTCCGGCGGCGGGGAATTTGATCCGATGGTGTGTACACGCCATCGGATCAAACTCCCGATCGGACATATCCGAAGGAAATGGTCCGCGGACCGTTTTCATCGGATATGTCCGATCGTCTGTACGCCGCCTTAGAGAGACTTATATTTTGTTCCCTTCAGTAGGTTTGCTTATGATGGAATAAGCAACCGTAAACTTTATGTTGGTTATCAAATAGAGGATGTGATGAGTTAACCCCAAACTTTCTGATTGAACTGAGAGTGAACTGGTGGTTACGCCTGAGAAGCCTCTGCAACTGAGATCCTATTGAATTAGTACATACACATAGCAGTGTCGTAACATAATAACGGAACCCCAAACTGATGAGATGGATCCAGCAGAGCTTGCTAACCACCTAGTCGGACTTTCACAAAGAGTCGATACCCTCACCGCTTCGATGAACAATCTTCGTTTAGAAAATGACGCCCTACGTAACCAAAATTTTGCACAACCCAGGGAGAGACCTGAGCCTAAGGTATGCCCCCCAGAACCCTTTTCAGGGGACCAAAAGCTTTTCCGCCAGTTCATTAGTTCTTGCCGCCTCATGTTTGAATTGCGCCCCCGCACCTATTACTCTGAGAGGGTTAGAATTCTCGCCCTGGTATCCTATCTCAAGGGAGAGCCTAGAGTCTGGGCTGATGCATATGTGGAAGAACATGGTGACCTACTGGGCACATTTAATACTTTTCTGGATGAGATGTCACTTCTATATGAGGACCCTAATAAACAGCTTACAGCAGAGAACACAATTAGGAACCTCAAACAAGGGAAAAGACCTGTGGAGGACTACATTTAGGAATTTAAGTGTTGGAGCTGAGAGACCCAGTGGACGGATATTGCACTGCGTAATCAATTTTGACTAGGCCTATCTGAACCTATGAAGGATGAGATTGCTCGTGTTGAACTTCCTCCATCTTTAGAGGATCTTATGCACTTATCTCTCACCATTGACCGACGTCTCCGAGAAAGGAAGGATGAACGTGTAAACATTTATCTTGCTCCACCTCTCAGGAGGTCCAAGTCACCACCTAAGGATGTTCCCATGGAACTCGGAGCTGTCAAAGGTCCTTTATCACCGGCCGAGAAACAACGTCGCAGAGCTCATAACCTCTGTCTATACTGTTCCGCTCCAGACCACATTGTATCCAGTTGTCCACTCCTCAAGAGGAACTCCGAAGGTACCATTTCTAACATATGTAAGACCAATCCACCTGGAACTACCACTAATCGCTTTATCTTTATCACTCTCAGGGCCGATCCTAGGGTCACAGGCGCCTGGGTGCAGAAATATTTCTGGCGCCCCCTGTCATGAACAGCTTCGGCCACCAGATGGCGCTAGCGGCGCGTCAGCGCGATTGGGACACGCGCATTCGCGGCAGTGGCGCGCGCGCGATCACGGCATTGCGACGGGAGCGGGCGCGCGCATTCGCGGCAACGGTACGCGCGCATCGCGCGAACGTCATTCTGGCGCCAAAAAAGGACATTTAAACTCGCTGTCAGCGTTTGCCTCTTGCTGTCCGGTCTACAGCAGTTCCTGAGACTATCTGTATCTAGCCTACCTGAATCTGTTCCTGACAACCCGGCCTGTTCCTGACTCCGCTTGCCTTCCGCCTGCCCTGACCTATTGCCTGCCTGACGATCCGCCTGCCTGACCCCCCTTAGCCGCTGCTGCCAGTCTGTTGTCGACCCGGTCTGACTCCTACTCTGCCTTGCCTACTACACCTGCACCTGACCCGCTAGCCGGCCTTGGACTCTCCTGCTGGGACTTACCTCCACTGGACTACGGTACACCTCCCCGCTCTGGTGATTCCTGTGTCTCCAGTCGTCTTCACCTGCCGCCAGCAGCTACAGTCCACACTTGCTACTCTACGCAGCACTGAAGCCTTCTGAAGCCTTCCGGCCCAGCACCTGCGCTGCAACCGGCGCTCGTGCGACTCTGCACTCCCGCACCCCCTGTCCACTCTACCAGGGGTCCCGGGATCAGAGGAGTAAGGGCAGCCACTCCTTGCACGTCGGGCTCGTCCACCAGGTACGTGACAGTACCGGACAGCCATGACCGAGCCCGCGCAGGGAGTGGATCCTATGCAGGAACTTTGTCGCCACCTGGATGGACTGACCCAAGCAGTCCGTACCCTGCAAGAGGGCTACACGCGTTTGGAAAATCGCGTCCAGGCGTTATCTGCTCCCGCCTCCACCTCTGCTGCTTCCGGCACATCCACGTCTCCCTCTGTCATCATGCTGCCACCTGAACCAAAAGTCCCTACGCCAGAAAGGTTCTCCGGAGAACGTAGCAAATATCGGGCTTTCCGCAATGCTTGCGAACTTTACTTCGCCCTACAGCCACGGACTTTCTCCCTAGAAGCTACTAAATTCGGTTTTGTCATCGCACTACTTTCGGGGGCGAACCGCAAGCCTGGGCCCATCGCCTGATGGAACAAAAGGACATTGCACTTGATGACCTAACCACCTTCTTTCAGGCTATGTCCTTACTATATGAAGATCCTCATCAGACCGCCTCCGCGGAAGCTGCCCTGCACGCTCTACAGCAGGGTCGCCGACCAGCTGAGGACTACGTGTCCGAATTCCGCAGATGGAGTTCGGATACAAGGTGGAATGATGCGGCCCTCTGTTACCAGTTCCGCCTAGGTCTTTCCGAATCACTCAAGGACGAACTGGCCCGGGTAGGAGTCCCAGGAACATTGGAAGCGTTAATTAACCTGACCATTCAGATTGACCGACGCCTGAGGGAGCGCAGAACTGAAAGAGCCACGGCCCCATCTCGCCCTGTCTGGATGATGCCACGGGTACCGACCGTTTCCAACCCAGCTCTACCAACTCCGACTGCCTCATCCGCCCCTGATACCTCTGAGCCGATGCAATTAGGCCTCCTCCGTCCTTCTCTCACCCCTGAGGAACGCCAACGCCGCAGGGCCAACAACTTGTGTCTGTATTGCGGGGAAGCTGGCGACTACGTGAGGACCTGTCCCGCAAAGCTCCGTAAGTGTCTGTCCACGTCATCTGTTCACTTACCTATTCTCCCAGGCAATTCCACTCACCTAGCTGTTCCCGTTTTCTTCCAGCTTCCAGAAAGGACATCGTGTCTGATCGAGGGGTGCAATTCACCTCCAGGTTTTGGAAGGCACTTTGCAGCAGTCTTAAGATTGGTCTATCGTTCTCATCAGCGTACCATCCGCAATCAAACGGGCAGACAGAGAGAACGAATCAGACACTCGAACAGTATCTTCGATGCTTCTCCTCCTTCTCGCAGGAAGATTGGGTGTCCTTGCTACCCCTGGCGGAATTCGCATACAATAATTCCGTCCACTCTGCCACCAAACAATCGCCCTTCTATGCGAACTACGGCTTCCATCCCTTGTTCTTGTCCAATTCCGTCCCGGAGTGTTCGGTACCCGCCGTCCAGGAAACTCTGACCTTCTTTGACACAAATAATAAGATCCTGCAGGAGACAATGACTAAGACACAAGAGCGTAATAAAGAAATCTTTGACAAGAAAAGAAGAGGGGAACTCAACCTGGAACCTGGAACTAAGGTTTATCTGTCTACCCTGAATTTAAAACTTGCATGCCCCTCGAAGAAACTAGGCCCTAGGTTTGTGGGCCCTTTTCCTGTCAAGAGGAAGATAAATGAGGTTGCCTACGAACTTGAGTTGCCAGAAACCTTCCGCATTCACCGGTCTTCCATGTGGCCCTGCTTAAACCAGTCGTTTCTGATTCCTTTCCTGAGAGGAATACAGGTCCGCCGGAGCCGGTCCTAGTAGACGGCGAGGAGGAATTTGAGGTTGAATCCATCCTGGATTGCAGGAAAAGACGCAACCAAGTTCAATTCCTCGTCAAATGGAAAGGGTATGGACCCGAGGAGAATTCATGGGAACCGGAGGACAATATACACGCTGAAAGACTAATCCAGTCATTTAAAGACTCCCACCCGCTGGAAATAGCCCGGTTGGGCATCCGGAGGCTGCCCATTGGAGGGGGGCAATGTCATGAACAGCTTCGGCCACCAGATGGCGCTAGCGGCGCGTCAGCGCGATTGGGACACGCGCATTCGCGGCAGTGGCGCGCGCGCGATCACGGCATTGCGACGGGAGCGGGCGCGCGCATTCGCGGCAACGGTACGCGCGCATCGCGCGAACGTCATTCTGGCGCCAAAAAAGGACATTTAAACTCGCTGTCAGCGTTTGCCTCTTGCTGTCCGGTCTACAGCAGTTCCTGAGACTATCTGTATCTAGCCTACCTGAATCTGTTCCTGACAACCCGGCCTGTTCCTGACTCCGCTTGCCTTCCGCCTGCCCTGACCTATTGCCTGCCTGACGATCCGCCTGCCTGACCCCCCTTAGCCGCTGCTGCCAGTCTGTTGTCGACCCGGTCTGACTCCTACTCTGCCTTGCCTACTACACCTGCACCTGACCCGCTAGCCGGCCTTGGACTCTCCTGCTGGGACTTACCTCCACTGGACTACGGTACACCTCCCCGCTCTGGTGATTCCTGTGTCTCCAGTCGTCTTCACCTGCCGCCAGCAGCTACAGTCCACACTTGCTACTCTACGCAGCACTGAAGCCTTCTGAAGCCTTCCGGCCCAGCACCTGCGCTGCAACCGGCGCTCGTGCGACTCTGCACTCCCGCACCCCCTGTCCACTCTACCAGGGGTCCCGGGATCAGAGGAGTAAGGGCAGCCACTCCTTGCACGTCGGGCTCGTCCACCAGGTACGTGACACCCCCACAAAGGGGGTGTGGTCATCTAACCAACTCCTCCCCTTTACAAATGTTTCTATGGTATTGACTCAAACACAGAGATTCTGCTCTAAGAAGTATTTGTTGCCCTGGGATCCTACCATGATCTTTTAACAATAAAGAAAATACTGGAAAAGCGTACACTAATGAGACCTGGAGGGGAACCTCTCTGATACTGTTAGAAAGTGCCCCAAAACATAGTACAGGAGATGGTCAGAGACTGTAGACATGATACAAGAGATGGTCAGAGACTGCAATCATAGTACAGGAGAGGATCAGAGAGTGTAGACATATTACAGGAGACAGTCAGTGACTGGAGAAATAATACAGGAGACAGTCAGAGACTGCAGACATATTACAGGAGACGGTCAGGGACTGGAGAAATAATACAGGAGACAGTCAGAGACTGCAGATATAAAACAGGAGATGGTCAGAGACTGCAGTTTCTATTGGCATAAGTAGATAATAGCCGATCGGCTCTCACCTGATCCAACGATACAGCAACAACAGTTCCTCTGATCAGGAGTCAGCTCACTCTGAATTGCCCATGGATACTCCACTGGGTAGAGCCCAGATCTGTATTCTGGCAATGACACCATTCCTTTCTCCGCCAGGGATGGCACTCGGCTGTGTGGCTTTCCCTCTGGTGGCGCACGGCAGCGGGGTTCTCTCTCTAATGGTGTTCTCTCAGCACTGTCCTCTCCCTCTGGAGTCCTGGGTGCACTTCCCTGAAAGCTTTCCTGGGGTCCTGGCTCTCTCTCTCTCTCCCATTCAGCTGAACATGCCATGTGGGCTGCAGCTTCTTTGTTACAGTGGAGCTGCCAGTCCTCGAACTACAAGTCCCACAATCCTCTTCTCTGCTCCTTTTTCTTCCCTGGCCAATATAAAGGCGGGAAAAAAACATAAAGGGTGGCTGTGCTGGCAATCGCCGCTCACTAGTACAGCATTGCGCGCAAAGAGAAGGAGGAGAGGGAGTGGAAGGAGGAATGAAGAGCCCACAGCTGCAGTGGCATCACTACGGTTGTTGTCACCAATTGAGGTAAAACATGGTGTCACCCCCCTTCCTCCACCTATAGTTGCCCCTCAGTACAGACCCCCTCCACTAAGTATAGACCCCCTCTGTCAGTGCAGACTCCTAACTAAGTATAAACCCCCTCCCTCAGTACAGACCCCCCAGGACAAACCACCCCCCATTAGTACAGACCCCCCAGGACAAACTATCCCCCTCAATTAGTACAGACCCCCTCCATTCGTACAGACCCTCCTCTATTAGTACAGACCCCCAGGACAAAACACTCCCCCATTAGTACAGACCCACTTCCAGTATTAAAGACTGCCCCAGAACAACCCCCCCCCCCATTAGTACCGACCTCTAGGTCAAACCAATCCCCCTCCATTAGTACAAACTCCCCCTTAGTACAGACTCCCCCAGGACAAACCCCCCCATTAGTATAGACTCCCCCAGGACAAAACCCCCCATTAGTATAGACTGCCCCAGGACAAACCCCCCCATTAGTATAGACTCCCCCAGGACAAAACCCCCCATTAGTATAGACTCCCCCAGGACAAACCCCCCCATTAGTATAGACTCCCCCAGGACAACCCCCCTCCATTAGTACAGACCTCCCTCAGGACAAACCACCCCCCCAGTAGTGCAGACCCCCCCCCCGGACAACCCCCCTCCATTAGTACAGACCCTCAGGACAAACCACCCCTCCATTAGTACAGACCCAACCAGGACAAACTCCTCATTAGAACAGACCCCAGAACAAACCCCCCCATTAGTGCAGAACCCCCCAGAACAAACCCCCCATTATTACAGACCTCCAAGTCAAACACCACTATTAGTACCGACCCCCCAGGATAACCCCCCCATTTTTGCTTACCCCCAGGACAAGCCCCCCCATTAGTACAGACCCCCCAGGACAAACCACCCCATTAGTGCAGACCCCCCCCAGAACAAACCCCCCATTAGTACAGACCCCCCAGGACAAACCCCCCTTAGTACCGACCCCCCAGGATAAGCCCCCCCATTAGTACAGACTCCCCCCCATTAGTACAGATCCCCCTCAGGACAAATCACCCCATTAGTGCAGACCCCCCAGGACAAACCCCCCCATTAGTACAGACTCCCCTCATTAGTGCAGACCCCCCCAGGACAAACCCCCCATTAGTGCAGACCCATCCAGGACAAACCCCCCCATTAGTACAGACCCCCAGGACAAACCCCCCCATTAGTACAGACCCCCCAGGACAACCCCCCCCTCATTAGTGCAGACCCCAGGGACAACCCCCCCCATTAGTACAGACTCCACCCAGGAAAAAAACGCCCCCTACATTACTACAGACCCCTCCCCCCAGGACAAACCCCCGTCCATTACAGCAAATAAAAACACACGGTCCATCATGCCTGACACTGCTCCTCTCTGTGTGTGTCATAAGAGGACTCCTGTCTGCGGCGATCTGTGATCCACCCGGGCGGCAGCTGCAGAGGAGGGGACAGTGTGCAGCCGCGCCGCCCGGGTGGATCACAGATAGCCGCAGACAGGAGTTTTTTTATGACACACACAGAGAGGAGCAGAATATGTGTCAGGCATGATGGACCGCCCACTCAGCGACGTCACTGAGCAGCTAGCGTCTCTCCACACAGAGACAAGACAGCGGCTCCGATCTCCGGACTCTTCACTCCCCTCTCTAACAAGAGGAGGAAGGGGGGACAAACACAGTCCGACAAACACAGCAGCGGCGGCGGCGGGGAAAGTCGCCGGCGCCGCTCTATACAAACAAGGAGAGTGATTTTGAGACAGGCACTCTGGCGCTTCAGCGCCCCCACCTCTGTGGCGCCTGGGTGCACTGCACCCTTTGCACCCCGGGTAGGATCGGCCCTGATCACTCTTACCTTACAGTGGGATCATGATAGAACCACCATTGACGCGATGGTCGATAACGGTGCCTGCGGCAACTTTATAGATTTAGGAATTGTGAAATCCAATAAAATTCCTTGTATGGTTAAGCAAAAACCTCTCTCTGTCACTTTTATTGATGGCTCTAGTTCCACTTCTGGCCCAGTTTCCTCTCAAACTTCTCCCCTACTGGTCACTTGCGGGAACAACCATACTGAGACCCTTGTCTTTGACATCATTCCATCTCCATTATTTCCAATAGTTCTCGGCTTACCTTGGTTATTACTCCATCAACCAACTTTTCTATGGTCTAATCATTTACTCAGTCTAAACTCCACATATTGCAAGCAGACTTGTTACCCCATATATACGATTCTCTCCACAGAAGTTTACTGTAAAGATCTCCCTAGTTATCTACATGATTTCTCAGATGTTTTCAGTAAAACCAAGGCAGAGATACTCCCCCCCATCGTATATATGACTTTCTGACAGATCTCATTCCTGGCAGTCTGATCCCAACTGCTCGCATCTATCCGCTTTCACAACCAGAACTGGTGCACCTTAAAGATTACCTTGATGATAACTTGAAAAAAGGCTTTATTAGACCATTCACTTCACCCGCAAGTGCCGCCATGTTCTTTGTCAAAAATAAGGATGGCTCTCTCTGGCCCATAATTGACTACCGTTCCCTTAACAGCATCACTGTAAAGAACCGCTACCCTTTACCTCTCATTCCAGAACTCATCAAAGGTCTTCAAACCTCAAAAAATTTCACAAAATTAGACCTCAGGGGTGCCTACAACTTAATCAGGATTCGTCCTGGAGATGAGTGGAAGACTGCTTTTAAAACTCGATATGGTCTGTATGATTACAGTGTAATGCCATTCGCACCTGCTACATTCCAGTGGTTCATAAATTACATATTCGGTGATCTGCTTGACATCTGTGTAGTAATATACTTGGATGACATTTTGATTTACTCTGACACCCTTGAGGAACACACTAAACATGTTCGTTTGGTATTGGCCAGGCTCAGAACACATTCCTTACACGCCAAACTTGAGAAATGTGTTTTCAGTCAGTCAAGTATTTCCTTCCTCGGTTACCAAATTACACCTCAAGGCATCCAGATGGATCGTTCCAAAGTGGACTGTATTATTTCCTGGCCAGTTCCCCACTTAAGGAAAGCTCTTTAACCACTTGACTACTGGGCACTTAAACCCACTTAATAACCAGACCAATTTTCAGCTTTCGGTGCTCTCACATTTTGAATGACAATAACTCAGTCATACAACACTATAACCAAATTAAATTTTTGTCCTTTTTTTCCCACAAATAGAGCTTTCTTTTGGTGGTATTTTATCACCTCTGCGGTTTTTATTTTTTTCACTATAAATGAAAAAAGAACGAAAATTTTGTAAAAAAATGAATTTTTCTTCATTTCTATTATAACATTTTGCAAAAAAGTAATTTTTCTTCATAAACTTGGCCTAAAATGTATACTGCTACATATCTTTGGTAACTAAACAAAAAAAATTTTGATATTATTTAGTCTGGGTGAAAGTTATAGGGTCTAAGAGCTATGGTACCAATTACTGAAAATTGATCAATTTGATCACATCTGATGTACTGACATCCTCTCTCATTTCTTGAGACCCTAACATGCCAGAAAAGTACAAATACCCCCCAAATGACCCCTTTTTGGAAAGAAGACATTCCAAGGTATTTAGAAAGAGGCATTGTGAGTTTTTTGAAGTTGTAATTTTTCCCACAATTCTTTGCAAAATCAAGATTTTTTTCATTTTTATTTTCTTTCCACAAAATTTTCATATTAGCGGGTTATTTCTCACACACAGCATATGCATACCACAAATTACACCCCAAAACACATTCTGCTATTCCTCCCGAGTATGGCGATACCCCATGTGTGGGACTTTTACACAGCGTGGCCACATGGAATGGCGCCAAACTTTGCGACTTAAAAATCCCCATAGGTGACGCTTTAAATATTTTTACTGCTTACATCATTTTAGTTGGAGAAGAGGTCTAGGGCCAAAATTATTGCTCTCGCTCTAACGTTCGCAGCGATACCTCACATGTGTGGTTTGAACACCGTTTTCATATGTGGGCGGGACTTGCGTATGCGTTCGCTTCTGCATGCGAGATCACGGGGACAGGGGCGCTGTATGCCCAGAGTATTGCGGAGTATGCCCAGAGTATTGCGGAGTATGCCCAGAGTATTGCAGAGTATGCCCAGAGTATTTCAGAGTATGCCCAGAGTATTGCGGAGTATGCCCAGAGTATGCCCAGAGTATTGCGGAGTATGCCCAGAGTATTGCAGAGTATGCCCAGAGTATTGCAGAGTATGCCCAGAGTATTGCGGAGTATGCCCAAAGTATTGCAGAGTATTGCGGAGTATGCCTAGAGTATGCCCAGAGTATGCCCAGAGTATGCCCAGAGTATGCCCAGAGTATTGCCCCCCAGAGTGTTGCCCCCCCAGAGTGTTGCCCCCCCAGAGTATTGCCCAGCATTGCAGAGTATTGCGGAGTATGCCCAGAGTATTGCGGAGTATGCCCAGAGTATTGCAGAGTATGCCCAGAGTATTGCAGAGTATGCCCAGAGTATTGCGGAGTATGCCCAGAGTATGCCCAGAGTATTGCAGAGTATGCCCAGAGTATTGCAGAGTATGCCCAGAGTATTGCGGAGTATGCCCAGAGTATTGCGGAGTATGCCCAGAGTATTGCGGAGTATGCCCAGAGTATTGCGGAGTATGCCCAGAGTATTGCGGAGTATGCCCAGAGTATGCCCAGAGTATTGCAGAGTATGCCCAGAGTATTGCAGAGTATGCCCAGAGTATTGCAGAGTATGCCCACAGTATTGCGGAGTATGCCCAGAGTATTGCGGAGTATGCCCAGAGTATTGCGGAGTATTGCCCCCCAGAGTATTGCAGAGTTTGCCCAGAGTATTGCAGAGTATGCCCAGAGTATTGCAGAGTATTGCGGAGTATGCCTAGAGTATGCCCAGAGTATGCCTAGAGTATGCCCAGAGTATGCCCAGAGTATTGCCCCCCAGAGTGTTGCCCCCCCAGAGTGTTGCCCCCTCAGAGTATTGCCCAGCATTGCAGAGTATGTGCAGCAGGGATGGCTGAGCAGGGAGGGATGGATGGATGGATCTGTGACTACATTTGTCACAGATCCAGCCCGCAGCACTGGCGCTGCCATCCGCTCCCTCCCCTCTCCTCTCACACTGTACCGATCGGTACAGAGAGAGGAGGGAGGAACCGGCGTCATCAAATGACGCCGGTCTGTTTATATCTGTTTATATCTGATATCCAATGACGGCGCGATCACGTGGTAAACCGCCGCTATCAGCGGCGATTTACTGTGATCCGTCACGGACATTCACGGACATTCTCGTGTGCGCGCCCCAGGGGGCGCGCGGGAGCGCGACTCTGGAATCACGTTATATAACGTGATCCCAGAGTTAAGCAACCACCTTGCCGCCGTTATTTTTCGGCAGGTGGTTGCTAAGTGGTTAAAGTTTTCTTGGTTTCTCAAACTACTATCACAAGTTTATCAAAAACTTTTCAGCAATTGTCAAACCATTGAGTGCTCTAACCAGCACAAAGACACCCTTCACCTGGTCAAAGGAAGCCCAGAAGTCTTTTGACTCTCTTAAGCTCTGTTACACCTCGGCTCCCATCCTTCAACTGCCTAATCCACTGTACCACTTTACTCTAGAAGTTGATGCCTCCCACTATGCCTTGGGAGCTGTACTCTCCCAACGTCCAACCCTATCTGAGCCTTTACACCCAGTAGCCTTTTACTCCAGGACACTATCACAAGCTGAAAGATCCTAGATTCCAGGAAGCGTGGTTCTACCCTTCAATACTTGATACGCTGGCAAGGTTATGATCAACTCGATGACTCTTGGGAAGATTCCTCAGACATACATGCCCCTCGCCTGATCAGACAATTTCATCGAAGGTACCCTAATCGGCCCTCTCTTACTGGGAGCACTGGAGGTGCTCCTTTGAGGAGGGGAGTATGTAACATCCCTGCTGTTACTGTGTGCAGAACAAGCGCAGCTGTACCCTATTCAAGCAGCTGCGCTCAGTTCTGTAAGACGTCCGCGTCACTTCCGGTGCGCGGACGTCTGCGCTCCACGCTGGAACGCGGAAGCGCGACCCAGCGTTCTCCTCCTTTTTCCACTGCGAATTCGCGGCTATTTAAATCCCTTAGAGATGACGGCAGGGTGTTCCGTTATTTTGTCGGACGCCTGCCGCCACCTGGGAACCCGACAGCGCAAGCTCGAATCCACCAGCTCAGGAAAACTCGTCCCCCAGATCTTCCATGCTGAAATTTCCCAGCTCGCTACACCGTGTCAGACTTCAGGAAGGACCTATAGACGCTTACTACTGAGCCATTCATCGGATCTCTAGCTTCCAGCACCCTGGGACCCCCCTACATCTTCTCTGCTTGATACAGACAGTACACCACTGCACCCAGCGAAACCGCAAGTATCATATTAAGATATACTACAAGCATTGATTATCTATAGCCTGTCTTGTGTGCTAAAGGGGGAAATACCAAGTCTATATCACCACTCTCACTGAAAGGAGATTCCATTCTCATATGGACTGAGCCCGAGTTGCTATAAGTGCCATATAGTGTGAAGTAACATCATAATAACTGCCATATACTAGTATTCAGCCTCATACTATTGTACCACCTAAATATCCCCTAAACAGATTACATACTTCCATTCTCCCACGTGTTAGAGAGACTTATATTTTGTTCCCTTCAGTAGGTTTGCTTATGATGGAATAAGCAACCGTAAACTTTATGTTGGTTATCAAAGAGAGGATGTGACGAGTTAACCCCAAACTTTCTGATTGAACTGAGAGTGAACTGGTGGTTACGCCTGAGAAGCCTCTGCAGCTGAGATCCTATTGAATTAGTACATACAAATAGCAGTGCCGTGACATTAAGGCTGCTGTTCTGCTCCGCATGATATAGGCCAGAGCTCTATGGGACACACACACCCACAGAGCTCTGCTGGCAGGCCATGCGTCCCAGGAACAAGAGCCAGAAAATGGCTGCACTCTCCCTTTTATTACCTCTCCCACAAGGCTGTGCGGGGAGCAAAGCACTCTGGGATTGCACAATTGCTCTCTGGGAAACATAGTCTGTTTCTCCCTGTACTCAATGAAAGTAAATAACAGATGGCCATAACAGTTGAACCACCTAGGACCAGAAACTAGGCAGATTACTAAATCTGCTTAGTAACACCCAGATAGAAGTGAGTAAAACATTTTATTTTAATTTTTACATTAAAGGCAAGCTGTTAATAGAAAGTTCATTTTTAGGGTGGAACAGACGAACGTAATTTCCGACAGAAATTTTTTCAATCGGAAAAAAAGAGAACCTGTTTTCTTTCTAAGTCTTTCGGACTTTCAGAAGCAAAAACTCAGATGGGGCGCACACACTGTCGGAATATCTGATGAAAAAATTCCATCTGACTTTTTTTCTCCGGAAATTCCGATCGTGTGTACGCCGCATAAGATGCTGAGAATGGAGCTGGGTGGCAGGATAATGACATCAGCAATGACCATCCAATGGCAGAAACAAGAACATGCTAACACTGGAAATAGCAGAAGAAAATGGCAGTGGCAGAAAGGAGCACCATTGGAGGAGAGCAGACCCAGAGGTACTGTAAGTATGCCATAACGTTGTAAAGCGCTGCACAAACTGTTTGCGCTAAATAAATCCTGTATAATAATAATAATAATAATAATAGGAGACCAGTATGATGTGCAGCCCCTCACAAAGATCTACTTTCAGCACAGCTGTAGTGTGTATGAATACAGTAGTAGCTCTACAACTGGTTGCTATTTTACATGACATCAGGAACAAATAAAAAAATAATAAAAACCTCCTGTGCTAATCAGAAAGTTCCTTGTACACCAACACTACAACCAGTAATATGAAAAACACAGGTAAATTGTGGTAATAATTGAAATTAAACAGAAGCAGCTAACATCAAAGAAATGAACTCAACAATCTGTGCTAAATGCTAAGTGCCGCAGCGCCAACAAATAGTACATAAACCTATTAATAAATAGTGAATCGCATGTACAGTATATCAAATCAAATTTCCCCATAAGAAATACTGGAAACTCAAATGATTCATTCCACAACCATTTCTTCATAGTTTATAGTCCATATAAAAAGAGTATAGCAATCTGATCAGGTTGTGTAACCGTATAATGTCCATCTACAAATGGAAGCCTCCCCAAGGGGATTATAAGCAAAATCCAAAAGCAACATTTCGGGACTATTTCAACTGCACAATGGTACAAGACAAGGATGCCCTCTATTCCCCCTTTTGTACGTGTTAGCATTGGAACCCTTATTAAGAGGGATAAGGAAGAACCCGGACATAAGGGAAATAGAAGTGGGACAGGAAGAACACAAACTTGCGGCTTAAGCTGACGATATTTTATTTTATTTAACCAGTCCAAGAATAACGCTACCAAATCTAATGAAATCATTAAAAGAATATGGAGAGATGTCTAATTTCAGAATGAACTCGACCAAGTCCGAAACCCTGAGCATAAATATCTCTAAGAGAGACCAAAAAATTTATCAAAACGAGTTCCCATTTGTCTGGGGTAAAAAATTTATAAAATATCTAGGAGTCAAAATAGCAATTACTATGGAGAGGGTATATAAAGTAAATTATTTGCCTCTGTTAGAGGATATTAAGGCAGAATTTACCAGATTGACCTCAGGCCAAATATCATGGGGGGTAGAATGAATATATTTAAAATGGTAATCTTACCTAAAATTATGTATAACATACAGATGCTTCCGATCCCACTACCCCAGAAGTACTTTCAAAACCTACAAACGATGCTGCTAAAATTTGTGTGGCAAGGAAAAAAAGCACGTATCAGCTGGGCAACATTGACAAAAAAAAGGCACGAGGGGGATGGGGTGCACTCGATGTAAGAAATTATTATAACGCAGTCATTCTCACACGAGTTATAGATTGGATAAGAAACACTAAACAAAATAGATGGGTAAGCATGGAATATCAAATGAGTAAGGTATCACTGGGGAGTATTATATGGATTCCAGAACAATATAGAAAATTAAGTAGGGATTCACATAGTATCACATGAAACACAATTACAATTTGTGATAAAGTACACAACAAATGAAAAATGGGATTTTAATTCCCCTTTAATTCCACAAACAGACTCAAAATATTTCACACCAGGTATAGAGAAGCTATTTGAAAAATGGATCATAAAAGAAATTCATCACAAAGTGATCGTGTGTACGCGGCATAATATTTACATATCTATTCTGGCTTGTGCATTATGTGATTCACTATTTATTAATAGGTTTATGTACTATTTGGTAGCGCTGTATCATTTATAGGTTTATATTTAAAAACAAATGCAAATGTTGTAAAATCCTTTTTTAAGGTGGGACTATGCCAGTAAATAACCACGATGAATGTGCTTTATAAATCAGGTAGATAATATACTGCTAAAAACAAGATCAAAGATCAAGATATACCAGTATTCATCAAATTACAGATCAAAACTGTTGGTACATTATCATCAAAAGATGTAGAATCTTATGTTTTTTTTGATAGCTTCTTCATGTGTACAGATAAAGCAGATTTATTTCAGACAACTAGAACAAATGATGGATTATCACTTGGTATATCTTTTGAAACATTGCTCTGTAATCACGATATGCAGTAATTGGGAGAGCAGAAGAGTGGTTAGATTGAATGAATTAAATTAGTATTTCCTAATGTTCCTTGTTAATATAATAATTGCATATTTAAAAAGGGGTTGAACTGTAAAACCTGTGCCAAAAGAACAAAAAACAAAAAAACAAAGGACTAGTCACCAGTAATTCTTGTGATCTCTCTGGAGCTGATCTTGCCCCCAATACTGACCTACTACACCTTGTTCTGCACTGTGTCACTTTGTGGAGGCAGATAGTGTGTCAGAGTGGCGAGTAGACGGTCACAGATGCTCAGTGGGGATTGCCAAGTGATGGAGTGCTCTCTGCACTTGGTACTAGTAGAAGTCACACTTCGGTCAGGCAGAGTCAACTCTGCCCCAAGGTGGCTGTTAGTCCATTCCTCTGACATGACATCAATGACAGGCTAGGAAAAGTGAACAGCATTACACTGGAGCAAGTTGGAGGTAGATAATTAAATTAACCAAAGCAAGACTACTGGCCAGTAATGCAGCATGAATTGAACAGGTTAATTACCACTGCTACTAGCCACTGCTATGTTAGAGGCCAGTGTCAGTGTCAATTAGCCCCTCCTGCTGCATTAGTGGTCCGTGTTAGTGTTTATAAATGTAAAATGGAAAAAAGGTTGCACTAATAACTGAAAATCCATAAACAAAATGATAAATACATAATAAAAAACACTATCAAAAAAGGCAATGTAGTGAAGATATACTATAACATATAGTTCGCAGCAAGGTGTTCTTGAATAAACCACTAAGTGCATAAATGTGTAAACATAAAAACATTAAATATAAGTCCCAGTGAAGAAAATCCCCCAAAAATGTTTGATAAGAAAGTGAAAATAACATTGAAAGGTAGATCCACCATCACCAGGATGAAAGGAAAAAGCCGCTCCTTAAGGATACACCAGGGGAGGTATTAAACACCCTTACCAGACACATAGGACCTCCTGTGTAAGCAAGGTCATAAAAGCTTGCAGATATAGCCCTCTGCAGGGTCTTACGAACCCCTCCGCTCCTTCTCTCCGTCCTCTGTATCACCTTAAAACGTGTTTCTCACGCTGATGGACCAAGGGATCCGCAAACGGATTAGAGCTCATCATGGGAGAAACCGTAAAAGAAGAAGGAACTCGAGAGCGTGGCTCTGCCCTGACATGTTTAGTCAAATGATGTTATCAAAACACCTTAATGCTACATTATTTCAGGGGTTAATTAGCACTGCCCACTAATGCAGCACAAAGGGGTTAGTTAACACTGCCACTTGCCACTTTCGCTTTAGTGACCAGTGGCAGTAAATTAACCCCTTTGTGTTGCATCAATGGCCATTGACAGTGTTTATTAACTCCTTAATTAAATCCTTCATGCTGCATTACAAAGGGGTAATTTACAATGCCACTGGCTACTAATTCAGCATGAAAAGGTTAATAGTGCCACTGGCCACTAATGCATTGGTGGCCAGTGGCAGTGTTAATTAAACCCTTCATGTTGCATTGATAGACAGTAGAAGTGTTAATAAATCAGGTCATTATGTATTAGTGGTCATTGTCAGTTTTAATAAAGCGGAGGTTCACCCAAAAGTGAACCTCCTTTTTTGGGAACCCTCTCTCCCCATTCGGTGTCACATTTGACACCTTTTAGGGGGGGGGAGAGGGTGCAGAAACCTGTATAAAACAGGATATTAGGCACTTAAACAAGAGAAACATAGTTAAAAGAAACCTGTAGGAGCACTGGAAATACTAGGCTAGTAGCTAAAGGAGGTAGTTGTCAGGGTGTCATTTTTCAAATAGAACAGATTTTATTTTTTTATCTTTTAGCTAAATTTATTCTGCCTTCCCTGAACAGATGTTCCGAAAAGGTCACTGAGTGCAGCTTCACAAAAACAAGTAAGGTACGTTTTGTAAATGTACTGTACTGTTCTATAGTACTGTAATGTACTGTAGAATTTTTAGAACATGTTCACACCAGAAAGCCTTATATATCCCACTGTTTTCTTTGATTGTTAAAACTTTATTGCAATGTCACAATTGCCGTTTCCTTACAGTGAAACTAAACCAGCATCATAAAAAAACAATCAATAAATGCTTTATGACATGCTGTTCATACTCACTCAGTCACTATGAGATTCGTTTTCTATATTGTGAAAAAAAAACTTGCTTGATTTTGTTGTTCTTTATCTCTACCTTCTGTTCATGTCCCCAATTCAGCTAGGGATTTTTTGCAGCTGTGGTGGCAACTCTGCAAATGCTCAGTTTTCAGTGAGTTTCTATCCTGAGCATTTCCACCCAATCACATCTGAGCAGCCCATGTGACTATAGAGCAGTGTTTCACAAATCCAGTCCTCAAGGTGCCCCAACAAGTCATGTTTTCAGGATTTCACTGCTGAAACTGATTAAATCACAAAATAATGGAAAGCCTGAAAACATGACCTGTTGGGGCGCCTTGACGACTGAGGAGTTGAGAAACACTGCTATAGAGTCACACATGTAGGCATACACTGTAATAACAAATCCAAAACTGGCCATACACTAACCCAAAAAAATGTGAGTAGCCCCAAAATCAAAGGAGTTATGGGGTTTTAGGTACAGGCGTGTAAGCACCCTCACATATCATGATTTAGTACACTGTTATTTTTTAGACAAATTTCCAGGCAGGTGGTACATTTTTCAGGGTATTGCTTAGACACAAATAACATTTTTAAATGTTTGTTATAAAATATAAATTTTTTGAATTCAGGCCAACTTTAATGTTGAACTTCAGGCAGGTATTAAAATGAAATTAATTCAGTTATGTATTCATAAGAAGTTTTTAAATCTAGCTACTGTAGTCAAACTATCTGAATTAGCCTTGAAGTAAGCTTTCTATAATCATTTTAACCGCAGGGTTCTGGTAGAGAGAAAGAGCCAACACTCTGGATCAGACAGGTTCTGCTTTAGTTTACAAAGTGCAGTGAGCTGACAATAAATATGCTAACAGACGGAAAGGAAATATGAATCCAATTGCCATAAATTTGTTCTAAATCTAATATATCTTTTTGTGATAAAATAGGTTAGTAATGGGTTGCTTTTATGTCACGTTCATGTGACTTTGGGTCACCTGATCTCTTCTATTCAAGGTTATTGTGTGATGGTAATTATTATGCCTGACAAACTGTGGACAGTTGCTTTTTTCTCTTTATATGCTGTTTTTAATTTATTATGTTGCTTTCATATAGCGCTATTAAATGTTAAGTTTATTTTTTTCTGGTGCCGATGTTATGATTTTTTTTTAATCTGCTTCATACAAGGTAAAAATGGTGCAAACCTTTTTAACCACTTAACGACCGCCGCATGTACATGTACATCCACAGAATGGCACGTACAGGCAGATGGGCGTACATGTACGTCCCTGCATTTCCGCAGGTCGGGGTCCGGTCAGGACCCCCCCGCTACATACGGCGGTCGGTAAGTGGTCGGGAGCGATCCGGGATGAGGGGGCGGCTATTCGTTTCCAGCCACCCCCTCGCGATCGCTCCCAGCTAATGTGTGTCCTCCTCCGCCCTCTTCCTGTGTTTATTGTAAACACAGGAAGGGGGAAGTGATGTCATCTCTCCTCGTGGCGGTCTTTTCGTCTGGACCCAGAGGAGAGAAGACATCAGTAACTGTGAGTTGCACCAACAGCACACTGACACAGTCACACATAGGCACACAAACCCCTCAGTCACCGCCGATCACCCCCCCAGCCCCCTGTCACAGTGTCACTATTGCAGTGATTATTTATTTTCTGATCACTGCATTTAGTGTCATTTGTGTCAATTGTTAGGGACATTAGCTTTAGGCCCCCTACCCCCCCAAATAAAGGTTTAACCCCTTGATCACCGCCCTAGTTAACACTTTCACCCCCTATTGCCAGTGTCACTAAGCGATCGGTTTTCTGATCGCTGTATTAGTGTCACTGTTGCCGCTAGGTAGTTTTTTTTTGAGGTTTGCCGCCAGGTTTATATAGCGTTAGGTACCCCCATAAATAAAGGTTTTAACCCCTGATTGCCCCTAGAGTTAACCCTTTCACCAGTGATCACCGTATAAGTGTCACTGTTGACACAGGTTAGCCAGTTAGTTATTTTGTTTTTTAGGTTTTTAAAAAGCGTCAGATACCCCCATATATTACCTAATAAAGGTTTTAACCCCCGATTGCCCCCTAGTTAACCCTTTAACCAGTGATCAGTGTTACGATTGACGCTGGTTAGTTAGTTTGCTGTTTATAGCATCAGGGCATCCGCTGTATATAACCCAATAAAGGTTTAACCCCCTGATCGCCCGGCGGTTGATATCAATTTAATTTTAGCATCAGTCAGGGTCTGCGTCACCCCAGGCAGCGTTAGGTTAGTGCCAATAAACGCTTACACCCTTGCGCAAAGCATACACCCCCCTTAGTGGTATAGTATCTGAACAGTATACAGTATAACAGTATAACAGTACAGTATCTGAACGGATCGATACCTGATCTGATCAGATCTATACTAGCATACCCAGCAGTTTAGGGTACCCAAAAAAATGCATTGTTAGCGGAATCAGCCCAGATACCCGCTAGCACCTGTGTTTTGCCCCTCCGCCCAGCCCAACCCACCCAAGTGCACTGTCACTTCAAAAACACAATATACATAACTGCAGTGTTCGCAGAGACAGGCCTGATCCCTGCGATCGCTAACAGTTTTTTTGGAAGTTTTCTACGTTTGCTTTTCTATAGTCAGGTGCTGTTTTTACCTTTGAATCATCACCGGTCTACGACTAAATTTAGAGCCCAAGATGGCAAAGCGAATGTACACTGGTGAAGAGACCTTTTGGATCCTGAGCATGTCAGATAGTGAAGAGGAGGTCACGCATCTGTCAGATTCTGGCTCAGAATATGATCCTATTTACGACATCGACAGCGAAGTTGTGGTCCCTGCTAAGGCCAGGCGTAACGGATCCCGTTCTGATGTTGTTGAGCAGCAAGAACCGCAGGACCCTTGTATGGAGCAGAGAAGTACTAGCGCCGCTATTCCTTCTGGTGGATTGGCAAGCACCAGCGGCCTAGTACACCCTGGTCGTTCATCCAGCACTGCAGTATCACGTGGTGATATGGCGAGTCCCATAAGCGCAGTTCAAGCTGGCGAGGTGGCAAGCACAATTAGTGTCCCGCTGCCACCAAGAAGAAGAAGACAAAGACAGGCTCGTCGTGCCCATAGTGCCCTTCCTGCAGAATTTGCCTATCCTGATTGGGTCCCCACCACTTCTGCAGCACCCGTACTTCCCCCATTTACTGGCCAACCCGGTATTCAGGTGGATACAGCAAGTTTTATGCCACTTGATTTTTATTCGCTATATTTCACGGAAGATCTCTATAGATCTATAGATCTTGAGTCCCTGATTACATTTTCTGTCTGCTTGTCTTTCAAGCAGTTCCTTCCCAGCAAGCGTGCCAGATACAGGGTCAAGCTCTATAAGCTTTGTGACAGGGCAACAGGCTACACATGGAGCTTTAGGGTTTATGAGGGCAAAGATAGTGAGGTAGAGCCGGAAGGATGCCCAGATTACATGGGGAGCACTGGCAAGATCGTTTGGGACTTGGTGTCACCCTTATTCGGAAAGGGGTACCACTTGTATGTGGACAAATATTACAGCAGCGTGCCACTTTTTAGTCACTTGTTTGATTGTCAGATTGGAGCATGTGGCACCGTGCGACTCAATCGCCGGGGCTTTCCTCAGGGGCTTGTAGATGCCCGTATTAGGCTGGGGGCGAGAGCCTGCTACAGATGTAATAATTTGCTCGCTGTGAAGTGGCGGAACAATAAGAATGTTTTCGTTCTTACCACCCTTCACACAGACACAACAGTACAAATTCGAACGGCGACTGGTGTTGTGGAAAAACCCCTCTGTGTCCACGAATATAACCAAAATATGGGAGGGGTGGACCTCAACGACCAGTTGATGGCGCTGTATCATATTGCCTGTAAGGTACAAAAAAGTGTCTCTACATTTATTTCAATTGACTCTACTGAATGCTTTTGTCTTATACAAAACTTCATGACAGAATGGAACCTTCCTTCAATTCCAGGAAGAGATTGTCACAGAACTCCTGTATCCAGGCGGTTCTGTACCTTACCATCCCCTACCAATTGCAGTAAGCCGACTGCATGAGAGGCATTTTTCGTATGCCCTCAAGAGTACCCCTACCCAACGAGCCCCCCAAAGAAAATGTTGTGTGTGTGTACCAAGCGCGGATTTAGGCATGACACCCGTTATTTTTGTCCCCAATGTCCTGCCGATCCTGGTCTTTGTATTGGTGAATGTTTAGCGTGGGGTAAAACATTTCACAGGCTAGGCACACTTACACAGGGTCTCCCAAGATGTTATCGCATTTTGAGAGACCCAAACCTGGAACCGAAAAGTTGAACAGTTACAGTTACAAAAAAAAGTGTTAAAAAAAGTAAAAAATAAAAAAAACACAAAGAAATATAAAATAAAAACAAACAAAAATAGTTGTCGTTTTATTGTTCTCTCCCTCTCTATTTTCTCTCTATTGTTCTGCTCTTTTTTACTGTATTCTATTCTGCAAAGTTTTATTGTTGTTATGTTTTTTCATGCTTGCTTTTCAGGTATGTAATTTACTTTACTGTTTTCAGGTACGCCATTCAGCTGTTGTGCGGACTTATTTATCTTGACAGCAACAGCGTTTGCTCCCACGATATATAAAGCCGTGACTCCAGTGCTGTAGGAGGTGATTTCACCACCACAGTTAAAAAAAAGAGCATATATGCCGAAGCATGGGGGCATTAGGGGCGGAGGAACCATTTTGCTCCTAATGCCGCGTACATACGGTTGACATTCCTATGGAGGCTTTCCGTGGAAAAGTCTGACCATGTGTACGCGGCATAGAAAAGTCCGACCGCGTGTACGCGGCATAACTTTTTTGCGGGAGGATGCCCCCATGCTTCGGCATATATAAATGGTGCATGTATGCCCATCATTAGAAGTGGGTGGATGAAGGGGGGGTATTCTAATGGTGAATTGAATAATAGTATTGGTAATGGTAATGGTATGGTATTGAATAATGACAAAAAAATTACAAAAAGTTGTCACTAAATGATATATTGCTCACACATGCCATGGTTATATGTGGAGTTGCACCCTAAAATACATTCTGCTGCTTCTGCTGAGTACGGGGATACCACATGTTTGGGACTTTTTGGGAGCCTAGCCGCGTATGGGCCCCCAAAACCAAGCACCACCTTCAGCATTTCTAAGGGCGCAAATTTTTGATTTCACTCCTCACTACCTATCACAGTTTTGAAGGCCATAAAATGCCAAAATAGCACAAAACCCCCCCAAATGACCCCATTTTGGAATGTAGACGCCCCAAGCTATTTGCTGAGAGGCATGTCGAGTCCATGAAATATTTTATATGTTGACACACGTTTTTTTGCACAAAGTTGTCACTAAATGATATATTGCCCACACATGCCATGGTTATATGTGGAATTGCACCCCAAAATACATTCTGCTGCTTCTCCTGAGTACGGGGATACCACATGTGTGGGACTTTTTGGGAGCCTAGCCGCATATGGGACCCCGAAAACCAATCACCACCTTCAAGATTTCTAAGGACATACATTTTTGATTTCACTCACACAAATCTTGGTTTTCGGGGTCCCATATGCGGCTAGGCTCCCAAAAAGTCCCACACATGTGGTATCCCCGTACTCAGGAGAAGCAGCAGAATGTATTTTGGGGTGTTATTTCACATATGCCCATGGCATGTGTGAGAAATATATCATTTAGTGACAACGTTTTGTAATTTTTTTTGTCACTATTCAATGACTTGGGGCAAAAAATTGTAATATTCCATTGACTCAACATGCCTCTCAGCAAATAGCTTGGGGTGTCTTCTTTCCAAAATGGGGTCATTTGGGGGGGTTGTGTGCCATCTTGGCATTTTATGGCGTTCAAAACTGTGATAGGTAGTGAGGAGTGAAATCAAAAATGTGCGCCCTTAGAAATGCTGAAGGTGGTGCTTGGTTTTTGGGGCCCCATACGCAGCTAGGCTCCCAAAAATTCGCAAACATGTGGTATCCCCGTACTCAGGAGAAGCAGCAAAATGTATTTTGGGGTGCAACTCCACATATAACCATGGCATGTGTGAGTAATATATCATTTAGTGACAACTTTTTGTAAACATTTTTATTTTTTTTGTCATTATTCAATCACTTGGGACAAAAAAAAATATATTCAATGGACTCAACATGCCTCTCTGCAGTTTCCTTGGGGTGTCTACTTTCCAAAATGGGGTCATTTGGGGGGGTTTTGTACTGCCCTGCCATTTTAGCACCTCAAGAAATGAGATAGGCAGTCATAAAATAAAAGCTGTGTAAATTCCAGAAAATGTACCCTAGTTTGTAGACGCTATAACTTTTGCAAAAACCAATAAATATACGCTTATTGCGATTTTTTTTTTACTAAAGACATGTGGCTGAATAGTAGAGAAAACAATATTGCGCTCGTTGGTATAACAAAAAAGCAGTGATCATAAAGTGTTATACTACACAGAAAACATGTACAAAAGAAAGAGATCGTGCTAAAAATATAAAATATAAATGTGAACTGATAAGTGCTTGTTGAACAATATCATAAGGAATAAGTGAAATAAAGTTCATGTGTAAATCACAAAATAAACAATTCATAAACTGAAGTGAAAAAGTTCATCCCACAAGTGCCAATATATCAACTGGAAAAAGGTGCTGGGACAGATGAGACCTCCACCGAAATCACAAGAAGCCTCTTACCAAAAATCAATGATCTCTTAGTGATAGGCGATCATATAAGGCATGATACGGTCTGAAATAATAGGTGTCGATCAATGAGAAGGTCCAAAAGAAAGCCTGGATCTTTATGTATCTCCCGATGGGTCATCCACAGGTGCATAAAAAACAAATGCCTCACATAGCATAAAACCTTCATTTATTTGATAAAAAATAGACTTGCACTTACATCAAAGTGAAAAAACATTGCGTATATATACATCAGCCGGCCGGCTTGCAACAAACAGCCCGTTTTCCGGGTAGAGAGATTATGGTGTGTGGTGATGTCAGAACGTCGTCTCCCTACGTTTCGTCTGAAAGACTTGATCACAGGATGCAGGCGGCTTTCTAAATCACCGCGATATATACAAAAGACGTCACATGCAGCCTCGATGTGGATGAGACACCCAGCCGCATGTTAGTTACTGGAAAGAAACTAAGCCAGAGCAGCGATGGTAACCGCGCTCTGCCAATACACTGAAAAAAGGAAAGACTAAACGGAAAACAATCAAAGAATGTATTGCACTCCTGAAAGTGACAGCCATATTAATATTGTCTAAAAAATATGTGGGTAAAAATGGTCAACTGCGTCCAATTCTGAACGCACTATTCTCTTGGGGTAGTGTGATAGTGCGTTCAGAATTGGACGCAGTTGACCATTTTTACCCACATATTTTTTAGACAATATTAATATGGCTGTCACTTTCAGGAGTGCAATACATTCTTTGATCGTTTATTGTTTAGTTTTTCCTTTTTTCAGTGTATTGGCAGAGCGCGGTTAGCATCGCTGCTCTGGCTTAGTTTCTTTCCAGTAACTAACATGGCGATAGTGCGGATGGGTGTCTCATCCACATCGAGGCTGCATGTGACGTCTTTTGTATATATCGCGGTCATTCAGAACGCCGCCTGTATCCCGTGATCAAGTCTTTCAGACGAAACATAGAGAGACGACGTTCTGACGTCACCGCACGCCATAATCTCTCTACCCGGAATACGGGCTGTTTGTTGCAAGCCGGCCAGCTGATGTATATATACGCGATGTTTCTTCACTTTGATGTAAGTGCAAGTCTATATTTTTTATCAAATAAATGAAGGTTTTATGCTATGTGAGGCATTTGTTTTTTATGCACCTGTGGATGACCCATCGGGAGATACATAAAGATCCAGGCTGTCTTTTGGACCTTCTCATTGATCGACACCGATTATTTCAGACCGTATCATGCTTTATATGATCTCCTATCACTAAGAGATCATTGATTTTTGGTAAGAGGCTTCTTGTGATTTTGGTGGAGGTCTCATCTGTCCCAGCACCTTTTTCCAGTTGATTTATTGGCACTTGTGGGATCACCTTCTGTTATGAACTTTTTCACTTCAGTTTATGAATTGTTTATTTTGTGATTTACACATGAACTTTATTTCACTTATTCCTTATGATATTGTTCAACAAGCACTTATCAGTTCACTTTTATATTTTATATTTTTAGCGTGATCTCTTTCTTTTGTACATGTGGCTGAATACATTTTGGCCTACATGTTTGACTAAAATTTAGTTTATTCGATATTTTTTACTTTTTGTTATAAGAAAAATCATTTTTTTCAACATTTACCGTCTTTTTCCATTTATATCGCCAAAAAAAAAAAAAATCGCAGAGGCAATCAAATACCATCAAAAGAAAGCTCTATTTTTGGGAGGAAAAGGACGCAAATTTTGTTTCGGTACAAACACTGCATGACCGCGCAATTACCAAAGTAAGCAGCGCAGTGCCAAATTGTAAAAACACCTCTGGGCATTTAGCAGCATATTGGTCCGGGGCTTAAGTGGTTAAGTAAACAGGAAAAGGTCTATAACTGGGAATTAAGTTCACTAATCTCTAGTTAGTATGAAATTAGTAGCTTTTAGTATTTGTATGGTTTATTTTTAACTTTCTGTACCTTACAACCCCCAAAACTTTGTTAAACATCTGATCCTGATTTTCCCTTGACATCCCACCTTCCCCACCGACACTGTGCTCTTGTTGTATGGGAACATCTTTCTTATACCTTCTACTTTTCTTTTTGAGGGGCTTGCTTTCCTCTATCCACTTCACTGCGTTGCTTTTATGACAATTCTGGGTAATGTTTTTAAACTTTACCCCATGGATATACAGTATAACTTGTAAATAACTCATTGCTTAGAATGTGGCTAAATTATGCTTACCTTTTTTTTTTAGATTTTCATGTAAATTTACTTAAAGGGGTTGTAAAGGTAAAAAAATGTTTTCCCTAAATAGCTTCCTTTACCTTAGTGCAGTCCTCCTCAACTTACCTCATCCTTCAATTTTACTTTTAAATGTCCTTATTTCTGCTGAGAAATCCTCACTTACTGTTCTTCTGTCTGTAACTACTAGACATGTGCACACTAAAATATTTCGTTTTGTAATTTTGTTTTTGTCTGAAAAATAAATTTATTTAGTTACTCCCGAAATTTGTTTTTATTTATTTAGTTTTTCGTTAAAAAAATGCATTCGTCCGAAAATCCATATGAAAGGATCACTAAAGATTTTTTTTTTAGCTAAATAGCTTCCTTTACCTTACTGCAGTACTGGTTTCATGTCCTTATTGTTCGTTTTTGCTTTGAATTTGCTGGGATCCTGCTCTGTTGTCCACACTTCCTGCTTGTCTGTTTTCTTATAACCACAGTGCTGGGCTAATTTTAAAAACAAAACACTGCCCTGGATTTGTTTGTTTTTGTTCTGTGTGTCTATTTCTACTTTGCAGAAACATGAAGCCAGTTCAAAAGTGAAACTAACCTGCAGGCACATTATATGATTGATTTTTATCTATTTTTAATCATTTTGAAAAGGAATCAGTTAACTTTTATGTCTCTATACCCTGTAAACAGTCATTTCAGCAAAAATTTTTTTTTCCTTTAGTGACCCTTTAAGGTTGAATCTATCATTAAAGGCTTATGAGGTCTGTTGAATGTTCTAAAAAAAAAAGAAGATTCGATAGAATCTTTAAAAAAAAAAAAAATTTTGACTCTTCATGTCTCTCTATGTCGAATCTTCATGTCTCTCTATGTCGAATCTGTCATTGAAGGCTTATGGTGTCTGTCGAATGTTCTAAAAAAAAAAAAAAGATTTGACCGAATCTTAAAAAAAAAATCGAATCTTTTCTCTCTATGTAGAATCTTTTTTCTCTTTGTCGAATCTTTTCTCTCTATGTAGAATATTATTGGACTAATAGATTTAAGGTTAGGCACATTCGACCGCAACGAAAAAGAAAATAAAGCATTTGTTTATGTCAGATCTTTCGTTTTTCGTTTTTTTGTGCTTTCATTATCGTTTGTTAACGATTTGACGATAACGAAAATACCTGAAATTCGGACGAAAATGCATTCCGACAAAAACGAATGCACATGTCTAGTAACTACACACACTAATGCAACACTTTCTCCCTGGTGTGGAGAAAGCCTCTTGAGGGGGCTAGCAGGAGTGTCAGGAGGACTGCACTAAGGTAAAGGAAGCTATTTAGGGATTTTTTTTTACCTTTACAACCCCTTTATTTCAGATGAATTAAACCGTTAAATACATATACCTTTAATGCTGTGTACCAGCCCTGTCTTGAAGTGGACCCTAACCACAAAACACATTGACAAGTTTCAAGTGATTTGTGGTACACTAGCAATATTTTTTTTTTAATCAAAAAAGCTTTTATTGGAGCAAAACAATAGCCCAGAGGGCACACATACAGCGTACAGGTACAGCATATGACCAGTGATCATGGATATAGTATATGTACAAGTGTGACAGAAGTGGGTAACATGAAACAGGTGACATAGGATACAACCACGTGTGAACCTAATTACCCCAGTATGTAAGCACAGCACAGCAGGGTTAGTTATCAGTCCACCTGCCCCCCTCCCAGACCTCCATTTCCACTCGTGAGGTCGTGAACCCCCTGAGCTCATCTATCCCCCCTATATGCAGGTTGCAGGTGACTCCAGCCATTTTCCCCAGACTTTTTCATATTTGGCCGGGCAGCCCCTGTGCGAATAGATCAGTTTCTTATACAGCAGTACGCTGTTGACCTCCGCCATCCAGTGTGACAGCTCTGGGGGTTTCCGATCGCATCCACACCCGCGCTATTACCTTTCGGGCTATAAAAAGTGTCTCGTGCAAGAATACTTGAAGGAATTTATTGATGCCAACATCCGGGAAGATACCCAGCAGGCACGGTTTAGGCTGTAGAGTAATAGGGGACCCCATTTTGTCGTGGAGGAATTTCACCACCTGTTCCCAGAAGGCCTGGATCTTAGCGCACTGCCAGATTAAATGGAAGAAGGTGCCCGTATTGCAGTTACACATTGGGCACGTGGCTGTGGAGTCCCTCCTGTACCTGGAGATCCTGAGGGGCGTAAGATACGCTCTATTTATAATGAAGGTTTGTGTAAGGCGGTCTGACAATTTTGGGGATACTAGTTTACAGGCATCGAGAGCGTCACTCCACTCGTCGTCTTCTAGCGGGCCCACCTCCCCCTCCCACCTGGGCTTTAGGGCGTAAGCAGACACTGTTGCTGTCGGGAGTGTGATCATGGTGTGGAATTGAGTGATTAGTTTTTTGGGGTCGGGACACTTGACTGCTGCCATGAGGGGGTTATCGGCTAAGGCCAGGTCGTCCTGGGGGAACTGTGCTTGAAAGGCATGTCGTAGTTGGGCGTACCAGAATAACATGTGGTCAGGTAGATTGTATTCAGTCTGTAATACGTCAAAGGGCTTCAGTCTCCCGTGTCTGGTAACATGGGACAAGTAGTATATTCCTCTGGTGCTCCACACCTCAATATCTCGGATGCGCTCCAGCTCCGGCAGGGCAGGGTTGTGCCACAGGGAGGTGTAGCCGTGCAGGGGCGAAATACCCAGCCTGTCCAAAACCACGCTCCATATCCTCCTGTAGTGATACAACAGGGAGTGGCGTCCCCCCACCAACCTTACCCCCCCTGCTATTGTCACTAAGGGGTCTCCTATTGACTGGGTCCATGTAGGGCAAAGGAGGCGGAGGAATCTATTCCTGTCCACCTTGTCCACGTGAAACAGTTGTGATAGCTGGGCAGCCAAATAGTACGCATTAAAGTCAGGCAGCGCCAGACCAGCTAGGTCGGTTGGGTTTTTTAGTCTGTGCCAGGGGAGTTTGTGCCTTGCGGTGCCCCACACAAATGGCTTGAGAAGGGCTTCCATAAGCCTGAAGCACCTGAGTACTAGATACACCGGTGAATGCCACACCATGTAGAGAACCTTAGGCAGCAGGACCATCTTGATTAAATTTATGCGGCCCGTGACTCCCAATGGGAGTCGGGCCCAAGTCTGAGTTCTCAGCTTCAGCATATCGTACAGCGGTGTGACATTCAGTGAGGTGTAATCTGCTGGGTCTCTGGTGGTCCGAATCCCCAGGTATTTGATCTCAGCCACTCTCTGCAGTGGGAGAAGGGCCCCCTCCCTTGTTGCCGGGTAGCTATCTAATGGGAGTATTTGGGACTTATTCCAGTTGATCCTGAGTCCCGAGAAGGCGCCAAAGCGCTCTATCAGGGTCAGTGCCAGTGAAAGGGAGTTAGTGGAATCGTCCAAATACAAAAGTGTGTCGTCCGCGTATGTGCTTATTCTCTCCTCAACGTCACCCCTCCGCAAGCCCACTATACCTGGATGTGCGCGTATGGCAATTGCCAACGGTTCTGCCGCCAGGGCATACAACAGCGGCGACAGGGGGCATCCCTGCCTTGTGCCGCGTCGCAGGGGAAATTGATCCGAGGACCACCCGTTGGCTAGAACTCTAGCCACAGGGGCCTGGTAAAGGAGTTTCACCCAATGGATGAATTTGGGGCCTATCCCGAATTTAGAAAGGCATGTCCACAGGTACCGCCATTCCACCGAGTCAAACGCCTTGGCGGTGTCCAAGGCGACAATTATTCTAGACCCTGGGTTTTCGTGGTTGGCCTGAAGGTTGATGAATAGCCTCCTGAGGTTAAAGGAGGTGTTGCGGCCGGGCATAAAGCCTGCCTGATCTGCATGTACTACGGAGAGGATCACGGTGTTTAGGCGGGCCGAGAGCACTTTGGCTAGAATCTTAATATCTACTTGTAGAAGGGAAATGGGGCGATACGACTCGGGCAGGTGAGGGTCCTTTCCTGGCTTAGGGATTAGAACTATGGTGGCTTCCCTCATTGAGGGCGGGAGCTCCGAGCCCTCGAAGATGGAGTTATACAGGGCGAGGAGTCTGGGAACTAGTGTTTCAGCGTAGGTGGAGTAGAACTCGGCAGGTAAACCATCCGACCCCGGCGCCTTGGACTTCGGGAGACCCGCTAGAGCGGCGGAAATTTCCTCCGCTGTCAGTGGTTCCTCTAGTGCTTGGGTCTGCTGTTCAGTCAGTCGGGGGATCGGTAGGCCCGCCAGAAAGTCTTCCGATAGGGAGTCAGTGTCAGGGGCTACCGTGTTGTACAGAGTAGAAAAAAAGTCTTGGAACATGGCGGTCACTCTCTCCGGGTCAGTTATTAGATCCCCAGTTGGAGAGCGCAGGGATATCACCACTGGAGGTCTCTCCTCACAGTGCACCAGATAGGCGAGAAGCTTCCCCGCTCTCTCCCCATGTTCAAACGTCCGCTGCCTAAGGAAGAAGAGCTTTCGTCTCGATTTCTCATAGTGCAGTTGATCGGCTGCCCTAGTGCAGAGCTTAAGCTCGGCAGCCAGGTCAGCCGACGGATTGGCCGTGTACTCCCTCTCCTTTGCCGCGGTAAGTTCCATAGCCCTCTCTAATGCCTCCGCAGAGGTGTCCTTGATGGAGTTTATATGGGACGAGAGCGTCATGTGGGCATGTAGCTTAAAGGCCTCCCAAACTGCCCGGGAGGACGCAGAGCCTGAGTTATCAGCAAAGTATTTCTCCCACTCCCCCGCCAGATCCGCATCCTCCGGGAGCAGGGTCAGCCAGAATGGGTTTAACCGCCACGAAGGGGGCGGACGAGCCCGAGGCAGGGACAACTCCGTCCAGTACAGACAGTGATCAGAAAGGGACCTGGGGGAGAACCCCGCACCCCTCACCCTGGGGAGAAGGGCTTTAGATACCAGTATTAGGTCTATGCGGGACATTGAACGGTGTGAGGCTGAGAAACAAGAGTATGCTTTGTCCGTGGGGTGACCATATCTCCAAGTGTCAACCAGATTGAAATCCGTGAGAAGTCTCGCGAATCTCGTGGGGCGCGTCCCCGCAGACGCGGGCTGGTCCCCAACCATCCTATCCAGGGAGGGGTCAAGCACATTATTAAAATCACCCAGCCAAATTGCCGGTGTGCCAGGGTGCAGGGCCATAAAATCAAAGCCTGAAACTAAAATGGTAGACTGAAACGGGGGTGGGACATAGAACGCCATTAGGAGGACCAGGTCCCCATACAGTTTAGCTTTTAGGAAGATATACCTGCCTTGTCGATCCATCACCGAATCCTGGAGTTCAAATTGCGCCGTTTTGGCAATCAGTATAGAGACCCCTCTGGAGTGTGAGGTGTGGACTGAGTGAAATCCCCAACCCACCCATGGTCGACCAAGCGCCCGTTGGGCCAGGCCCTCCGCATGCGTCTCCACCAGGACCACAACATCCGCCCTCAATTTTTTAAGTATTGCGAATATTGCAGAGAGCTTAATGGAATCTCTCATCCCACGGACATTCCAAGTCAGTAGCTTTAGCGTGGCCATGGGATGAACCAGAGAAGACATAGAACCCCAGGATTCAGGCGATTTTCAGTTACATACCACACTCCCCCATGACCACACAGAAATATAGCCCCATATGCCAGTAGTGTCTTAGTGAGATACCCTCTACACATGTTTTGCTCAGATAGTACATAAAATAGATGAAAAACAGCAACAATAACCCAAACCCTTTGTACCCTTCCCTCCCCCTCCCTGCCCTGCACTGTCCCCAACTGGTGCGGGCTTGAACCCTAAACTGCCAACATGGCAAAAGCAGCACCCTATGCATATCGGGAAGAAGTGCGGTTAAAAGGGATTCACATAGGTATACTACCAGCACAGTCCCGGAATGTGACTGCGCAGCGGCAGCCACCCATGCTCGGATGCGGGTTGCTGCACGTGGGGCGGAATTCCGCTGCATGCACATGCACATTGTAGGACCTTGCTCGCTGTCCATCGCGAGCCCCTGAGTAACAGTCCTCCCTCCGCCGGGGAGGAGAGATAACAGTGTAGAAACAACTATACATCTGTCAGTTTAGCATAAGGAGAAACGTTTTTTTAGGAGAATAAGGCTTTTAGCCGAAAGAGTCCAGCATCCATAGGGGGGAAAAAAAAAAAAAAGGAAAAAAGAAAAAAACCTCGAGCAAAAAAGAAAAAAAGGAGAACTCCCCCAGCAGAAAAAAGTAAAGGATCCCAGCTCCCCGCAGGCCGTAACCCCCAGTGGGGGGGATCACACTCCGTAGGGTTGTCCCGGGTGTTTTTGGGCTCCGGATGTCAGAGAGCAATGTCCAGGATGCAGTCTGGAGCCCACAACACCGCATGGGGGGGGGGGGGGGAGCTAGGGGAATCGGAGTGTCGGGACTAGGCCCTCTGCAGGAGTACATCAGGGGGAGAAACGAGGGGAGGCTCCGAGGGTATGGGGGCGGCTGGGACCCCCACAAGGATAGCCAAAACAAACCGTGGGCCTAGGGCGCCGGGGACAGTAATACAGCAGAAAGGAACATAGTACTTAGCTGTGTCAGTCCTGTCGCTCTTGCCGCTCCAGCCAGGCCAGCACCTCCTCCGGGTCTTCAAAGAAGTGAGCTCTGTCTTCACCCTCCACTCGCAAACGGGCCAGGAATAGCATGGCATACTTTATGTGCTTGACCCGGAGACGCCGCTTGGCCTCCATGAAGGTCTTCCTCCTGCGCTGAACCTCAGCCGAGAAGTCTGGAAAAGCGGCCACCATCTTGTTGCCATATGGGATGTTACCCCTTTCCCTGCTCAACCGAAGGATGGCGTCCCTGTCCCTGTAGTTCAGGAATTTGGCTATGAACGTGCGGGGGGGTGCCCCGGGCGGCGGCGGCCTGCCTGTCATGCGGTGAGCGCGCTCCACAGCGAACATGGGGGAGAAGGCCTCTCTGCCATAAGTATCCCAGAGCAGCTTTTCCAGAAAGTCCTGGGGATCTCTCCCCTCCACCCCCTCAGGCAGGCCGACAAACCTTAAGTTACACCTGCGACTTCTGTTCTCGAGGTCGTCTTGTTTCTGCAGAAGCTGGTTAATCTGCAGCTGCATGGCCTCCGTGGATTGCTGGATCGGGGGGGGGAGTCCTCCACGGCGCCCAGCCTCACCTCCGTTCCGGACACCCGCTCCCTCAGCTTCTGCATGTCCTGGCGCACCAACGATATGTCCACCTTCACCTCCTCTATCTTTGCTGTGAGTGTGGTTTGGCAAGCTGCCACAGCGTCTCGGCAGGAGGTGATAGCCAGGAGCACTTTGGCTATGTCTGCCCCGACCGCTGCTTCCTCCGTCCTCGTGGCGCCGCCATCTTGCGCTGGGGGGTCCTTTTCCTGACGGAGATATTGGTCTATTTTCGAGCCTGCCGACTTGCTCGCCTTAGGTGGGGCCATGTCCGCTGAGTAGTCCGGGGTCTGCTGGACCGATTCGGCGTGAAAAGCCACGAGTGTATCCGCAGGATAGAGT
This sequence comes from Rana kukunoris, assembly GCA_029574335.1. NCBI lineage: Eukaryota > Metazoa > Chordata > Amphibia > Anura > Ranidae > Rana > Rana kukunoris. The sequence continues at coordinate 329,997,108 of CM056049.1, forward strand.
AGTTAGGATAAACGGCCGGCGGAGCTCAGCAAGCTAGCGTCCTATCCCATGCCGCTCCAGGCCACGCCCCCCACTAGCAATATTCTTATAGCCTAACAATTATGTGTTATAATGTATAGTAAACACACAGATCTAATGCTGGCAGATCTAAAGAATTGTAGCTGGCAAAAAAACAGTAAGGCCCTGTATACACGATCAGACATGTCCGAGGAAACATGTCCGATGGATCGTTTTCATCGGACAAGGCTGAATTGTCTGTTGGTCTGATGTGCGTACACACCATTGGACCAAAATCCCCTCGGACCAGAACGCGGTGACGTAGAACACAACGATGTGATGAAAAAACGAAGTTCAATGCTTCCAAGCATGCGTCGACTTGATTCTGCACATGCGGGGGATTTTGGTCCAATAGTTTGTATACTTACCATCGTACCTGTCTGACGGACAGGTTTCCAGCGGACATGTTTTCAAGCATGTTTGGAAATTTTTGTCCACTGGAAAACGGTCCGATAGGCCGTACACACGATCGAACATGTCCGCTGAAACTGGTCTGCGGACCAGTTTCAGCGGACATGTTCGATCGTGTGTACGTGGCCTCAGATTGTAAAACAATAAATAAACCAATATTTCCTACGCTAAAAAGTGACACAAGATATAATCATGAAAAGAATAAAAAGGTGGACCAAAATTCAATTGTGTAGTGAATTCCAAAATGAGTCCAGTGTGAAATTAAAAAAGTCTGATATGTGAAAAATGCAACTGAAGATAGTGTCAAAATCCCAATTCCATCCAGAGTGGTGAAGCCACCACCACCACAGAGTAAAATTGACTCCTATCAGAGCACATGGACCCTTAATTACAAAGAGTCAAACAAGCTGTGTCATCATCTGTGATAAGAACCCTTCTCTCCTCCTCATTAGTGTTGGGTGTATGGTTCAGGCCGAGCACAAGTTTGCCAGTTCAGCAAACACCCAAATTTCCGGGGGGGGGGGGGCTGGTTTGCACGTTGCACGGTGTATTCTAAGCCTTGATTGGGGCTGGTTGCATGGTGTTGGTTGTTAAGGAGCGGGGCCGGAAAGCCGGCTGTGGCATCCTTAACAACTGATGAGTCATCAGCTGTCAATGGGCTTCTCAGGTGACAGCTGAATGAAAAACAAAACATTGCCGGCAATAGAAAAAAAGTATAAAGACCCTTGTCTGAGCATGGTGCCCCCCTCCTGAACCATACCAGGCTACATGCCCTCAACATTTGGGGGCCTCTGCCCCTCCTGGGACTGGGACCACTACTTATTTACTGCATGCATATTGTTTTCCTTTCGTGAAGACTTTCACTCTTGTTTTATTTGGTAAAAACTGAGGTATTGAATATATCGATGGGTCCAGAAGAATGTAGGATCTTGAGGCCCTCTACCCCTTTACATGGAAACAAAGGGGGAATAAATATATAGGGATATTCTTGTCTAATGCGGAAAGATATCTGTATAAAGACAATTATATGCCTTTATTGAATAAAGTATAATCAGAACTAAAGGGGTACCTAATAGATAAAATATCCTGGTGGGGCAGAATAAGTACTATCAAGATAATGATATTACCTAAAGTGCTGTATATTTTTCAAACACTTCCGATAAAGATTCCAGATGTATATCTTAAAATTCTGGGGAAGATAATAAGGAGGTTTATATGGAAGGAAAAAAAAACTGAATATCAGCTGGGACCCTGACTAGAGGGTAGAAGTAGACAACATTTTAAGTAAAAAGGATTTGGGAAAGAGAATATGGGTTCCAAAGCAATATAGAAGTCTACCCCAGGAGATACCATCATAACAAAATAAACTTTTAGAATCTGGGACGCAGTATGTAAAAGGAAAAAATGGTCTTATAATAGTCCGCTGTTGCCCCTTACGGGTACAGACTACTTCCCGCTGAGAAAGAGCGGTGGGATGTACCTGAGATGGACAACTTCAGACACATTATGACTGAAGGATTTAATGAAAGATAATATCTTGTGCTCTTTGCTAGAATTGCAAGGAAAATAGGGACCAACCCCAGGAGATGAATGGAGGTATAGACAGGTCCAACATTTTCTAGGTACATTCCAGAAACCCCTGCAAGATATTAAGGAATTGACTTCATGGGAAAAACTCATAGTGTGTGGAGGAACAGGAAGACAGGGGATTTCAAATATATATAGAATATTGATATCTAATGGAGAAATTGGTACACTGAAAATATTGAAAGGTTGGGAACAATAATTAAATCAAAACATTTCAAAAGATAGGTGTCATGGACATAATGTCTGGCAGCCTACCTTCTCCTCATGTGTCAATTAGAGGCCTTACTCTCTTTATGGCTGTGTCAGGTCACCTGTGGCCAGATGACAAATGCACCCCGTTGGAGTCAGGGGTGCACCGCAAGTTAGTGAACCCTATAGAGTAGTTCTGCGGATGGACTGGAAGCGCGAGTCCAAGATTCCCCAGGGCACAGAGTCTAAGACCCAGCTTGGTTTTCACCAGAGCCTCTAGTGGTGAGGATGGCCTTCGCTGCAGCTGGATCCAGGTCATGGCCCCTGGAGTCCCCTAGGTCACGCTCTGTAGGGAGAGAGGGGGAGCAGCACACAGGACACAAGCCATAGTGGAGGGTAAGCCGAGGTCGGGGCAACAATCAGACGTGGATTAACCAAGGGACAGGCCAAGAGTCAGGGTCAAAGGCAAACAGGAGAAGTCAGAGACAAGCCAAAGTCGGTACACAGCTATAACGTAGCACACGGCAAACAGGAACCCAACCACACAATGCTAACAAACAACGTTGAACAGCAAAGCAGACCTGCAGTGCAGTGGTTAATATAGAGTTCCTGGGATGGCTTGGGGTGGGGCCATGCAGGGAGGAGAGATGATAAAGCCAGCCAGAAAAGGAAGTCTGGCCTCTAATAAACACATGGAGAGAAGGTAAGCTGACTGACATATTACATATACATGACAGGCTGCCTTTTATCATCTCTCCTCCCTGTATGGTCACACCCCAGGTCATCCCAGGAAGTCTATATTAACTGTTGCACTGCAGATCTGCTTCGCTGTTCAACTTTGTTTGTTAGCTTGAGTCCCTGTGTGTTACGTTTACCTTTCTGTGTACCGAATTTGGCTCGTCTCTGATTATTCCTGTTTGGCTGTGACCCTGACCTTTGGCCTGTCCCTTGGTTACCCTCCTCTGCCTGTTGCCCCGACCTCGGCTTACCCATCACTATCCCTTGTGTTCTCTGTAGCTGCTTTCCCTCTCTCCCTATGGAGCGTGACCTGGGGGACCCCAGGGGCCGCGACCTGGGTTCAGTTGCAGCGAAGGCCATCCTCACCACTAGAGGCTCTGGTGAACACCTGCTGGGCCTAAGACTCCGCGCCCTGGGGAATCTTTGGCTTACATTTCCTGTGCATCTGCAGCAGTCGGCATTTAGGTTCACTACCTTGCAGTGAATCCCTGTCTCCAACGGGATGCATCTGTCACCTGGCCACAGGTGACCTGACAATAGGAAGAGACAGGTATTAGATCTGGTCCATTCTACATCAACAGATGCAAAAGTAAAAGAGATGAATGACAAACTTTGTACCAAATGGTACTGTGTTCCAACGAAACTCCATAGAATTAATAGCGAAACATCATATTGATGCTGGCGAGAGTGTGGAATGGAGCGAACAGATGCCCATATTTGGTGGCAATGCCCCCTGATACAGCTATATTGGGTAGAGATTCTAAAAATGATTAAGAGGATAAGTGGCTGGGAGGTGAAACAAGATCCCTGGCATTGTCTGTTCCATGGTATGGGGATGGCTAGAAAAAAAAGTATAGAAGGTCTTTGGTCCCTTACCTACTGAATGGAGCTAAAGCATTAATTCCAAAGAATTGGAAGGAAAAGAAAGCCCCATCAGTGGGAGAATGGATAAAATAAATAGATAGGATTAGTAGGATAGAAGAACTAATATCAATTCACAATGACAGTAGGCCAGGATATGATAAGATATGGAGTAAATGGAAAGAATTTAACCCCCCTGGCGGTATTCCCGAGTGTGACTCGGGGTGTTTTTTTTTTGCTGAAATCTGTATCCCAGAGTCACGCTTGGGGTAGCTATGCAGAGCCTGAAGCGCGTGCTGGCTTACCTTGTTCCTGGATCCAGCGATGCATCCACGCTGTGTGAGCGAGCGGGTGCTTGCTCGATTCACACAGTGTCCCTGTGTGCCGTCGATCTCCGTTCACTGCGACGTTACGACGCACGGGGGCGGAGAACGGCGCCAAATTCAAAAACATAAACAAACACTATACATACGTACACTGTAATCTTATAGATTACAGTACTGTATGTAAAAAATACACACCCCCTTGTCCCTAGTGGTCTGTCCTATGCCCTACATGTACTTTTATATAATAAAAACATTTCTTTCTGCCTGGAAACTGTAGATTGTCCATAGCAACCAAAAGTGTCCCTTTTGTGTCAAAAATTGTTTTAGATCAGCTAGAAATCAGCGATAATAAATTATAATCACTTGCAGAATTAAGCGATAGCGATTTGTGGGGACATTTGTCATTAAAAAAAAAATAACGACAGCTACAATTCTGCAACTGAGCAAATTTCAGTGATTTTGAGTTGATTACATTATTGAATATTTTTTTTTATAATTACATTATTATTTGTTATAATTATTTATAGTTATTTATTATATTAAAATTTATGATTTTGTTTTTCAAACTTTATCATACCCGGGATGTCTTGTTTGGACAGATTTAAGCGAGTTATTCCTAAGAATTGCAGGGCTACAATATAAAACGCCAAATTTCCTTGCAAAAAATTGTACCGCTTTTGGTATGTAATTCCAGACAGAATTATACCGCCAGGGTGGTTGAGGAGCTGTATGTTTAAGTGGATACGGAAGAACACAGGGATTTTGAGGCCCTTTACCCCTTCATATGGAAACAGAGGGGGATGAAATATCTGGGGATATTCTTGTCCAATATGGAAAGATACCCCCCCCCCCCTTCCAAAAAAAAATGTTGTCTTTTTTTTTCTTTCACATTTTTTCACATTTAGGCACTGGTATTAAGAATTCTTTACATATTTATGGGTATATATAGGCTTGGGTGGGGAAGCCTTCTTAAAGTAATACACACTTATTCCGAAGGGGAAAGAAAAAAGAGAAGGAAGGGAATGAGAAATGTTTTATTTATTTTTCTTCTTCTTTTTTTCTATATAACACATTATAGATGTCATTTGATAAGAATTTTTTTTAGAGGGATGTATGTTTCCCACATATCTCTTCTCATATTTCTTCTTAACATGGCACTTATTTTGAGAATCTTTTTTTTTTTTTTCTCTCTTATAATTTAGAGCTCACTTTATAGGAATTTATTTAGGGGGTAATATGATTTCCCCCTACCTTTTTTCACCTTTTTTTTTTTTATTCACATTTAGGCACTGGTATTGAGAAATCTCTTTATATTTATGAGTATATATAGGATGGGGTGGGAAAGCCTGCCCAAAGTAATATACATTTGTTTTCCTTTATTTTCCGTCATCCAGCTCCCTCTTCCCATAATATTCTATTTGTTGCCCCTATTTCTCTCTAGCTTATTACCTCTTGATAGTTTGTCTAAGCTAGAAGGGGAAGACGGAAAGTATAGGACTGGGGAGGATGTGTTCGAGATAAGGGGAAATATAACTATAACTTATAATTAATATAGACACCAGTCAGATTTTATGACGGAGTTATCCTGAGACTGTGTATGTATGTTTGTATAATGTGTATTTATTAATTTATTTGTTTGTAATGTTGAAAAAAATGTAATAAAGAAATGTATATATAAAAAAAAAAAGATAGAAGTCCTTAATATCTCTCTACCACCCACTACCCTAGCCCGGGTATGGGCTAACTCCCCATTCCAATGGGGCTCCAGAGGCATCTCTTATTTAGGTATAATGATTCCCTCCAACCTATCAGACGTATACACCCTTAATTGTCTCCCTTTATTGACCCCAGCTTAGGAAGGAACTACACACCTGTAACTCTTCCCCACTGCCCTGGTTTGGTCGCATCAATACACTCAATGGACACCCTCCCTAAGCTACTTTATTTATTCCAGATGGTGCCTATTACCGTCCCTAAATTATTTTTCAACTCCCTGCGCTTTATGTTCATACGATTCATCTGGCACCAATGACTGTCCCGCATCCACCACACATTGCTTATGTACCCTAAAATTCAAAGGTGGGGTGGGCCTCCCAAACTTCGAACTATACCACAGGGCAGCACTGTTGTCTAGGGTCCTGGAATGGTTACTTCATCCCTTCCATAAAGCATGCACCATGGTGAAACAAGACCTATCCACCCTCGACCTCCGGGCCCTACTCTGGAGCTATGGGCAGAAGTTGCATTTACTTTCCTCCTCCTCCCCATTATCAAACGTTGCCTTACATCTATGGTACAAAAAGGGACTGTTGTCACTTCTATCCATGGATCCCTCGCCCCTCACATCATTGTTTGACCACCCTGCACTACTTCATGGAATGGGATCCAATATAGTAGGCCCATACTCCCACTCAACCTGGCCTGTAGCGGGTTCATTTGTAAACCCCACCTCAGGCACCGAGAAACCAGGGTAATTGTCTCACAGCCCTTCGTATATACCGTATTTATCGGCGTATACCGCGCACTTTTTTCCCCTTAAAATAAGGGGATAATCGTGGGTGTGCGATATATGCTGATACCGGTTTCCCACGCTTAGTTTGAATGCCTCCGCCGACATATACCGAGCACAGTACACTCGGGTACATTCGGCCAGGCTCGGCTTTACTCGCGGTCACGCTCCTAGCCTCAATGCGTGAAAAGCCGAGCATGGCCGAGCGTGCCCGAGTGTACTGCGCTCGGTATATGTTGGCAGCGGCATTCAAAATAAGCGCGGGAAGCGGGGATTCGACTCGGAGACAGCGCAGGAGAAGCGAGGAGGACACCACCGAGGCCGCAGACAGAAGCTGGACCGGACAAGGCCGCCGATGGACGCCGGGCAAGACACCGACGAGGGGCATCTAAACTGTAAGTATATTCTTTTTTTTCAGGATTTTCCCTTCTAGTTTGGGGGTGCGCGCTATACACGGGTGTGTGAAATACCCCAATAAACGTACCAGTTTCAACAGCCTGATCCTGGAAGACAGCTATGTTGGTACTTCACCTGGGATTGTATCCTAAAGTGTACTAGATACGTGACTTGCATTGTAATGCCTTATCCGGTAATTACTTAGGTTGTTTTATTCTGTTAAACATAGTAAAAACATATTTGACTCTAAAACCGGAGCACTCAGAATCTGGTGTCCTGCCGTGCATGGCAGCCAATCGGTTTCTAACTTCAGCTTGTTTTTTTAAGCTTTGACAATAAAACCTGGAAGCTGATTGGTTTCAATGCAGAGCTGCACCAGATTTTAAATGCTCCAGTTTTAGTAAATTAACCCCAAAGTGTGGCTGAACTTATATAATACAGTTGCAATAAAAAGTATGTGAATCTTTTGGAATGATATGGATTTCTGCACAAATTGGTCAACAAATGTGATCTGATCTTCATCTAAGTCACAACAATAGACAAATAGACAAACACAGTCTGCTTAACCACTTAAGACCCGGACCAATATGCTGCTAAATGACCCAAGGTGTTTTTACAATTCGGTGCTGCTTTGCTTTAACAGACAATTGCGCGGTCGTGCGACGTGGCTCCCAAACAAAATTTGCGTCCTTTTTTTCCCACAAATAGAGCTTTCTTTTGGTGGTATTTAATCGCCTCTGCAATTTTTATTTTTTGCGCTATATACAAAAATAGAGCGAAATTTTTGAAAAAAAAACACTTTTTTACTTTTGTTATAAGAAAAATCAAATAAACTAAATTTTAGTCAAACATTTTGGCCAAAATTTATTCAGCCACATGTCTTTAGTAAAAAAAAAAATCGCAATAAAAAAAAATAGCTACCTAGTGGCAACAGCGACACTAATACAGCGATCAGAAAAATGATCGCTTAGTGACACTGGCAATAGGGAGTGAAAGGGTTAACTAGGGCAGTGATCAGGGGGTTAAAACGTTATTAGGGGGGGTACGGGGCTACACTGAACCTAACACTAACTGACTTTTACACTGCCTGTCACACTGACACTAAATGCAGTGATTAGATCACTGCATTCAGTGACACTGTGACAGGGGGGTGGGGGGGTGATCACAAGGGGTTAATGTGCCTATGTGTGTGTGTGTCAGTGTAGTGTTGGTGCATACTTACTTGTGATGTGATCTCTCCTCAGCAGCGGTTGGAAATACCGCTGTGATGAGAGATTACATCATTTCCCCCTCCTGGGGGGGTGGAAAAAAACGGACATCCGCCCCCTCGTCCCGGATCGCTCCCAGAGCCAGGGCGACCACCGCACGCAGAGAAGGGGGTCCCGATCGGACCCCCAGACTCGTTACTGGGCGAGGACGTATATATACGCCCTTGTGCCCAGCCGTTCCATTCTGTGGACGTATAAGTGCGTGCGGCGGTCCTTAAGTGGTTTAACTAATAGCAGACAAATAATTAAATGTTACCATGTTTTTATTGAACACACCATGTAAACATTCACAGTGCAGGTGTAAAAAGTTTGTGAACCCATAGACTAATGACTAATCTCCAAGAGCTAATTGGAGTGAGGTGTCAGCCAACTGGAGTCCAATCAATGAGATGAGATTAGAGGTGTTGGTTACAGCTTCCCTGCCCTATAAAAAACACACACCAGTTCTGGGTTTTCTTTTCACAAGAAGCATTGCCTGATGTGAATGATGCCTCGCACAAAAGAGCTCTCAGAAGACCTGCGATTAAGAATTGTTGACTTGCATAAAGCTGGAAAGGGTTATAAAAGTATTTCCAAAAGCCTAGTTGTTTTTCAGTCCACTGTAAAACAAATTGTATATAAATGGAAAAAGTTCAGCACTGCTGCTACTCTCCCTAGGAGTGGCCGTCCTGTAAAGATGACTGCAAGAGCACAGCGTAGACTGCACAATGAGGTGAAGAAGAATCCTAGAGTGTCAGCTAAAGACTTACAAAAGTCTCTGGCATATGCTAACATCCCTGTTAGCGATCCTACGATACGTAAAACACTAAACAAGAATGAATTTTATGGGAGAATACCATAGAGGAAGCCACTGCTGTCCAAAAAAAACATTGCTGCACATTTACAGTTTGCACAAGATCACCTGGATGTTCCACAGCAGAACTGGCAAAATTTTCTGTGGACAGATGAAACCAAAGTTGAGTTGTTTGGAAGAAACACACAGCACTATGGGGGTTATTTACGAAAGGCAAATCCACTTTGCACTACAAGTGCAAAGTGCACTTGAAATTGCATTGAAAGTGCACTTGGAAGTGCAGTCGCTGTAAATCTGACGGGTAGATCTGAAATGAGGGGAAGCTCTGCTGATATTATTATCCTATCATGTGCAAGCTAAATGCCGTTTTATATTTTCCTTGCATGTCCCACTTGGATTTACAGCGACTGCACTTCCAAGTGCACTTTCAGTGCAATTTCAAGTGCACTTTGCACTTGTAGTGCAAAGTGGATTTGCCTTTCGTAAATAACCCCCTATGTGTGGAGAAAAAGAGGCACAGCACACCAACATTAAAACCTCATCCCAACTGTGAAGTATGGTGGTGGGGGCATCATGGTTTGGGACTGCTTTGCTGCCTCAGGGCCTGGACGGATTGCTATCATGGAATGGGAAATGAATTCCTAAGTTTATCAAGACATTTTGCAGGAGAACTTAAGGCCATCTGTCCACCAGCTGAAACTCAACAGAAGATGGGTGTTGCAACAGGACAACGACCCAAAGCATAGAGGTAAATCAACAACAGAATGGCTTAAACAGAAGAAAATACACCTTCTGGAGTGGCCCAGTCAGAGTCCTGACCTCAACCTGATTGAGATGCTGTGGCATGACCTCAAGAACGCAATTCACACCAGACATCCCAAGAATATTGCTGAACTTAAACAGTTCTGTAAAGAGGAATGGTCAAGAATTACTCCTGACCGTTGTGCACGTCTGATCTTCAACTACAGGAAACGTTTGGTTGAAGTTATTGCGGCCAAAGGAGGTTCAACCGGTTATTAAATCCAAGGGTTCACATACTTTTTACACCTGCACTATGAATGTTTACATGGTGTGTTCAATAAAAACATGGTAACATTTAATTATTTATGTGTTATTAGTTTAAGCAGACTGTAATTGTCTATTGTTGTGACGATCAGATCACATTTTATGACCAATATGTGCAGAAATCCATATCATTTTAAAAGGGGTCACATACTTTTTATTGCAACTGTATATATAATATAACATAATATGCTTTTTAATGTGAAATATGCTTTAATTGCACTGCACTACGAACCTTCATTTTCTCCTGTGTTTTTATAAAAGCCTGTTCCATGTGCAAGGTAGATGACAAGTCAGCAAAATAAATGCCTCATCTACATAATATTGCAGACAGAAACAAGTAACCCAGTCCAGCCTTATCCAATCTGACCTGTCCCAGATGTGTACAGATTGTTTAGAGTTTGCATAGAACATAAGCTGTTTCTGGATTGCAGAGTCCATACAGTACTTTCATGCAATTTCAGATCTCTGATACATGCAACGTTATATGTAAAAATACTGGAAATGAAAATATGAAAATTATAATAATGCCTTTTGTTTTCACAGCGTTGCATCTATCCTATTCTACAATAGCGGAGCTAAAACATTCAATAATCTGATATGTTACAGTTATTAAAAAAGAGAAGACACACAGCTGAGCCCTTGTTAAAGAAATATTTGTCATAGCAGTTTGTCTTTTCTTTTGTGAATAGTTTGTATTAAATATTCATATATTTTTGTATCCCATGTAATGTAATCTGCATCCATAAGCCACACTTGGTAAAGTAACTTCTCCTCTGGAAGACACGGTGGCTAATAATAGGTTTGCTCAGGCCTGTTGTTGTGATTCAGTGTGAAAACAACATACTTTGTTTAGCTGCAAAAGCCCAGATAGCGTCATACGTCTACAAAGCCAGCATAGATAAATGTGCCATCTGGAAACTCAGTGCTCGTTTCAGTGCATAATGTTTTTATTTTACTGGTTGTTTGTTATGTCAATGTGTTCAGTATTTGTTGGCCTTGTAGATTTTTACAAGCGTGAATACTTTTCTCTGCTTGGCAGTGCTAAAATGTACTTAGCTGCTCCAGCTTTTTACACACACAGACACAAACACACACAGACACACACACACACACACACACACACGCATTTTTGCATTACCTAGTTAGCAAGAATTTGATAGTTTCCACAGTTCTAATGTATTTTAATGAAAATGGTGAATAAAATGTATTTATATAAACTGAAATGTTGAGTTGATGCTTATGTCCAGCAATCTTTATGTTATATAGAGTGTGTGTACGTAGTTCATGTATATACAGAATATATATATATTTTGTTTTTATCGCCAAAAGCATTGGGACACCTGCCTTTACACGCACATGAACATCCCAGTCTTAGTCCATAGGGTTCAATATTGAGTTGGCCCACCCCCTGGGAAGGCTGTCCACAAGCAAGGTTTAGGAGTGTGTCTATGACTCCTTAACAACCATGTTGTTTACATGAAGGTAAAAGAAGCCAGGGTCTGCCAGTTCCCTAAATATTTGCGGGGCCACTACTTACTGTATTTATTGTATGCATTTTCTTTTTCCTTTTGTGAATTGACTTTCACTCTTGTTTTATGTGGTATTTACCAAGGGTTTTTTGTTGTATGTGGTTTGTCGCATGAAGCGATAGTGAATTTATATTTTCAGGATCACCTGCGGTATTTGTGAAAACACCTACGGTAAATATCACATGTGATCTTCTTTTGTGAATGTAGCCCCCCCAGTTCCTTGCTCATGGAAAGAATGATGATGTTGGTGTGATTATTAGGCTTTGCGTACCAGCTTAGCAGCCTAGCAAAGACCTAATTAGTGATGCTAATTGTTTCTTATAGGAATTAGCCTTCTATTTATTTTCAAAATAAAGTTTAAGACAATATTGTGCAAAACCTTAAGAAACAGCTGTGGAAACTGATTTTGAATTGTACACAGGCCTGATGATTATTAATGTTTTGAACTATGAACTACTCCCCTCAATCCCTTCCAACATTCTGAGGTAAGATGCCAACATATCTACCGCTAACACACTTATATTTTCTCAAACTTTGTGCAATGAAACATAACAACATTGCGGAGCTTTTCCTGGAGTGTCTTAGAAATAAGGGTGAAGGCCAAAGTGTTGCTGAGCATTCATTCTTTAAAACAGTCATGACATAAAAATGTATGATTGTCTTGGACTGAAATGCATGTTTATGCATTGAACACACCCACTTGGTGTCAACTTTATCTTTGTAAAAGTAAGTCTGGGAAATTCATAAAAGTGATATTTGTTCTGGAGACAAGTCAAAATAAGGGTGTCTGCAGAGATCATATTGTGCCCATGGAAATGCGATCATTTTCTGGTATGATTATAACCAGAAGGAATGTAAGGAATTATAAGGAAACCATGGAAGCCAGAGTCAAATCCCTCAGTTAAAGCAGAAGTAAACCGGATTTGATAGTTTCAAAAAACAGTTAACATTTAGCTGTTCACATGTGTCCCATAGCCAAAATAGGAGGTGAGAGGAAATCCCTGCATATTAAAAGGAATCTCCTGTGTCACAGTGCCACAGAAAGTGAGCCCACATACATGCAGGTGGCATGGAATCCTCTGGAGCATATGGGCTAAATCCATGCTGGGTTTTTATCCTAGGTCCTGATTGTGGAGATACATTTTGCTGTGTGCTGATGCCAGTTCATAACCTCCAGGTTCACCCTACTCACAGTAAAGCCCCATACACACTATTAGATTTTCTGCAGATTTTTGTTTTCAGATTTACCAAAACCATACAAATTGAAACTCTTAAGCTTTGACCTCATATTATATGGTTTTGGTAAATCTGTAGAAAATCTGATAGTGTGTATGGGGCTTAAGGAGACTAACCTATGCAAGCTGGTTTAGAAGTGATGCAGAAGTATTGGCAAAATAAAAGCAGGCAAAAACAGTAAAAAAAATCCAGGGAACAGGCCAAGATTGGGGCAAGTGGCAGATGAGTAAATTCAAGAGACAAAGCTGGGGGTTGGTAAATAGAGAACCACCTCAATAAAACAGCAAGCAGGATGGGTGGTAGCCAGAGGGACTTTAAATCCAAATATTGCTCAGTCATGGGAGCTGATCTGAGCATGACTTACAATAATGTACAACAGTTTTAAGTAAGCATGAAGAAATGCTGTAAAGTAAGAATGCTTTCAATATATACAGTGGTACCTTGGATTGCAAGCATAATTTGTTCCAGAAGAATGCTTGTAATCCAAAGCACTCGTATATCAAATCGAGTTTCTCCATAGGAGTCAATCGAAACTCAGATAATTTGTTCCACAGTGACTGCTATCGTATGCAGCACCGCATGTGGCCAGAGGTAAGAATCACTCCCATGAAATACATTTAACCCCTTCCTCGCCCCCTAGTGTTAACCCTTTCCCTGCCAGTCACATTTATACAGTAATCAGTGCATATGTATAGCACTGTTCGCCGTATAAATGTGAATGGTCCCAAAATAGTGTCAAAAGTGTCCGATATGTCCGCCGCAATATTGCAGGCCTGACAAAAACCGCAGATCGCCGCCATTACAAGTAAAAAAAACCCATAAATCTATCCCCTATTTTGTAGGCGCTATAACTTTTGCGCAAACCAATCAATATATGCCTATTGCAATTTTTTTTTTACCAAAAATATGTTGAAGAATACGTATCGGCCTAAACTGAGAAAAAAAAATTGTTATTTTAATTTTTTTAAATTTGGATATTATTATAACAAACAGTAAAAAAATATTGTCTTTTTTTCAAAATTGTCTGTCTTTTTTTGTTTATAGCGCAAAAAATAAAAACCGCATAGTTGATCAAATACCACCAAAAGAAAGCTCTATTTGTGGGAAAAAAATTATAAAAATATAATTTGGGTACAGTGTTGTATGATCGCGCAATTGTCATTCAAAATGTGTCAGCGCTGAAAGCTGAAAATTGGTCTGGGCAGGAAGGGGGTTTAAGTGCCCAGTAAGGAAGTGGTTAATTAGTGGATGTGTTTGGATTATTATTATTATTATTTGGTAGAATAAGGATATCATTTAGTGTCACTTTAAAGGCTTACTTTAGGGATAAAGATGTGTGTCTTCTGTACTTTCACAAGAGCATTTTGTTTTATTTCATTTAAACACATCAAATAAAGTTAGCTCTTAATAAACCATAAATAACATTAGGCTTTAAAAATCTATGAACGTATTCCGGCATGTCTTTGCTAAAGGCAATTTGAAACCTCTGATGAAATGCTTGATCAAATTAAATAAAACTTCTATGTTGTAAAGGTTCAAAAGTTACCGGTCTTCCAGAATTTAGACTTTTAGTTAGCTCTTAAGACAGACAAGGTCAGCTGGATCTGATTGATCCTGCATCTCATCTTGCTAAAGCTAAAACAAGATATGCATTTTTACAATCAGCCTGTCTAGCTTGGCTGCTAATTGCTTAATTTTCATGCTTACCACTAGATGGCGATCCATGTCTGCTTCTACTATTAACTAGCATTAACACTACCTTGTGCTGGTAACACAATGACAAAACACAGCCTTGGTGCTTGATGTCTGTAATAACTGTAACTGAAGAGCTACCATGTAACACATGTTTTTCCAGAAAAAGATTTAAAGTCTCAGCTCTCAATAACAGCACTGGATGCTACCATAACAGTATTCTGCTGTGAATGAGGAAGCCAAGCATGATCAGGAGAAAATTGTCCTTCCAAAACTTGACTGGTTCAGTACACTTTAGCTTGACAATACTTAAACCCCACTTCCACAGTCTTCCTCAATGTCGGTTCCTCTGACTGCTCATGCCCTGCAACTCACCTTCCCTGTGTGAAAAAGTACTGCAAATTGGCCTTTTCCTTTTTCACAAAAAAATCACATCAGTATGCTGATATGGAATCATCATACATTATTTTTTTCTTGCTGTTACTTACAATTACTTTTTTTCTACTTCCTGGTTTCTTAAGGCACTGAAGGTGTAACCCTGACCTCACAGCTGGGACGCTTCTGTCACAGATCAAGAGTTCTAGGATTAGCTCCAGGAAATAAAGTCACATTGATTCATCTGACTTTAGTGAAAATGTCCACCATGAGAAAAATAGGAAAAAATAGAAAAATAAAATATGCACTTTAACCACTTCAATACAGGGCATTTTAACCCCCTTCCTGCCCAAGCCAAGCCATTTGAATGACAATTGTGCGGTCATGCGACGTTGTACCCAAATTAAATTTTGATAATTTTTTCGCCACAAATAGAGCTTTCTTTTGGTGGTATTTGCTCACCTCTGCAGCTTTTAATTTTTTTCGCTATAAATAAATATCCCAATTAAAGAAAAAAAACTTAGGCCGATATATATTCTTCTTCTACATATTTTTGGTAAAAAAAACAAAAAGAAAAAACGCAATAAGTGTATATTGATTTGTTTGCGCAAAAGTTATAGCGCCTACAAAATAGGGGATAGATTTATGTCATTTTTTTTTTTATTACTAATGGTGGCAATCTGCGATTTTTATCATGACTGTAACATTGTGGCGGACATATCGGACACTTTTGACACTATTTTGGGACCATTCACTTATACAGCGATCAGTGCTATAAAAATCCACTGATCACTATGTAAATGTGACTGGCAGGAAAGGGGTTAACACTAGGGGGTGATCAAGGGGTTAAATGTGTGTCCTAGGGAATGATTCTAACTGTGGGGGGAGGGGATTGATAGGGGGAAGTGACTGATCGGTTTTCCTATATACAAGGAACATACGATCAGTTCCCTCTCCCCTGACAGGACATGGATCTGTGTGTTTACACACACACAAATCAATATCCCTGTTTTGTGATGAGCAATTGTGCGTGACCGGCGGACATCGCAGCCGCCGGGCACGCGTATCAGGTCACCAGTGATGTGGGGAGCGCATGCTCTCCACAATGTTGGGAAGCCGATGACGTCATATGACAGCTGCCCGGAATGACTTAGGCCTCGTACACACGATTAAATGTGTCTGTTCAAATCGGTCGGACCGACCGATTTGAACAGATCTGTCTGCTGGGATTTTGGTTTGCTCGCGTGTACACACGAGCAAACCAAAATCCCTGCCAGCAGACAGCGCGCTGACGTGTCGGTGACGTGGCGGTGACGTTGACGCCGCCACGTCACCGCACCAGGAAGTAAAACACTTCCGCGCATGCGTCGAAACCATTTGGCGCGTGTGCGAGAAGACATATCTGCTGGTTAGCGTATTAACCAGCAGACATGTCGGGCGGACGGGTTCCCAGCCGACAGATTTCAAAGCATGCTTTGAAATCTGTCGGGTGGCCAAATCCGTCTGTTTGCCCGTACACACGATCGAATCTGTCTGCTGAAACGGTCTAGCAGACCGTTTCCAGCAGACAGATTTGATCGTGTGTACGAGGCCTAAGGGTTTCTGTGGCCGTTATAACTATACGGTGGTAGGCAAGTGGTTAAATACAGCCCAAGCTGAGAAGTGCAAAATTATGTACAGTATATATGAGCTCTTATATTTATAATAGATCTGTTGATTGTTGTCTACATAGGTTTTAGTCTGGTGTTCTATGTTAGATAGCTTAAAAACTATACATATTGTGACCAATTTCAGCATTACTTAGAACAGTCACAAGGTAGTAATAGTGTGGCACTGGGAGTCCATCTCAGTAGGATGTGGATGTAATGACATCCCATTATCAGTCATCAGTGGGTGGGGGGGGGGTTGGTGGTGGTAACTCCTTGTTTTTTATTTTTTTCTCTTTCTCTCTTTTTTTTCTTTCTTTTTCTTTCCCTGCCTTGAACTGTACGAGGTAGGCGGGAGGATAACCAGGATTCTTTCTTGGTTAAGGTAGAGGTAGTAAGGGTAGAAATTATATGTATACTAGGATATATAGGAAATGTAAAGGGTGAGCTAATTATACAACAGCAGGACCCTTAGGGATGTGGATAATAACTGTGTATGTTAAGTAGAGATTGTTAGTAAAATAGATGATGTGGTATATGGATGTATTTGTATATAATGCTGTATTCATATCATTGTGGGAAAAAAAATACATAAAATAAAGAATTTATAAAAAAACAAAAAAAAACAAGGTAGTAATAGTGTGGCACTGGGAGTGCATCTCAGTAGGATGTTTGTGGTAAAACTTGTCAATACTCCACAGGCACCCATCTGATCTATTCTTCGTCCCAAAACTTAAAGAGGTTATAACCCTAAGAAAAAAAAAAAAATTGATTCCCTTCCCTTTATAGAAGATCAAAAAGCACAATGCTTGTACTGTCTAATCTGTTCCCTTCTATGCTGTAAACAACCTGCGTGTCCACCTATGTAAACTGACCATGATAATCATAGCTATTGATCAATGATTCCGTGGTCAGTTTATGTGCCACCATTACCACCCCCCCTCCCTGCCTATCAGCTCTTAGTGTCACTATTAGTAGCTGGCAGTAAAGTTAAAGAAGAATTACTGCCAGCCCCTCTGTTTTACCAAGCTACAGTACATAGTGTAAATGTTTGTATAAAATGATGTGTCAGGCCGCGTACACACGATCGAATCTATCTGGTGGAAACGGTCAGCAGACAAATTTGATCGTGTGTACGGGCGGACAGACAGCATGCTTTAAATTCTGTCTGCTGGGAACCCGTCCGTTCGACATGTCTGCTGGTTAATACGCTAACCAGCAGACATATCTGACCGCGCATGCGTCGAATGGATTCGATGCATGCGTGGAAGTTGTTTACTTCCTGGTGCGGTGACATGGTGGCGTCAACGTCATCGCCACGTCACCGCGCTGTATGCCGGCGGGGATTTTGGTTTGATCGTGTGTACAGCGATCAAACCAAAATAGCCCAGCAGACAAATCCGATCAAATCGGCCTGTCAGACCGATTTGAACGGATATATTTGGTCGTGTATACGCGGCCTCAGAGTATCAATACAACCGGGCCGCCGAACGGCGTGCATGTGCGGTGGAACCGCACTTCGGCGCATGCCCGCGTGCGAACGGCGCGCGCGCATGTCTGGTCCCGCGGCACGGCACGTGCACGGGTGCACACACGCGCTCATCAATCAGAATCCTGACCAGCCTATTTAAACCAGCCCAAGTCCCATGACGGGTTGCTGGTTTGTTGTCAGCTCCTGCTTTACCAGACTTCCTGCATCTGTGCCTGAACTTGAAAAATTGGGCCATTGGGACTTTAAATGGGGCATGGACGGGTTTGTAAAGTTATTGAGGATATCAACAGTAAAAAATCTATCACAGTCCCAGCTAATTGCTATGCACCCCACTCCTGATGACTGGCTTTAAACGCCAAGAAACGCGTTGAGTCCATGCTCAGGGATACCAAGATCAAGCTTGCCCAAATATGTGTTTTTTCATAATGTTGTTCATATCTACCAATTTTATTGAATAATCATGTCTACTGTATCTATATGTCAATTTATGGTGATTGCTTTTAATGGTCATGTCCTGGATTTTGAATATTTATTATATCAATGTTATTATGACTACATGTATTATGCCTTTGATTGCATGATCTCTGTATTATATATTATGATACAAATTACAATATTAAGTTTACATTTGACTCCTTCAATTTCTTTTTTGAAATGATCACCAAGCAATTTCTTTTGACCACAGAGATCTCCCTGATGGGACTGTGATAGATTCTTTACTGTTGATATCCTCAATAACTTTACAAACCCGTCCATTCCCCATTTAAAGTCCCAATGGCCCAATTTTTCTTGTTCTCTATTAATACAGGGATGGGGGCACGGTCAAGGTGGGTTCGGTTTCCAAACAGATCACTTTCTTTCTTTTATTGTGCCTGAACTTGTGTTGACCCGGATTGACCTGACGAATCTGCTCTCTCTCCTGGACCTGACCCTTGGCTCGTTTCTTCAGATTTTTTGTTTATCTCCAGCCCCTGACCTCTGGCCTGCACCTTCTACTCTCTCCAGCCCTTGACCTTCTGCCTGTACCACGGATCTGCCTTCAGTTTTAGTCCTTGAACTCTTACTCAAATTTATTGAACTGTCTCTGGTACCTGACCCACGGCCTGTCTACAGCAACCATCCACCAACTTGGTTCTCTGTCCAACATCACCTGATCTACTAGCAAGCTTCAGCTTCCCTGCTGGTAACCGGTGCCTCTTCGCGCTATCCTCCCTCTGTCTCACCTCCAGGGGGCGGAGTGCGCCAAGTTGCAAAGGTGAGCCGCACTCGGCATCTCGGCCTTGGTGAGTGCATACCTGACATGATCCCTCTGAATACCTTAATTCAAATAATTTCTGTCCGGGCACGTGACCTCCGGTCGCTCTCCTCCCCCGATCTAAGGGCTACAGCGGGAGGGGCTAAGCAGACAGCACAGCCGTCACGACTGAAGTCAGACGTCTCAGCCCCTCCTGCTGTAGCCCTTAGAGCAGGGGTGGAGAGCAGCTGCAAGTCACATGGCCGAACAAAAACAATATAAAAAGGGTATTTAGAGGCATAACTATTCAAACATGTACACTGTTTTTACACTGTGTAATATGTAAAACAGAGGAGCTGGCAGTAATCTTTCTTTAACTTTACAACCACTTTAAATCTTTCTCTACATGCACTGTAACTCATTACGCAATCCCTAAAATTTAAATCTAAAGCCTCACACACATGATCCGCCTTCCAACCTACTTTTCCGTGGATTTTGGTCCGAAGGGCGTTGGCCGTGAACTTCTTTTGCATACACACGGCACAACATTTTCAGCCAACATTTACCAAATCACATGGTTTTTCAGCTCTTTACCGCCACCCTTTGGGCAACTTCTGCTGCTTTTGTTGTCTGATGTTAAGCATTGGTTCTGAGCATGAGTGTTTGTACTTTGTATTTTAGTTGGACGGACTTGGACGTACACACGATCGGATAAACCGTCGTAACTAATTTATTGCCCAACAATTGGTGAGCCTGAAGAGTCAACTTTTGCTGTCGTTAATTCAGCCAATAGTTGTCTGATGGAGCATACACACTGTTGGATTATCTGACACAACACACACACGTCGGTCAGACAATTATGGCCATAAAGTTGGATTGTGTATAAGAGCCTTTAAAGGATCACTAAAGGAAAAATTTTTTTTTTCTAAAATGACTGTTTACAGGGTATAGAGACATAATACTTAACTGATTCCTTTTAAAAATGATTAAAAACAGATAAAAATCAATCATATAATGTGCCTGCAGTTTAGTTTCGTTTAAAAAAATGGTTTTATGTTTCTGTGAAGTAAAGAGACACACAGAACAAAAACAAACAAATACAGGGCAATGTTTGTTTTTAAAATGAATCTGATTGGTTCTGAGGAGTTTTAGACACATAGTAATCACACCTCTTTGATCATGGACCACAGTGAAAAGCTAGCATAAGTTTTTCCATAAGGAGCCAGACCAGCAGGAAGTGTGGAGATCAGAGAAGTATTACAGCTACTTCAAAGCAAAAACGAACAATGAGGACATGAAACCAGGACTGCAGTAAGGTAAAGGAAGCTATTTAGCTTAAAAAAATTCCTTTAGTGACCCTTTAAGCCTCGCACACACTCTCCGACTTCCAACCAACTTTTCCATGGATTTTGGTCTGAAGGGCGTTGGCCGTGAACTTGTTCTGCATGCACACGGCACTAAATTTTCAGCCAACATTCACCAAATCATTTGGTTTTTCAGCTCTTTACCGGGCAACTTCTGCTATTGTTGTCTGATGTTTAGCTGGACGAACTTGCATACACACGATCGGATAAACCAACCTAAAAGATTTTTTGCCCAACAATTGGGGAGCATGAAGAGCCAACTTTTGTTGTCGTTAATTCAGCCAATAATTGTGGCCATATAGTTGGATCATGTGTACGAGCCTTAAGACTACTGCTCACCTGCTAATGATGATTTTGGTGGGTGTAAAAGTATAAACAGAGGGGCAGGGTCTCAAGGGTGATGTCATTAACAACATTTTGACAAAGCCATGGGAATTCCAGTGATGTCATGTCCATATTTGGATCTTTGGGGAGAAACTAAAGTTTTTTAAATAGATTTTTGCATGGGTGTACCTCTAAAATCCATACCAGACCAAAAGAGCCCGGTAAAAAAAAATCAGAGGGGACTCCAAAAGGTTATTTTGCATGGATCCCCCTTAAAATTATTTGTTCTTATCTATCTATCCTATCTTTTTTAAACTATCCCAATCACGTTGCTTGTTGAGGAAGAATGAAGCAGTCATATATACAGTAGTAGATGAAGAGAGTGGAGGAAAATATGGTAGGCACCATATCCCTAATATATCCTAAATACTGTATTCATGTGAAACCATACTCAGGACTTTTTAGATGCCAAGGATAAAACAGCAGAAATATTAAAATATTCACATTGTATTAGATTCATATAGAATATCTTAAAATCATTATCCATACAACATTCCCGAACACTGTTCATCAGCACATCTTCAATTAATTGTGGGTCAGTTGAAAACTTTCAACGAGTTAGCTCCTATCTTAATAATGAGCGCAATTCAGTTCCTGCTACATCATATTCAGACATTCACCTAAGTGCCCAAGGTGATAACTGGTAGTGATGGACGAACATC
Source organism: Rana kukunoris (assembly GCA_029574335.1). Classification (NCBI taxonomy): domain Eukaryota; kingdom Metazoa; phylum Chordata; class Amphibia; order Anura; family Ranidae; genus Rana; species Rana kukunoris. The sequence continues at coordinate 330,018,922 of CM056049.1, forward strand.
TGACGGGGCGGTTCGCGAACGCTAACCGCAAACTTTCTCAAATGCAAGTTCGCGGCGGGCTCCATTGACTTGGCAGATGAACACTAAAAACCTGCAGGTCATATTTGCAGCCACAAAATACTTACTCGCAAATAGTGAAAAAACAGGCCTAATTTCACAATCTCGGCGCAATGGGGCTCAAGATGTTCACAATAGTGCAGATGTATATCAATATCCCATTTAAGATATTATTCGAGCAGCCGCTTAAAATAAACAAACAATATAAAACTGTAAAAAAATGATAAAAATCACAAAAAGTCTTTTATCAAAATGATACAGCAGCGCTAGTAATCACTCAAATCTTGACTGTGACCACTCTTTTGCATGTATGGTAATACAAAGAAGCAACAAAAGTTCTCCAGAAGTCAGAGGGTGAGCCAAAGTTCAGTGAAAAAGGTGCTCCTTAACACACGTTCATTTATCCATGGCTGGTGACATCACACGTGAAAGATACACCCGTCAGTCGTCTCTCGTGCCAGTGTCCCCTCAAGGGTATCTACTCACCAGACAGAAGATTCTAATGAGCTCTGAACAATGGTACCATCTGATCCACTCCAACTCCAGGAGACTATAATCTAACCAGCGTGTTGTACTCCTAATAACCACCGAGTGTCAGGGCACAAAAAAAGGGCTAGATATGGTGTAAAACCATTTAAAAACTTTGGGGCAGATTCAGGTACATCTGCGCATTATTGGACCGGCGTAGCGCACCGCCTTTACGTTAGACTTGCGCAATTTTGCCGCGTAATCACCCTATTCTCGTAGCTTTTGCGCAGGAAATTGCGCATGCGTAACGTTTTTTCAGAGGCGTAAGGAGGAGTAATACAAATTGGGAAGGACGTGGGCGTGTTACATTGAAATGAGCCGTGACCCCATGCAAATGAAGGGCCGGCCGGCTCGCGCATGCACGCTTGAAGCAGACCATGTCAGCTCCGCTGTGCGCATGCTCACAACTCGGGAGCGGCACAATCAGTGAAATTGGAAATGGACTAGGGCAACGTTGTGAACTACGCAAACAGCATAAATAGACACACACAAACGCACTTGCATTGCAAAAGTACATCCCTTTGTCCCTTCCCATTTAACCAAGTGCTTTTGTCCTGTTGTGCGTTGCGGTGTGTTTTGTAGTTGTCAGATTAGTGTTCTGTGTGATCAAGTGTTTGTTAGTAGATCTTTGAAAGTGTTTTTTGATAAGTGTTTGAGAGACTGTTTGTTTGATTGATATATTTCTGTTCGTTTGTTTTCCTGCTGTTTTTTTTTTGTTTTTTTTTGTGACTGTTTCTTGCTGAGTAGTTTTCTCTTCGTGTGTGTTCTTGCTTGATTGGTTGTGCTTGTTTTTGTGAGTGAATTTTGTTGACTGGGAGTGAGTTTTTTTGGAAGTATGACAGAGAGAAAACGAAAGCTCAATTTTACAGTTGGGGAAAAACAAATTCTTGCCCGGGCCATTAGCGAGTATAGGCGTTTCCTCCACGGCCCGGACAGTGCCAACACCACCCCGGCCAGGAGGAGGGAGATTTTGGATAGGATCACTGAGCAGGTCAATTCAGCGGGGCAGGGGGAGACACGGACCCGGTCTGGGATTGACAAAAAAATCAATGACCTCCGGCGTCTGGTCAAACAGAAGCTGGCTAGAATGCATGCCCATGCCAGGGGCACAGGAGGGGGCCCACCATGCCGTATTAGGCTGACAGCGGAGGAGCGTGCGGTGGCCCTGACCTTTCATCGGCATGAAGTTGAGGGCCTGCCCGGCTTTGACTCAAGTCCGGAGCCCGTGGTGCCAGGTAAGTATTTTTTTTTAATATCAGGTGTGTAGCATGTGTGGGGGAGGGGGTGAAAGGGAATATGTGGCAAGTGTGTGGATCCTCCAACCTGTGAATGTTTTGTGTCATCCACAGATGTGCAGGAGGGTGCAGGGCCATCTGGCCTGACCGCACCAACCCCAGGACAGCAGCCTAATGAGGCCCCCCCAACAAGGCCGGGGTCCGCGGAGGAGGTTCAAGAGGAGGAGGAGAATCATGAGGAGGAGGAGAATCATGAGGAGGAGGAGTCCATGTCAGGCACTGGACGTTTGGTTTTTGAGGACTCTTCCCCTCTGGCTGGCAGCAGGCAGCCCTCCCTAAGGGGGAGCCCCCCCCCTCCTCCCCCAACATGGCTCCCCTCACAAGGGCCTCCCCTTCTCCCCGGCCACAAGCATCAGCTGGAGGCAGGATTTCATCCCAGAACACCAGGGGGTTGGCCGATCTCCTGCCCGCCACTCTGAGAAGGGACCAGTTCCTCCAGACCCGCCATCTGGGACAGGTCAGCCAGACATTGGTGCGGATGGAGGAGAGCCTGTCCTCCATCAAGGATACGCTGGGGAACCTGGACTCCCACTCCCGGGCTTTCACAACCTGCCTAAACGAACTGCAGACGACATCAGCAGGCGTTGGGCAGGATGTGAGGGCCCTTACCCTGGCTATCCAGGCCAACACGGCAACACTTGGTGCTGCCCTGGACAGAATAGCCGTGGCCTTGGAGAGCAGGCCGCCAGGTGGGCAGAGATCAGGGGCTGCTCCTCCTTCCCCGGTTTTACCCCTCCCCATGAGTCTCCTCTGAGAAGCCGGGGCGGTGGCCGGGGGCGCCCCAGGCGTGGCTCACGCAAAGGGCATTAATTTTTTTTTCCCCTTTTTTTTTGCTGGAAAATTGCTTTTGCAGGTAATTATTTTTTTTTTTTTGGGGTTGTGAATGCTGTTTGAATGTGGGGGTGACATTCCTGCCGGAAAAGGGGTGTCACCCTCAATTTTGGTGGAGAAGGGTACCCCAGGACCAGGGAGAAGTGATCCCCAGGTCCGTGTGAATGGTGTATGAATGTACAGTGACATAATTGGAGCCTTGGCGTGGCGTTGCTGCTCACAAGTCCTGCATGGTGGACTGGTGCCAATCCAATTTGATGTGGATGTGGGGTGTGTGTGCTAGGGACCACAGTGTTGTGCATGCATGCATTCTCAATGTGCCATGATTAATGTGTGTGTTTAACGTGCAAAGATGCCTAATGTGAGCTGTCTCCTGGCTGCTCTTCCCTCAGAAGACGGGGTATCCTCAGTTAGGGGGGGATTGTCTGGTTCGGGGGTCAGGTCATCACGTATGTCAACCTGCAGGCCCTTTCTCACTGCGAAGTTGTGCAGCATGCAACATGCACCGATGATCTGGCACACGAAGTTTGGGGTATACAAGAGGGTACCCCCAGACTTATCCAGGCATCGGAAACGTGACTTTAGTAGGCCAAAGGTGCGCTCCACCACTGCTCGTGTTTGGGCATGTGCTTGATTGTATCTTTCCTCTCCTGGGGTTTGGGGGTTCCGGATAAGAGTCATGAGATGGGGTCCCAGTGGATATGCAGAGTCACCTGTAAGGGAAAAGACAGGAGGATGTTAGTCATGCATGTGGCCCTTGTGATGTGTGCATCATGGGAGGGGATAGTCATGCCTGACTCCCATGTCACTCACCAACCAGCCAGGTGTCCCCATACACGTTCTGATCGAATTCCATTCGGATGTGGCATTGATTGTATATGTAGCTGTCATGGCGGTACCCTGGGTGTTTGGCACGGACGTGCCATATGAGGCCTTGGGCATCGACTATCACCTGTACATTGATGGAATGCCAATGCTTCCGATTGCGGTACATGTGCTCTGTCTCCTGGGGGGGCTGGAGTGCCACATGTGTGCAATCAATGGCCCCCACAGTGCGTGGGAATCTGTCAATTCTGTAGAAATCTGTCATTGCCTTCAGTCGCAGCTCCTCAGTGGTGGGTTTGATGATTTGGTTGGTCATGCGTCTGAGGATTGCAGGGACAACCTGGTGCACACATCTGCTCATGGAGGATTGTGACATCCCAGCCACCACTCCACTTGTACGCTGAAAAGAGCCACTGGCAAGGACATGGAGTGTTGCCATAACCTTGACCAGTGGCTGCACTGCATGTGAGCGGTGTGTTGGGCTTTTGATGTCCTCCTGCAGGGTTGTGGTTAATTCCAGGATGACATGAGGGGTGAATCTGAAGATGTGAAACACCTCAGAATCACTCATGCCAAACAGGTCTATGCGGGTGCGGTATATCCTCTCCCGTGCCATCCTCCGTGCCATCCTCCGTGCCCTCATCCTTCTTTGTTCATCTAAAGTCAGTAGTATAGCTATGTGCGACGATGCCCCTGGCATGTTGGCATACAGATTGTTGTGCAACACGTGTGACTGCTGAGCTCCTCACTAACAGTGTTGCTTTATCTAACAAGTAGACATTTTTTCTCTTTTTAGACCAGCTTTTATATGGTCTAATTTTAGACAGGACATTTTGCTGTTGCGCACACTGCGTCGCCTGCGCTGCCCCAACGTTCTTTTGTGGATCCCCGTAAGTCCCTCATTAGCATATTTGACTAGCAAATCAATGGTCTGTCTAGCGCACTTTTGCGCGGACGGATGCGCCAGTCTAACGAAATTACGCGGGACAAAAAAAAGTAGATTTTTTGTGTATCTCGTTCTGGGGATGCCGTGCATCAAAACGCACGTGCACATTTCGACTTACGCACGCGCATCTCCTGTTGCGCAGGCGTAATCGCTCTGTGAATCTGGGCCTTTATTTCCACAAGCTGTGTTAGTACAGTATAGATAACAGCTTTATCTTGATTCCACAAAACAATCAAAGTTAAAATGCAAAACACTAAAGCCCGTCCAAGGCTCACAGTGGGGTTTGATCTGCTAGTGCCTGTCGGCATCCACCGCCAGCACACACCTCTCTCTAACCACCAGCTGGAGCGCAGATGGAATGCAGCGTTCAGCGTGACGTTGCCAGTGTATCGCGAGATCACGCCCTAACGTTTTGTCCTACCGACTTCTTCCGAGGGTGTGATCTCACGACACGTCTACACAAATTATGTAGTGATGAAGCTGAGTGAGCGGCACCTACCACATTAACCCCTCGTATCCCCATAATCACCCACAGAAATCCGAGAGGACATATAGGGGATTTATTCATCGGGGACATGCTAATACCATTGTGCGCTCTACTCCACAGCGTTCACTTATACACATAATAGGGCTCTATGATATGTCGTTTTTGCTCTCACAAATAACGGCATACGGACAGTAATTTATATCCATACAGAAAATTGTTATCTAAAACAAATAAAATGTAATATAACTAAAATTATAAAGGGAAAAATTCATACATCAATATAGTACAACCTATACAAGTGCTTTTGATGTGTCACCAAAATATATTTTAAATGGATCACTACACCCGATCATCCCATGATAATTTAATATTAAATAAGGCAGATTTTAAAGACTCAATCTCATTACAGTATACTAAAATAAATATATATGAAAAAATATATATACAAATATGTAAAGATATAAAACGAAAAAGGCATGATAAATTAGATATTCAAGTAGCTGCATAGATAATAAGGATAAGAACACCTAGGGCCAGATTCATCAAGCCGCGTGTAAATTTGGGCGTAACTTTTCTTATTTACGTTACGCCGCCGCAACTTAACATGCAAGTGCTGTATTCACAAAGCACGTGCGTGTTAAGTTGTGGCGGCGTAGCGTAAATTGGACGTCCTAATTCAAAATAGGCGGGTAGGGGGTGTCTCCTATTTAAATTAGGCGCGTTCACGCACCGAACGTACTGCGCATGCCTCGGCCATAGAAAAAACCCAATGCTCCAAATCTTGTCGCTACTTGTCAATAAAAGCGACGTAAATGTAACTTACGCCAGCCCCATTCTGAATCTACTTACGCAAACGACGTAACTTACGTCCAATACGACGAGGTCACGACGTCCATACTTAACATAGGATGTGCCTGCTTTGGGCAGCTTTATCTTTACGCTGGAAAAACACTTACGTAAACGGCATAAAGTGACTGCGTCGGGTCCGCATACGTTCGGGAATTGCCGTATCTCGCTGATTTACGCCCCCAGCGGCCATTTTAAAACTGCATTCAAGATCTGACGGTGTAATACAATTACGCCTGTCGGATCTTTGCTGCAAACCGGCGTATCTTGTTTTCTGCATACAGAAAACAGATAAGCCGGCGCAAAGTGTGAGTTATGCCAGCGTATCACTGATATGCCAGCATAACTCTACCTGAATCTGGCCCCTAGACTGCTAAGGGGGCTCTACATTAACCTTTCTATTTCTACTTTCGAGTATGTTTTCTCAAAACTCCAGAGTTACACATCACTTTTAAAGCAGTTTACATCGAGTTCTACATTCAAGCCCCATAGGGGTGAGTGTATCCAGTAGATATATCCAGAGTGTTTCACGCTTGGAAAGATCTCTGATCATGTTATTACCTCTCCATGTAGGTTTAATTACATCAATACCGAAAAATTTCAATTCAGAGGGATCTTGATTGTGATGTAATTTAAAGTGGAGCGAAACATTGTGGTCCTTATATCCAATCCGAATATTTTTAACATGCTCGCCAATTCTAACTCTCTTGGTTCGGCCGACATACATAAGTCCACAAGGACAACTCAAAACATATACTACATGTGTAATGTTGCACGTAATAAATTCTTCAATATTAAACTCTTTGTTGTTCGCTGTAGATTTAAAATTGGCTATGCCTCTAACAGGTTCTAATACTGATTTGCAACTTTTACACTTGCGACATGCATAGAAGCCCTTTTGATCCCAAACGGATGCCGGTTTTATAGGTTGGTCCAAGACTTTTTTCAATCTTATCTCCAATATTTGGAGCTTTTCTATAAATAAATTTAGGATTTGCTGGAAGAACAGGTTTCAAGGTTTTATCGAGGCAAAGTATGTGCCAATGATTCTGGAGTATAGCTTCTACTTCCTTGTATTGGAAGGAAGATATAAAACTCCATTCATGGTCCTTAAATGAAGTATTTTTAACCACATCCTTCAGTACATCCGCCCGTGGGATAAGTTTAATCTCTTCAGATATTGAATTTTATTTTTAAGTGTCATATCCCTTTTCCCTAAATCTACTTTTCAGAATCTCTGATTGGGAATCATAGTCTTCCAATGTCGAGCAGTTTCTTTTTACTCGCATAAGCTGGCCTTTTGGGATGTTTTTCAACCATGCCGGATGATGACCACTCTGCATGGGCAAAAAACTATTGCGGTCTGTGGGTTTAATATAAACTTTTGTTTCCAAACTATCACCCTTCCTATAGATGGTTACGTTTAAAAAGTAAATTTTCTCCTTACTATGTTGACTAGTCAATTTAATGTTGTTCGGATTTTGATTTAGGTAGTCCATAAAAACTCCCAAGGATGATTCGGATCCTTCCCATAGGAACAACACATCGTCTATGAAGCGCCTGTAGAATAATAATTAAGCTCTTCTATTGCAAAATATATATTTGTCTTCCCACTCACCCATAAATAGGTTGGCGATGCTCGGTGCGAATTTGGCACCCATCGCCACACCTTTCTTTTGGGTGTAAAAGCAGCTCCCAAACCAAAAATAATTATGTGATAAACAAAAGTCTAAAATGTCTCTTAGAACTACCTTCTGATGTTGCGGGAGGTCATCCCTTTGGCTAAGCGTCCAATTAAGGGCTAGTAACGCATCATCATGTTGTATTACCGTGTACAACGAGGTGACATCAGAGGTTACTAGAAAGACTTAATTTTCCTGTTAACTGAACAGCTTGTAAGGCCTGCAACAGGTCTTTAGTATCCCTCAAATAGGACTTAGTGGTTTGAACACTCTTCTGTAAAAATTGGTCCAACTATTGTCCTAGTCTGGAGGTTACAGAACCAATACCATTTACAATAGGCCTTGCAGGGGGATTCAGTGGGTCTTTATGTATTTTGGGAAGTGTATAAATGGTAGGGATCCGTGTACTGCTCGGTGTCAGGTATCTTTTTTCTTTTACAGTGAGTACACCCTCTGACCTCTGGAGAACTTTATTGCTTCTTTGTATTACCATACGATCAAAAGAGTGGTCACAGTCAAGATTTGAGTGATTACTAGCACTGCTGTATCATTTTGACAAAATACTTACTAGCTGTGCACAAATAGTCCCACAACATGGACACTAATCTACCAGAAGCGAAAAACCGGATACAGAAGTAAGTGCCGCCCATTACAGGCCCCAAAAATTAGCCCACAGGCGTTCACCTGACAGCAAACAACTTTGTATTCTGTGGCTGATGGTACATTAGGCATTCACCGGATACAGAAGTAAGTGTCGGCCAGTACAGGCCCCAAAAATTAGCCCACAGGCATTCACCTGACAGCAAACAACTTTGTATTCGGTGGCTGGAGGTACATTAGGCATTCACAGGATAAATAAGTGCAGGCCCCAAAAATGAGGCATTCAACGGACAAAAATGGACTTTTATGCCACTGTATTTACCTAAGACAGGGACCATGAATTGTTATGGGTGGTGGGGAATATTTGTGGCCTGTCATGAGGAATTTGATATCAAACATGGTCTACTGGTCACATGTGTTGAATTCCTCCAAGATCCATGCCTCTTTCATTTTTGGAAATGTGAGGTAATCAACACTGTCGTGAGCTAGGTGAGTGCGCTTATCGGTCACGACCCCCCCTGCTGCGCTGAACGTCCTTTCGGACAGGACACCGGACGAGGGGCAAGCCAACAGTTCCATTCCAAATTGTGCAAGCTCTGGCCAGAGGTCAAGCCTGCCCACCCAGTAGTCCAGGGGTTCATCACTTCTCAGTTCGTCCACATCGGCCGTTAACCCGATGTGGATGCACATCGGGATGATAGTCGGACACCTGTCAGTCTAGGCGTTCCCAGATGCTGGATCCGGAGGACAGCTGTCGATGGGTCGGCTTAAAGAATGATCTCATATCATTGGTGACTAAGACATCTTCAAACTGCCCTCTTCTTGCAGGCACTATTGGATTGGTAACTGTTTCTCTCTGAGTGGAAATTCCTCTGGCAGCGCACGCAAAAGCAGAATGCAGCATTTCCCCGAAGCAAGGCCTGGAAGTGCTGCATTCTGATAGACCCTGAATTTGACCGGCTCTACAAAATTCGGCCCCTCATAAACAATTTCAACTAACGTTATACAGCCTTGTTGAATCCCCAGCAAGTTGTCTGCATTGATGAGTCCCTGATTAAATTTTCTGGCTGCTTGTCTTTCAAGCAGTACCTTCCCAGCAAGCGTGCCAGATACAGGGTCAAGCTCTATAAGCTTTGTGACAGGGCAACAGGCTACACAGGGAGATTTAGGGTTTATGAGGGCAAAGATTGTCAGGTAGAGCCGGAGGGTTGCCCAGATTACATGGGGAGCACTGGCAAGATCGTGTGGAACTTGGTGTCACCCTTATTCGGAAAGGGGTACCACTTATACGTGGACAATTATTACACCAGCGTGACACTTTTTAGTTACTTGTTTGATCGTGAGATTGAAACATGTGGCACCGTGCGACCTAATCGCCGGGGCTTTCCCCAGCGGCTTGTAGATTCCCGTCTTAGGCTGGGGGCGAGAGCCTGCTGCAGGTGTAATATTTTGCTCGTTGTGAAGTGGCGGGACAATATAAATGTTTTCGTTCTTACCAACCTTCACGCAGACACGACAGCGGCTGGTCTTGTGGAGAAACCCCTCTTTGTCCACGAATATACCCAAAATATGGGAGGGATGGACCTCAACGACCAGTTGATTGCATCGTATCATATTGCCCATAAGGCGAGACGCTGGTACAAAAAAAGTGTCTCTATATTTATTTCAATTGACTTTACTGAATGCTTATGTCTTATACAAAGCTTCAGGACAGAATGGATCCTTCCTTCAATTCCAGGATGAGATCATCTTAGAACTCCTGTATCCAGGCGGTTCTGCACCTCACCATCCCCTACCAAATGCAGAAAGCCGACTGCATGAGAGACATTTTTCTTATGTCCTCAGGAGTACCCCTACCCAACGAGCCTCCCAAAGAAGATGTCGTGTCTGTAGCAAGCACGGATATAGGCGTGAAACCCGTTATTTTTGTCCCCGCTGTCCTGAGGATCCTGGTCTTTGTATTGGTGAATGTTTTGAACGCTTCCACACACGAGTGAAGTATTAGCATAGGGTAAAACATTTCACAGGTCTAGGCACACTTACACAGGGTCTCCCAAGATGCCATCGCATTTTGAGAGACCCAAACCTAGAACCGAAAATTTGAACAGTTACAGTTACAAAAAAAAGTGTTAAAAAAAAGGAAAAAATAAAAACACCAAAAAAAATATAAAAAAATAGTTGTCGTTTTATTGTTCTCTCCCTCTCTATTCTCTCTCTATTGTTCTGCTCTTTTTTTTACTGTATTCTATTCTGCAAAGTTTTATTGTTGTTATGTTTTTTCATGCTTGCTTTTCAGGTATGTAATTTACTTTACTGTTTTCAGGTACGCTATTCAGCTGTTGCGCGGACTTATTTATCTTGACAGCAACAGCGTTTGCTCCCACGATATATAAAGCCGGGACTCCAGTGCTGTAGGAGGTGATTTCACCACCACAGTTAAAAAAAGAGCATATATGCCGAAGCATGGGGGCATTAGGGGCGGAGGAGCGATTTTGCTCCTAATGCCGCGTACATACGGTCGACATTCCTACGGAGGCTTTCCCGTAGAAAAGTCCGACCGTGTGTACGCGGCATAACTTTTTTGTGGGAGGATGCCTCCATGCTTCGGCATATATATATTTTAGGCACAGGTTGCGTTAAATAACATTTTTTATCTTTTACTATGTTTTTTTTTTGGTATTTGCTTTGCAGGTATGGTAAGATCTTACTGTTATACTGTAATGTTACTTTGTTTTAATGTTAACCTTCATTTGCTTAGCAGGTACGCCATTCAGTTGCAGCGCGGATTTATTTAGCGTGACAGCAACAGCGTTTGCTCCCACAATATATAAAGTGATTTCACTACCACAGTTAAAAAAAGAGCATATATGCCGAAGCATGGGGGTATTAGGGGCGGAAGAGCGATTTTGCTCCTAATGCCGCGTACATACGGTTGACATTCTTACGGAAGCTTTCCCGTGGAAAAGTCTGACCATGTGTACACGGCATAACTTTTTATGTCGCGTACATACGGTCGAAATTCCAATGGAGGCTTGCCCGTGGAAAAGTCTGACCGTGTGTACGCGGCATAACTTTTTTGCGGGAGGATGCCCCCATGCTTCGGCATATACAGTATAAATGGTGAATGTAAGCCCATCATTAGAAGTGGGTGGATGAAGGGAGGTATTCTAATATTGGGAATACCCACCGATCAATCTTTGTTTCGTTCAGCCAACAGGCTGCATTAAAAAAAAAGATTACAATACATGTCCAACAAGAACCATCAACGTACTGGTATGTTGCTGGACTTTGAATGGTTATACCAGAATGATGCCTGCAGGTTTTGGTATCATCTTGGTATCATTATTTTCAGCCAGCGGTCGGCTTTCATGTAAAAGCAGTCCTATCGGCTAATTAGCCTCTAGACTGCTTTTACATTCAGTGGGAGGGAATGTCCCCCCCCCCCGGATATAAACAGCGCCATTGGGAAATTGGGAAAGCATTTTATCACAACGATCTTGGTGTGGTCAGATGCTTTGAGGGCAGAGGAAATATCTATTTTTTTTAAAAAAAGAGTACCTGTCACTAACTATTGCTATCATAAGGGATATTTACATTCCCTGAGATAACAATAAAAATGGTAAAAAATAAATAAAATGGAAGGAACAGTTTGCAAATAAAATAAAAAAAGCTAAATAAATATATAAAAAAAAAAGCATCCCTGTCTCCCCCTGCTCTTGCGCAAAGGCGAACACAAGCGTTGGTCTGGAGTCATATATAAACAGCAATTGTACCATGCATGTGAGGTATCACCACGAATGGCAGGTCGAGGCCAGTAATTTTAGAAGTAGACATCCTCTGTAAATCTAATGTGGTAACCTGTAAAGGCTTTTAAAGGCTTTTAAAAATGTATGTAGTTTGTCGCCACTGCGTGTTTGTGCGCAATTTTAAAGTATGTCGTGTTTGGTATCCATGTACTCGGCCTAAGATCAGCTTTAAAATAAAAAAAGTGTATTTGCTGCGCAAATACTGGGAGGAAAAAAAAATGCAACACCCACTATTTTAATCTGTAGGGCCTTTGCTTAAAAAAACATATATAATGTTTGGGGGTTCAACTTAACTTTCTTGTAAAAAAAAAATGTTTTTATGTAAACAAACAGTGTCAGAAAGGGCTTTGTCTTCAAGTGGTTAGAAGAGTTGGTGATGTATGACATAAGCTTCTAAATGTTGTGCATAAAATGTCAGGACAATTCAAAACCCCCCCCAAATTACTCATTTTGAAAAGTAGACACCCCAAGCTATTTGCTAAGAGGCATCTCGAGTCCATGGAATATTTTATATTTTGACACAAGTTGCGGGAAAAAATAAATATATATATATTGTTTTTGCGCAAAGTTGTCACTAAATGATATATTGCTCAAACATGCCATGGGCATATGTGGAATTACACCCAAAAATACATTCTGATGCTTCTCCTGAGTATGGGGATACCACATGTGTCAGACTTTTTGGGAGCCTAGCCGCGTACGGGACCCCAAAAATCAATCACCTCCTTCAGGCTTTCTAAGGGTGTACATTTTTGATTTTACTCCTCACCACCTATTACAGTTTCGGAGGCCATGGAATGCCCAAATGGCACAACCCCCCCAAATGACCCCATTTTGGAAAGTAGACACCCCAAGCTATTTGCCGAGAGGTATGGTGAGTATTTTGCAGATCTCTCTTTTTGTCACAAAGTTTTGAAAATTTAAAAAAGAAAAAAAAAACATTTTTATTTTCTATCTTCATTTTCAAAAACAAATGAGAGCTGTAAAATACTCACTATGCCTCTCAGCAAATAGCTTGGGGTGTCTTCTTTCCAAAATGGGGTCATTTGGGGGGGGTTTATGTTATTTTGGCATTTTATGGCCTTCGAAACTGTGATAAGTAGTGAGGAGTGAAATTGATGCCCTTAGAAATCTTGAAGGCAGTGCTTGGTTTTCGGAGTCCCGTATGCGGCTAGGCTCCCAAAAAGTCTCACACATGTGGTATCCCCGTACTCAGGAGAAGAAGCAGAATGTATTTTGGGGTGTAATTCCACATATGCCCATGGCATATATCATTTAGTGACAACGTTTTGTAAATGTATTTATTTTTGTTCATTATTCAATCACTTGGGGCATAACAATTAAATATTCAATGGGCTCAACATGCCTTTTAGCAAATAGCTTGGGGTGTCTTCTTTCCAAATTGGGATCATTTGGGGGGGGGGGGGGGGTTGTGTGCCATCTTGGCATTTTTTGGCCTTCAAAAGTGTGACAGGTAGTGAGGAGTGAAATCAAAAATGTATGCCCTTATCGCAAAAAATTAAAATCGCAGAGGCAATCAAATACCATCAAAATAAAGCTCTATTTGTGGGAAGAAAAGGACGCAAATCTTGTTTGGGTACAACATTGCATGACCGCGCAATTACCAGTTAAAGCAGCGCAGTGCCAAATTGTAAAAACACCTTGGGTCCTTTAGCTGCATAAAGGTCCGGGTCTTAAGTGGTTAAATATCGTACCTGCTGGGTGTCTATAGTATGCCTGTGAAGTGGCACATGTTTAGAACTGTCCCTGCACAAAATGAGATTACTATAAGAAAATAGTAATTTAAAACCGCTTGCGGCTTTAATGTAATGTCTGGTCCCTGCAATATGGATGAAAATCATTGAGAAAAATAGCACAGACACAGACAGTACACACACCACGTAGCTTTAGGTGCACACTGCAGAGGACACGGGCAGTACACACACCACATAGCTTTAGGTGCACACTGCAGAGGACACAGGCAGTACACACCACGTAGCTTTAGGTGCACACTGCAGAGGACACAGGCAGTACACACCACGTAGCTTTAGGTGCACACTGCAGAGGACACATGCAGTACACAGCATGTAGCTTTAGGTGCACATTGCAGAGGACACAGGCAGTACACACCACGTAGCTTTAGGTGCACACTGCAGAGGACACAGGCAGTACACACCACGTAGCTGTAGGTGCACACTGCAAAGGACACAGGCCGTACACCACGTGAGAATACTGCAGCTAGCACACTCACCTGCCTGCCAGTAAATTAAGAAGTGTAGATCTAGCTAAACTATACAGTGTATAAATATATATAAAACACCTGGGATCCATATATATCCTCTACACACTGTAACTTTAACTGACTAGCCTGCCTGCCTGCCTGCTTTATCTACCTACTAAAAATTATACTCTATCTCCTCTCTCTCTCTGAATGAATGAATGAATGAATGAATGAATGAATGAATGAAAACTTATATAGCGCAGCACATGCGAACTTAATCGCCTCTGGGCGCTTGTTGTTCCTGTCTCCTTTGGTATCAAAAGAGATGAGTCTTGATCTTTCTCCTGAACGCTAAGTGGTTCGACTCCAACCGAATGCTGGTTGGTAAAGCGTTCCATAGTCTGGGACCTTGGACCGCAAATCTCCTTTCTACTTTGGACTTGTACTTGGCTTTCGGTATCTGGAGTAGATTTTGATTGATGGATCGCAGAACGCGATTGGGATTCTCTTCTCTTTTTTAACCACCGCAACACACTACATAAGGCCGACCTGCAGGCAACCTTTTATAGTGTGGGGCGTGTACTAAACCCCCTGAGCCATAATTGGCCAAAGCCACCCTGGCTTTGGGCAATTATGGCTCTCCGTTTTTTGCAGGTTATGATTGTCCAAGCATGCGGGTCATAATAAATGCTTGGCCAATCATCAGCCAGCAATGCACTGCGATGCCGCAGTGAATTATGGGCCGTGAAACGCAACTCGAATTTGGCACGACTGGCCCAAAACTTTCGTAATTCGACGAACGATCGAACATACAATATTGCTCATACATGCCATGGTTATACGAAGCTCATCCCTAGTATTTGGCAACGAATCGCTGCACGACCGAGTTCAGGACGTGTGCCATGCATGGCACGTGTGTAATTTTGCCCTGTTTCAGCGCACTCAGCAGATTGGCACTGTTGTCGCACACCACTTTACCAACTGTCAAATTGAGCGATGTTAGCCACTGATCTGCCTGTGAATGCAAAGCTGAAAAGAGTGCAGGATCAGTGTGTCTCTTATCTTCCAGGCACAACATACACAGCACAGCATGGCATTGTCTCACCTGGCATGTCGAATAGGTTCTGGGGATCTTGGGCGGTGCAGCGGAAAAGACGGTAGCATCGGAAAAGGAGGAGTCGGCCGAGGAGGAGAAGGAGGATGGAGTAGGAGGAGGAGGAGAAGAATAGGCAGGCCTGCATACAATCCTTTGCGGTAAAACTAAATCTACATGGGTGCCACGGGTTACATGCTTGATGGCCGTCTGAAGGTTCACCCAGTAGGCAGTAAAAGTTATATACCTTCCCTGCCCGTGTTTGCTAGACAACGTGTCTGTGGTCAGATGTATCTTGGCACTGACACTGTGTGCCAGAGATACATTCACTTGCCGCTGAACATGGCCATATAGCTCTGGGACCTTCCATTGTGGTATTCCAATGGCTACAAATTTTTCGAAAGGCCTCCGAATCCACCAGTTTATATGGCAGTAGTTGGTGGGCTATCAGTTCCGACAAGCCAGCAGTCAACCGTTGGGCAAAAGGGTTATCTGGCGTCATTGTTTTTTTACAATCGGCATGATGGAATGTGGAGTGGAGCACAATTGTGAGTATAGAGGAGAAGGAGAAGAGGCTGGACGGTGAGAGCCTGGAGTGTGGCTTTGTGGGTTCTGATGGCGTTGCTGAAGGCACACTGGGCTCGTTGATGGGAGGCCAGGTGCCTTCTTAAGGCGATCTTCCCTAGGTGAGTGTTGGGCTTACTGCGACTTATACGTTGACTGCAAAGGCTGCAGATGGCAACACTATTGTCAGCAGCGGACACGTTAAAAAAAGCCCACACTGCGGAGCCATGGGCCGGCATCCTGGGAGCGTCAGATGTGACCGTACATGGTTGATGGCTCGCTCCTGATACATTAGCAGTCTGGCTTGTCCCTCCTGTTCAATGTAAGTTCGGCCTGCTTCTCCTCCCTATCTGCTGGTCCATCTCTCCCTCTGAACTCCCCTCCTCTTTCTCTCTTGTGGGCACCCATGTGACGTCTGTAGACACGTCATCATCGACGTTGCCTTCCCCACCACTAACATTAGAGATCTCTGAGTAGGCAGCAACAGCGGAGACCAACCTCCTTGGGCTGATCTGGGTACTGTCGTCAAACTGCTGAGTGGCGGGTGTTGCTACCTCTGCTTCCTGATCCAATGCCAAGAATGGCTGCGCATCGAAAATGTCTTCTGATGGATCGGAAAATAATTCCTGTGACTCAAGCGGAGGGTATATGGTGGCTGTGTTGGTGGTGAGCCACTCAACCAAGTCTGGTGCATCCTTTGACATCGAACATCGAACGCACCTTGTGCCATTTCCCACTTTGGCTCCGGCCTGATGCTCCTGCCCTACCCCTACCACCCCTGTTGAAGGGCCTGCCTCTTCCTCTGCCTGTCATTTTTTTAATTGACCCTGTGACAAAAGTCTCTAGAGAAGCGCAGTATATTTGGAAGAAGGTATATAACACCCGCTTTAATCTGTCATTTTGGGGGGCCACTGGTTTATCGCACCAGTTATAAACCTTTTTTTTCAGTAACTTTTGTCTATGTGTGTAGCTGAGGTAAAGCAGCAAAACAGAAAAAAAAAATCTGCAGTACCCAAATACACTATTATGAAAGTATATTTTTATATAACACCCCGCTTCAATCTGTCGTTCTGGGGGCCACTGGTTTATCGCACCAGTTATAAAACTTTTATTTCAGTAATGCCACGTACACACGATCAGTCCATCCGATGAGAATAGTCTGATGGACCGTTTTCATCGGTTAACCGATGAAGCTGACTGATGGTCCGTCGTGCCTACACACCATCGGTTAAAAAAACGATCGTGTCAGAACGCGGTGACATAAAACACAACGGCCCCGTACACACGAGCAAATAGATTTGTTCAAATCGGTCGGACAGACCGATTTGAACAAATCTGTCTGCTGGGATGTATTGGTTTGATCGTGTACACACGATCAAACCAAAATCCCCGCCCGCAGACAGCGCGCTGACGTGTCGGTGACGTGGCGGTGACGTTGACGCCGCCACGTCACCACACCAGGAAGTAAAACACTTCCGCGCATGCGTCGAAACCATTCGACGCGTGTGCGAGCAGATATGTCTGCTGGTTAGCATACTAACCAGCAGACATGTCGGGCGGACGGTTTCCCAGCCGACAGATTTGAAAGCATGCTTTCAAATCTGTCGGCTGGCCAAATCCGTCTGTTTGCCCGTACACACGATCGAATCTGTCTGCTGAAACGGTCTGGCAGACCGTTTCCAGCAGACAGATTTGATCGTGTGTACACAGCCAACGACGTGCTGAAAAAAATGAAGTTCAATGCCTCCAAGCATACGTCGACTTGATTCTGAGTATGCATGGATTTTTAACCGATGTTTGTGTCTACAAACGATCAGTTTTTTGCTATCGGTTAGGTATCCATCGGTTAAATTTAAATACAGGTTGGCTTTTTTTTAACCGATGGTTAAATAACCGATGGCGCCCACAAACGATTGGTTTGGACCGAGGAAAACGGTCCATCAGACCGTTCTCATCGGTTTAACTGATCGCGTGTACGCGGCATCAATTTTGTCACTGTGTGTAGCAGAGGTAACGCAGCGAAAGAGGCAAAAATTCTGCAGTATCCAAATACACTATTATGAAAGTATATTTTTATATAACACCCCGCGTCAATCTGTCGTTTTGGGGGGCCACTGGTTTATCGCACCAGTTTTTTCAGTAAATGTTGTCACTGTGTGTAGCAGAGGTAATGCAGCAAAACAGAAAAGAAAATTCTGCAGTACCCAAATACACCACCAGTCACAATGCTGCACAATAAAAATCCACTATAATATGCTTTCTATATTAGAAAGTATGTTATAAGTGTATTACACCCCTATATACTGCACACCAAACAATAGTACACCTATACCAGTCCTTAAAAGGACTTTTGTGGACCAGTTAGCTAACGATTTGTGTCACTACAGTCTGTCCCTGCTCCACACAGCAACCTCTCCCTACACTGACAAAAAGCAGAATGTATCACACCAGTTATAAAACGTATTTTCCAGTATCGTTTGTCACTGTGTGTAGCAAAACAGAAAAAAAAATTGCAGTACCCAAATACACCAGTCACAATTAGGGATGAGCTTTGTGTTCAAGTCGAGCCCATGTTCGACTCGAACATTGTCCGTTCGACCGTTCGTCGAAATTCAAACGAAATGGGTCGTTCGCGCTAAATTCGAGTAACGCGCCATGGCCCATAATTCACTGCGGCATTGCGGAGTTGTACATATATTTATACACTGTATAGTTTAGTTAGATTAGATGCAGTGTTCTCACATGTTGTATTGCCCGTGTGCTCAGTGCACATAAACCAACTTGCTGTATAGCTGGCCTTGTTGAGCCGCAACATGCCGAAGACTTGGTAGAGTGGATGACCAAGCCATCCTCATCCTCCTCATCCTCTCTCACCCATGCTCAGGGTTCTTTGTCTGGCAAAGTAGCTGCCAAGGCGTCCTCTTCCCTCTGCTCAATGGCATCACTTACTCCTTCCCTAGTCCCACTATGTCCTCCTGAGGAGTCCCACGAACTGTTTGAACACAGTGTTGGGTACATGCTGCATGAAGATGCACAGAGTTTTAAAGGCTCCGATGATGGAACACAGATAGAGGAAGGCAGTAATGTGAGCCCAGAAAGAGGGGGATGCCCAAGAAGGACAGAAATCTGGCAGTCATCCTCCCTCAGTTTCAGCATACTGACAGGTTTTTGACAGTGATGAGGAGGGAGGGGATGATGAAGTCACTGACTCTACGTGGGTGCCTGATAGGAGAGAGGAGGAGGAGGAGGAGGCACAGGCACATCTCCAAAGAGGCAGGATGCCCTCCAGGGGACAGCTTAAGGGCAGCACACCAACTGCATTACATCGCAGAGCTACGCCTGTGCAGGGCACTGCTGTGTCTCAGCGTTACTGCAAAAGTTCTTTGGTGTGGGTCTTTTTTGAGACGTGCATCAGATCGCACCATTGCTATTTGCAACATATGTCTTAAGCGTATCTCACGTGGCCAAAACATCAACCGCTTGGGCACCACATGCTTGACCAGACATATGTTGACCTGCCATGCAGTTCATTGGCAAGCATACCTGAAAGACCCACACCAAAGAACAAAGCGGATCTCCCCTTGCCCCTCATCAGCTGGGATCCCCAACCCCACTATACCCTCAGTCCTCTCTGAAGCCTGCACTGATAGGACTAAAGGTGTAGAATTAGGTGTGCCACAACCTAGTAGTACATGCAGGGAATCTACTATCGGTACACCAATGGCAGATTGTACCAGACAAATTTCCCTGCCCCAGCTGCTGGAGCGCTAAAAGAAGTACTCTCCCAGCCATCCACATGCCCAGTGGTTGAATGATAGCTTAGCGAAAATGCTAGCACTTCAACTGCTGCCTTTTCAGTTGGTAGATTCTGCCCCCTTCCGAGAGTTTGTTGAATGTGCGGTACCTCAGTGGCAAGTTCCCAAACGCCACTTTTTCTCACGGAAGGCGATTCCGGCTCTCTACCGCCATGTGGAAGGCAATGTCCATGCCTCGCTGGACAGGGCGGTCAGTGGTAAGGTGCATATTACCGCTGACTCATGGTCCAGCAGGCATGGACAGGGACGTTACCTCTCTTTCACGGTGCATTGGGTGACTCTGCAGGCAGCTGGGAAGGACGCAGGACAAGGTACAGTAGTGTTGGAGGTTGTTCCGCCACCACGCCTCCAAAACACTACTACTGGTTGTGACACACCTCTCTCCTCCACCCCCTCCTCTTCTTCCTCTGTGGCCTGTGCTGATGTGTCCTCGGAACCAGCTGTGCTCCATAGTCGTACGAGGGGATACGCAGGAATGCAAGCAAAGGGATGCCATGCGGTGATAGAGCTGGTGTGCTTGGGAGACAGGAGCCACACTGGGGCAGAGGTCTGTCAGCTCTTCAGGGGCAGTCTCTGAGGTGGTTGACGCAACGCCAGCTTAAGCCTGAAATGGTGGTTAGCGACAATGGCACCAACCTCCTCTCTGCCCTGTGACAGGGACAACTGACCCATGTGCCCTGTTTTGCTCATGTTCTGAATTTGGTCTTGCAGCGGTTCTTGGGCAGGTACCTGGGCTTACAGGATGTCCTGAAGCAGGCCAGAAAAGTCTGTGTGCATTTCAGAAGGTCATATAATGCCACTGTTCGGCTGACAGACTTCCAAAGGGAATACAACCTGCCCAAGAACTGCCTAATCTGTGACATGCCCACCAGATGGAACTCTACATTGGCCATGCTGCAGTGGCTGCACACGCAGCAGAGGGCCATCAATGAGTACCTGTGCCAATATGGCAGCAGAACTGGGTCAGGGAGCTTGTTTTTTTTCCCCACGCCAGTGGGCCTTGATCAGGGATGCATGCACTTTCCTGTCACCATTTGAGGAGGCCATGAGGATAGTGAGCAGTGACAGTGCATGCATCAGTGAGACTATCCCTCTTATTCACATGTTGGAGCACACGCTACATGGAATAATGGACAGGGCCCTTGAGGCAGAACAGAGGGAGGAAGAGGAGGACTTCCTTACCTCTCAAGGCCCCCTTTATCCAGACAGTGGTTCTGCTTGCCCGCCTAACACACAGGAAAAGGACGATGAGGAGTAGAAGGAGTATTGTATCAGCAGCATGGAGGTGGAGCTTTTGACTCAGCATCAGCAGCAGTCTTCAAGGGATCAATTACAGTCCCAAGGAACCCATGGACTTTAATGTGGCTGGAATGAGGTGGCTGCGGATCCTGTCATCCTCAGTGACCCAGAGGACTCTGCCCTGAATGCCTCAGGAAACCTACGCCGCATGGCCTCCCTGATCCTGCAAAGCCTGCGTAAGGATCCTCGTATTCAAGGAGAGGGATCATTACTGGCTGGCAATTCTCCTTGATTCACGTTACAAGGGTAAGGTTTCAGACCTTATCTTGCTGTCGCAGAGGGGGCAGAAGATGAAACATCTTCGGGAGGCCTTGCAGAAAGGTCTGTGCAACGTGTCCGCAGCCCCAAGGTATAACCGGTTCCAGCAACCATCGCCAGCATCTGTTTTACATGGTGCGGGAATACCTAGGGGCAAGAGCAGACTTGGATACCTTTCTCACTGAAAATCTTCTGGCTTACTGGGTCTGATGGATCACTGGCCAGAGCTTGCACAGTACGCAATTGAGCTACTGGCTTGTCCTGCATCCAGCGTTCTTTCAGAACGCACATTCAGTGCTGCTGGAGGCTTTGTGACCGATCACAGGGTGCGCCTCTCCACTGACTCTGTCGATCAACTGACCTTCATAAAAATGAATCAGGCTTGGATCACCACCAGCTACCAAGCACCAGATGCTGATGTAACTGAATATTTTTTTTTTAAATGTCAAATCCCTTGAAGACTATACTATAGCCTATGCTGATGCTGAGTGACTATCCTGTTATGCTGACTGAATATCCTTCTCCTTCTCAATGATCTTACTGATAGCTTGTAAGAACATTGTTGGTTCTGGGCACCGCCACCAGTGGCTAAGGCCCAATTTTTCTGCCCCTGTTTAACAGGGGCATGTAATTTACAATATTTGATGCAATAGTTTGCAGCAGGCTCTTTGCTGTGCTCCAGCTAGAGTATCTGTAAGGAGTTGCAGTGTTGTGGCAACAGCACCAGTGCCTAAGGCCCAATTTTTTCCCCCTGTTCAACAGGGGCATGTGATTACAATTCTTGATCTAATATTTCACAGCAGGGCGTTCCAGCGCCCACCAAGACAAACTGTGAGGGGTTGCAGTGTTGTGGCAACACCAAATGTTACAGGGGTGATAACCCTTCTCTATGTTTTCAGAAAAGCTTAAAAAAGATTCTATGGCTGAAACTACACTTGTCCATAAAATATATCAATATTAATAAAAACACTGGAGGATGCCAGATTACCCCACTAACATTAGTCAAAAGGACATACCGTAGCTGTAAATAAATCTAAATAATCAACAATGGGCTCAGAGCATGCTATTGAATGATTACCCACTAAAACATAAAGATCAAACAGGTATATTTAGACATATTCCACTATATTTTTTAAGGTTCAATAAAAGTTTTATTAGAAATTTTTTCAGACAGAAATCAGAAGAAACATGAACCGGACCCCCAACAGTGGGTGGGCCGATCCTCATCATAATACAAAATGAATTTTCCACAGTACAGAATATAATATGGGTACCTCAATGAAGTATTTATATAAACTTATCCGGCGCTCAACAGAACATGTCCAACAGCCGCATCCTCCCGCCAGGGCGCCCCTTTGGGAGCCTGCTGCGCCCGTGGCCAGGAGAACGCAAGGGGACAATATCCAAACGCCAGGGATGTCACCAAGAACGAGATAGCAGTACTTCCATGATTTCGAAGCAACAAGGAGTGTATCAAAGGATTGAGCCTCTAACAACATGAGAATAGGGGATTGCCTTGGACGAACCAATCCTGTATGTGGAGGGCAAAAGAAGTACCGGAAAAGAAGGGAGAGGAATAGGTCAAATAGAAGAACTAGTAGAGGAAAAGAAGGAAAGGAGAGAAGAAGGTAGGAAGGAGGGGGGCGGGGGGGGGGGGGGATGTGGTGCGCTCGGGCTCCCCGCGTCTTGAACCTGTTTTTTATGCTCAGGTCCTCTCATACCTTTTAAGGCAGCGGAGGCCTCGAGTCAGGTGGGAGTAGTTGTTTTAATTTGTCTGAGGAAGAATGGTGCCTCCATAGTCCCCATGTAAAGGAGAACTTAGCGTGGTTATCTAGGGCCTTAGCCTGGAGTTCTTCCATCAACATGACTCCGTTCATTTCAGAGACCCATTCAGCTAGTGACGGGGGTGATGAGGATTTCCAATGTCTGGCTATGAGTTGCCTACTCGTACTGAGACAGAACCTGAGAAGGGTGTGTTTCTGGAACTTGAAGGAACCCGGGAGAATGGACAGAAGGGCCACAGTGGGGGAGGGAGGGAGGGGCTCACCATACATGTCCGAATAAATTTCAAATATCAGGTTCCAGAAGGGGCGGATAATCTCACAATCCCACCATACGTGAAGGTGCGTACCTGTAGCCAAGTTACATCTCCAACATGAGTCCGAGGTCGAGGGAAACATGAGCCTGAGGGCAGACGGCACTCTATACCACCGTGACAGCAATTTATAATTTTTTTCCCGAACATAACTTGAGACAGAAGATTTATGAGTGTAGTAGAAGGCTTTCTGCCATGCTGCCTCACTAATATCTTGCACTAGCTCCCCAGACCAAGCTGCGGTGAATTTGGGAAAGGAAGCGCTCGTATGCCCTAGGATAATTTTATATATCATGGAGAGAGTATGACGGGGGACTTCATGGGGCGAGCACATTTGCTGAAACTCCGTCGGGGGCCTATGGGTCTGTCTCGAATCGTAAAGTTGTTTACAGTAAGCTGCCAGGTGTATATGGGTGAGCCAGGTCACCTTTGGGAGGGGAGAGAGCTCGTCTATCGCGAAAGATCCCATGGTAGCGTCAACGAACTGTCGTGCTGTGGGCCATTGGTCTCTCTTGTACCCATTAAGTGAGTGGGCGAGTTTGCCCTCCGGAAGTGCCGGGTTGTCAAACAAGGGAGTCATCGGGCTTGGATCGGTGGTCAAGGCAAAGACTGTCCTCCGTCGGTACCAAACTGCTAAGGCGTCTCTAGTCAAGGGTGAGGAGTCTGTAAGGGCCCGAAGTGACTCCCCATGGCCCCAGGAAGGGCCCGGAGGTCTACAGGGGAAAGATCTTGTTCGACCGATGTAGAAACCTTACTAAACGGACGAGGAAACCATTCCAGAATTCTTGAAAATACCACCGCTGTGTGATATAGTTCAAAGTCAGGAAGACCTGTCCCCCCTCTAGTGATGGGGGAGCAAAGCAGCTTATGTTTCAATCTGGGGCGATTCCCTCTCCACACAAACCGAATCGCCATCGAGCGCAGTGCCCGAAAGAAGGCAGAGGGTAGGGCTATTGGCAGAGCCTGGAACATATATAATAATTTAGGTAAGATGTCCATTTTCAGGACGTTCATCCGTCCAAACCATGATACTGGCAAATTCAAGCGATCCTCGGTTAGGCGCTTGAGTTTGGTCAGCAGCGGGCCATGATTGAGGGAATATATCTCCGACAGGCTGGCTGGTATCTCCCTCCCCAAGTATGTGACGGATTTCGTCCGCCATTGAAAGGAGAAATTCGATTTCAAGAGCGATAGGACAGGCTGTGACAATGAGACATTCAGGGCTTCCGTCTTAGAGAGGTTAAGTTTATAGTTGCTCAGGGTACCAAACCTGGCAATCTCAGCCAAGATAGATGGGATGGTGACATGTGGGTGTGTGACGTATAGCAAAAGGTCATCTGCATAGAGGGAAAGTTTGCAATGAGATGAGGGGGTCTGTATCCCCTGTATACTAGGATTCGCCCTCAGCGCCTGCGCTAGATGCTCTATAACTAGGGCAAATAAGAGGGGGGAGAGGGGACACCCCTGCCTGGTGCCGTTTGCAATCGGGAACGTCTCTGACACTACGCCGTTGACCAGTACCGATGCAGAGGGGTTACTATACAGGGACATAATACGTGTTAACATTTTTGGGCCCAGGCCTATTTGGGAGAGAGTGGACCTCAGGAATGGCCAACTGACCCTATCAAAGGCCTTCTCTGCATCGCAAGAGAGAAGGCATGTCGGGATCCGGTTGCGCTTAGCGTAGGCAATCAGGTGGATCGTCTTAGTGGTGTTGTCACGAGCCTCTCGGCCTGGGACGAAGCCCACCTGGTTGCCATGTATGATTTGAGGGAGTAGAGGGGAGAGGCGCTCTGAGAGAATTTTAGTGAATAATTTCAACATTTAACAGGGAAATCGGCCTATAGTTGGGGCAGTGTGAATGGTCCTTGCCAGGTTTTGGGATCACGACTATTTGGGGGTGTAAGAGGCCTGGGGAAGGGCAGAGAGTCCCGTCGATGGCGTTGAAGGCTTTCGCAAGTAGGGGAGACAGCTGGGGCGCGAATACTTTATAAAACCTGGGGGTAAACCCATCAGGGCCAGGACTTTTACCATTTTTCAGTTTCTTAATGGCCAGGAGGAAATCCTCTTCCGACAGGGGTGCCTCCAGCTCCTCCACCTCCGTCAGCGGAATAGTAGGGAGGGCCGTTTCCTGAACATAAGAGATTATGGAATCCGCAGACCCAGGTCCCTGGGCCGGGGATCCCATCCTTTGAGGGGGAAGACTATAGAGGCCTGCATAGAAGTGCCGAAACTCTTCAGCAATCGCCTTGTTGTTGTGTACCTTCCCACTTTTAGAAGAGACAACAAAGGGAATGTGCTGCCTTGCTGGGCGCGGTTGTATCGTATTCGCCAAGAGTCTACCGCAATTGTTGGCTTGGGCATAGTGAGTAGATCGCCCCTTGTCTCTGGCCACTAAAGCCCTGTCTGCAAAGATCTGTAAGAGGTCCCTCCGAGCGTTAGCCAGATCCACTAGTTTAGCGGGCTCTGGAGAGCGCTTATGGGAGTCCTCCAGCGTGGTGATTGTATCAAGGAGACGAGCAACATCCAGGGTGCGGGCTTTCTTTAGCCGGGACCCATGTTGAATGAATTTGCCTCGAAGGACACACTTCAAGGCTTCCCACTTCGTCAAGGGGTTGGTCTCGCCTTGAGCATGGTCAGAGATAAAGTTTGCAATTGTCTGTACGATATCAGCCGTACAAGTTAGGTCCGTTAGCAAATTGTCGTTAAGTCTCCAGGATGACCGGGGTTTGTGGGAAGGGATCCTCCCCAATGTCAGGTGAACAGGGGCTTGGTCAGACCACAGTTTAATGCCAATAGAAGCTGTCGGGGATAGGTCAAGCAGGGATTGTGACACTAGGAGGTAGTCCAGTCTACTGTACGAAGAGTGTGCGGGGGAGAAATAAGTGTAGTCCCTATCTGAGGGGTGTAGGACTCTCCACACGTCAGTAAGGGAGAGGTCGGAGAACAGGGAGCGCAGCTTGGTCAGGGCAGCCAGGGAGATCGAGGACTTACCTGTGGATGTATCCACACGGGGGATCATAGCAGCATTGAAGTCACCCCCCAGGATCATGTTGGTCGTGCTGAACGTCTTTAGGCGTGAAACCACGGAGGAGAAGAACTGTAGCTGATCCTGGTTGGGAGAATAAACGTTAGTAATGGTATAAATCAAATTTTTATAAGATAGTGTAAGCATGATATATCTCCTTGAAGGGTCAACATGGGTATCGAGAACGTCTGGCATGAATGAGGAGTGGAAGGCTATTGAGACCCCAGGGGGTTGGTACTATGGAACCAGGTGGGGTAGTGTTTACTAGTAATTTTAGGGATCGAGTCTGACCTGAAATGGGTTCCCTGAAGAAGGAGGATCTGGGTGCGCATTTTATGAAAGTGATATAGTATTTGTCTCCGTTTCTCAGGTACGTTAAGGCCTCGGCAGTTCAAAGAGGAAACTTTCAAAGCGGTAGGGGTAGCCATAGGAAAAACAAGGAGGGGTATATGAGAGTGTCAGGGAGGGGCGAGCACACCACATCAGGGAGTTCGGAGGGGTGGGGAGGGAAGAGGTGGGCAAGAGGCCCATAGGTGGAAGGTAAGAGAGACAGGAGGACAGAGAAAAGAAAAAAGATCGAAAAGAAACATCGTGGCCTCAAGGGCCGCACTAATCTTGTTGCTAGCAACATTCCAGCTGATACCAAAATGGCAGCTGAGTAGCCTAAGTGGCGGAACGCGGGCAACACACAGCGAGATGCCCGCACACGCCGCAAACATAGAACCATTTAAACAATATAAATTATCGACTAATCAAACATTTCGGGGATCCCCCCGGGCGGCAGGAAAGGAGCCAGAAGCTCCACCGGGTCCGGGGCACTCAAGCCTCTGTCCGTAACCCATGAGTCATGCCACCCGGGGGGCTCCAGTCAACATGAATAGACACACCAAGAGCAGCCCTAGTACACAACCAGGGCACAATCAGGGCGGGGGGGGGGAGGGGGGGGCAGAAGGGCTGGGAGAGCCCTTCTAGTAGCAGGGGTCAAGGCTGAACCTGGGGGCTGGTAGGCCCGAGATAGATTGGGAACAGAATCAAACATGCAAACGTTAGACAGATCTGGGTCTATAACAGTAAAAAGAAAACATTGCTATGAGGGACAAAAAAAAAACACTTCAGGAACATTCAATAGTGCAATGCACTAACAAAAATCAAACCAGATAGTCCGCCAGGGAACAGTTCAGCTGACCCGCCTCTTAAATAAGAGAAGGCCAAAAAAAAAGGGAAGATAGGAGGGAGAGGGGCTCTGCCCATCACTCCGTGGGTGGCATAGGGGCTTCAGCTCTGGAGCGCTTCGGTTTTTTGGATTGTCTCTTCCATCCGGAGGAGGGTAGGAATCCAGGGGTTGGGGCCTTCAACGGCCAGTCTGGCAGGGGCATCTGTGGGAGCTCAAAGGTGCCCAAAAACTTGGGGAGATCTCCGAGGGTGCGAAAGACAGCTGACTTTCCATCGTGGGATGCTGAAAGTTGAAAGGGGAAACCCCATCGGTATCTGATTTGTTTAGCGTGGAGGGCCCCGGTAAGGGGTTTCAGTGATCTACGTAGGTCTAAAGTCAGCTTAGATACATCCGGCAAAAGGTGAATGCGGGTTTCATCGAAGTAGATGGATTCCTGTGTGCGAGCTGCCTGCATGATGGCATCCTTGATAGCAAAAAAGTGCACTCTGCAGATCACATCCCTGGGATAGGCCGGATTGGGGTTCTTGGGCCCCAGAGCTCTGTGGATCCGGTCAAGCTCTATCGGGTTTTCCTTATCTTTTTGGAGCAGTTCATTAAATATTCCAATAACCACTGGGGCTAGATCCTTTATTTCAACTGCTTCAGGGAGGCCTCAGACATGTATGTTATTGCGTCTGGCCCTATTCTTCTGTTCATCCTGGGAAAGCATGAGCTGCTGGATCTGTGCAGTGTGTTCATTCAGGATAACTTCATGAGCCTGCAGCGTGGAGACTGTTTCCCCCACACTATGTTCTACTTCCTCCAACCTGTCTGTGACATCCCTCCTGAGCTCAGAGATTTCCTGCTTATATGAGCGCTCCATCCTCTGTACACAGGCCTCAAAATCATGCCTGGTTGGTAGAGCCTTGATGTAGGCCTCAAGATCCCAGCCTGCGTAGGAGCGATGGGAATCAGGGGAGTGGCATGCTGAGCGGGTCGAGCCAGCATCTGACTCAGGAGGAGACCGCTGCCGGGTTCTCATAGATGAGGCAGGTTTTTGGGATGAGGGGCCGTGGGAAGCCGAGTGCTTCCCTGAAGAGCGGGCCGCCGCCATCTTGGACGGGAGGGGGTCGCGCTGCTCCGGCCGGATTTTGTGGAAGAACCGGTCTATTTCGCCGTCTCTGCCCTGATCGGGGGTATGGTGAGAGTCTCCCCCTCCCTTTCTGACCATTACCGTCCTGTATTGCGGTGTGTGTGCGGACTGAAGTCGATCTCCAACGCACCGTGTGCGGGAGCTCACAGGGTCAGCGTCTTACTCCGCCATGCGCCAGGCCACGCCCCCCACTATATTTTTTAGATAAGATACATTATTTAGTTAAACTTCTTTTATAAGGAGAGCTGGCCACAAAGAAAAGTGCCTTAAATTATAAAAATATTAAGCCACAACCAGTGCCTGATCCTTGTTGTAGGTAATATATTAGCAGCTTACCATAGATGTGTGCAGCCTATTGCATTAGATTGTGCACCCTAAAGCGCAAACACACATGCTTTTCTCTGCATTCTCAGTTGCATGGGACAATGAATGAATGGGAAGTGCTCTGTGCTGAGCGACTTCCTGTTCATTCACATCATGAAGCACAGTAAACTCAGTTTACTATGCTTCAGTTATAAATGAACACAGTGAGTGAGTGTGTTCACTGTGTTTATTTAGAAAAGGAAGGTACTGGTAAAATACATATTTATTAGCCCCTTCCCCCACTTTCAATTGATACATCCCCCACAGCAGCTGAGGGGAGAGGAGAGGAGGGAAGCCAGCAGAACTACGGGATGGAAAGGCCAACATGGGGGAAGCCCGGGCAGTAGGGGGAATCGGCACTGCACGTAGTAATTAGGTTGTGCCTATGCACACCTGGCACACACCCTGTGCACGCCTATGCAGGTGGCTTTTGAAAAAACAGCAGTTTTTAAAACTTTTTTTGCAATGATACATGTCCCCTGTGGCAGGACCCAGGTCCCCAAACACTTTTTACGACAATAACTTGCATATTAACCTTGAAAATAATCACTTTTGACCCCAAATTGTTCACTATTCAGAACAGCCAATGTTCGAGTCGACCCAAACATAAAGCTCATCCCTAGTGCTGGCACAGTCCCACAAAAGCTTCTGAGATCGGCTGCCACTCTAAAATGGTACTGGGACAAAATGTTGATGAGGACAAGGGCCAATTTGCGACAACCCTGGCCGTTTGTTGTCAGGGTCTGTGAATGAGTATGGGGTACAATCCCCCCCGCTGTAATGCTGTGTGGGCAGTGCGCAACGATTTATTTAGGCATGGGGCGTGGTCACCGGGTGATGTCACCCGTTGACCCCGTCTGTTGGTATTCCTATGTTTAGAGCGCTGCACCACTCTATTTGTAGACTGTGCCCCTTTTCAATGTGCCTGCCGGGTACATATAAGTGTGAACTGTATATACAGTATCTCATAAAAGTGAGTACACCCCTTACTTTTTTGTAAATATTTTATTATATATTTTCATGTGACAACACTGAAGAAATTATACTTCACTACAATTTAAAGTAATGAGTGTACAGCTTGTATAACAGTAAAAATTATCTGTCCCCTCATCCCTCAAAAAAAAAACCTGAACACATTAATGTCTAAACCAAAAGTGAGTACAAAAGTGAGTACAAAAGTGACTACACCCCTAACGGAAGATGGAGGAATGCAAGGTCTCTAACATCCACTAGCTCCATGATGTCAGTGGAAGAGGACTTCAGTGGCAACCTATGAAGCTCTGGTGAACTCCATGCCCAAGAGCGTTAAGGCAGTGCTGGAAAATAATGGTGCCACACAAAATATTGACACTTTGGCCCAGATTCACAGAGCGATTACGCGTGCGCAACTGCTGTTGCGCGTGCGTAAGTCTAAATGTGCGCGTGCGTATAGTTGGACGCGATTCACAAAACAATATACACCAGAAATCTACGTTTTTTTGTCCGTCGTAATTGAGTTAGACATGCGCTTCCCTTCGCGCAAAACTGCGCTAGACACACCATTGATTTGCTAGTCAAATATGCTAATGAGGGAGTTACGGGGATCCACAAAAAAACGCAGTTGCTGCGCAGGCTACGCGATGTGCGCAACTGCAAAATGTCCTGTCTAAAGTTAGAGCACCTAAAAGCTGGTCTAACTTTTGAAAAAACGTCTACATCTCACAGAAAGCAACACCGTTACTGAGGAGCAGACCACACACACGTGTTGCACTACAATTTGACTGCCAACATGCTAGGGGCATCGTCGCTCATAGCTGCACTAGTGAATATAGATGACCAAAGAAGGAGGAGGGCACGGAGGATGGCACGGGAGAGGGTATACCGCACCCGCATACACCTGTTTGGCATGAATGATTCAGAGGTCTTTCGCATCTTCAGATTCCCCCCTCATGCCATCCTGGAATTAACCACAACCTTGCAGGAGGACATCACCAGCCCAACACAACGCTCACATGCAGTGCAGCCACTGGTCAAGGTACTGGCAACACTCCATTTCCTTGCCAGTGGCTCTTTTCAGCGTACAAGTGGAGTGGTGGCTGGGATGTCACAATCCTCCATGAGCAGATGTGTGCACCAGGTTGTCCCTGCAATCCTCACACGCTTGGCCAACCAAATCATAAAACCAACCACTGAGGAGCTGCGAATCAAGGCAATGGCAGATTTCTACCGAATTGCCAGATTCCCACGCACCATCGGGGCCATAGATTGCACACATGTGGCACTCCAGCCCCCCCATGAGACCGAGCACATGTACCGCAATCGGAAGAATTGGCATTCCATCAACGTACAGGTGATAGTCGATGCCCAAGGCCTCATATGGCACGTTCGTGCCAAACACCCCGGATCCACCCATGACAGCTACATCTACAATCAATGCCACATCCGAACGGAATTCGAACAGAACGTGTATGGGAACACCTGGCTGGTTGGTGAGTGACATGGGAGTCAGGCATGACTATCCCCTCCCGTGATGCACAACAGAAGTGGCACATGCATGACTAACATTCTCCTGTCTTTTCCTTTACAGGTGACTCTGCATATGCCCTGGGACCCCATCTCATGACTCCTATCCGGAACCCCCAAACCCCAGGAGAGGAACGATACAATGAAGCACACATCAAAACCCGTGCAGTGGTGGAGCGCACCTTTGGCCTCCTGAAGTCACGTTTCCGATGCCTGGATAAGTCTGGGGGTACACTGTTGTATTCCCCAAACTTCGTGTGCCATATCATCGTTGCATGTTGCATGCTGCACAATCTCGCAGTGAGGAAGGGCCTGCAGATAGAGGAACGTGACGACCTAACCCCCCAACCAGACAATCAACCCCTAACCGAGGATACCCGGTCTTCTGAGGGAAGAGCAGTCAGGAGGCAGCTCATATTGGGCATCTTTGCACGTTAAACACACACATGAATCATGGCACAATGAGAATGCATGCATGCACACCACTATGGTCCCTAGCACACACACCCCACATCCTCATCAAATTGGATTGGCACCAGTCCACCATGCAAGACTGGTGAGCAGTAACGCCACGTCAAGGCTCCAATTATGTCACTGTACATTCATACACCATTCACACGGACCTGGAGATCACTTCTCCCTGGTCCTGGGGAACCCTTCTCCACCAAAATTGAGGATGACACCCCTTTTCCAGCAGGAATGTCACCCCCACATTCAAACATCATTCACAACCCAAAATATGCCAAAAATGTCAGGAAAAAAAAAATGCATAGAAACAAAAATTGCATCGAAAAAAATAAATAAGCAGAGAACAAAAATAAAAATGCTTTCAAAACAAACAAAAGGGGAAAAAAAAAATTAATGCCCTCTGCCTGAGCCACGCCTGGGGCGCCCCCGGCCACGGCCCCGGACCCTCAGGGGAGACGCATGGGGGAGGGGAAAAGCCGGGGAAGGAGGAGCAGCCCCTAAAATTTGCCCACCTGGCGGCCTGCCCTCCAAGGCCACGGCTATTCTGTCCAGGGCAGCACCAAGTGTTGCCGTGTTGCCCTGGATAGCCTGGGTAAGGGCCCTCACATCCTGCCCAACGCCTGCTGCTGTAGTTTGCAGGTCATTTAGGCAGGTTGTGGAGGCCCGGGAGTGGGAGTCCAGGTTACCCAGGCTATCGTTAATGGAGGACAGGCTCTGATCCACCCGCCCCATAGTCTGGCAGAGCTGTCTCAGAAGGCGGGTCTGGGTGGCCAGGTTCCTTCTCAGACAGGCGGGCAGGAGATTGGGCGCCCCCCTGGTGCTCTGGGATGACCTCCTGGCTCCAGCTGATGGTTGTGGCCGGGGAGAAGGGGAGGCCCTTGTGAGGGGAGCCATGTTGGGGGAGGAGGGGGGGGGGGCTCACCCTTAGGGAGGGCAGGCTTCTTGCAGCCAGAGGGGAAGAGTCCGCAGAAACCAAACGTCCAGTGCCTGCCATGGACTCCTCCTCCTCATGATTCTCCTCCTCCTCATGATCGTCCTCCGCATGATCCTCCTCCTCCTCTTGTTCCTCCTCCGCGGACTCTGGCCTTGTTGGGGGGGCCTCATTAGGCTGCTGTCCTGGCGTTGGAGCGGTCAGGCCAGATGGCCCTGCACCCTCCTGCACATCTGTGGATGACACAAACCATTCACAGGTTGGAGGATCCACACACTTGCCACATATTCCCTTTCACCCCCTCCCCCACACATGCTACACACCTGAGAGAAATAAAAACCTTACCTGGCACCGCGGGGACCGGACTTGTGTCAAAGCCTGGCAGGCCCTCCACTTCATGCCGGTGAAAGGTCAGGGCCACCACACGCTCCGTCGCTGTAAATCTAACCCGGCATGGTGGGCCCCCTCCTGTGCCCCTGGCATGGGCATTTATTGTGGCCAGTTTTTTTTTCACCTCACGCCGGAGGTCATTTATTTTCTTTTCAATCCCAGAGCGGGTCCGTGTCTCCCCCTCCCCCGATGAATTGACCTGCTCCGTGATCATATCCAATATCTCCCTCCTCCTGGCCGGGGTGGTGGTGGCACTCTGCGGGCCGTGGAGAAAACGCCCATAGTCGCTAATGGCCCGGGCAAGAATTCTTTTTTCCCCCACAGTAAAATTGAGATTTCTTTTTCTCTCAGTCATACTTCCAAACAAACTCACTAGCAGTCACCAAAAATCTGTCACAAATACAAGCACAACCAATCAGACAAGAACACACACAAAGAGAAAAAGAACAGCCAAAAATCACACTAGCACTCAGCAAGAAACAGACACAAAAAAATCAGATGAAAAAATAAAGCAAGAAAACAAACGCTCAGAAATATATCAATCAAACAAACAGTCTCAAACACTTATCAAAATACACTTTCACAAAACTACCAACAAGCACTAGATCACACAGAACACTAATCTCACAACTACTGTACAAAACACACTCTAACGAACAACAGAGCAAAAGCACTTGATTCAATGGGAAGGGACACAAAGGGATGTACTTTTGCAATGGAAGGGCGTTTGTGTGTGTCTATTTATGCTGTCTGCGTAGTTCACAACATTGCCCTAGTCCATTTCCAATTTCACTGATTGCGCCGCTCCCGAGTTGTGAGCATGCGCACAACGGAGCTGACATGGTTTCCTTCACGCGCGCATGCGCGAGTCGGCCGGCCCTTCATTTGCATGGGGTCACGGCTCATTTCAATGTAACACGCCCACGTCCCTCCCAATTTGTATTACTCCTCCTTACGCCTCAGGAAAAAACCTTACGCTTGCGCAATCTCTTGCGTAAAAGCTACGTGAGTCGCCGGATTACGCGGCTAGATTGCGCAAGTCTAACGGAAAAGTGGTGCGCTACGCCGGAATGATAATGCGCCGATCTACGTGAATCTGGGCCTTTGTGCCTAATTTTGAAATTTTCACTTAGGGGTGTACTCACTTTTGTTGCCAGCGGTTTAGACATTAATGGCTGTGGGTTGAGTTATTTTAAGGGGGCAGCAAATGTAAACTGTTATACAAGCTGTACACTCACTACTTTACATTGTAGCAAAGTGTAATTTCTTCAGCGTTGTCACATGAAAATATATAATAAAGTATTTACAAAAATGTGAGGAGTGTACTCACTTTTGTGAGATTCTGTGTATATATATATATATATATATACACAGTACAGACCAAAAGTTTGGACACACCTTCTCTTTGAAAGAGTTTTCTTTATTTTCATAACTATAAAAATTGTAGATTCACACTGAAGGCATCAAAACTATGAATTAACACATGTGGAATTATATACATAACAAAAAAGTGTGAAACAACTGAAAATATATGTCATATTCTAGGTTCATCAAAGTAGCCACCTTTTGCTTTGATTACTGCTTTGCACACTCCTGGCATTCTCTTGATGAGCTTCAAGAGGTAGTCACCTGAAATGGTCTTCCAACAGTCTTGAAGGAGTTCCCAGAGATGCTTAGCACTTGTTGGCCCTTTTCCCTTCACTCTGCGGTCCAGCTCACCCCAAACCATCTCGATTGGGTTCAGGTCCGGTGACTGTGGAGGCCAGGTCATCTGGCACAGCACCCCATCACTCTCCTTCTTGGTCAAATAGCCCTTACACAGCCTGGAGGTGTGTTTGGGGTCATTGTCCTGTTGAAAAATAAATGATGGTCCAACTAAACGCAAACCGGAAGCAATAGCATGCCGCTGCAAGATGCTGTGGTAGCTGAGCTGGTTCAGTATGCCTTCAATTTTAAATAAATCCCCAACAGTGTCACCAGCAAAGCACCCCCACACCATCACACCTCCTCCTCCATGCTTCACAGTGGGAACCAGGCATGTAGAGTCCATCCGTTCACCTTTTCTGCATAGCACAAAGACACGGTGGTTGGAATCAAAGATCTCAAATTTGGACTCATCAGACCAAAGCACAGATTTCCACAGGTTTAATGTCCATTGCTTGTGTTCTTTAGCCCAAACAAGTCTCTTCTGCTTGTTGCCTTTCATTAGCAGTGGTTTCCTAGCAGATATTCTACCATGAAGGCCTGATTCACACAGTCTCCTCTTTACAGTTGTTTTAGAGATGTGTCTGCTGCAAAAGGTGGCTACTTTGAAGAACCTAGAATATGACATATATTTTCAGTTGTTTCACACTTTTTTGTTATGTATATAATTCCACATGTGTTAATTCATAGTTTTGATGCCTTCAGTGTGACTCTACAATTTTCATAGTCATGAAAATAAAGAAAACTCTTGGAATGAGAAGGTGTGTCCAAACTTTTGGTCTGTACTGTAGATATATATATATATATATATATATATATATATATATATATATATATATATATATATATATTATCATGCTATGAACAAAAGGGATTTTAGGGGGACTTTAACATCATTAATATAAACTGTACGACTGAATGCTAGTGTAGTAGATATGACATTGGAACATATCTTTTTCTACAGCATGTCATGTGATTCCAATGCAAGTCTGATGTAATTCACAAATATCTGACAGGCTAATAAATCTTTCAAACACACAGAATTGGTTTTGTGGGTATATCTGATTAAATTACCCTTTTTCTTTAATTAGCCAGTGACATGAATAATGTATGCTTTTTCTTATCTGCCAGTATTATCCCTACTATAAAATAATCATTCAAAAAGGAAATTTAAACTAAGCTTTACTATTAAACAATAGTTTATATCTATCTATCTATCTATCTATCTATCTATCTATCTATCTATCTATCTATCTATCTATCTATCTATCTATCTATCTATCTATCTATCTATCTATCTATCTATCTATCTATCTATCTATCTATCTATCTATATATATATATATATATATATTTATATATATATATATATATATCTATATAATATATCTATCTATATATATTTATATCTATCTATGTATATATATATATATATCTATATCTATATAGATATAGATATATATATAAAATCTTTCCTCAAAGATGGCTAAAATAGTACAAGTTGGGTAATAATTAAAGATCCCATATACCATATCCTCCATTTTCATTCTGATTGATAATATCTAAAGTATATTTATGCATTCTTCATGGCACAGTGCCTATAATAAGCTACATGACAAATAATACAGAATCAGTGTGTTTTGTCAAGAAACTGTCAAGAAAGAGAAATGCAGACACATGCAAATATTATTTACTAGTTTATGTTATTGAAGCTTAACTTATTCTGATAAAAAACAACAATTTCAAATGTTTTAAAGTCCAAAAAATTTGGACCTAAATACAATGAAATGCTGCATGTTTTTGAAATCTTTGTACCAGAAGAAAAGGCAATTGTGTTGTTTTGGGAGATAATTTAAGGCATAATTCCAAGCAAAAAGCCAAATACACAGTTGAAACATGCATATATCTACAATTTTATCTGTGAAAAGATTTGTTACTTATTGCAGTCATTCCTGAGATTTACACATATCTGCCACTCCAGGCAGGCAGGTGGCTCTGGTGTCCTATGTTTTGGTTCACCAATGCAGCTTCAAATATAATCCTTCCGTTTCCTGCTTGTTCATTAGACAATGAGTTTTATAGCTGAGACAGGAAGTAGAAAAGCTGAACCAGAAAGCAGTGGATTTAATGGAAAAGGTGGAGAGCCCGACATCACAGCCCGCCTTTTCATTTTATTCAATCAGAGAACACAATCTCTGAGTGGCATCGCATATACAATGCATTAGTCCCACTCCTCAGCACAGGAAGATCACTAAAATAGCGGTGTCTATTTCAGTGTTTTCCAGTTTCCAGGGGCATCAACCTAGGATGGTAAGTACGTAGTTACAGTGGTCCAAACTGGACCATTGTTACTATGTAAAAATATACCATGTCTGAAATTCATCTTTAAATATGGGTAGAAAAACCACAAAAAAAGTGATCTAAAAACACTGCGTGATTCTGAAGGTCTAGCAGCCTATTTCCATTGAACTGCTAAATCAGGAAAACACCATGGACACTGATATTCTTTTCAACCCTCTGAGAAGAGATGGAGAGAACACTGTCTGTATATTGTATATTGTTTGTTTAAAGCTATGTTTAACAGGGGCATCAACGCTCAATATGACAGAAGGGACTCTGGACAAAAATAAATAAAACATATGCTATGATCATACAAAAATCACATGAATAATTTCTAAATGCAATCGTCTTTGGCCATTTTTAAACATTTTAAATAGAGAGGGGAAGGGTAAAATTCCCTGCAAGTTTTACCTTCTATCTGAAGCTGATTTAGACAGATTTGACCTCACATCCTGTTCCGGAAATAATGCTTTACCAGACAGGAAGTAAAGAAAATCTGCATCATAGAAACTAACTAGTTAGAAACTAACTGGGATTCTTGCATGGGAAAGCAGATGTAAACTACAACCCTTAATACTCTAAAATAAATAAACAAATAAAATAAATAAAAGACAACAGACCACTGTTGGATTTTCAAAGGCCGC
This sequence comes from Rana kukunoris, assembly GCA_029574335.1. Lineage (NCBI taxonomy): Eukaryota > Metazoa > Chordata > Amphibia > Anura > Ranidae > Rana > Rana kukunoris. The sequence goes on from CM056049.1 coordinate 330,056,846, forward strand.
GGTTGTTTAATATTGGTTTCAAAATATTGTGATAAGCATTTATCAACAATACAAATAAATAAGCATTAAACTTTCAGCATTAAAGCTAACCCAACCACTACGGCTCTGGTAGCCGACACAACTCCCCAGCTAACACCATATGTAAATAAATAAGAGCTTAAAAATATGATACACAGAGCTAGTCCCCCTTTGCATCTAAAGGGCAAAGGGGACACTACCACATAAGAAAACAACTGCGACAAGGATAAATTGAACAGAAAAGGGGGGGGGTGGGGGGGGGAAGAACTCCACAGCTCTCGAATCTTATGAGACAAGTGAGCCCTGCTTCAGGAACCTGCCTTTAAATAGCCCCAAAAAACAGCTGGAGTCCACTGCTTCAGACCAGTTTGAACTGGCCTTTCCCAGGCTTTCTATCCAGACCCTAGGAAAGGTCAGCCAAAGGCCAAAAGGCCCGCCAAAATTCACCCCAGTAGAGGTCATCTGGAGTTCACCAGCTGTTTTAATGACTCATTCCTGGGCTCTACAGTCAGACCCCAGGAAAGGTCATTCAAAGGACAACTGACCTATTAATTTTAACAGCACCCAAACAGCCAAGGGGGGGCCACGGAACTGTTACCCCCCATCGCTTTCCTATGAGGAAAAGGAGGGCAAGAAACTGCCCTCTTTTCCTGTCATGGGAAAGCAGATGTATACTACAACCCTTAATACTCTAAAATAAATAAACAAATAAAATAAATAAAAGACAACAGACCACTGTTGGATTTTCAAAGGCCGCGGTTGTTTAATATTGGTTTCAAAATATTGTGATAAGCATTTATCAACAATACAAATAAATAAGCATTAAACTTTCAGCATTAAAGCTAACCCAACCACTACGGCTCAGGTAGCCGACACAACTCCCCACCAGGCGGGTGGTATAAAGAACCACCGGCCACAGAGCCCCATACCGCGGCCAATTCCACACAGGAGCTTAGGTCTGCGTTGAAAATGTCTAAACCAATGTCAGATAGATGGACTCCGTCCGCTCTATATAAACCCGTAAAACCACCCTCCAACTCCAAATGCCTGAAAGAAAATATGCCTGTATTTAGAAGAAGCTTTGCTACCGCCCTGTTTACCCTCTTCCTAATCTTTTCCAAAGGACGTACTGATGGGGGGGAAAGCCAACACAATCTCTGGACAATTTCTGAAAAAATAATGGCACATTTTGGAAAAATACTTTTAATCTTCTGCAGATCATCTCTGATGGAAAAAAACGATCTCCAGAGTCTTACGCTTGCCGATGTCATTTCCCCCAAGATGTATTATTAAGATATCAGGTGGGGGGAAATGAAAGCAAAGACGCGATAGCTCCATGGATAGCTCTGACCACAACATACCCCTCTTACCACTCCAAAAAATCTTATATTTATTAGTATCTAAACCCAAATTAGTTGAGTAGCTTCTGTGCTTTGCTCTGCGGTGTGCCCAATACACAAATGAGTGTCCAACGATCCAAGTGGTCCGAGGGTTGTCTGAAAAATAAGAAGAGTGATTAGGGCGGACGTATAACAAATAACTATCCGATTTCCATCTTCCTATCTTCTTGATTTTACTAGCGTCCATACCCAGCCTAGCAGCCTCAGTTGCCGCCCCAATCCTAAATGAATGGGATGTAATCTGGAGGTGGTCCAACTTCAGACACTGTAAACATTTTTTGAGGACACTAATAAACTGGAATTTTGTCAGGGGGAGGCCTGAATCATGCAAAAAGAAACTTGAATTTCTTGCGGGTCTAATCAAACAATTTTTTAACAATAAGACTGGGCAGATGTTAGAGTTATCCCATGCATCTAGCTGTAACCAATGCCCCTTGCTTAATTGATCCGTCTTTGACCTCCCAATCAGAATTTTAACCGATCTGTCTGATACTTTGACATCAGGTGCCTTTAAGGCAATCAGCTCAGACACCCTAAGTGCTGCAAAGAACATTATTGAAAAAACGGTTTGAAAAAGGACAGACTCAAAAGAGGAAAAACAAACCCTATCCGTGACAGAGCAGATGTCACCTAAAATCTTCGGGGTTATGGGCTTACGAGAATCAACTGAAAACTTGGATTTCTTATAGCCCTTCAACGCTTGTTTGATTGAGAAAAACTGCCTGAAAGAGGGGAGATTATTCATTTTGAGAAAAAAAGAAATTCCAGACAAAGTCTTTTGTACGTAAGACCAAGAGTATTGCTTAGCAAATAAAAAACTTAAAAAACGAACAGCTAAATTTTCAGAGAAAGCAGAAACTGGCTCGTGAATTGAATTTAGAAATTGCAAAAACAACAACCAGGCTGACTGGTATCCCGCCCAGGTTGAGGGAGCCACCGAGTTAGCTATATAATCGGATATGGGTCTTACAACAGATCCCATAGGTTGTGTGGACATGGTGATCCCACACGGTCCGCATCCGGAAATAACTGGAAAAAACGATCCATCTGTAGACGAGATAAAGAATCCGCCAAGTCATTGTCCTTACCTGCTACGTGAATAGCCTTTAACCATATATTTAGGCTCAAACACTTAAAAACCAGATGCCTCAAAAGGACAATGACTGGCGGAGACTTGGATATTAAACAGTTGATGGCATATACAACACCCTTATTATCTGTCCTTATTGAAATCCTTTTCCCCTTAAACAGATGACCCCAAATTTTCAAGGCTACCACGATTGGAAATAATTCCAATAGAACTATATTTTTGACAAGACCTTTCGCCTTCCATACTTGGGGCCAGCGGTCTGCACACCAATGGGTCTGCCAAATTGCAGCAAAACCCAGAGAGCCTGCAGAGTCTGTAAAAAGAAAAAATTCTTTGTCCAGAATGAAATCCTCTTGCCAAACAGCTCGACCATTGAAATGAATAAGAAATTGAAGCCAAACCAGTAGGTCTTCCTTCATATCATGTGAAATGCGCACATGAGAAAAAGGAGACTTCAGACCGGAAATTGATGTGTAAAGCCTTCTGGAGAAAATTCTTCCCACCGGCATGATCCTAGTAGCAAATGCTAACATACCCAGTAAGGACTGCATTTATTTTAATAACACCTTTTTTTACGTACTAGGGATAATAACAACTTAATACGCTTATCAATTTTTTCTTCTGGTAACCTAAACTCCATTAATTCGGTATCAATTGTGATACCCAGAAATTCTATTAAAGTGGTTGGCCAAACCGTTTTTTCCAAAGCCAATGGGACACCAAAATCATTACAGATCTTAAAAAATGTCTCCAATAACTTTGCACACATAGATAAATCGGGGGGTCCTAAGAAAAGAAAAGTCATCCAGATAATGTATTAGTAGCTCCGAACCGGATTTAAAACTGACTGACCACTCAAGAAAGGAAGAAAAGGATTCAAAATAGAAGCAGGATAGAGAGAAACCCATGGGCAAACATTTATCAAAATAAAAGTATCCATTAAAGAAAAAACCTAGGGAATTAAAACATAAAGGATTTATTGGGAGAAGACGGAAAGCTGACTTGATGTCAGCTTTTGCCAACAGAGCCCCTCTACCTAAACCCCTCACTTTTTTTAAGGCATCCTCAAATGATGCATACGATACTGAAGAAAGGCTATCTTCAATCTGATCATTAAGGGATTCTCCTTTGGGAAAGTATAAGTGATGTATCATTCTAAAAGAACCCTTCTCTTTCTTAGGGACAATGCCTAGAGGGGAAATTCTGAAATTCTTAAAAGGAGGAGACGGAAAAGGACCTCCGACCCTTCCTTCCAAAATTTCCAAATTTATTTTTTCCAAAACTATTTCTGGGTATTGGTTAACTGATTTGAGGTTGCTCACCAATGAACAACCCTGACCAGAAAAAAACGGAAGCATAAAACCTTCTCTAAAACCTTCAGTGAGGAGCTGTGCCCTCAACCGATCTGGGTAAAGGCTGAGCCATGGGAGCATATTTTGTAACCTCACTGGTGTTACTGCCTTTGAGAAAATTTCCTGACTGCTGATTGGCTGCTGACATTTTTTTAAAACATTTGGTGACCGAATGGCTACCTGCGCAGAAGGCACATTCGTGTCTGTATTTACATGAATTTGGCCATTTGCACTGGCTGTCATTGAAATTGAGGCAAATTCCTTTTTTATATCCGGAATTGCTCGTAAACTGTGCACTAGTGTTTGCTTTGTTAAAAACTGGTCTTTGGGGAAGAAAAAGATTTAACCATAATCCTACGTCTTTTACGCCCCATTTCAAAGAAGGATGCACTGACAGTTTTTGGCGAAAAGCTTTGTCGTAGCTAAACCAGGCAGTGCCTCCAAAACTATTATAAGCCTCAATAATAATATCCAAATGCTGGAATAAACCAGTGCTTTTCCCAGGTAATTTTTCGCATAAAATCCCTGAGAAAATACAAAAAGCCTGTAACCAGTTATTAAAGGATTTCTGTACAGGCCTACGTCTTTCCTCTTCTTCTTTTTAGTCAGATTTATTCAAGAATTCTTTAGCGGATGGAAGTAAAGCTAACATATCTATGAATTCCCCCCGCCAGATCTTTTCTTTAATAAGCACAGATAGGTGAAAACCTGATGGAGACACTTCACAGGACATGGTTTCTTTAAGACATGTCTCAGGTAGATTCTGAGACTTAGCAGAAAGAAAATCTGGGTTTGTGTTACTTTGTGAAAGTTGGATGCTATTTGTCAGATGCCCCACCAAGTGGCGACCATACATTAATAACTGAAGTATCAGCAGCTAACACAGAGCTACTATTTAAGACCTGTGGGTTAGCTGGCACAATGTTACTATTTAAAACCTGAAGATTAGCTGGCACCATGTTATTACCTAAAACCTGAGGGTCACCTGACACAGAGTTACTATTAGAAGCCTGTTGATTAGCATGTATTTCTCTAGCCACCTGAGCTAACAGTTCAGCAATGTTACTTAATAAAACATGTGAAGAGGGTTCATCCATACCTGGTCGATCTGAAAGACCCAGGGAAGCATTAGGTACCGAGATCTTCTGTGCTGTCACCTCTTCTGTAGTAGGCACTGCATTCGCTCTGGGAGCAGCCCTTGTTGAAGCTTGCGGAGACATCTGTTGTGCTGTAGATGGCTGTTGAGAAGCTCATCCGTGGGAAGCCGCCCTGCTCATCCCTCCTCTGGCACCGCCTCTTGACCTCGCCGTCGATCCGCCTCTCGGAGATCCTGAATACCTGTAGGGAGAAGAATTAGAAAATCCCGCGGACCTGCCCCTGGTTCCGCCCTTGGATCCGCCCCTGGCCCTGCTACCGGATCTTGTGTTACGGTCCTCAGAAGGACCAGCTCTTTGTGTGCTTGCTGCACGGGGAGGAGAGGGGGTGTAGACTCTGCGCGGAGTGCGCTTCCTTTTCGCCGCCTCCGGATGACGAACGGGTGACCCGCCTCTTCCTTGCCGCCGGCTTGAGACCTCCTCTTCCCTTTCCTGCGCGGCTTCTTCCTGGGTCTCCTCAAGCTCCTCCGACTGAAGCTCCGGGAAGGCAGACCCTGAAACGGAACCTCCGCTAAACTTTGCGGCTCCCACTGGAGCCTCTTGACACGCCGGACGAGGTAGGTCCAGACACCGGCGAATCCAATCTTCTCCGCCGTCTTCCCCCGCTCTCTCGATTAGCTGGCGAAGCAGGCTCATTCTTCCTGTCTCAGAAGATGCTGTTTGCTCGGGAAAGAACACCACAGCTCTTGAATCTTATGAGACGAGTGAGCCTGGCTTCAGGAACCTGCCTTTAAATAGCCCCAAAAAACAGCTGGAGTCCACTGCTTCAGACCAGTTTGAACTGGCCTTTCCCAGGCTTTCTATCCAGACCCTAGGAAAGGTCAGCCAAAGGCCAAAAGGTCCGCCAAAATTCACCCCAGTAGAGGTCACCTGGAGTTCACCAGCTGTTTTAATGACTCATTCCTGGGCTCTACAGTCAGACCCCAGGAAAGGTCATTCAAAGGACAACTAACCTATTAATTTTAACAGCACCCAAACAGCCAAGGGGGGGCCACGGAACTGTTACCCCCCATCGCTTTCCCATGAGGAAAAGGAGGGCAAGAAACTGCCCTCTTTTCCTGTCATTCTTCTATTTAACCACTTCAGTACTGGCATGTTACACCTCATTCCTATTCAGAGCATTTTCCAGTTTCCAATTTCCAGTGCTGACATAGTTTCCTGGACAATTATTTTATCGTGCGACAGTACCCAAATACATTTTGTGTAACATTTTTGAGACTTTTTTTGGTGGTATTAAACAATTTTTCACAATATATAGGTGCTGCTATATAAAAGGACTATACTTTTATAGCTAACATGTGTGATGCGAACACCATTAACATATGTGTGTTCGACCACCAGAGGCAGGCTTAGCAGCAAACAGTGGACCACCAGAGGCAGGCTTGGCAGCAGATGGCGAACCACCAGAGGCAAGCTTGGCAGCAGTCAGCGAACCACCAGAGGCAGGCATGGCAGCAGAGAGCAAACCACCAGAGGCAGGTTTGGCAACAGACAATGGCCCACCAGAGGCAGGCATAGCAGCAGACAGTGGACCACCAGAGGCAGGCTTGTCAGCAGAGAGCGACAGACAAACCTGAACAAAAGTCTGTATGAAAATATGCCCTGCCTGTAAATGTTAAAACTATTTTCACTAACGCAATCCTGCAAAATCTGACTGCCAATTTTACACGATTAATAATCTCCCCTGGATGCATCCTAACATTAAAAGACAGTAAATACTAAATGCAATATCTCCCAGTTCCCAAGTGCAGCTGATCTGGTCATTAGTGGGCTTCAGTGCTATGTCAAGAATCAGCAACAGAGATGGCCAGAGTCGCTACACTTAGGAAACTGGGACCAGACTATATATGCCTTACATGAGATTTTTTTTGCAGTAAAATAAAATTATTTTAGACACCAGCACACATGAAACATAAACATACAAGTGAAAAAAAAAACACACAGTAATAGAATACCTGACTAATAAACCTAACAAACAGAAGCCTAAGCTAACAAATAAAAACGGGGAACACAGAAAAGCAGGGAAAACTGGAAGTGCAGTCGGCAGATGGAAAGGGGGAACCAAGACTGGTAACAGAATCAAGGGAGAGCAGGTATAATACAGCAGAACAATACAGGGTGCAGAAAACAGCGCTAGTTAAAAAATAATTAGTTTATATTTTTACAGTGCCATTTATATTCTTATATTTTCTAAGTTTTCTTTGTAGTTCCACCCTGAAGGAGCCGCTTCAGTAGATTAGGTTCTTTGTTCTGCCTCTCAACACCAAGAACAGTCTCAGACTCTCCAGCACACCTAGTAAACAATGTTACTGCAGTGCAGACGCAATAGTAGATTGATACAAACAGTAGTAAACCAGAAAGTATTTTTACTAAGAGGCTTATGTCATAAAGCAGCAGTAATAATATAGCCTAATAAAAAATAATAATATAAAATTGATATAAAACAGTATATCTTAGACAGATGCAAGTTATAAATAGTAGGGATGAGCCAAATTTTCGAGTTGAATGTAAGTTCAACTCGAACATCAGGTGTTCGCCCGTTCACAGTGCATTGACAGCTGCTGATTGGCCAAAGCATGCACATGACCTGAGTGCCTCTGACCAATGATGGCTTAGGGGGCTAAGTCCATGCCCCACACTATGTAAGGCTGCTAACATAGTGGCCAAACATAGTGTAATTACTCGTGGATGTAATGTATTGTCGGAGCCCAGCAATATACATAAAAATCATTGAACAAAATGGCGTGAGTCCCCCCCCCCCCGTCCATTACCAGGCCCTTCAGGTTTGGTATGGACTTTAAGAGGAATCCCATGCCAACATTTTTAAAAAAATGATGTGGGGGTTCCCCCCAAAATCCATACCAGACCCTTATCCTAACACGCAACCTGGCAGGCCGAATGGGTATCAGGTACATTGTACCCCAACACAAAAACAGAAAAACTCTGACTCCATCTGAGGTGTCCTACCGACTGCAGCCTTTTCGCAATGATAGCTGTTATATAGCTGAGGGCGTGGCCACCCGGTGATGTAAATGGGTGACCGTGCCCCCTTTGATTTCACGGGCAGGGTTCATCCGGTTATATCACCTGTGGCCCCGCCCTCCGCTATATAACAGCTGTCATCACAAAAAGGCTGCAGTCACTGGGACACCTCCCACGGAGGCAGAGTTTTTTGTTTGTTTTTCTCTGGACCGTCAGCGCTGTGAATAAAGACATTTTTGAAATCTCATTAAACTGTCATTTTTACTTTTTTTACACTTTTTTTATGAATGGGTAGGGGTATAATGTACCTGATACCCATTCACATGGGGGTGGAATCTGGGGGCAGGGGTTGTGGAGATGAGGCCCTTGTCCCCATCAACATGGGGACAAGGTGCTTTGGGGGCATGTGGCCTGGTATGGTTCAGGAGGGGCAGGCGCTCTCTTGCCCCCCCCCCCCTTTTCCTGTGGCCTGCCAGGTTGTATGCTCAGATAAGGGTCTGGTGTGGCTTTTGGGGGACCCCCATGTCATTTTTTTTATTTTGCCGTAGGGTTCCCCTTAAAATTCATACCAGACCTGAAAGCCCTCTGGTAATGGACTCGGGCGGTCCCTATATTCCCTAATAAATAGCACAGTTCAACCAATTTAAATGGCTCAAGTGTGACCTATGTGCTCAGGCATAAAGGGGGAACAGAGGTGACTTGTTGCAGGCCAGTCTGTGTCCCTGAAATCCTGAAATCACAGGCCCTGGCTGTATACAATAAGTGTGGTACCATATGCAAAACAATATCAACTTTAGGATAGAAAATAGAGTTCCATGTTAGTGAGTACAAGTGTTGCTAAATGAAGAAGAGACTTGAAAGTCTGCACAGTGGGTGTCCTGCATCTTTAGCTATCTTTAGCTCTTTGGTGGTGCACTTTGGGTGTTCTGACAAGCAGGGTAGAACAAAGAACATTTAACCACTTGCCACCCACCCTGCGGGGCGGGGCGGTGTGGCTCTCGTTTCGGGACACCGTCATATGAGTGAGTGCAACTTCTAAGGGAGTGGAATCACATGGTGTGGTGAAGGTGGAATCCTCAAAATCTGTTGTACAAGCACTCTGGATTAATATTTTACACCTGGAGTAATTTACACTACTATCAGACTGTTTAACCAGACTTATTATGGATCACTGTTTATGATTTTATATATATATATATATATATATATATATATATATATATATATATATATATATATAAAACCAGTGAACCTTGCGTTCTGAAATAAAACCAACTGCCACACTTTTAACATCCCGAATACAGGATAAGAAATATTAGAAAAATGTAAATGTTGTGCTGTCTGCAACATGAGAACCAGCAATAAAGTATGAAAAATGTAAAATGAGTGAAAAAAGTTTTACAAATGTATCAACCTAAAAATAACATATAACAAATTGTGACCAATCAGGGTATATAAAAAATAAATAAATGAAAACAGAATATTATAAATTGTGTCCATATAGTGTTCCAATCCTAAACAAATACACGGTGCACTTCTTCCAATGTTGGATGATACACAGTCAAGTGCTTCAATACTCTACATGTGCTGTAGTGAAATAATAACCTCTTACCCGATATTCATGATCTCTAAATTATAGGACATCATGAAAAGCGTAGGACACAGAGGTCTCCTTAGGGAAGCCCAACACGTCTTAAGTGCTGCACGTCTCAGACTGGATCTTGTGTTGTATGGTTAGCTTCCCAGCCTCCACACATGCTTATCCCAGTATATACACCTCGATTTCCGGCGGAATCTTTCCCTTAGGCAGCAATAGGAAGCTCATGCATAAGAAAGAAAGGGGCTCATTGTGCAGTACTGTCACACTATTGGATGTTTAAAAATGATTTCACTTCAAATTAAAGGATAACATCAAGTGGCAAAGATAGGAACTAACCACGGAATGAACCAGCTCATAAACATAGTGACGTCACAACTCCTGAATGCATCCGATTGCGTTTCCCTGCAAAAGGCATCATCTGTGGCTGAAGAATGGCACTAGGACGTCAGTCACTAGTTTTTAAAGCGGTCGAGACCCTGGAAGAGCAATGTTAAGCATGTTAACCAGAAATCACAGCAATAAGGCTGCTAACATATAGATAACACTACAAATGGAATCATTTTGATCAAGGCTTTTCAAGCTGAGAGAAATAGTTAAACCAGAAGCCACTATAGTGAATTAATAGCTAATCCCCATAAATAAATATTTTTAATTGGTATCAGCTGTTAATTGATTTCTCATTCTATGTTGAGATCCCAGGGCCTAAATGATTTTAAGTCAAAGATCCAGTGGGTTTCTGTCTCAATATGTGTCAACTGAGATCACTACCCCGCCAGTGAGGTTTATATTTCTCTATCCCAATTATTTCCAAAGAAGAGGGGTCTATATCTTGTTGCTGAGCAAAATGCTTGGAAACCTCTTGCGTATATTCTTTTAAATTAATTTATTAATAACAGTTGACACCAATAAGACTTCTCCTTCTTGCTTGTTACTGCTCTGATGATTTTTTTTCTTATTTGTACATATTTTATTTTACTTTTTTGTACATTTATTTTTTACTTTTAATATTTTTATACAGAATATTCTTTGTTGAGGGTATGTAAAAAATTATGAATTTTAATGTACCAATGGTATTGTACAATGTACATATTTGTAGAGCGCTAGCATGTAACCAATTTAAAATATTTATTTATGGGGATTAGCTATAGTGGGTTCTGATTGAACTATTTCTCTCAGGTTGAAAAGCCTTGATTAAAATTATTAATTTTTGTCGTGTTATCCATATGTTAGCAGCCTTTGTGCTGTGACTCCTGGTTAACATGCTTAACATTGCTCCTCATCCGATGTCTCAACTGCTTAAAAAACAAAGCAGTAGAAAAAAGAAAAAAGTAATTTAAGACTGCTTGCGGCTTTAATGTAATGTTTGGTCCCTGCATGGGTTTCCCCGCCACCACTCCTCCCAGGTCATTACAAGCCCCTTTGGCCCTATATACTTTGGACAGCAGTATACAGGGGTGCAAAAAAGACAGGGACTGTAGGTTTGTTCTTAAGTAGAATCTGTTTGTAATTTTCAACTGGTACTTCTTTAAAGTGTAGCTTCAGCCTATAAAACCTTTTTTTAAGCTTTTCGGAAAACATAGAGAAGGGTTATTATCACCCCTGTAACATTTGTTTTGCTGTCTGTGTGCATCTGTTTAGAAGATTGCACCTCACTTTCTGTCCCAATGTCAAATGATTTTTTATTTTTTTTGGTGAAACAAGGATTGGTGATAAAGCATCAGTGGACAGGAGACACATTTTACAGGAGAGAATTTCCCTTCCTAGGGGTATATTTCCTCTCACTTCCTGTTGTCTCCTTCCGTTTGTAAGTTGGATGTTTGAAAGTAGGGGCCTGTCGTATATACTCTGCAGAAATTTGGGCCCTAGGTGTTGGTGTTGCCACAACACTGTAAGCCCTCACAGTTAGGCCCCATACACACGAGCAGACAGATTTGTTCAAATCGGTCGGACAGACCGATTTGAACAAATCTGTCTGCTGGGGATGTATTGGTTTGATCGTGTACACACGATCAAACCAAAATCCCCGCTGGCAGACGGCGCGCTGACGTGGCGGTGACGTTGACGCCGCCACGTCACCGCACCAGGAAGAAAAAAAAACACTTCCGCGCATGCTTCGAAACCATTCGACGCGTGTGCGAGAAGACATGTCTGCTGGTTAGCGTACTAACCAGCAGACATGTCGGGCGGACGGGTTCCCAGCCGACAGATTTGAAAGCATGCTTTCAAATCTGTCGGCTGGCCAAATCCGTCGGCTTGCCCGTACACACGATTGAATCTGTCTGCTGGGACGGTCGGGCCGACCGTTTCCAGCAGATAGATTTGATCGTGTGTACGCGGCCTTAGTCTTGGTGGGCGCTGGAACGCCCTGCTGTGAAATATTAGATTGTAATTACACACCCCTGTTATACAAGGGCCTAAAAATTGGGCCTTAGGCACTGGTGACACAACATTGCAACCCCTCACAGATACTGTAATTGGAGCGCAGCAAAGAGCCACATGCAAAGCATTGCATCAAAAATTGTTATTACACACCCCTGTTAAACAGGGGCAGAAAAAATGGGGAGTCTCCAAGGGATCTGACACTTCCAAAAAATGATTCAGTTACATCAGCATCAGGTGCTTGGTAGCTGGTGTTGATCCAAGCCTGATTCATTTTTATGAAGGTCAATCGATCGACGGAGTCGGTGGAGAGGCGCACCCTGGGATCAATCACAAAGCCTCCAGCAGCACTGAATGTGCGTTCTGAAAGAACGCTGGATGCAGGACAAGCCAGTAGCTCAATTGCGTACTGTGCAAGCTCTGGCCAGTGATCCATCCTCAAGACCCAGTAAGCCAGAGGATTTTTGGTGGGGAAGGTGTCCAAGTCTGATCTTGCCCCTAGGTATTCCCGCACCATGTAAACCAGACGCTGGCGATGGTTGCTGGAACCAGTCATACCTTGGGGCTGCGGACTAAAAAATTGTCTGAACGCATCAGTCAGACGCCCACCTTCTCCACTGCTCCTTCTGTGACTCACCAAAGCCTCAGTAACACTTTGTCCAGGGCCAGGATTTGGTAATCCCCAGGTTCTGGGAACGCGATGCACAGACCTTTCTGCAAGGCCTCCCGAAGATGTTTCATCTTCTTCTCCCTCTGCGACGGCAAGATAAGGTCGTTCGTCTTGTAACGTGGATCAAGGAGAGTTGCCAGTCAGTAATGATCCCTCTCTTTGATACCACGAATACGAGGATCCTTACGCAGGCTTTGCAGGATCAAGGAGGCCATGCTGCGTAGGTTTGCTGAGGCATTCTGGGCACAGTCCTCTGGGTCACTGAGGATGACAGCATTCGAAGCCACCTCACCCCAGCCACGTAAAAGTCCATGGGTTCCTTAGGACTGTAAATGATCCCTTGAAGACTGCTGGTGCTGATGCTGAGTGCTAGGCTCCACCTCCATGCTGATGATACAATCATCCTCCTCCTCCTCCTCGTTCTCTTCCTGTGGGCTAGGCGGGCAAGCAGGACCACTGTTTGGATAAAGGGGGCCTTGAGAGGTAAGGAAGTCCTCCTCTTCCTCCCTATGTTCTGCCTCAAGGGCCCTGTCCATTATTCCACGTAGAGTGTGCTCCAACATGTGAATAAGAGGGACAGTCTCACTGATGCATGCACTGTCACTGC